>OY728152.1:174671329-175921329 GCA_963277665.1 Viscum album
ATGAACATAATTTTCCAATTACATTCAATAATCATGATATATAGAGAAAATTAGACAAAGCGATAAATATTTATTCACTTCGAATGTTATATATTATTTATATTTACATGTTGATTAGTGAGAATACTCTATTTTATTCTATTATAGAATATCTATTTCATTAAATTGGAAGATTATAGATATATTCTCAACACCATTTAATATTGTTTCCCATGTTCTGTGGTAGTGGTCATGTTGTGACTTGTTTTATTTATACACCCATGATTAATATGGAAGAGGTCATGTGTGTCTTGTGTAGTTTGTATAATTTTTTATAAAATGATATTGGTTTTGGGTTAATGTTAATTTTTTATATAATCTATTTTAAATATGGTTTTTCCCATATGGAGAATAATATGTGTCATCATTATACTGAACCTCTTGTATTTAAATTCCCAAGTGTGTTTTATTTTTTTCATTATATTATATTCTAAAAACAAAATTTGATTTTACCTTCATGAATTCACACTACATTGATATTTCATATCAATTAGTTCTTATATATTAATTTTAATATGTAATTTGAGTTAAATGATCATAATAATATTTTATATTGTTTTAATCATGACAAAATAAATCATTTGATAGATATTCTAAAATATTAAAACATATATAGATCAATTCTTTTTTCATATACTGGGATTTTCTATTTAATTGGAAATATTATTTAAATCAATTTTTAACAGAAATTTCAATTGGGTATTCAATTCAATCAAAACTTTTGATACTCACTTCAACCTTTTATTCGTATTAGAGGGGATTGGCTATTGTATCAATGTTTTTTTAAGAAAATTTGTGATTTTAGTTTTGTTTTAATGATCTTAAATTTATATAAGTTTTAAATTAATTTCATTAAATTGTAAATAGATAAGATTGTAATGTTATTAACATAAATTATTTTTAAAGTATGCAATTATTCTCAGTGGAATATAATGTTTAAAATTCATATAAAGAGTATGGATTTTGAGATTTGGAATTTCATAGAGAAAAAATATAAATTAACTACAACATCTATAGATACATGCGATAAATCTACCAAAACTGCTTCTAACAATAATTGTAATTCTATTAAATACCTTTAATAATATTTTTGATATGGTGAGATCAATAAAATTGTTTCTTAAAATAAAACTTTTCATATTTCGGATACTCTAGTTATTTCAAATTAGGGAACAACCAATGTAATTGAGATATGATTAAATGCATATACTATTAAATATGATAATTTTATGGTGAATCCTGAGCACATAATTTGTGACATGTATATTAGAATTAGTGAAATTATGAACACCAAGGCTCACTGTGAAATAGATTATTTGAAAACGTTCATATTATGAGATAGCTAAGATGCCTACTATAAAGATGAAGAGTTATATCTGTTACAATTAGACAGTCAAGTGACATCAGTAAAATTCTAGTAATAGATTTTATTGGGGAACTGATGATATATGATAGATATCTAAAATTCAACTACAAATAAGCAAATGATCCCAAATGAAATACAATATCTTTCTTGTATACATCAATAATATAAAATAAAAAATAAAAGACACAATATAAATGTTCAAGTAGAAGTTAATCACCTATAGATAGGGATGAGGAGATGGCCAATCTAGGGAGAATATTTAAAATATTTTTTTGGAAGAATAAATTTTTCAAAAGGACTATAAAAAAGGATATGTATGATACTGAAGTAGGATGAAGATTGGATTAGAATAAGGTTGATAATGAAATAACCTTTTTTAATTTAAATGAAAAGGACATGTCATGTAAGGGTTTCCTAGTAAAAAATACGAATTTAAGTATGATGAAAGGTACCAATGATTTTTGAAAGCTATGAATGCAACATGGAGTTCCTCTGAGGATAGCCTGAATGATTTTTAATCTATAACTGAAAAAAAGATGTTGTGATCCATATGTCCTTCATAACTAATTTCTATAAGGTAACTCCTATTTTTAATGACTTGACTTTTCATTAAAATAATAATTTTGAGATTGAATATAATGATAATGTCATTTATAAATAATAAATGATTTATTCCTTAAAAATACTATATGATAATTAATAAACATAATGATTGTAATTCATTAAAGAAGAATACCAAACATAAATTTCCTAATGATCAATATAAGGACATAGAAATGTTTAAAAATGTTATAGTTACTCTTCTAAATGTCATTTATGTAAACATGTTTTAACAAGGTATGTTACAGTTCTAGGATACCAACCTATAAAAAAGTATAATAATATAGAGTAGTTTTGTGACTATGTCTAGTTCTAGAATATTTTCCACTAGTTAATATTTTATAGGGAAATAAATATTTGAAAAACAGTAATTTTTTTATTATATACATATTACAAAAAGTTTGGGTTTTAAATAACTGATTACCAACACCTTTATATCCATTGAAATTTGGGAACTAAATGAATTTATTCTATAAATTTTTTATAGTTTGAAGAATACTTTAAGAGATCATTAATAATTATATTGTTCATTGTCTATAGATACTCTAGGAAGATTACAAGAAAATAATCTAGCTGAATAACCTAATTACTTTTGATACTGGTAATTCTACCTTTGTTGATAATGCTTAAAGGAAAAATTCAGAATTTTCCAAATTGGTAAAATCAATTCCTTTTTAATTTCAAATGCAAAATTTTTGGGGGGAATAAAGTATAACTACATTCAGAATCCTATGACTCTTAGTATGCTCAATAGAAAATACTTAATCAAATATCTACCCAAACTAGAGTCCTTAACCATTAAATATTTTAACCTCTTACAAAAAAGGAAATATGACCAGATTCTCTTAAAATTAAATAAGGATGTTTCAACTCCTCAACCTCTTAATTTGGTTAACATTGATTTGTTTAGGCCACCTAGATTTTCTAGTGTAAATATAATACACCATGTTTACATAAATATTGATGAATATTCTATATGTACTCAATTGTTATATCTTTTTCATAAAAAATAATCACTTTCTTAATAAAAATGTTTTCTAGATCTGTAGACAACATAAGTGGACTTAGAATTAAGACCTCTCAACGTAATAATAGTCATATTTTGAAAATCATGACATTGAATATTGTTTATAAAAAAATGTCTATATTCATATCTTTTTTCCTCATATGATTCCTATGTATAATGGAGTTATAAAAATAAGGAATATAACTCTTAAATTGGAATCCCAGACCAAGATAATTGAATATCACATTCCTATCTACATTTTAGAAGAAGCTGTAAAAATAGATTGTTACATTATCAATGTAATTTCCATTTTAACCATCATGAAAAAGAAAACTTTTGAGAATTGGAATAATAGGAACCTTATGGTTAATTTCATTAGATTTTTTTTTGTGTCAATAGTATTAAAACTAAGTATAATATTAAATAATATTCATCCATGGGTGATAAAGAAATATTCCTCAGTTAATAAACCATCAGTATAGCCTATTAAATTTTAACTAAAATAACCAAATTTTTGAAGAATATATTCATATAAAAACTGAGGGTACAAATCGACATGATTCTAATGCCTCTTATGAAAATTTTGGAAATGATTTATCTATTCTGATTTGAAATTCTAAACCACCTGATTCTATACAAAAAGAGTCATAAAAAACATATAGTTCTGAGGAATTTTTAGAACATTGATAACCCAAACAAATAATTGAAACTTACATAACCAACCCTATAGTTTCTAGAGGTGTTAGGACCCATAATTTTCAACCCTTAAATTATGTACTGAGGTCCCTAGATATAAGTACAACGACTATTGAATCTCTAAGAAATTAGGTTCCTCATCAAGCAGTATAGTCTCAGTTTGAATGAAAGAACATAAATGATGAAATAAATGATGAACTCTTCATAATTGCAACATAAGAAGAATTAAATTAATATTAAAGAAATATATTTTGGGAACTTGTTGATCGGCCAATATTAACCTTGATTATAAGAAAAAAAGTGTATAGAAACATTGTTGATGAATTAGGCACAATATAAGAAACAATCCTAGAATTTTTTCCCATTTTTATTATCTAAATAAGGAATAGACATTAAAGATTCCTTTTCAATACTATCTAGAGTTGAACCCATTTTAAAACTAAACACTTATTTAAATAAAATATATTTCAATCATTTTAATTAGTATGTTAAGAGTTATTTTTTAATCGGGTATATAGTTGTGGATGTTTTTTTTGAAGAACCCTCATTTTTTCAAAGTGACCATTTTCAAAAACATTTTTTAAATTTAAAAATATAGTATATGGTTTGAATAATTCTTGAGGATATTCATATTAAATTCTCACAAATATTATTATTTCAAAAATATTTTCAATACCTATAGTCAATCATTTGTTTTTATATGAAGAATTTCATAATTTTATGATGGTCAAATTAATGTAGATGATGTTATTTTTTTCTCTTAAAAAAATTCCTTCTGTTATGATTTCACTAAAATGATTCCAAATGAATTTGAAATTTGATTAATGGGTGAACTATATTTCATTTTTGTTTCCATATTTTTCATAATAAAGGATGATTGATTTTAAATCAATGGAAATATACAACAAATATTTTAAAACGATTTTTCCATGATAACAATGTGAGTAATGATATTTATATGAGTGTCACCTACAATTAGGATCTTGTCAATTAAAAGAGATCAATGGGCCAAACCAGTTATATAGGCATGATTAGAAGTCATCTCAATCTTAGTACAGTCATACTTTATGTTATGTTCAGTGTGTGTATGTGTGATCACTTATAAGAAAATCCAAATGTGTGAATATTTTTTTATAAATAAAAAATTTTCATATACCTCAAACATAGTACCAGTTTTGGATTGTTTTACCAAAGAGGAAATCCATTTTACTTAGTTTTTTATACTTATTATTTTATTACTATATATTTGTTATATAGAAAAATAACCTCTTGAACATTTCACTTTTTTCTAATGTATATTGTTTCATGGAGTGGTATGATGCAAAATTCGGGTAAACATTTTACTAATGGTGATAAATACATAGTTAATTGTATCATCCATTCACATATTTTTTGGAAGAAACAAATACATATAGAATATGGTTATCAATTGCAACATGTCCCTATAAAAAGTGATAATACATGTGAAATAAATATTTATATGAATCCGGAATCACATTAAAGAAAATAGAATAGTGATATAATACATCACTTTTTGTGTGATAACATTCAAAAGGATTATGTCACCCATTAATACATTATCACAAATCATTATATTAATGATATATTAACTAATATTTATATTTTTAGTATAATAAATTAAATGACACATTAAATTGTAAATATGATTTTTGGTTATGTTTAATTTTTAGTGACTCACCATTATGAATGTATCACCACTTGGTATTCATAACCAACAATACTTATCAGAATTGCTAAATCTCATAGATGATACTTGTAACATATCATACAGCTCAATTTTGATATTCCTCATTGTTGATACTTCTCACCATTGGAAGGTTTCATGCCTTTGTCATTATTTTTAATTTCATTCTATATATTTTAAAATGATTATTTTAAATTAATTATATTTTTTATTTTTTATTTATCAATTCAAATTTTATATAGATTATTAATTTATCTCGATTCAAAATTTTGACTAATTGTGCAACTAATCATCTAAAATTATGATGTCAACTTTTTTAGTTTGAATGCACACTCATTCCCCATGACCTTATCTCTTAATACTTGGGTGATCTAACCCCCCCCCCCCCAATTTTAGCCATCCATATTCTATTGATAAAGGTAACCAAGATAAACTCCATGGAAAGAATGAGGTGACCTAAAAAATATTTAATAAACAATTCATTTGTTTTATATATTGATAAATGGGAACTGAGTCATCTAGAACATGTGAAACCAGTGAATGTTGATGTCAAGAAAATAGTTTTCCTTATGGTGAAATAAGATCAAGTATAATTGTAGTTTCCAGTAATTATTTTTGAAAAAAATTATTCAAAAAATAGATTTGAATAAGTGGTTATCTACAAATTAGATATCGAATTATCCAAGGCTGGTATATCAATATTATGGGAATGTAGAGTTTGGTTTTGAAGAAGACGAAAAATACATGGTGTAAACAATGATTAATGGTAAAAGAATCACTATTTCTTCAAGGTTGTTTTATAGTTAATTCCAATACCCACTTGATAGTGTGTTCAATAACTACCGAGTAAGGATTATAGATGTTAGAGATTATTTCTTATATGAATATGCCTTTGTTGATTTGACAATATTTTGAGTGGTAAGAGGTCCAATTTCTATTCTGTTTGATAGTGTATGAAAATCGCACTTAATGTATATATAGAACATTTTGTGTCTAATAATGGGTAAATTTTCAACCATAATGTATAATGATGTGTATTAGTTTTTTTATGAAATGAGGATATAGGATATGCCATTTTATATACATCATAATACTTATGATAAAAATGTTCCAGCCAACCTCTAGATAAAATTATCTGATCTATCTGAATTTGATTTCTCATAGGCATAATTCCAATGTACAATTTATGGATGATCTGTAATATGTTGTGGATTATGGTGGAATTAGGATCAAAAAGAAAAATTTATTGAACGATGAAGATCACATGGAATACATAGAAGAAGTAATGTGTAGATCACAATGAAAACAGATTGATTATTTTAATCTAGATGACCACCCCTGAAGACCAAGATACCATGTCGAACCTGGTCTATAGCATGATGAAATTGATGAGTACTCTAACAATGATAATGAAGAAGTTATTATTTCCTCTAGAGAATAAGTGGGGAAGGAATATTTTGTCTTGATGTAGGTGACCAAAATCAATCTCCTAGATCTATAAATATATCATATAAACATCATATTCCACCGAGTACGCACGCTATGATACATAATAAAGTGAAAATTGATGAAGAAGATATTAAAGTATTTGGATAAGTCAAATTCAAATGTTTTTCTAAATCAGATGATGATAATTGTGATGATGAAGATAATGACTGAAATGGAAAAGGAAGTATAGATGAAAATGGGGATTCTAATGGTCAAGAAAATTATGAAGGCTCTGTTACATATAGTTCATGTGGGAAGATTAGAAGAGAGGATATGAGAATCCTAATATATTTTATATTCTCTATGTGGTTCAATATCTAGATCATAAGAGAGGCCCAATTTAGTTAGTGAAGTAGATATACATATTTGAGAAATGTTATAGGCATCTATTTAGGGTATAAATACCCATGCTTTGGAATTGATAATGATATTGATGCCTATGTTGATGGAAATTGCGTGTTAGCTTCTTATGATCAGATAGTGTGAGGTCATGTCATTATTGAGAAGAATAGAATTATTGATGCTATTGAGAAACATTTTGCATAATATATGGAAGTAGATCATGTAGGTAAGTTTAATTATTACAAGATAACTATTATGGAACATTTTGATGTCCACATGAGAGATGTAACTTTTTATGGTGATACGTATCCTATTGTTACTCTATCTGTAGTTGTGTATAGAGTTGCTAACCATTTAGTGGTTAAGCATTCAGAGAAATATTTGGAATGGGGTACGGACCCTATTTATAAATAATGGGATTAGATTTGTGGAGTCCACCAATGAATGTTGGACCTTCAATTAATGAATAATCAGATCCTATTAGAGGTCCTACACCTACTTTCCAACCACCTCTTATTGATGTGGTCTCAAAGGTCGATTCCATGTGTTTAGAGAATAGATTGTTTGTAATTTTGGTATGAATTTTAAAATTCAAGAAAGAATTTTTTATAAGATGTGTGTGCTTTATTTGAGATATATAATTGAGATGGTGATTTTTCATGTTAAACCAAATATTATTAAACATATTTAAAAATTTATTAAATTTGAATAAAAGACTCTCCAGTGACCTGAAGTATTTTTGATCTGTTGTGGAATGGATGCAGATAGGCTTTGTAGCCTATATGGATTAATTATTGAGAGAGGGTAGAAATTAATACAATAGTATATTGTAGTTCTAATAATACACATCCTAATTTTTTATGTTGATTTTCTTATAACAATGATCTGTGAGGAAATTAGAGTTACATTAGCTAGTACTTTATGTGATATGGCTACACATCCTCAAGAATGCTAATGTAGAATAATGTATAATTTTTTGGATCCTAAATTGATAATTATATTATATTATAAATCAATTTATTTTTCTACAGACAATAGAAAGTCCATCAAGTATTACCACTCAAGGATATATACTAACCTTTCCATTGATTCAATTTTCTAGTTTCATACTATGAATTTGATGCTACCTATTGTTAATCAAGCATTCAATGAACTAGGCGATCATTTGAAAGTATTTTATACTTGTTTGATTATTTGTATCTAAGAAGAGAAGGAATTATTTAGTTAAATTTTGTGAGGTGAAAATATTTTAGTAGAGTTTGTGCACCATATAATACCAATTAATTATGTCCATGGTCCAGTTGTTGTAGCTCAGGGGGTCATCCCTATTACTACCCACCCTACTCCATCTACAAAATATGCCCGTGTAAATTGATCATGGAGTGGAAGTAGATCCTTCTACACAATTTCCATCTATTTTCTAGATATTTTCATCATCTCCCATATAGGAATTTCATCACATCCATTCAATCCTCTTTCGAAAAACATGACCTCCATAAACAATTATTTATTTTCTTCTTGATATCCCTTCATTTCACACAACCATTCCTATATTTAGTTTACAACCTAATACAAATCCCTCTACCTTAGTCAAGGATATGGGAATAGAAATGTTCGATATTTCAAATGATCTTGTGAAGAAGTGGTGATAAGAATCTATGATTTTAATTGGAATATTTTTGTGTATCCTTTTTCGTTAATTTTTTACTATACCCTTATGTCCTTTTTCAATAGAAATTCTATGATTACTCTCACTTTGTACAATTCTATATATTTTCTTTTTCCTCTTTTATTTTTCATGTTCTGATAATCCAAAATGGGAGAGAACTCTATTATGGGATTCATTTCATGAGTAATTTTATTTACTACCAAACTAGCATATACTTTTCTACATTCCTTCTATAATAAGAAATATATTTCTGTATGTATTTTTCTTTTTATATCATACAATTTTATATAAAAACCATTTTTATTTGAAATAATTTTTTAATATAAATTTCAAGATTTCATTAGTGATTTGTGATCATCAAAAGGTGGTAGATTTTTTCCCCCATTTTTAATTGTTATCAAATTATGATTTTTGTGATAAAAAATGAGTTTCATGTTCTGTTTAGCATTTTATATTTTGAGAGATATCAAAGAAATGTTCCTTTTTATGATATTCCACCAAAGATGGCTCACTATATTTTTGAGACAACATTGCGTTGACCCCAAATTGTCTTGAGATTCCATTCCCTTGAAACAAAATCAATAATGTATCTCCACTAGGATTTAAAATCAGCTATGTATTGGGATGACGCAATATCTTTATGGGTCACCACAAGACTCACATACCAAAATACATAGACACCGCCAGATCCTTCCTCACTTCCCAAGCAAGACACTATTCTAATGGATAAAACCTACACATATATAATTCTAGATATTTTAGTTTTCCATAGTGTCATAGTCCGAATAATCACCGATCAAAAGACACGTCAGCAGATTTTTTGTTTATTATTAAATAAATTTCTCTAATGTATACATTAAAAAATTTAATTTTCAAACTTATAATATTGATTTTTTTCTAAAATTTCTCGATAAGTATACATTAATGTTACTAATAGAACGAGTAGTATGAGTTGTACAGGATCCAATCGAATATCTCTATTGACGCAACTATTAAAAGTTGAAGAAGACTCCCTCATGCATAGATGCATAGTGATTAATGAACATATATACATGAACACATATTGAGGGATGAGTATATGTGAATTTTTCCATGTAGGATTAATTATTATCAGGGATTAACTTTTGATAAATGAAATCTCATTAAAGAAATGATCGTTTTTTTATAGACTCACAAGAGGGACTTTGTGAGACTATATACATCAGGAAAAATCTGAAACTCTACTCAAGTAAAATTTCAAAATATATTCGATTTTCACAAGATATAGTGAATATCTGATAAACAAAGTTTTCCCCTCTACTATTATTACATTGTTAGTTTGTTTATTTATATTCAAAATTTGAGCTATAGGGGTTACTGTGTTTTAAGAAATCCCACTTTGCTTCCTAATTTAAATTTCAATATACATAGATATCTTCTCAACATCATTTACTATTTATTCCTGTGGGATTTTGTAAAGGACTGGTTATGCACGCCTATTGTAGGGCGTGGAAGAAGAAAATATATATTCTTAATGCAACACAGTGGTTAACCAGGTTCGTCTCACATGAGGAGAATTACAGTTGGTTCAATATCTTATTTAGATACCCTATTCTAATTCATTTTGTTTTGTTTATATTTTTAATGTGATATACAGTTTTGGTTTTGGAAAAAACATGAAATTAAAATAATAAAATGAAAACATTAAATATAAATACAGATGCATATGCATACAGAATGAAATTATGAAAGAAAGGTCTTAGTACTAGGGATGGATAACATGAGTTCATTCTTCATTTTATTTTTTGAATATATTTGATCATTGATTTATTTAAACAACATTAATTAATTAAATTAACTTGATTTATATATTCTGTTGTTTTAGCATGCTTCCAGCACATTAAACCACACCTCCTTCAATAGTGAAATAGGCTAACACCTCAACCGAAAATGTCATTCCTATAGGACTCAGCCACAACATATCCCCTTTCAACAATCATTGAAACCTCAACTCCACCGTATGAAGGGTTTTCCTAAAACAATGGAGTGATACTAAATTAATCAATTAAAATGAATAGATTTGGCAATAGTGATGTGGTGGACGACCACCACACCCATACAATATTCCCGCCTCCACCTCAAATAGAATAAAAATATTCTGAATTGAAGCCTAATAATAGAGTACACCTTGAATCCTCCCTCCGATTCCAAGCCTCTAGTAAGTAACTTTACATGCCGATGTTCATTGGGATCATGTTGGAATGATGTAAGAGAGAGAATAAGATTGATATTTCAAAAGAAAAGGGGTCTATAAAGAAATGGTAACACTTTAATATAAAAAAAGTTATTTCCATAAATGAAAAAATAAAACTAAGAATAAAAAATAAAATAAGTAAATATTAATCCCAAATGGCCCTTGGCCTCATCTCCTTGTTTCCTCATATGGTGTGGGGATGTAAAGGAATGATTTGAGATGTATGAGGACCTCAATATTTTTGGTAGATTTCGTCCTCTAATGTTTGTCGCGTTTTGAACCGTTAATTTTTCGATTCACACTTCACCCATTCATAACGGTTATTCAAAAATTTCTTGTCAATTCACCCTCTGTATTTCTAGTTAATTGACCATCAGGTGTATGAGTTATGATATTTTCATTGGATGATTTTTTTCGAATGCAAGTTCTTGAAAACTTCTTCCAAATGTATAATATTAAAGGGAATCATTAATAACATCAAAACACTAAGGAATTATTTTTAGAGGTCCTCTTATGTATCATAGTTCAATTATATGTTGAATCACCCCAATTAGAACTGTGTATGTATATATGGACATCAGTTACTGTGAAGGGGTCCATTCTATTCTCCATGAAAATTCATCCAGTTTAATTATTTTATTACGACCTCTAGATAATCGAATAATCTTCTGGTCAGGAAGACAATGTTAATGGAACAAAATAATGAACTACAAAATATTAATCACTCAAATTAGAATTATATGTATCATGAAATTTCTAAAATACCCTTGATGTAAAAACCTATAAAAAATATCGAATCTAGAATTATTTTCCATTAATGTCATTTTCATTCTATAATGACAATTTCAAATTATTTTAAATTTTTTTTAAATACATGGGTTTTATAATTTAAAAAATCTACATTTAATTATTATTCAAGTAAAAATATGCAAATAATTTTTCTCTCTCAAACCTACACTTACATCATGCTATCCCTAAAGAAAAAAATCTCAACATGGAATTTATAGGACACCAGTGTTACCAATATTCAATGTCCAAAGTAATAAAATCAAACAATTTTCAATGTAAAATTAAATTTTAAAAAATACACATAAAATATAAATTTAATTTCCCAATTTTTTATGAAACTATTAATTCATATATTTTATTTTTCCCCTTTTGAAAAATTATTTATCTTCTCAATCATTCATGCTTCTCAATTCAAAATTTTTAAATGACTCACATATTGATATACCTCACCTTTGTATTTTGGCCTCTCATCATTCATGATATAATTAAATTAGAGTTATTCTCATATCCTGAGAACAAGATCCTTATCCATAAGCATGTAAAAGAACTACTTTCTCCACTTTGTAAAGACAAATGAACATAATATCATGAGTACTTTTCAGTAAAGGCTAAAATAAATATGAGCCTTAAAGTTGGTAGGATTTGATGTTTTAAAAATTAGGGCTCAAGTAGGAAGTTTATCTTCTATATACAATTAATGATATCAAAAAGTATAATTAAATTATCCAATTATATTTTTCTACAACAACTTCCCCCAAAACTCAATGTAAGGTCATAATCAAAATAATGCATAATGATTTATTAATGCACCGTCTGGAATGTTTTTTTAATACTGAATTTTTTTCATTTTTTTTGAATTTTATGACTATATAATAACTAATATCCATCACCTAACCACATACCATAAGAGTATCATCAGCCTGGAAAATGCTTATTTTTGGATTCCCAAATCATACCCCATTTTTATCATTTTTTTGTTCTTTTTTGTCATTTACTTAATTTTTTTTGTAATTCATTGGGGAAAATGATGATGTAGAATGATCGATTACCCCAATAAATTATAAATCCAACAATAAAATCACTTCCACTTAGATTCCCATCACACTCAAATTTCATTTTTAAAATATCATGAAAATATCAAGAGTATGGTTAGAATTGATAAAAATGATTGCAACATTAATCATACATATAAAGTTCCTTCATGGTATCTATATGATAAATTAAGAAATTATTTAATGGGTGTATTTAAGGATAAATTCACTTCAAAAGATGCATCAATAAATTTAAATACGTTTTCCCATATTCAATTCTTTGACATGTTAAAATTCATGTTTTCATCAGTGACATTTCCCTTGATCACTAACTAAATATTATCAACAATAAATAAGATATAAATGGTCAAGAAATACTCTTAGGAATGATAAATAAGAAATTGGAAAATCAATCAAGGAATTATTAATAAATACCAATTAATTCGCATGATTTTCAGAAATTCAAAGCATGGAAAATTTTAAGGAAATTTTTTTTAAATAAAACAACTAATTATTTAAAATCATCCGTCATAATTTCAATATCCGTTCATCAATTTAAAATTTTAATTTTATAGTTTCGTCATTCAATATTATTAACATTGATATCAATACAAGGGATCACATTATTTTTAAGAAACCCATGTCTCCTAGAAAAGTCATGTAAAGAAACAATTCATGTGTGGACATGAAATTTTATCTTTAAATCTTAAAACATGTTTTGGACATAAAAAATTTTGTAGTTCAAAATTAAAAATATTAAAAGTGAACTACCATTATAAATAAATATTCAATCATATTCGTCTATTTGAGGAATACTTTTCCTTTTTATGAACCTAGAAAAGGGAGTTAATCAGTTAAGAACAAAGAACATGTCATTAATGCTGATAAACATAAAGAGGAGTGGTACAGATGATGTAATAACCAAGAAAATGAATTTCAAACATAAAAATCATGTTAAGATAAATCATGGTATGATCCACCAAGTGGGACCTGAATTTTTACTACTTCTAGTTGACAGTACCAGCTATAATCCATAATCTAATAGGGGTGGATTTTTTAGACTTGAACCACCCCATGTGGCTTTTCCACCATCCACATATGTGTTCATGTGGAAGAGGACTCCATGGATAGAGTACACTAGATCCACCCCCACTGGATTATGATATACCTTGATTGGAGGGAGGTTGGATGATTTATAGAGCCTCCTCCTTCATTGCTACTTGTGCAATGTTCTCTTTCTCTTCGTGTATTCCATCAATTGAATATTCAATGCCCGTAGGGACCTCTAGGTGATACTAAACATTCTAATGATCTTACAAGTCATAATAAGATTCATTTGATTAGAAAAACATCATGATAGTTGGGTTTTTACTCAAATCCGATTCAATAAAATCCAATGATATGGAGTACGTGAATTTATCATCTCCATGAGGTGGTTCGGATTGATTCTTTTATTTCGCAGAATATGCCTCTTGTATTTTATTATCTCTAGATGGAGGAAGGTAGTCAGGGTCCTCTAACTCGAGTTTGTCTTCAACATCATGGATGTCTTTAGTGAAATATGGAAAGACCATTGGAACTTCATTCTTGGCCCGGACTCTTTGCAAGTCAGTTTGGAGTTTCTCGATCACGCTCATCAAATCATTTGGTTAGATCCATGTCTCTTGGGCTTTTTGAAACAATTTAAATATTTTCATAAAAGATCCCCCTTCCTTGGAGTTCCTCCTCATTATAATCTAATGAATGTTATTTGAGTTTTGATTAAATTTTCCCCAAATTAAAATGGTGTTCGTTTGAAAACATAATGGGAAAATATATATATTTTTAGATTGTATTAATAATTAATTAAATTGAAAAATATTTAAAAAATATTGTGATTTTTGAAAAGTGGACTAAAATAACCATTTATCTCTCTTAAAATTGAACTGGTTTTGGTGCATGCCTATCGTAAGGCATGTCAAATTAAATTATATTCTTAATCTAGCCTAGTGGCTTACTGGGCTCATCTCAATTGTGGAGAATTGACGTATGGTCAAAAACATAATCTAGTGTTCCTATTCTAATTCTTGCGTTTTTTATATAGTTTATATAAATGATATTATTGTTTTTGGAAAACTATGCAATTAAAACAATGAAATGAAAAAATTAAATATAAATACAGATGAAGATATAGATAGAATAAAATGATGAAATAAAGGTCTTCATCTGGGGGTTGGATAGAATGAGCACGTTCATCAATTTATTTTTTGTTTAAATTACTTTTGATAATTCATTTATTAATCCTCATTAATTAATTATTTTCCCTTTATTTATTGAGTATGTTATTTTAGCATACATCTGGCACACCAAACCACAACTCATCCAACAGTCAAATAGGGTAACACCTCAACCGAGATTGATATTCTTACAAGAAGTAGATCAAAAGTATGCCATTTTTACTCTTATAGAAAATATAACTCCACTGTATTAAGTGTTTTCCAAGAGAAATGAGGGAGAATGAATTATGTAATGGAAATGAATGGATTGGAAAATATTGTCATGGTGGACGGCCACCACACCTGTGCAATATTACCGCCTCCATAAAAAATATAAAAAAAACTTTTTCAATTGAAGTGGAATAATAAATATCACCATAAAAGATCCCCAGTGTCTAAACCCTAAGTTAGTCACTTTTCATGGGGAAGTTCATAGACATTATGCTGGAATGATAGAAGAGAGAGAATTATATTTTGATTGGAAGATAAACGTGGAGGAAAAAGAAAGGGGAACCCTTTAATATAAAAAAATTTATTCATCAAATTATAAAATAAAAGTAATAATAAAAAGAAAATATGTAAAAAATAAATTGTAAATTGATCTTCACCTCCTCTCCTTAGTGCCAAAGATTGAGTGGGGATTGGAAGGAATGTTTTAAGAGGTAGGACCTCCTCTCCTTTTAATATATTATTCCATCCTTTAAAAGATGTCGTGTTGTTGACCCAATAATTTGACTCAGCAGGCATGGAGATCTTATTAAAACTTCTTCATAAGTGTTTTTTTCCATTCAACCTCCAATTTTTAGCTTAATTTCCCAATAGGAGTATGAGTTATGATTTTTCCAATGGTGGATTCTTTTTTCTGGATGCAGTTTCCATGTAGCATCCTCTAAAAATACAACATCCAATATCATCTTTAATTACATCAAAACTCATTCAGAATAATTTTAGTAGCACACATAGGTGTCTCTGTTCAATCCTAGGTGGAATCACTTCTATTTTAGGTGAATAGGCCGATATAGAACGTCATTATAATGGTGGGTTCGACACTATCCTCCTGGAAAAATCATCAAATCCATTCATTTCTTACTACCTCTAGATGATCAAATCAACCCCTGGTCCAGAAGACATAGTTAAAGGAAATGATATGAGTATTGAATAAAAAAGAATCACTAAATTTGGATTTATTTTTTTTATGAAATGACTAATGTATGGTTCATGTAAAAATATGTCAAAAATACACAATTAAGCACATTTCAACATTAACCCCATTTTCATTCTATAATAAAAATTTCCAATTATTTTAATAAAACATTTAAATATTTGATATTCAACATTTTAAAACATCACAATTAATTTTTATTGGATAAAAATATGCCCATTAATTTTCTTTGTCAACTGTTAGTGACCTGTTTTATCTGTACTCCCATATTACTATGTGTGTGGTCCTTTGTGGCCTATAATGTTTGCACACTATTGTATCACCAGATATATCTTGTAGATCAATGTTAATTTTTTTTATAAACTAATTTCCATGAGGTGTTGGAAACTAGAGAGGACTAAGTATCATGTTGATATTTAACCTCTAATATTCAAAATTCCACTATGTGTTTTGTATGTTTTTTTCATTATATTGTGTTCTTTAAAAATGAATCTCTTTTATAAAATCAAGAAAAATCACTACTAAAATATTTTCTCTGAATTAGTCTTTATATTTTATTATTACATGGAAAATTGATTATAATGGAAAAAATAATATTGTATATTATTTTACGGACTACTTAATCAATTTGGTGATAAATATTATAAACGATAAAACATATATCAACATAATATTTTGGTAAATTGTGATATTTTATTTAATAGGGGATTTTATTTGAATAAATTTTCCAAAAAAAATTATTGGGTACGCATTTCAACCCCTTGTTGAGATACTCACTCTAGATAACGATATGTGATATATATGGCTTCATATAAATTCAAGAAACTTTAATGAATTTATGTGATTAATTTAACATTATATGAAATTTTATTTAATTTATTTATCTATGATAATGTAATAAATAATGAACAAGTTCCATGTTACTAGATTTGGGGGCACTATAGTTGGTATAAGGGGATGATTAGTATAATACATTGGAACTGTATTATGGGAAATATATATTAGGAAACATACCCATAAAATACACATTGATGAAAATAATATAAGAACATCTAATATTTTACTATGTTATAGATTATAAGTTTTTACATATAACAAATCAATGTATGGATAATAAATTTCCATTTGGTTTAGGCATATAGATACCAAGTGGTAATAAACCTAAAATGGTGTCATTCTGAATGACACGATCATCACCAATTTCATGACAATGTGTATTACTAAATATTTTTTTTGGAATTCACTAAGATTATTTAAAGGACTTTTCAATTTGAATTTACAAACTATTATGATGGATTTAAAAGTAAACATATCCCATTGGAAAAATGTAAACGATTCTATAGTTAATAAAGCCTAAATAGTGAAAATTATTTTTTGTGTTACACCATATATATTATAAAAAATTATTATTTAGTATTAATAATCTAATAATCTAATCCATTATATTCCATTGCATAAAAATATTACCTCAAGGGAATAATGGTAGAAATCCCTATAGACAGTGTAGTGATTTCTCTACAAAATAATCTAATATGATCAGTAATGGAACAGATCAACATAAGAACATATTTTGTAATATTAATCATGTTATGAAAAATATCCATTCAAATATGGGGAAACCTATTCCAAATTATTAACCCCTATTTTAGATCACTTCATGTGACAGGGTCCCCCATCATTTCATAGGACAACAAATCCAATGGTATTTGATAAATGGATTTAGTATGTAGAAAAGATATTTATGGATTTAGGATGTTATTAAAAGTAAATTGTAATAGTTATAAATTATTATCTAAGAGGTGATAAAGATAAATAGTGGTCATTGATATAGAACAATAGGTAGGAAGATGAAACTCAACTCATGAATTGTAGATATTTTAAGGATTCATTCATGAATAGATATTTCTCTCTTGATAGAAATCCTAAAATTAATTGAATTTTCCCCAGATAGAATAAAAATGATGAGGAAATTGAATTTATGATTGAGAAAAAATCACAACTTTATCCCAAAATTCTACATATTAAATATGAATCATTGAGTAAAAAATTCACCATTTCAGTAATGAAATAATGCCATGTATCATAGGGGATTTGGACTTTGAAATATATTCATCATATATAGAAATTGATTTATGTTCCATCAAAATAGAGTAGTAATTTCCAAAATCATACAAGATAAAGGATAATCATGAGTATAATAGGTCGAACGACCACCAAAATGAAGGGAATGTATCAAATAAGAATAAGATAAAAATGGAATATACACCTTTTAATAACTATAGAATGAATCATCTTGGTAAATCATTGAAGGGTATGGGAGTTTTTCATGTGTAAAGAGATAATGGTCAAATTGATCATAAATAAAACAAGAATATGTAGGTCAATGATGTTGAGTGATTTAGTGCTAATGACATGTAGAAATATTCTCACCAATTCCCTATGTGTCATGGGTATCTACCACCAAAGTTTCCATGGGGAGATGGGAAAGCTATCACGATCCCTTCGAAAGTGAATTATATTCTTAATTTTGTGGTGGTAGTTATGATAAAAATATATTTAAAATATATAGTTACATAATTTTTATAGATCATAAAAATCGTAAATATCTACCAATTAACACAGAATATTATATATTTATCATCTACATTAAGAAGTGATGTGTTAGTCAAAACTCATATTGGAACTATTAGTACATAAAAATATGAATTAGGTAGTCACATTTATGGCACAATAACATGGTTTATTTTATTACTTCGTTACCATACATATGATTCAATTTTATATAATTCATGTTACATAATTGTAAGGACATAGATCATTATTTCGGGTATGGATCACTGTTTCGGGTTGTTTTTGAGGAAAATGATGTATTTGGAAATTTCTTATGCACATGTCAGGTACTCTAGAGTACACTCCATGTACCTGGTTACAGTGTGTAGCCATGTATTGGCCGTGTAATGGCTGAGTACATATCCATGGGGTGACCTGGAAGACCGCCTAATGTAGGTGTTAGTTGGGGCTAGTACACGGCGTGTACATTAAATGAACACGCAATGTACATTTCTTTTTATTTGATTAATTAGATAGGGGTCACATCTCATATCCATACATCTATTCTTCTTGCCCTATTTATTATAGGAGAGCAATGTATGGCTGAAGATTTTCAAGCTGTTATTGTTTCTCTTTCAGAGCTCCAATCAAGACACCATTAGGTGCATTGGATTACCATCGGTGTGTTCTCTCTTACCCTAGATCCTCTCTTCCTGATTTCTCCTCTCTCGCGAGTTATTAGAGGTTGAAATATTTTGTCCATTTCCTAGATCTAAAAAATTTTAGGCCAATTCAATAGGAGACATTTCTTATTTTTCATCATATAACATCAATATAGATTGATTGGGTCTTTATATGATAGTCTTTGGATTATATATTCCTAAAGTGACAAATTCCATTATTTGGGGTATTGCGTGTTTTAGATTTTATCCCTATTATCTACTTTCCATATTTTTATTCATTGAAAAATGGTTTTATCATATTTTTATGGTTTTATTCCTCGTTTATGGGACAACTCGAGGGTTTGTTCCCATGTTCGACTTTTTATGGCCATTTGGACTAGGTTTCCTATGAGGCATACCTTGATTTCATGCATTTAATTGCTTACGATGGAGTTGTTTGCTTATATTAATTGAACTTGTTCTTCTTTTGAATTTTATCCATGTATTATTTATAGATTACATGTGCTACATTGATATGATATGTATGTTGATCTTCCAATTGACCGTGAGAGCCTTAGGCCACGAAAACTATGAGGGTTTCCAGGTTTTTTACCCAACACCCTGACAGCCTTGGTGTAGATATTGCGGTAGGTGGTATTGATCGTGATAGCTACCCATATGTAATGTGTAAATTATTTATTCTATGTAGATCAGGTTTATTGGCCGTGAGAGGTAATTAGGAGGTTGTTATCTTTACTCTATACTATGTGGGATCATAGGGGTTAGATGTTGAGAGATTTTCCATAGGGTCGGTTGTGAATAAATAAATAATTATAATTAGTTTTCATGGCCAATTCACAAGCTTGGACTCCGTCATAATTGGTTGTTTAGATGGTGTTCTATGAATTCTGTGATTACAATTATGCGGAGGGATACAGAGCATAGGCTAGATCACAGAATTCATTATTCAACGATCTGAATAATTAATAATTTAATATGAAATAAATTGAAAATTGTATGATTTTTTACATTGTGTACTTCCCAGTTTATTTCTTCATTTCTGAATATTTCCCCCTATATTTATATTCAATGACTTTTAGGAAAAGATATTATCGTGATTTTTTAATGGGGTTCATCTCACACCATGTTTGGGTCATGATTTTGCACCCAATCATATTATATGGTTGAAAGTATAGATAAGGTCAAGCCACATTCTTCACCAGGTTCCTGATTGATGACGGAGCTGGATATCATGGGACCATGCTGAGGATTGTGATGTTGTATGATTTTACATTTTTTCATTGGAACATTGGGTAAGTATTATATTTCCAGTATTGTGACTTATTTGGAATGATTATAAGACATTTGTGACATGCATCCTTTATACATGTGATCCAGTTTTTTATTTATTATCAGTCTTCTATTGTTTACTTTTATTGTATGGCGTTACTATTTCTGCTACTATATATTTTTTATGATTCTTCTAACTCTTCCAATGAGGGCATTATTTCCCCACTATCATTCCATGTGCCTCACTACTAGTCGAAAGCCTCTTGTGTTTTGGGAAATGTGTCTCAGGTCGTGTGATAATCTAGGTATGGGAATATTTGGGGAGAATCCTGAACTGGGATGTTACAATCTGGTATCAATGGAGTTATTTTCTACCTTACCTAACTATTCGGAACCTATAGACATGGATAAGAAGGAATATGTAATTGGTAATAAGCTATTACTGGGAGTAGCTACTCCGTGTATAGGGAAAATCAAAGTTACGTAGAATATTGAATATTTGTAGTTTCTCATTTTTTATAGTTTATTTTATTTCACCATTGGGTGGCACAGTTGTTTTGTGATATAATTATTAATATCATTGAGGTTATATTTCTATTGAAACCTGATGAGATGATTGAATTCCATCACATGCATCAGATAGGATCTTCACAGAGATCACATTTCATGTATTCTTATCATGTCATTTAGGATGAATTATAGATTTCAGGTTGTTGTGATAGATAATGTGCCCTATTTTCATGTTATTGTGATATAATCCTTGATAGAATACCAAAAACATTGATTGGGTATTAGAAATTATAGGTATTCTTTGGGATTTATGCCAAATTTTGGTCCTCGATGTGTTATGAGCCTTATTAGATCGGAATTTGGTGGACCTGGTATGAAATTTAGTTGAATTTTTTCAGTTATGATGTGAGAAATATTAAAAATGTTGATTCACGGTAGTATTGTCTCTCACGAGTTGGAAATTTTCATGCCTTGGATAAAATTTTATGTTTTTTATGATTTCAGAGAAGTTTCAAGGGATTACACTCTAGAAACCAAAACAACAAGGTATGTGATGTAATAAACACAGGCCAAGCGTGCATATGTTCTAGAAGGAAAAAATATCTTTTGTACATGTCTTGTATTGTATGTACATTCCTTGTAGTCCTTGAACGTGTGACAGATTGTCTGTGAAAAGACACAAGTTTGGTAAATTTCTGGTGTAACACATTGTGTCAATATTGTACAATCTATGTGTGTAGAACCATGTGTTCGACCATGTGACTAACAACACAGTTGGTTAGAACATAAGAATTACATGTCTGGTCTAGGGTGAACATGATGTGTTGTGTTACCATGGAGAGAACCGTGTAGTTCTAGGTGTGTAGAAGAACCCGGGTTGGAGGGAAAATTCATTTACATGCCATGTCTCTTGAGGAACATTCATTGTGTGTGGGTGTTATAGGACTAGGATGGGAAGAGGTACACGAAAAGATAATAGCTATAGGGAACACGTCGTGTAGGTGTTGTCCACGCAATGTAATCATGTCTTGTAAAACAAGAATGTTTTCTTCTCTTGTTCCATTCCAGCACTTCTATGTAGTTGTCTCTTCCGTTCTAGAACTTCTATGTAGTTGTCCTTAAAAATAATATAATTATGTGTTCACTTGACCATGAAAATTCATTCCACCAAGATGTCCTCTTTTTGTTTGCCAGGTACAGAGAGGTGATTAGACACCAAAAATTATATATCAGGGACTACTTATAGATCCCCCCGTTGGTCCCATCATGACACCAACTGTTATACTAGAAGTTGGTGCTGATTCATAGTTCTGTGAATTATTTTTGAGTATATTACAAGCTTTCTTGTGAGCACCGCATTATTCCCCATTTATGGAAGAGCTAAAATGGGTGTTCTATCCACAACATCGGCCAACTTTTTCTAGGTATGGAGGAATACATGCTACCGAGTCATGGTTAGAGGAAATTCATTCTATCATTGATCATCTCAAGACTCCTCCAAAGAGGAGGGTGAAGCTCAAGACATATATGTTACTTGATTCCGTAAGGAGATGGTGGGATCTTATCTCATAGTTAGGATGTTATCAGGTTATGGTTTAGGAAGAGTTCTAGAGGACCTATACAATTATTTCTACCACCAGATGTTGAAGGTTGATTGAGCCCAGTTGTTTATAAATTTGGAGTGGGGTGCTCTTTCAGTGAGGGAATACACATCTCTATTTACAATGCTTCAGTGCTTCACATCTGTTCTGGGAGGTGGAATGTTATATTTTCCTAGGAGGTTTGAGGAAGGTCTCAGGTATGACATCTGATCACTATTAAATGCCTTCAGGCTCACTTCGGTGAAATCTATATAAAACCAGGGGCTAATTACTGATTGTAATATAAGGGATTTGTGAGTTATGAGATAGTACGGTTCAACATTCGGTGCTAATACTCCCTCTACTGATGGTAGGAGGTGATGCAGGGAGACTTTGTGTGGTGATTTCAGTATAAAACATGTTTCTACAGATTTCTAGGTGAGGTGTTACAAGTGCATGAAGAGTGGGAGTCGTTTAGGCCAATGTGGTTGTCTTTTTCAAGGATGCCAGCCGGCAGGTGTTCAGCGACAGTAGGGTGGATCAACTCAGGATATTCATACAACGTCACCGGACCATGGAACTTGTCAGACATTTTCAGTGGAGTAGACTGATCAGGGGAATGATCAAATAACATCTATGGTTAGGGGTACGATTCTATTTTCCACATTTTAATCTTCTAAAATTTTATATATTGGGGATTCCCGATGTTTTATAATTGTTTTCTTGATAGAGATCCCCAGTCTCTATATCTTTACTTGTGAGTATGTTGTTGGGTGTCACGTATTATGGGACCTTTATGTCTTAGTTATTACTTACTTCGATTTCATTCTCGGAATTCACTTGTTGGTCTCCATTAAGTATTTGTTGACTTATATGACCACAGTGTGAGTTTCACATCACCAAAGGTAAATTATTTTCTACATAAGGGTGAATGGGATGTCAAGATGAGCAGTGGAATACTTGAGCATACATAGATTGGAGGAATTACAGCCCAAATAGCTAGTTTATATCTAGATGACCAGGGCACTTCACTGATGGATTTTCCACCAATTGTTGATCATTTTAGAGATGTCTTTTTAGAAGAATTTTCAGGTTTAAATCTATATAGAGAGGTATATTTCACTATTGAGCTTGTTCCAGGAGTGGCACTACTGTCCATAACTTCTTTTAGGATGGCTACAACAGAGTATCATGATTTGAAGAAGTATTAGGAGGATTATAGGGAAAAGGGTTTCATCTGACCTAGTACTTCTCCATGGGGTTTGACTATCATTTTCGCGAAGAAGGATGATGGTACTCTCATATTTTTTATGGTTTATTAGAAGCTAAAGCTGTTGACAATTAAGAACTCATATCCCTTTATGAGGATTGATGATCACTTTGATCACCTTTAAGGAGAACGAGTAATCTCAATGATTTAGTTGAGATTCATTTATCATTTTGTGTGTGTTATACCATTAGATATTCAAGTTATGTCCTTTCAGAGTATGTATGGTGTATATGGGTATTTGGTTATTTCGTTCAATCTCACCAATGCATCAAAAAATTTCATGGCGCTGGTGAACCCTGTGTTATATCCATATATGGTATTATTTTGTGGTTGTATTCATGGACGACATCTCTGTGTACTCTCTCACAAAACATGACCATTCCATCCATATTGAGATTATATTGAGAACTCTAATGGATCATCAGTTATATGCTAGTCTCTCAAAATTCCATTTTCGGATGGACCAGGTGCACTTCTTGGTTCATGTTATCTCAGAGACATGAGTATTAGTAGACCTAGAAAATGTGAGGGAAGTTGTTTTCATGCAGCTACAGCAGAATTCCCTTGAGGTATGGATTTTTCTGGGGCTGGATGGTAACTAAATGAGCTATATACCAGACTTTTCACACATAGAAGCACCAATGATGGTCCTGAATAACAATTGTGAAAATTACTTGTGGACTAATTCATTTGATTTAGCCTTTCAGGAGCTAAAATGGGGATTTAATTATATACTAATATTGTTTTTTATGGATCATCGAATGAGTTACACTATTTACTATGATGCATCAGGTATCAGGCAGGGAGCAATAGATATATAAGGGGAAGAAGTCATTGTGTACGAGTCTTGGAATTTGAGGCCACATGAGATGAATTACCCAACACATGATCTCGAGTTTTCTAACATTGTTCATGCTTTACAGTATTTGAGATATTGTCTTTTGGGGGATAATTTTTTTGGTATACACTATCCAAACAAGTATCAGGTATAAATTTTCTCAACATGGTTTTAATTTGATACATCAAATGTAGTTTGAGTATCTTCCAACATTTGACATTGAACTTGTTACACACCTGGGAAGCAAAATACAGTGGGTGATTTGTTCAGATAGAGTACTTGGATACATGAAATTCTGGAGGCCAATAGTAAGTGTAAGATTATGGATCTGTTCTCTGAGATTCATTTGGTGGTGTATGACAGGTTGGGGCAGACAGTTTTCTCTTCTATAGTTGTTACCTATACTATATAGGATCAAGAGAGAAATATTTAGCTATCAGAATCTGAATTCCTAGTTCTATGAGAGAGTATGTCAGGAGAGGACCCTACTCTGGGGATGAATATTTGGGTTGATAAGATCTCACGTTTTCATGGACGCATTTGAGTGTCAGCAGACATATGTGAGGAGTTTATGTGATATTTTTATTCCTAAGTTTTTGTTGTTGTTGAGAGATTAACAAAGGTTGCACAATTCATGTTGATCAAGTAAGCATTCATGGATTATGGGAATTGAAGGATTTATATCAGATAGATAATATTTATTCATGGTGTTCCACAATATATCATTTCAAATAGGGATTCCCGGTTAACTTCTTGTGTTTTGAAGTGAATATAGACGGATTTGGGTACACATGTACTTCTGAGTACAGCTTACCATACCAGATATATGTCTTGTCTAAGCACATGATTCTGTTTTTGGAGGACTTTTTTCAAGAATATGTTCTAGATTTTGAGGGTTATTTCGAGAGACACATACCACTAGTGGAGTTTTTCTACATCAATAGTTGTTTGGAAATGATTTAGATGGATCCTTTTGAGGCATTATACGATAGGTAACACCGAACACCCATAAGATGGCTGGAGGAAGGGTAGGCAACTATGTTGTGACCACATCTTGTCCAGGAGACCACTGAGCATATACAATTGATTTGGAAGGCAATGGATACTACAAAAACTCACCAGAAATCTTATGATGATAAACCAAGATGTATTTTGGAGGTCTAGGTCCGAGATCGTGTTATCATACAAGGCACGCCATGGTTGGGACACCAGAGGAAAAGGAGACTAGTAAAACATTCACTGATATACATCCAGACATTTGTGGTTTTGGAGAGAGTTGGGTCGTTTACATATCGGGTACAGTTACATCAGAGGTACTGATCCATGCGTGATGTCTTTCAGGTTTCTCAGTTACGATGTTACCTTTCAAACCCGTATCACATGTTTTTACCTCTGGACGTTGAGTTAGAGGTTGATGCATCCTTTGATGAGAACCCTGTTTAGATTGTGGATCATGTGATGAAGGTTCTCTATGGCCTATAGGTTCATCTTGTACCAGTTCTATAGAAGAGCATGGGAGTACAGGAAGAGACTTAGGAGAGGGAGGCCAATGTTCGATCCCAGTAGCCATATTTGTTTGATGTTTCATATTTTCCACCCAAGGAAGGTCAATTCAGGGATGAATTACATTAAGGGGGAAATTTTTGAAGAATATAGAACTTCATTTTATGTATGGATCATTGTTTTGGGTTGTTTTTTAGGAAAAAGTAAGAATTTGAAAATTTTCTATGTACAGTTCATGTACTCTTGAGTACACACCGTGTACCTAATTGTCACATGTTGTGGTGTGCTGGCCATGTAATAGCAGAGTATATGGATTTTTGTGTGACGTAGAAGACAACCTTATATGGTGGTTATTTGAGGCTAGTACACAGTTTGTACATTAAATGATCATGTCATGTCCATTTTTTTATTTGGTTATTCAGACATCTGTTTCATCTCATCTACATAAAGGTCTTCAAATTTCCATGATTCAAATAGGAGAGAAAATTACTTCTAAATATATGTGATCTCCAATTTTTCCTCCATCTGAGCTCTGAATGAGATACCATAGGGTGAGTTGGATTCCCACCGGTGTGTTCTGTCTTTCCCTAGATCCACTCTTCCTTATATGTCCTCTCTCATGAGTTATTCAAGAATGAACAATTTTACCTTTTTTTAGAACTTCGACTTCTAGGATGATTCAAGGGGCGACATTCAATATTGTTCATCTCACAACATCATGGTTATTTTTTTGTGCCTTTCATTGATATTCATCAGATTATAATTGCCAAAAGTGTTGTATACACATATTTGGGGTATTGCGTGTTTTGGATTTTGGCCCTATTATCTACCTTCCATTGTTTAATTGACCGAGAATGGCTTGTAGAATATGTGTAACATTTAATTCCGTCATTATAGGACCTCATGTTGGTACATACCCTTGTTCAACTATTTATGGTCATTATGCCTAGGTTTATTATGTGACATACATTTTTTCCTTGCGTTGAATTTCTAGGGATTGAGTATCTTTATAGTATGAATTTCATGAGTTTTTCTGGTGAATGTTATCAATGTAGTACTTATAGGTCTCTATTTAATCATTGATATGATATTTGTGCTGAACATCCAATGGACCATGAGAGCCTTCAAATAGAAAAATTGTTGGGGTTTTATGTTTATTTAAAAAGGACTGTGAGAGCCTTGTTGTTGATTTTTACCCTGACAGTATTGACCGTGAGTGCTACCTGGAGGTGATGTATAAATTATTGATACTCTATAGACCAGGGGTATTGAATTTTACAGACACCATTGGGGTCTTTATCATTATTCTATTCTAAGTTGAACTCTAAGGGTTATACTACAAAAGCTTTCCTAGAGGGTTAGTTGTGAATAAATAAATAATTATGATATATCTTCTAGGCCTAAGCACAAGTTTGGAGATGGTCTAACTCGGTTGTTTATATGCTCTTCTAAGACATATATGGTTACAATTTTGTGGTGGGATACCATTTTTAGTCTAGATCTTGGAATTCATTTTTTAAGGGTTTGAATAATATATAAATGAAATAGAATGAAATTTGAATCTATAGGATTGTTTACATTGAATAATTCTTATTTTATTACAGCATTTATGCATGTTGTTGGATATATATATATATATTGACTTTTATGCATAGATATTTTGGTGGTTTCCTACTGGGATTCATCTCACACAATGTATTGTTCATGGTTTTAGACCCAAAATAATTATATGTTTGTAGTTATATATAAAGTAAAGTTCCCTTCTTTATTAGCTACATGATTTCTATTAGAGCTAGATAGAATGGGACCAAGTTGAGGCTTTTGATGATATTGAGGATTTATTTTTTTAATGAAATAGTTTTGTATTGTATTTCCATCATTGTAACGTGTTTGTATGCTTTCCTAGATATATGTGAAATGCATCATTTACATATGTTCCCCAGTTGTTTATTTATTATTTATATTCTACTGTTTTCATTTTTGTATAGTATTACTGTTTCTGCTACTATATACTATTTATGATTCTATTGTGCATACTTTTCCAATGAGGGCATTGTTTCGCCATAGTCAGACCATGGCCCTCACTGCTAGTTAGCAGCCTCTGGAATTTTGGGAAATGTGCTTGAGATCATGTGACCAATATGTTATGGGGAACCATTGGGCGGCTCCCAGAACCGGGGCATTATAATAAAATATTTCAAATTATGATGTAATAATTTATTAAAAGACAAAATAAATAATGTTTCATGATGAGGATGTAAAAATTAATTATATATAGAGAATAGAAAAATTCATATGATACATGTCTAGATCCATCCCATGTATTTATACTGGATTAAGTTATTAGGGATATAGACTAGAAAAAAATATATGGATAGGGAATGTAATAATAAAATTGAAAAAATAACTATTTTATAAGAACATATTAATGTGTTCACTATGGAATTATATGGAAAGTTTCCATATTTTTCGGTATTTTTTCATTGATTTAAACCTTCATTAAAGATCAATATCAAATAATCACTATAAAATGACCATTTTTGAAATATTGTAGATAATTAAACTACCAAAAGACTTATTTGATGAGGTATCTATTCATGAGAGTGTCTCCCTATAAGGATCACATATTCTATTAGTTAATAAGCAACAAGGATCCGTGATATATTTCATTGGTTATAAGGAAATAAATGACATTATGATAAGATGCATGCATCCTATACAGAACCTTGATGACTATTGCGATCAATGTCATAAATCCATGTATTTATAAATGATTGATCTTAGTTCATGGAATCATTAGTTTTGAGTAATGAAGGAATATATAATGAAGAAACCTCTCTTCATGGGGTATGTGAATTATTGGATTTGAATAATTCTAATTGGATTGAATAACTAACCCTGTGTTTTTATAATTCTAGTAAACAAGGTTTTCAGGGAATTGGATGATGATATTTTTGGGTATATTCTATGATTATTTCTTTCTATATTCAAAAATATATGAGGTCCATCAAAATAAAATGTTGATTACTCCGAAGACACTTTTAAGAATTTTGTTTATGGGGAATATAATATTTGTGTGTTTTTTGAAGCCTATTGTTTCTTATCATGGACTTATTTTCTCAACGAATGGGATCAGTTTTTCTTATAATGAAAAGGTTAATCAGATAATAGACTTCTCTAATGAAAATAAATGAGGTATGTATTTTTTCATGAATTTTTACTATTAGTTATTTGATTCTAATTTTTCTTTATTGGAAAACCTGTAAACAAAACATACACATTACTGGTTATTCATCATTTGGTAAAATTAATGTGATTATATTTATAATGAATTGACATTAATGTCAGAAAATTCCCTAAATTTGAATCTACCATATTTAAATGATTGGTTTTTTGATATATAGTGATGCATTAAAGAAGGTTCATAGTTTTGTCCTAATGAAGGTTAATAAATTTATCCCTTCTGTATCATGGAAATTGAAATCACATGAACAAAACTATAAAACACATGATATTGAATTGGTAGTTCTAATTTTTTTTATTTGTAGATATGGACACATTATCTTTATTGTTGAATATTAATTATTTAAAAGTGTCATAACAGCATAAAATATATTTTCCAAAAATGATCAAATATGATATAAATATGATGGCTTGGGATACACACATATTCTGATTTATAAATAAACTACCACTAAAGTAATTAAAATATGGTAATAGATGCATTGAGAGGGAAATATCAAAATTTTATAAACAAAATGAGGATTAAGAGAGACCTAATATTCATGAATCTAGTAAATTCGTAATTTGGAATTAATATCCAAACACATATGTAAAACCATTTTTAACTTATATATGTTTTTATAAAAGAGAAAATGAACTCAATCTGATGTTGTGAACCTTCATCAAAAAATAAAACATGTGATTGATAGAAAATTAGTATACCTCATTTTTTAATCTGGTGTCCTCATATTTTGAAATTCATTGTATATTTCATCTATACCTGAACAAAAAATTTATGTTTTGGATGATGAGTACCACTCAAACATTAGTATGCATCATGCAAAGGAAAATATGTATATTTAGTTGGGGGGAAATTTTTTGTGGAATGTTATTTAGTGGAAAATTAGAATTATGTTTCGAGATACATGGTTCATTATAATCTAAAAATGCGATACAAAAACCCAATATGATTAAATAAATATCCTCATATTCTTGTGTGTAAATTAGATGACATTACTGTGGACATTATCGTATTTATACCAATGACTACTAGTATGAATAATGTTATATGGGTAATTTTTTATATCCTAACCAAATTCTGACATTTCCTCACTATAGAATAAGATTTTCCCAATGATGGCCTCAAAAGGAACTATATTAGTAATGGTTTATAAAATCACGGAGAACCACTCCCAATTGTTACTCGTCATTTCCCTATTTTACAATTAAATTAAATAGGAGTCTTCTGAAGGCTCTGGACACTAAGAATCATTTGGGGAGATTAAACTATCCTTAAACTGAAGGGTAGTCTAAAAGTACTATTAAAACAATGGATGAAAAGATTAGGTAAAACTCACATATCATTCCATGTTTGTGGGAAAATAATTTATATTTGGTCATGTTTCACTCTAATAATAGCTTCTATTCATGTATTCAAACGGAATCATATGTAGAATTGTATTGCTGAAGATATCTTAGATCAACATATTGGGATTATTTGGTTGAAAGGAAATACCGAGTCTTGAAATATTGTTATAAGATAAAAAAAATTAATGGTTATTCAAGAACTTATTAAAGTAGAACAAATTAGGAAAAAGAGTTAGACTGATAATTTGAAGAATGATTAGGATTTCCATTTTGGGGGTTATGTTTTCTTGAACATATCTCTATGTAAGAGATTTTTATGGTTTAGGATTTAAAAATGGTTCCCTGTATATATGGAACAGTTTGAAATAATTTTAATAATTGTATTTTTTTTCATTTTTAAATGCCTCCATGATAATAAAAATTACAAGATTCGTTCAATATACCATTTTTAGGTATTGAATTCTAGTCCCAATGAATTTGATCTGTATTGTTAAAATTGTAATGAAAACTTATCTATATTAATATTATGTCACTGTCTTGATTCTTGTCACATTCGATATATTATATTCTAATCATACAACTCATCCGTTAATGGAAATTTGAAGAAATCGTAAAATGAATGAAGCAATGTGGGAACTCTAGGTTATTATGTAGAATAACTACAATGATAATTTAGAATGTAATATCAAAAAAATTAAAATTTTAAGAACAAAAAATGAGGGAAGAATATATGTCCTTGAATCAATATTATTTATTTCCTTTAAAAAAAAATTAATCATATTCCATATCATGTGATGCATTTAACATTGTTGTTAGATAGATCACAATAATCTATGAAAATAATATTAAATCATGACTAGTTAAACCTTGCTATAAAATTTGTCGGTATTAATAGTAATAACTAATAAATGAAATATATATAGTCTACACACATTAATTATCAAAAAATATATTCAATATTATAATCAGAATAATTTTAATGTCGAGGAATGTTTATCTGAAAAACATCATTTTTTAATGGAAATGCTTTCATTGATTCATTAACCATTATGATGGAATTAATTTTTTTGAAAATATTATAAAATTTAATAGATAATTTTTAAAAAAATTAAAAATAATATTATAATAATTATCTTAGGGTGATGTTTTCTGATTTTTGTAAAAAGATTCATTTTTTAATTAATAGTGAAATAGAATGATTTTTGTTCAAAAAACATTTTTCATATAGATTATTCATAAAAATATTATATATTTTATTGTGTTTTTATCATTTAATTATTATAATTATATTATAATTATTATTATTTGAATCATTTTAATAAAAATCTAGTGGAATTCTGGTTATGAATCGTTCTATATATACAACAATTTTCCCTTTTGAATCCCTCTTTTTTGTCCCATCTCCAGGTATAATTTTAAATTAAATTGTAAAATTTCTTTGAATTGAATTTGGAAAATTTAATTAAATATATTTTATAATAATATATTATATATAAAAATAATTTCCCCTAATTTTTGGACCAAACATTAAAATGAATGATGTAAAAATTAATTATTACTTTTATGGAAAAATATATTTTATAGAGTTTATACTAATAATATAAGATTTAAAATGAAGTAAAAAGGTCCAAATATTTTTGGACACACATATTAACCTCTTTTTATATCCAAAATATATCCTTAATAATTCAGAAGCTTCTAACTTGAGAATGAATTTAATATTTTTGATTCTATATCGTAACTTTCTATGTGGGTTCATTTTCCAGTTTATAAATGGCCACTCTCTCACCTCAGTTCATCACACATATAATTTCATTAGGAACTAAAATTCATCTAAAAGAATATATTGAAATTTATTATTAACATATTGGATTTTAGCATCCTCCCAAAAGTCTATCCATGTGGTATGTAAGAAGATATCCAAATGTGGATTATCTATGAGAGGGTAATTATCTTATTAGTGATAAATCTATTCTTTCTACTTTTTTAAACATAATTTATTTAATACAATCTCCAATATAGAAAATAAACTATATTATGTATACATTGATGTAAATTGGTTGTTTGAATAATATTTATTCATATCGTTTAGCATCAAATGGGAAATGAAATTGTTGACCATGTATATGGAAGACTACAACCTCAAAACTGATGTAACTCATTTTTTATAAAAACTCTCAAAAATGGATATAATGTTTGATTAACTTTTACATATAATATTTATTATATATATATATATTCTTATTTATTTAAAATATCACATATACATGGTTATATTCAATTCCTGTTAAAATAAGATAGCATCACATGATTGTATAGAGGGCAACTACCTCACAAAGTGATGTGATACAATTTTCAATTACACCATACATTGATGTTAGTAAGGTAAAATTTAATGAATATATTTAATATATATGTCATGATATAAATTCTTGAAATTTATTTAATCTTAAACTTATTTACCCTTTAACACGTTAAGGTAATGATTGATGGTTCCGGGCGTAGTGGAAGTGCGTTGGTTGGTGTACCCAACTTTAATTTTATCGTTAAAAAAGGTCAATCTATGATTCTTCACAACAATAAAATGATGGATTTTCAGAATAGAACGATTAATGAAAAAGAAAGAGGGTAGTCCCAGAAGCATTGATATGATCATCATATGTTGGTTATAATTTATTTAATTAATTGACAATAATTACCATCATGGAATTAATTCTTGGTTGATGTTTCCAGTCACGAAATGATGTGATTTGTCATTGTGTCATAGAATACATGTGTAGGATTCCTCTTGTGGTGATGAAAATTGTGCTCCATATATCTTTGGAAGTCACCGAAGGAATATCCGGGTGCTAGCGTGGAAGAGCCTTCGCTTGTGATGTTCGCCTTCTATCGCCATGATCCGGTGGAGGTATATTTCTCTCTCATAGCATGAGGGCGTTCATGGTGGAAAAGGAATTATATCATGGCTTGGGAGATTTTACAAATCAGTTGGTAACAACCACTCAAAAAATGGTTAGGCTAATAAGAAATATATAATAGTGATTTTTAATTACATAGAATAATAATATTAATTAATTACCTGAAAGCATTAATTAATTTCATTTAATTCTTAGTAATACCCCATGTCTAATATTTACAGTTGAATATTATTATCACTTGACATGATCCTATCGAATTATATGTAATATTATTTAATTAAATAAATAAATTTTTTCTCATAAATTAAAAATATACAATGTGTGTATATTAAATTACACAGTGTGTACTTATAGTTGTCCATTTTTCATCATTTCCACCACCACATTTATTAGATCTTCAATAATTACTATTTATTCATAATTAAAATATCACATCCTTACTCACTAATAAATATATTATTTCACGAACAATATATTCTCTCGAATATCTATTGTTGAAATAAATGTGATCAGCCATCCTTAAATAATTATTAATCCACTATCGGGAATAATCATTATTTATCTTGTCAAATTAATATTTAACTATGATATTTGGTCACACTAAGTGTGTGACCCTCTAGGCCTCTTTCTCAGTGTCATTAGACGGAGCCTTCCTAAAGTCCTAGGTTAGCGTTTAGAGACACACCAAGACATCCTTATAGAAATATGTTAATGCCTCAATGATGTGTCACCTCCTACGAACGCTTACCATGTAATATAATCCCTTTGTCTCGATATCTCGAATCAAGTGCGTTGCATGCTAGTTCCGTCAACCCATGTGTTCGATTATTCATTCATTTAATTTTGGGAGTTGAACATTCCAATTCATCAACATGGACATGTATTTATTTAGGTTATATCCATTACATCAAAGGTCCTGAGATATCTACATCCGTTATGGAAAATACGGGGCAAAACCTTTCTCGCATTATATATTAATGTAGTATCACTCATGACACACCCAACACATCATACCTCACTGAGAACTGTGTTTCATCACAATTTTCATCAATATTTCAAATTTTGTGAGTTGTATTAACTATTAAAAATTATCTTAAATTCTAAGGACCAATACACACGTCTGTAGTTCGAAACATCTAATGACACTATGATATGTGGATTTCCAACTCGAGGGACTCGTTATCATAATATCCTCCTAGATATGACCATCGGTGCACACCCTAAGAAGGTTCCTAAATGTTTTAGGAGTCCTCACCCCTAATGGCTTGTATTATTTGTGTCTCTTAAATAACATCATCCGGACATAGAGAAAATATTCAAGAATAGTGTTATGGAACTTCCAGGGTCTCATCATAGAATGGATCCGCTATGAACCTTTAATGAAAAAGCTGTCCTTAGGACATTATCACATGAATCTTCATGTAGAAGAACAATCAAGATGTGGTAAGGTATTTATTAATAAATAAATTACAAATTTGTTGGATCTAGTCTATCAACTCCAATAGACTCCCACTTGGACTACAACCAACTACTTATAACCTTTAACCCGCTAGCTCTCAAATTATATTCATACATCTTATGATATAGGCCTTTAGTCATGCAGTCTTCCATTTTCTCTTTTGTGGACACACTCCTCACTTTAACTTCATCACTTTGATATAAATCCCTCAAGAGGTGATGCTTTCAAAGTATGTTCCCTATCTATTTTTGTGACCTTGGATCTTTTACAAGAGCCACAACTGCAGTATTATAACAATACAACGTCATAGGATCTTTACTACTATGTTCCACATCAAGATCCTCAACAATGTTCCGAATATGGATGACATCCTTGGCTATATCAAAAGCCTCTATATATTTGGACTCCACTGTAGAATCAAAAACAACTAGACTCTTTGAACTGTTCCAGCTCACATCTCCCCCATTGAGATAGAAAAATATCCAGTTTGTGACTTCAGATTTTTCTGGTCTTTCTGAAAACATGCATCATCATACCCTCAGTTGACAAGCTCCTAGTCTCTTCCATACACCATGAACATATCCTTAGTTCTTATCAGATAATTAAGGATATTATTAACAGCATCCCAATGTTGTTCTCCTGTATCTTCTTGATAATTTCCTACCATGATCAGTGCATAGAAAATATCAAGCCTTGTACATGACATGGAATACATGATGGATCCTATAGCCAAACCGTATAATATCTCACTCATTATATCTTTCAATTATTGTGTTTGAGGACACATTTTCATAGAATTATGTAGCCCATGTCATACTAGAACTATTCTCATCATGGATTTTTCCATACTAAATATCTTCAGTATCTGTTCAATGTATATAACCTGACATAGTCTAAGAAGCCTCTTGGATCTATCACGAATGATCTTGGTCCCTAGAATGTAGGCTGCTTTACCTATGTCCTTCATGGAGAAACACATTTTGAACTAGTCTGTAACTGACTGTAAGACTAGTACATCATTTCTAATAAATAAATTGTCATCAACAAATAGTACTAGGATAACGATTGCATTCCAAATAGGCCACTTATAAACCTATGGCTCACAGTCATTCTTAATAAAACAAAATTCCATTATGTCTTCATAAAATATAATGGTCCATGACCTAGATGCCTGCATAAATCCATAAACGGATTTCTGTAACATGAAAACCTGTTTGGATTCACTTGGTATCACAAACCTTTCTTGTTGTGTCATATAGAAATTTTCCTGAAGGTTCCTTTTATGGAGTTCTATTTTGACATCAATTTTCCAAATTTTGTTGTCATGATAAGATTCTAGGGAAAGTGTGATTATTATGGATTTGAAGATGGAAAACTATGTGAATGTTTCATCATAGTTAATTACTTGATGTTTTCTGAATACTTTGTTCACTAGGAATTCATTATAGGTGCTAACTTGACCTTCCATGTATAATTTTCTCTTGAATATCCATTTTCATCGAACAAAAATTACATCAACTGGCTCATCGATTGGAACCCAGACATGGATCTGATACATGGAATCCATCTCTGAATTCATAGATTCTAGCCATCATGTAGCTCTTGAGCTTTCTAATTCTTCTATGTAGTATAGGGGTTCATCATTTTTCAATAATAAATATTCACCATCATCAGTGACTATGAATCCAAATCTCTCTGGTTCCCTTATCACTATTGAGTTCCTATGTAGTACTTGTGTTTCTATAACCTCATCAACAGGGACATGTGGAACATGTTCCTATAGCAACTCATGTGTATCTTGATCATCAACTTCATTGAAGTCAATCATGCTCCCACTATACTTTGTGATAATGTGCTCCCTCTCAAGAAAGACAGCTTTTTCTGGAAACTGTCACTTTCTTGTATGAAGGGTTATATAGTTAATATACTTTCATTTCCTTGGGATATCATATGAAGATACACTTCATGCCCTTGGGATCTAGTTGGTTGCCTAATAATTCCTTAACAAATTCCCTATATCCCCATGCACGTGAGTGTGAAAAAAATGTGTTTCTTTCCATTCCATAACTCGGAGGGAATTCCAATTCACACCTTGGTTGGTACTCTGTTTAATGTGTAAACTACAGTCTGTAATGAAAATCCTCGAAAGGACAATGGAAGATATACATGACTCATACTCAACCTCACCTTTTCCAACAAGGTGCAGTTCCTCCTTTCACAAACACCATTCCACCAAGGTATATAAGGGGGAGTTAGATGAGATAGAATGAAAAACTCTCGTAGATGATCGATGCACTCTTGGTTCTGAAATTATCTACCTCGATCCGACCTAAGCATCTTTATCTTCTTACCAAGATAATTCTCTACATCATTATTTAATTTGTTAAATTTGTCTAAGGATTCTGAATTATACCTCATTAAGTAGAAATAGAAATATCTACTAAAATAATCAGTAAAAGTAATGAAGTAAGAATATGCACCTATAGCATCTATAGGAAACGGTCCACACACATTTATGTGCACTAACCATAGAATATTTTTGGACCTTTCATCTTGTCCACCAAAATGTAGCTAAGTCATTTTTCCTTATAAACAAGAATGATATCAATCAAGTGGTTTTAGCTCAGTAGAGTCTAAATAGCCATCTATGAATATCTTTGTCAAGTGCATCTCATTTACATGACTGAAAAGGTGACGCCACAACTGGGTGATGTTTGAGTCTTGTGATTTTGTTATGTTATCGATTTCCAAGACTTGATTTTTGTAATCTAATAAATATTAATAATTATTTAAATGTGACTTACCCTAACATATTTTGTTCTTATAAAATAGAAAAACCTTATTTCAAAACATGATAATAAATCCATCCATATCCAAACATGATATATAAATTATGTTCTTGGTAAAACTAGGCCCATAATTACAGTTATGTAAAACCAAATTTATCCATGTCAGCAATGGGAGGTGGTATTCACCAATGGCTAATGCTACCAGCCACACGCCATTGGCAGTTGAAATATCCACCAATCCTCTGGCATTATTTCCAAATCTATGTGGTTCCTACATTTGAATTCAGATGTGAGCCCCAAAAATTGAATCTAATAACCAATGTATAGAAATGGAATGATTAAACATTATACAGGTCTCACCATTAACATCCCCACACTTCTATGTGAAGTTCATCTTCCAGTGTCCTTGCTTTCCACAAGAAAAATAGTCTTCCTCCCATTCCTTGACCTGCCTCTAGATATTCCCCTTCTTGGAGGGACGACACATGGGGGATACAGACCATTGATAAGTCTTTGGCCCCTTTTCCTTGTCTTTTCTATTCTTATTCACCATATGGATTGTGGGATTTAAATTCCCCATGTCCTTATATACCTTGAGAAATATGGTCCGACGTTCTAATAGACTCTTCTCAGTGTAGCTCATGTTGTAGTAGACAATAAAGCTAGATATGGCCTTGGGTAGTGATGATAGGATGAGATCTGTATAGAACTCTCTTGTGAACATAATCCCTAAGATGTCCAGGCATTCAATGTAGCTAATGAGCTTGACTGCATGAGGCCCAGCTGGCATAGCCTCCCCATGATTTTTTGTAACTAAAAAATTGGAGATCACATATCTCTCTTGTCTAACCTTTTCTTGATACAGATCCTTAAGGTGAGACATCATGCTATACCCATCCATGTTTTCATGTTGTTTCAAGAGCACATTAGACATGGCCGATAGCATGAAACACATGACATCATTGGAATCATCCAACTGTTTCAAATAGAGATATAGTTACTCATTATTTGCATCTTTTCCATGAACGACTATACTAGTGTCTTCCCCCACATACTATTTCCTCTCGAGGTGAAGGATGACACGTAAACGCCTCTGCCACTCAGGGAAATTGGTTCTAGTGAGAATGTTTTCATTTAATAGTATGTTTCGAAATGATATTTTTTATGTCAATTTTCATTTTGTTTCTACAAAATAAGATGATTAGAGTTTTAGTACTTTATTATGATGAAACTAAGACAAATAAATCAATCAATACTTATTAGTCACCCACAATTGTATCTAAATACAATATCCCTCACCATTGACTTCAGAATATTTTGTTTCCTGAATATTCTTGTAGAAAAGATCCATATTGTCAATCAAATTACCCCAACAAGGGTTGGTCAAAAAACATGAAGAGTTATTGGTAGGCATTATAAATTCCAACTACATTAACTCGCTGCTCCTTGATCTGCTGAGTGAACTCCCTAATCCGGAATTCCTTTTATTTTTGGATTTTGTCAACCTTTGCCTTATGGTAACAGCAAGTCCTGCTGTGGAAGTCAAACCTAGATGTGAACCAAGTAATGTCAACCCAAAAACTTGAGTTATAATTCTTTGATAATTAAAAGTATCCCAATTAGGGTTGGTCAAGCTCTTTTAACTATGGTTCGATTCAAACCAAGATTCTGGAAGGCAATACCGACATAATATTTCATTCAGGGATTTTATCCTTATACATAAATTTCAATTTTATTATCTTTGATTACATGAATATTAAAATTATGTGGGATATAATTAAGTTATTAAACATTTATAGAATAATATTTTATGCATAAGTCGGTGTTATTTTAGTTCCATCAAGCATGTTTGTTTAATTCATTAATTGTGTGTTCGTGAAAACAAACCCACAATAAATAAACCATGAAACTGAATGAAATAAAATAAACGGTACGATAAACTAACCCAAGTACTGGGGGAAAACACCTTGACCTTTTGAGTTCGTGTTTACAGATTTCCACTTGTCCACCTTTGTATCTCCTTGGATTGGTTTCACCTTGGCTCCTAACTTGAGCTGACTCCAGCAGCTTGGGAGCTCCATCCATTATATATGCTTTTATCTCACAAGCAGGTGAGGGGTCACATTAGATTTTATATATATGAAACCATTGTTTCACAATACCTACATATTAATGAAGAGAAGGCTTTCTGGCCAACAAATATAATTTAGAAAAAATTATTTAAAATAGACCATTCATAAACAAAGGACTTTGTCTAGATCATGATCATCTATACATGTGATGATATTTACACATAAAAAACTATCATTCAATTCTTAAATCTTTCTTATTTAAGATAAATCATGCTCAAATCAATTAATTATCTTTTATTAATCATTCCTTTTATCTTAACCCTTTTCTGAATTTCATTGATTTTTTCATCCATCATAATTTTAAACAAATAAATTCATTTAAAATAATCATTTTACGTAACATGTACCTTGGAGGAAACCAAGTGAATTCCCATTCATAACTACCCAATGTGTAGAAATGAACATTAAACAAATGTTAAATTAAACACATATATATAACATGTATCACGTGTTGTGCCCCAGCTTTACGCCTTCACTATGGTACACGTCTCAACAGTTTTTATAATATAATTATAAATTTTAATAAATTTTTATAATTTGAATGATTACATAGCATGTAGTTTCAACTACATGGCTTGTACTTTTGTTCACCGTCCATGTGAAGTACACGCTCGAGGACATGGCATGTAGATGTACTTCGAAAATTTTTGGAGTACACAACATTTTCAGTGGGACACACACCATGTAGTATCTAAGTTACATGGTTTCTATCCAGGCAAGCAATGTACGGGTTACACGGTCCAACCCTAGCCCAAAGGGACTACACACCGTGTTCAATGGACCACATGGTTGTAATCTGCAAACTGTGTGCCAGTTGTTCCGGGTCAACACGTGGTGTCATTTATGATATAGTAATCCTAAAACACACGACCTAATTTGGCGGTCCAGTCTGATGCACTGAACCAAGACTACATTGTTTGCACTTCTGAATACATGATGTGTACTCTAGTTGTAACACCCAGAACCCAGAATCCCAGAGTCAGTGCATTATTAAGTATCTTTGGAATGATCACAAAAGATCATGTCTCGGAAGAACGATTAGTTTAGTGGCCATGTAATTACTAGATGCATTCATAAGTTTTACATTACATCGTAAAATAGAAAACTACAACAACATTGTTTTCATAGACAACATTGAGATCCCATAGACTATCCTTGTAGGTCAGTCACAATATTCTTCTTCGCATTCGAGGAAAAATAAAACATAGAAATGGGTAAGCTCAGATGCTATGTAAGGATAACAATATTGCGGAAACATTCATAAATAAAAATAAACAATTATGGTAATGTATAGGAATAACACCAAATCCTTTTAAACTTGAACATCATCATAATATGGCCAAGAGACCATCAAATAATTCCATTTACATATTCCAATAGATATTATACGTGTTCAATAATCACATAAAATAAAAAAATTCACTTTCATAATGATGGAATGCATAATGCTAGACATTAATAACGTCATAATCAAGGCCTTATGCCAAGACTACAAATAAGATTTTGTCAAGGCCTTATGACAATACACTAGTTGGTCTCATGAGACCTATCGATTCATCGAGGATCTATAGTGGGCTCACCATATCACTTACTATGTCCAATTCATTCCTCATATAAAATGGTTTAAAGATAACATAAACATTTGTATTAAAACTAGCATATGAAATGTCAATAATTTACTCAAAACCCATTAATGGTATAAAATAAAACATCCAATGTCAATCATATCACAAAACCTTCAATACAATATGGATGTTTTGTATCATAATAAATTAACTTCAAATATGCTTAAAATACATTAATGGATGTTGACATAGATGAAATCAAAACATTTTTTTAGAGAAATATATCTTTCTATTTGGAAATCATTTATGAGTCACATAATAATGAAGATGAAATTTATTTTGAGAATATTATTATAAGCTTGTAAGGTATGCTTCAACAATGTTAAAACAGTGAAAAATAGATTCACCTGCTGTATATGTTAATAATAACATTCATACATTAATTTTGTTAAAAAGGTCATATAGTACCTTATTTGGAAAATGACAAAATGATTCCATTCGATGCATATAATGTCAAATAAGGGTATAACTGACATTAATCCATTGTCTAGTAAATAATAAAAATGTTTTCAAATATATTTATAAGAAATATGGATGTTGATGATAAAGAGGTCCTAATAGATACTTTCATAATAACAACCACGGATAATAAAGATATTGTGAAATTAACCCTTACCTTGTACTTTTCCTTGGTCCAGGATAGGTTAACCTCCTGTATAACAGTTAAATACATGTAGTTAAATTATCATAAAATCATATACATTAATATGATATCATATATTATCTTTTAACATTGCATTGTTAATAATATCGTAGTATTATCGTCGTTTCAGGTGTCAACTGATTCCTTTTAATTTATATTATATGATGTGCAAGTAATGTTTATTTTGGATGGGATGTATCTTATTAATATTCAAAAAGATATTATGTATTTAAACATTATTTTTATTCATCTAATCAAAATTATTCTTAATGGATTTTGATGGGGATTGAATCTCATCACATTCGTGGAGACGGTAATCCGTACGTATGGATGTGCGACAATGTCATTATTTTGATATTAAAATAATATATAATTAGATGGTATATCACATATACATAGTCATTATCATGTTATATTTATTATTTTCATCAATTACACATCATTATTATACCCATCCAAATAATAATGTATTGAATAACAATTACACCACAACATGGAGACGGTAAGCTGTACGTACACATGTATGGTGACGTGTCATTAAAAGGATGCATAGAATAATGAATATGGTTTTCCGATAATTATAATAACATCATAGTATATAAAAGATACTAGAGATATTATTTTATAATGGAATCAACAAATAAAGAGGAAGTGGTAGAAGAAAGGAACTTGAAAGAGGTGATGAAATAATTAACTCTTCTTCGGGTTCTTCCTTTTGATTTGATCAAATGATATCTATAGGTTGGATTTATGACTAAAGGAAGGCCTCTAGGATTAAGGGAGTATATTTGAGAGGGTATTTGGGAAGAGGGAGGCTGAGCCAAAAGGCTTTGAAGGTGTGAATTTAAGGGAAGGGGAGTTCCCTTTTAATAGGGAGGTGAGGGGCACATTAGGAAAAGAAAGAAATATTATTTTATAATAAAATAATTTTCGATTTATAATGGCTCTAAAATAAATTATTTAAAGGATAAGGTGGGGATGGATCGATAAACACTCAAAAAATAGGTTTTATACAGGATTGGGTCACTATATTAAACTTATTGTTTAGATTTAACTCATAGTTAAATAGTTTGACATTTACCATGTCTTTTTGTATTTTTATTTTATATGGTTAATAAACATAATATATAATTCCATGCAAACCCCAAGTGGTTGATTAATGATACACCTATAATTATATATTCCTTTTTTTAAAAACTTATATTTTTAGGAATAGAATACCAATTAATAATATAATATTATTTTTAAAACTATTTTATTTCAATTTTGACACTATTTGGTATTTTGTTTTTTGTAAATTCTTTATAGAAATATTACTTCAAAAAAATACATATATCAAACCTAAACATGTCATATTAACCTTTAAAATATGTATAATTCATCAAATGTCTCAAATTACATTTATCTGGTTATTAATAATATCAAATATTTTAATATTTCATTAATTATGTAATTACTGCATCATCATTGTGTCATAAATAAATTAAAATATTTAATGATTAAAAAATATATATATAATACCATTATATAGGAAACATTTTTATCTTTATAATGAATATTTATAGTCTAATTTATCATATGTGTAACAATAAATTAAAAATGGTTTTGTTATTAATCTTTGAATTTATCACTTTTAACACTTCATTGAATTAAATAATAATAAATGTCCTAATCTAATCCATGTGGACCTAAAGGATCATATTTTATCCCTAAGAATGTTTTTGGTCTAATAACACTTATCCAATAGAATTAGGACATGTTTTATGGTAATAATAATTTCATTTTTACCATTAATTACACTTTATTTTTAACTGTAGTAAATAAAAGTTAAAAGTTACTATTCCCAAAAAATTATTTTCATCTCATTGAACCTCATTTTATATACTGATATCAACCGGGTCTCTCAGATTTTTAAAATTCAACTCACATAAGGGGTAATATTATGATTAATGTAAATTTCCAAATGCTTAAAGGAGGTGGGTAAAAGACGGTAAACAGTTCACTAAAATTTTTATATATGTAAAATTAATATAAACGTAATCCAATAAATTTAATTGAACATATATAGGTATTATGTATCTACTATGACCTAAAATAAATTTAAATAAAATAAATAAATAAATAATTTAAATGTTGGTTTTAAACTAAAACTCAATGTTTTCACTATTCATCAAAAATTGTATGTTTTCAGAAAAATACCAAAAAAATCACCCTAAGCTGATTTGGATATTATGAATACAAAAATAATGTCCATTTTGGAAGTTAAAATTTATAAAATTTAAAAAATTGGGTATTACTATTCATAATAGCTAGTTTGATTAGTCACGATGTGCTAAAATCTCGAAGCTGCGTACAACGCTATCTATTACATTATTCAATGGGTAATGTACCGTGAAAGCTAGCTGGGTTACATTATCCCCTCCATGAATTTATTTCTTCCTTGAAATTTATATAATATTATTGCATAAAATGATTCAGGTGGTTCTTCATCATAAGTTCCATGGGATCCCACATTACCTCATCCATCTTATGGTTTCTCCATAGAACATTTACCAGATGAGTCGTTCGGTTTCCCAGCACTTGGTATCTTGTATCAAGGACCTTGATAAGCTCTTCATAATAGGACAGATCATGTTCATGTTCTAATTCCTCATATGTAAGTACATTTTATGGGTCCGGCATGTATTTTCTCAACATTGATACATGGAATACGTCGTGATCTTTGGAGAGACATGGTGGCATTTTCCAATAGTAAACTACAGCCCCAATTCGTTTTAGAATTTTGAAAGGCCCAATGTACATCGGACTTAATTTTACATTCTTATCGAAATGTATAACACCCTTCCATGGAGATACCTTAAAAACATGATATCCAACCTAAAATTACAAATCCTTCATTCAATTATCGGCATATCTCTTTGGATTACATTGAGCTGCTTTGATGTGGGTTTGGATTACCTTCACCTTTTCCATCATTTCCTCAATATGTTCTGGGCCTACGAGTTTTCTTTCACATACATCTTCCCAACAGGTTAGTGTGCGACATCCCTTTCCATATAATGATTCATATAGTGCCATCTGAATACCTAAATGGAAGCTATTGTTAGAGGAATATTCTACATTAAGTAAATATTGATCCCACATACCTTGAAAGTCATGTTATCATGATCTCAACATGTCTTCTAAGGTTTGAATAGTCCATTCTAATTGCCTATCAGTTTGGGGTTGGTTGGAAGTACTCAAAGAAGTTCAGTATCTAGGTCATTCTGATGATTTTTCTTGAATCTTGATGTAAAACATGGATCACGATCAGAATGGATTGATAAGGGTACTCCATGATGTCTCACAACTTCATTAATATATAATATTACTAGATTTTCAAGTGGTAAATCTTCTCTTATATCCAGAAACTGCGATGACCTTGTAAGTCAATCAACAATGACCCATATTTCATCGTTCCTTCTAGGAGTCTCTGGTATCCCGATGAAAAATTCCATCGTGATATCATCCCATTTCCACTCAGGTATGAGAATAGGTTTCATGACTCCTCCAGGCTGTTGCCTTCGAGAGTTCACTTATTGACAAACCATACATCTTGACACAAAATCCACAATCTCCCTCCTCATGTTGTCCCACCAAAAATGTTCCATAAAATATCTATACATTTTGGTTCTCCCACGGTGTATAGGGATATTGGATCTATGAGCATCATCCAAAAAATCTCTTTTTAGATCAGGTATATTAGGAACATAGAGTCTCTTCCCAAATTTCAAAATTCCTTCTTCATATACGAAGTCACTCAATCTACCATCATTCACAGATTTAATCTTCTTTTGAAACTCCTCATCATCAACTTGAGAACTATTAATCCATTCTAGTAAAGATGTTTTTTCCACCAGTTGAAAAATAATTCATGTTTCACCTTCTATAGTTATTTCCATATCCATCTTTACAAGATCCATGAAAATAGGATCCCTTTCAACACTTATCTTGTTCAAAACTCCATGAACATTTCTGGTCAAAGCACCTGCCACCTGATTTTCCTTCCCCTGGTGGTTGTGAATCATTCAAAAATAATCATTAAATAGTTCAAGCCATCTCATTTTCCTCATGGTGAGTTCTTTCTTTGAGAAAATATACTTTAAACTCTTGTGATCAGTATAAATCTCACATTTTTGACCATTGCAATAGTGTCTCCAAATATTCAAAGAAAAGATTAAATCTTCTAACTCAATATCTTGAGTAAGATAGTTTTAATCCTAAAATTTTATCTCTCATGATGCATCGACATCAACTATATCATTATACATAAGGAACCAACCATTCCCTTTCTTCGATGCATCACTATAAATAAAAAACCCATCATTCCCTGATGGTAGAGTCAATATATGTGCATTGACTAATATTCTCTTCATTTCATCAAATAATTCTTCACACTCTTTTTCCAAAAAAATTTAACCCCTTTTCATGTGAGCCATGTTAATGGGTTAGCCAATCAAGAAAAACTCTGGACCAAACGCCGATAATAACCCTCTAAACGAATAAAACTTCCATCCACGGTTATACCCCTCGGTGTTGGCCATTCAGGGATAGCTCTTTTCTTAGAAAGGTCAACAGAGATTCCATCCGTAGAGAAGATATGGCCAAGAAATGAAATCTCTTGATTCCAAAATTCACAATTTCTAAACTTCCCATACAATTAATTTCTTCTAAGAGTCTTCAGGATAGCGTGTAAGTGATTTTCATGTTCTTCATAGCTTTTGTATCAGACCAATATTCCACCAATAAATAACACTACAAAGTCTTCACAATATTTCATGAGAACACAATTCATTAGGTCCCTGAAGAGAGATGGTGAATTAGTCTATCCAAAAAGAATTAATGTAAACTGGTAATACCCATACCTGGTTTGAAATTTGGTTTTTGGAATGTCTTCCTTATTCACACACAACTGATGATATCCAAATAGATGTCCAATCATTAAAAAGTATTGAGATTGATGAAGTTGGGTGAATAAATCATCAATGCAAGGTAGGGGATACATGTACATTATTTCTAGAGTATTGATCTCCCGGTAGTCAACGCACAACCTCATAGATCCATATTTCTTCTTAAAAAAAATAACAGGGGCTCCCCATGGAGAAATACTAGGGAGAATAAATACCTTATTTCTCAATTCCTCTAGTTGTTTCTTTTGTTCCACTAATTTCATAGTGGGAATTCTATAAGGGTTCTTCGATATAGGCCTTGATCAAGGAATTAAATCAATGGAAAACTCAATTTCTTGTTTTGGATGATGTCAAGGAAAATCTTCTAGAAACACATCAACATATTCATTCACAATAGATACATCCACTTTTTGAACATTTCATTCTTCACCCATTGTAGTTTCATTCTATTCCTCCCCAATAATTGAATTTAGTTGAGCTACTATGGGTGGATCTATATAAGAATTAGGGGGTGATGATTAAACTCTAAATATATTTTGTTCTTTATCATCATCCTCAAAAATATTAACATCCATCTTCTTACACTAAATTTTTGATTCATGGTCCGAAATCCAATCCATTTTTTGGATTATATCAAATTCAATCATGTTTATTATGAAGATATCAACAGATAAAAAACATTTATATTCCCTAATGGGGAATGATTAACAAAACATGTTTTCAATGAAACATCCCTAAAGTGTTTTGACATAAAACCCCCATATTCAATAAAATTGGAAATATCTAATTTTATTAAAAAAACTAGGAATATATGAAACAATGTGATGTTATAGAATCATACAAATCATTTTCTAAACTTGAGAAAACCATTAAATTACCTGCCACTACGTCTTTCAGATCTTCAACCGCAGCAGTAGTGACTGCATAAGTGTGGCCTTGATCCCTTGGCATTTTCTAAGGTATGTTCCCCTGATACATAGGAAATTAATTCACATAATCCCCCCATTCTCTATAATTGTAGCATTCAACTTCTACAACCACTTTCTTCCCCATCCAATCACATGTATGGTGGACCTTTTCACCACACTTGTAACAGACACCCATTACCTTCAGGAAAGTATCAGGGTGTTTCATCCCACATTTACTGCATGATGGATATTGAAATTTTCCCTTCATCCCCTTATTTCCATTTCCATAGTGTTCAATGGATCTCTTCATCTCATGCATTGCTTTAAAGTCGTAAGACTTAGAGAAGTCTGTTTCTATTTTGATAGCACATGAGACAATATCTTCCCATGATGAGAAGGATTGAGATACTAATGCTCGATGGAGAAATGGTTTTAACCCATCAATGAAACAATCAGTCTTACATCTTCGGTTAGATATATGATCTGCAGGATGACTCGCTAACCTTGTAATGCTAGCTTCATACATTGTAACATTCTCATCCTCCATTTGCTCAGAGATTGAAATTCTTTTTCCATATCTTCTTTATTGTCATGTGGAAAGTATTTTTCTGAATAATTTTCATTAAACTCCCTCCATTTCATATTTGATACTTCATCATCTTCCTTTGTGTTTTGAATCAATGACCACCATTGACAAACATCTCTAGTGAGGTGATAAACATCCATGTCAACATTTTCCATTTCTCTACACCCTAAGGCATGGAATACTTTCTCTACAAAATTAATCCAATTATTAGATACTAGTGGATTTTTTACACCCTTGATTTTTTGTGGTTGTTTCCTCATGAAGCGATCTAACATTGATCCTCCATGCTGTGGATCAGGGTTTTCCATATGGGTAAGGTTATTATTCATAACCTACGTGAGTTGTCTCAATATAGTGACAAGATGATCAGATGCAGTTGTATCACCAGCTCTACTATAATTATCATGATCAGGAGTTCACTCCATCAATGGAGTGTATACATTGATACAATTTTGATTCCTTCCACTAGGCACCATTTCTAAATAATGGCATAAATTTGTTTTGTTTATGAATTGAAATACATAATTCAAAACCTGTAAAATACTTAATATAAATTGAATAGTTTATGGATATAATCCATAATCATAATAAAAGTTCCTCCTGAGGATGTATATAATCATAAACCCTTCATAATGGTTTGTAAGGAAATGAGAATTATCAAAAGCATATCCCCCAGGAGTGTCGTAACTAAGAGTGCATCAAGGCCTATTATCATGCACTAGTTCTCATTCGAGTCTAGCTCAAAGTGGGGTTTTTTGGTTTTAACCCTAGGTACATCTATTCCAGAGCCGCCTCTACCTGATCGTATATAGAAAAGGATGTATTTCTTGGAAATCTCAAAAAATATATACAATACCAAAATTTTAAAAAGCTCTTCTATACTAATCCTCAATGTCTATATTAAGGCTACACTCTATAATCAATGTTTCTCTAAATCTTGTTTCCAAGGATTATACTAAACTTTCTCTAATACCAACAACAATGCCCCAAACCCAGAACCACAGAGTCAGTTCATTATTATGTATCATTGGCATGATCAAAAAATAGTAGGTCTCGAATGACCGAATAGTTTAGTAACCTTGGAAGTACTAGATACATTCATAAGGTTCACATTAAATCGTAAAATGGAAAAATACAAAAACATTGTTTCCATAGACAATACTGAGATCCCATAGACTATCCCAACAAGACATTCATAATATAATTATTCACATCTTGGGAAAAATAAAACATAGAAAGGGGTGAGACTGTTCGAATAATCACATGCAATATCAATAGCCAATTTCATAATGATGGAATGCATAATGCCATACTTTTACAACCACATAGTCAAGGCCTTGTGCACCGACAACAAATATGATTTTCTCAAGGCCTTGTTCCAAAACACTAGTTTGTCTAATGATACCTACTGATGCATTGAGGAGCTATAGAAGGCTCCACCAGTCGCTTACTAAGTCCAATTCCTTCCTCATAAGAAAAGGTTTAAACATAACATAAACATTAGTATTTAAACTAGTATATGAAATGTCAATAATTTATCCAAAAACCATGAATTGTATAAAATAACACATCCATAGTAAAACATATCCCAAAACCTTTCATACAATTCTAATGTTTTGTATCATGATATGTTTACTTAAAAAAAGATTAAAATCAATCAATGGATATTGACATAGACGAAATGAAAATCATCTTTTAGAGAAAAATATATTTCTATTTTGAAATAATTTAAGACTGACATAATTATAAAGAAGTTATTTATATTTAAAATATTATTATATTCTTGTAAGGGTTGCTTCAACATTGTTATAATGGCAGAAAATAGAGCCACCCTCTGTATAAGTTAAAAAAACATTCTTACTATAATTTTAATGAAAAGGTCATAATGTACCTTGTTTGAAAAAAAAACTAGAAGATTACTTTCAAAAAATATATGGCCAAATATGGGTATAAATGACTTTACTCCATTTTCTAGTGAATAGTAAAAAATTATATATATATATTTTTATGAAACATGGATGTGGATGATAAAGAGGTCCCAATAGATACCTATATAAAAACAATCTCCGATAATAAAGAGATTGTGAAATTAACCATTACCCTGTAATTTTCCTTGGTGGATGGTAGGTTAACCTCATACGTAATGGTGATATAATTTTTATTAAATTATAAAAGAATCATATTAATTAATATGATATTATATATTAACTTTTAACATTTCTTTGTTCATAACATCTAATTATTTTCATTGTTTCGGGTGTTAACTGATTCATTTTCATTTATATGATTTTTTTATGGGAGTAATGTTTATTATGAATAGGATTTATCTTATTTATATTCATAATTATATTATGTCATTAAAAATTATTTTTAATAATACAATGAAAATTAATCTTGAATGGACTACGATGGGGAATGAATCTCATCGCGTTCATGGAGATGGTAATCCGTACGTACGCACGAGCGACAATATCATTCTTTTTATATTAAAATAATGTATAATTGGATTTTATATCATATATACAGAATTATTATAATGATATATTTATTATTTTCATCAATTACACATCATTATTATACCCATCCAAATTAAAATTTATTAAATAACAATTACACCACGACGTGGGGATGGTAAGTCGTACGTACACACGTATGGTGACATGTCATTCAAAGGATGGATAGAATAATGAATATGGTTGTACCATATTTATAATAACATCACAGTAAATAGAAGATACAGGAGTTATTATTTTAGAATAGAGACAACAATGAAAGTAGAAATGTAAGAAGAAAGGAACATGAAAGAGGTGACGAAATATGTTCCTCTTCTTCGGGTTCTACCTTTTGATTTGATCAAAAAGGCACCATAGGATGGATTTATGACTAAATAAATGACTCTAGGATAGATGGAGGATAGTTTATAGGGTATTTGGGTAGAGTTCGGTCCATCAAAAAGGCTTTTATGGTGTTAATTTGAGAGAAGGGGGAGTGCCCTTTTATAAGAAGGGTGAGGGGCACCTTAGGAAAAGTTCGAAATATTATTTTAGAATAAAATTATTTTCGGTTTATAATGTCTCCAAAATGAATTATTTAAAGGATACTGTGGGGAATGGTCTAAAAAACACAACCAATAGGTTTTATATATGTTTGGTTCAGTATATTAACCTTACCTTTTAGATTTAACTCATAGTTAAATTGTGTGACATTTACCATGTCTCTTTGTATTGTTATATAATATTTTTAATAAACTTAATATATATTTCCAAGAGAACCCCAAGTGGTACATTAATGATTCAACTATAATTATATACGTCTTCATGCTGATACATAAATTCCTAGGAAGAGAATATAAATTAATAATATAATAGTTTTCTTAAAAACTGTTTTATGTCAATTTTGACACAATATTGTATTTTGTTTTTGCTAAATTAATAACAGCATTATTATATCAAAAAAATTATCTAATCAACCATAACATATCATATTAACCTATATAATTAGTTTACGTAATAAAAAGTTTCAAATTACATTTATATGGATATTTATAAGATCAAATATTTTAATATATCATTAATTAGGTAATTACAACATCATCATTGGGTCATAAATTAATTAAATTATTTAATGTTTCAAAAATTTAAATAAAATAAAATTAAGTAGGAAGCCTTTTTATATTTATAATGAATATCTATATTAGAATTTATCTTATGTGTAACCCTGTATTAAAAATTGTTTAGTTATTAAACAACAAATTTAACACTTTTAACTCATCTTTGAATTAAATAATAATAAATGTCTGAATCTAATCCAAGTGCACATAAAAGATCATATTTTATTTCTATGGTTTTTTTGGTCGAATTATACATATCTAATAGAATTAGGACATGTTTTAGGGTAATAATAATATCATTTTTACCTTTAATTAACCAATTTACTTTTAACCATTGGAAATAAAATCCAAAAGTTACTCTTGACAAAAAATTATTTTCATCTCATTAAACCACATATTACATAATAAAATGAACCATGTCTCTTGGATTTTCAAAATTGAACTCATAGAAAAGGTAAAATTATGTTTTATGTAAATTTGTAAATGCTCTAGGAGGTGGGTAAAAGATGGTAAAAAGTTCAATAAATCTTTTATATATCTAAAATTATTATAAACAAACTCCATTTAATTACATTGAACTTATATAATTATTATGTATCAATTTTTACCTAAAATGAAATTAAATAAAATAACTAATTATTTAAATAAAATGTTTGTCTTAAACAATAACTCTGTGTTTTTCACTATTCATCAAAAATTGAACGTTTTCTGAAAAATACCAAAAATTCGCCCTAAGCTAATTTCTATTTTAAGAATCCTAAAATGAAGTCCATTTTGAATGATAAAAGTTAAAAAAATTCAAAAAGTGTGTATTACTATTCAAAATGGCTAGTTTGATTAGCCGTGATGTGTTAGAATCTCGAAATTACATACAACGCAAGCTATTGCATTATTCAATGGGAAATGTTCCATGGAAGCTTGGGGTGTTACACTAGTTGTGTAAAGTCAGGAATGTTTGGAACATCCTGATGAGATCCTCTATTTTATTTTAATCATATTTAAAAAAATATCAATTTTTTATGGTGAACGATAAACATGAGAGGAGGAACAGATCTCGAGATTCAGAATTAGATGAACGATTAACATTAATTGAGACAACTAAAATTTAAAATTGGTAAATCACAAATGAAAAACTCAAATAGTTATAACCAATGATATGACCCTCTAAAGCCACTTGTAGGTTCTCGGTGTAGCGGAATCATGTTGATGGTTGTTCCCAACATTAATTTTAGAGTTAACAATGATCAATATGAAATATGTCACGAAAATAAAACCCTGAATCTTCAGAATAGAATGAAGAAGGAACATTTAAAGAGGGGAGTACATGCACCACTGATAGGATCATCATATGTTGGTTTTAATTAGTTTATTAATTTACAATAATTACCTTGATATAATTCTTTCTTTGTTGATGTTTCCTATCATGATCTGATGTGATTCATTGTTGCATCATAGAATCCAAGTGTAGGATTTCTCTAGCAGTGATCCGCATGAGATCTATGTATCACTGGATGTTGTCGAAGGGATCATCACATACTAACACTGAATATCATTCACTTGCGATGTCCACCGTCGATTATCTTGATCCAGTTGAGGGGGTCTCTCTCTCGTAGTCAGAGAGCGTTCTTGGTGGAAAAAGAATTCTCTCACTACGAATTGCGTGTCATCACAGTTTTCTTCAATACATCTACGTGTGTGAGTATTAATACCCATTAAAAATAATCTTATTGTCTAAGGACCAATACACCCATCCGTAGATAGGTACATCCAATGACACTATGAAATGTTGATTTCCATCTAGTGGGTCTCATTCTAATAATATCCTCCGAGATATTACCAAGGGCGTACACCATGAGACGGTTGATCAATGTTTTAGGAGTGCTCACCCCTAATGGCATGTAATATTTGTGTCCCTCAAATAACATAATCCAACCATTGAACATATATTCAAGAATAGTGTTATGGCACTTCTGGGCTCTCATCATAGCAGGGATCCGCTATGATCTTTTAATGGAACAACTATCCTTAGGATATTATCACAAGCATTGTGACATAGAAGAACAATGACAATGTGATAAAGAATTTATTAATGAATAACATACAATATATTTGGTTCTATTCCACCAACACCAACAATTTTATCGTCGCTCATGTGCCAATATGTCATATTATCTCCATGAAGTGATCCAAATCATTTTCCATGGCATATTTTTAAGAATGGATCTAATAATTTACATAGTTAGTAATATTTATTTTTCTAAAATTATTGTAATTATTAAATTTTGTACTTATATTATATTTAAATTAACTGAAACTTTCTTTTTAAAAAATTCAAAAAAAACAAAGCAATTTACAATCAAAATAATCATAATAATGAATATATTTATCAAATGGATTTAAAAATGTTAAAAGGGGATCATATATGATATTATGAATACTAATAAAATTCTATTCTAAATTAATAACATGATTTAAATAATTATATATATTGTCAAATAACATTAAACTAAAATATAGTGTCTGTAATGGATTTCATGTCAATTTCTTAACATTATAGAATATTGTAATGTTACTTAGCTATTTTATTTTATACAGTGTATATATTGATCATATTACATGTAATATAATAATTCATTAATAATTTATATTCTTTTATGTTTAAATTTATATTATTTCATAAAATGTTATTTTACATGTAATTTATGAAGTGGTTAAATAATTATATAATCTTATATTCTTTTATAATTGTAGTGTTTCTCTTGAAAAATATCTTTTTTTATAAATATTCATTTTAAATAATATTTCAATTAAATATATATTTTTTTTATTATGGATATGTTTATTTCATAAAATATATACTATTTTTATATATTTACCTTTCTTGGAATGTTATTTTAATAATTACAAAAATATTAGTAAATCATTGTCCTTAAATAAATACTGATATTTTTAGATAATTCATATAAGTTCCTAAGTTAAATAAATTATTCAATTTATTGGGAATGATTTAGGATTAAAAAAATTTAGGTCTAGATTTATATTTCTCTTCATTTAATTGAGAGGTTTCATGTGGAAAATCATTTGACCATATTAAATGGGTTTTTACTAGTAGATTTAAACCATCACAAGAAATGTCTTCATTATTGACGTGTAATTTTCTAATGAAATTTATATATTTTGATTTATAATATACTTCATTATGAATTAATTTATTTTTATCCATGATAATTTCACAATTTTATTTTATCTTGATGTATTTAATTTTTATTTTATTGATTAAATTTCTCATACTTTCAGTTATGCACCATTCCATACAGATTACACATTATCTTATCTTGATTTGAAATTTATTTAAATGTAATATATGTTTTTTTATTTACCTTTAAATTTTGATTATTCATTTTTATTCATGATATATCACAATATAAATAACTATTTCTGATCATTTGATCCAATATATTTTTTACTTCCATTCTAAATGATAACAGAATGAATTCAAGGATTCCAAATTATTTCCATTACAATTATATTATGTTATTTTGTTTTTTTAAATGGGTAAAATTGGTGTACCTGCCTATTAAAAATGGATAAACTAATATATCATACATGATTCAATCACTCGTACATATTCCTACATAATAAATTAGGCAATGTCATTGGGTTATAAGAGTCGGGGTCTCTACAAATAAAAATTAATTATAAATTTGATCAAAATAATAAATACCTTTAAGAAGGTGTCAATCATTCATTAATTCTTGGAGTTATACTTTTGTAATAAGATAAAAATATTTTTACATTGATTAAACAACACAGTTGAAAAATGATATTTCCCAACCCAAAATTTCAGGATAGGCAAAAGATTATGATTATTTTTATTTTAGTAATACCCTTAGTACTATTCAATAAAAATATTATCATTAAAAGATAAATTATAAATCGTATACAACTTGTATATAATTTCAAATAGTTGATGTATTTATACATATTGAAAAATATAAACAATATGAATATTCCAAGAAACCAATCGGGGTCAATATTTAAGGATAAAAAATATTCTGTTTTACATCATCAATATTTATTACACATGTGCCCTCACAGTTCATGCACATTAAATATATTGATAGAAAAAATAACAACATATTTTCAACCGTGATAATAAAATAAAAAATAGGTCAAATAGATTATTAATGTTTAGTATGTTTTTTATCATTGATTAAAAAATAATAAATTAATAAAAATTGTGAATTCGAGTTAATTGTTTATTTATTTTGAAAAACAAGGTTTTTTATTATTTTTTATAAAAATAATCTCATTTTGGGTATTTTAGGTATGAAATTATTGATCAATGGTTTGTATTTTAAATAGATAAATAATGTACATGATTTTTATATCATATAGAAAAATATTATTTTATTGTCTAAAATAAAAATATATATACCAAATGAGAATAGTCCAAATATAAAAAACCTATATTGTTTAAATCCATGAAAAAAGATTTACTACTCGACACTATAAAAATGATATGATTTCATCATTCAATTGAATGGAAATTGAATCTTAAAATTAAAACCCTGAAATTAGAAATCATGTAGAAATCCAATATCATGCTAAATCTGAAATCATGAGAAACTATTTGAGTGAAAAAAACAAAAAAAATATATAATATTAATTATCAATATTATAAATATAATGGTTAATTTGAAAATTTAAACAAAAGTGACAAAAAATTGTATTGAATTGGAAGAAATAATAACATGAAATGAAAATCAATAACGATGGAATAACTAATGATGAGTTGTAGAACTGATAAATATTTGTTAACTAATAAGGATCCATCCTTAAAAATTACATAATCTAGAAATTTCAACTAGAATTAATTTATTTACATTAGAGATCATATTTTTTTATAGTTCTATAATGTTAGTATATACATTATACTTATTAAGCAACTATCATATAAAGTGGATACTATTAAATAAATATGTATTTCTTCCAAAACATAATTTTTTCTAGAAAACATCATCATTATTTAATTGATAAAATCTTGACATCCTTATTTCTATTATTTATCCTTATAACCATTGAAAACATTTAATATCATGGGATGACCATAAAAATATTAGTAACAGATATAAAAATAAGCAATGAAACCATTAGTCCATGAGTACTTAAAGACATATGAAATCATTTTCACAAAGATATACATCCCTCCTATATATAATTACTTTTGGAAACATTTGATTTCCATAAAACATTATTGAGAATATATAAAAAATATAGGTATATTGGGGAATTAATCAATTATATTCTAACCCTATTTAATATCTTTTTAATTTCCACCATCACAGCTACATTACAATGTATCCCAAATAGCTACTATATGGTGTAACCATCGTAGTTACACCTAGAGTAACCCCACAACCAGCCTCCAACAAATACATAACCAGTGCATTGGAAGAAGTTATATCTCCCACAATTCATCATAATCAATTACCATGAACTATAAAATAATCATAATACATGAATAATTTCCTAAAAACATTGATTTTGAATGTTGTAAAAATAGAATTTTATATGAGAATTTTAAAAGAGAATTTTTAAAGAAATGTCCCATTATAATATAATATATTTGAAATGTTAATTGATAGAAAGAATGGAATATGTGTACACACTTTAATTACACTTAATAAAAAATAATAATAAATAAATAATTTACAAAACTAATATTAGTACCACATAATTAATTAAATATAATGTTAACCCAAAGAATAGAAACGAGGATATGAATTCTCATATACTAGGTTGTTATGATATCAAAATTGTATAAAATTCATCAGTAATAGTTATAATGGTGTAATTAGTATTTTACAAAAACATTTTCATTTTTATAACAACTTGTATTGTCATTTTAGAACATCGTTCGACCCATTTATTATTTATATTTTGTTATTTCCAATGTTTCGTAGGCATTCATCCCATGATTTCCATGTTTAGTTCTAAAAGGTTTTTCTTATCCAAATTTAAGGAAACTATAGAAGTGGAATGAAATGGTGTTAATATCATTCCATAATATCAAATTATTATATAAATTAATTTTTATTACATTGTATTATGATGATTCATTAGATTAATAATTATTGAAATTCATTGAGAACATTTTGGAGGTTTTTAGGTAATCATAATATTTTTTCACCATATACCATTAATAATGTAAATATAAGATAATTTCAAAACATAAGAGATGACATATAGTACTATTTAATAATATTAACTCTAAAAAGGTTTTACAACCTGATTTTAAGGATGTAATGGAAATTGAATACACAAAGTCCATGATTTCAGAAAATTGACAACTCACACACAATATATTAATTTTATGAAAAATAAGATGTTGTGATGAAAAATTATGATAAATTTTTCCATAAACATGATAGGAATAAATAATATAAAAATAATTGAATTTTCATGTCACTTAGATTTGGGGATGTGATGAGATAATAATAAATGAAATGAATTGAAAAGAAAACACCAGAAGGTGAAACTAGATCATTACTTCTTAATCTATTCTTTGTGAGATCCTCATTGAGGCCACTTGTTTTGGCATTTTGGTGAGGCCATAAGGTCTTGTATGTGGGTAATGGCCTCAATAATGATATTGGGCATAATTTAGTCAATTCAAAATTATTTATAGGTGTGAGAGAAATAGGGGTGGGTTGTATTTCTAGTGAAAGTTAAGGAGTTGTTAATTAATTTCATAGGACACCCAATTAGTATTATTTGTGAATCCATTGTCTTTACCATGTGTTTTCCCATGGTATTGGCCACATGGGGAAACTCATATTTTATTTTAATCCTCATGAGTAAACTATATTGATTAAATTATTATTACATTAATATGATTTCATTAAACTCCCAGAAAACATAAAACTGTATTTTTACTATTCAATAAAATACAAGTATCTCTGAAAAATCACAAAAAAACACAATAACTTTTTTTTATGTGTAGAATAAAAAATGGACATCGTTTTTGGAAAATTATTTTCTAAATATGATTAATTTAAGTTTCAAATAAAATCAAAATTTATTTCATAAAATAACAATTTTTTTTACTATAACTCATTTTATATCACCACGAAGAATTAATCATAATGTCAATATATTAAAAACCGTATTCAAAAAATAATAATATAATTTAATTTTCATAATTTTCATATTATTATTCCTATTACTATTCATAATGGTATGTTACTATTCACAAAAAAAACATGTTGGTTCCATTAGACTCCAAATAACTAACTAATTGTTACAATAGATTTCTATTTTCCGAATAATAAATTATTGAAGAAGAAAAAATTTGTTCAATGACATTTTTATCGTTATTTCCTCCAAACAATGTTTCATTATTTAGAGACTTAATGTTTCATACATTTAAATTTTTCCTTTTTTTACAAAACCATGGGGTGGTAAATTCTTCCAACCTACCAGAAATTGTATACATGCAATATTATTTATTTATTAAACAAGTGATGGCACCATTCCCTCATTTTAATTTCTAATTAAAATTTTACTTCTTAAACCATGTGGTTTATCCAAAAAACCACTACCTAGTTTATTAACTTATTTTGTAATACATGTTCTCTTGGATCAAGAATCTTCTAAGGGTTGTCTTCGTAAGAATGATTCTCTTCTAGCTAAACTAGTTCTAGGATCACAACATGAGATAAATCTGGCACATATATTCTAACATCAAAACCTGAAAAACATTGGGTACTTGAGATAAAATAAGTGTCAATGAGACACTATGGTCAACATGTCCAAAATTATCAAAAGGTTTTGTATGTTAAAATGTATTGTGGACCTAGATTTACATTCTTATAAAAAGTATAACACTTTTCTATGATGAAATTCTATGAAATACCTGATCAACTAACTTGAAATAAATGTATTTCCTAATATTTTCTACATAACGTCTAATACTAATTTGAGATTTCCCCATGTGATGATGTATCATCATCACATACCTAGAAACATCCTTTACTATATCTGATCTCATTAGCATACCTTCCACAACTTCATCCTAGAATGCTCCAGTTCAACACTACTTCTTATTTAATGCCTTAAAAGAAAAAACTATATTATTAAATGAAAAATTTTATTATAATAAATCTCAACTAATTAATAATTTTTATCACAAAAATACCTTGTAATAAATTGATCAAACTTGATGCAAATCCTCTAATGTCTGAATAATCAACTTTGATTGCCAATCTGATTTTGGTTTAAAGGTTATACTGTAATTTAATTCTGTTCTCAATGTCATTTGAAGTCCATTTGAAACGATAGAAGTGAACCAGGGATCATTGTTATATATAATATAAAGAGGAACTGCATGATAACTAGAATTCTCATTGAGGTAGAGTCGTGATAGTTGATCCAAAGACATTGTATCACAAATAGGAATGAAATGAGATGATTTTGATAGTAAATCAAAAATGACATAAATGTCATTATCACTTCGGTAAATCATTGGTAGTCCCATAAATAAGTCCATGGATATATTTTTCCACTTCCACTCTATCATTGTTAAATCTGGAATCCCCACCCCCCTTTGGTAACTATAACACTTCATTAACCTCTTGACATGTCCATAATTTCCATTTTCATCACAACCAACCAGTATATCCCCCAATAATCATTGTACATCTTTGTTCTTATAGGATGAACTAAAAACAGAGAACTTTGATCTTCACCAAACAATTTTTTCATTATTGGGGAAACAAAATACACAAAAAACCTTTTTCCAAATCTAAAAAAAATCATAATCAATGTTAAATTATACCAGCTTAACCATTTTATCTATTTCTCCATTTTTCTGTAGCTCCTAATCTATGATCCCTTTTTTCTTAATTCTATCTAAAATAGATGACACCACTAAAACCTAATAGAAAATATAAAAATTTCTTATAAAAAAAATTTCCAAGACAGAATTAATTAAATCTTTGATCAAAGGGTTTTTTTAGCCGTAAAATAGATAATGATGCATGATTCTTTAGAATCATGGCATCTTCCACTTTGTTTTCATTTCTAGGTTTGTAATTGTTATTGTAATCAATATCATTTATCAATTTAACCCATCTTCTATGCTTCATGTTTAATTCCATTCGAGTGAGTATATACTTCATAAATTTTTCTTAAATATATTTCACATTTGGCTCCATATAAATGAAGCCTCCAAATTTTTAATATGAAAAACAAAGGGTTTAATTAGAAATCATGTGTGTGATAATTTTACTCATTTTTTTAAGAATAAGAAATTGTTTCATAATTATGCATCAAAACACAACCATTTCCTTTTAATGAATCATCAACATCGATGAAAAACATTCCATTTCTTGAGGGTACGATGTAAACTATAAAATTCATCAATATTCTTTTCAATTCCTAGAAACAATCGTCACATTCTTTTATCCAAATGAATTTTACTCCTTTACGAGTAAACATAGTCAGTGGAATAGATAATCATGAAATGTTTTGATCATGTTTATGGTAATATACTTCCAAACTAATAATCATACACATCTCGATTAAATTTGTCTGTTTTGGCTAGACTTCAACAAATTCGGTTTTAGTAGGATCAATAGTTATGCCTTCATTAAAAATAGTGTGTCGACGACAAGGAATTTTTGGAACCAAAATTCACACTCTATGAATTTTATGTACTATTTATTTTTTATTAATATTTTAAAAACAACCCTTAGATGTTTTTAATTATCCCATTTACTTCTACAATATACCAAAATTTCATAAATAAAAATAACCACAAATTAATCCAATAAGTTAGGAAATATTTTATTCATAAGATCCATGAATACATAAGGGGTATTTGTTAACCCAAAGGGCATAAAGACAAATTCCAAATGACCATATCTAGTTCGAAAATATATTTTTGGAATTTCATCATCTTTCACATTTAGATGATGGTACCCATATCTCATTTCAGTCTTTGAAAAATACCGATCACCTATGCGCTAGTCAAACTATTCATTGATTTAAGGAAAATGACACTAATTCATAATATTAATGTCATTTAAATATCTATAAAAAATTTCTAAATGAACCAAATTTATTTTAAAAAAAAACTGGAGATTTTTATGGTGAAGTGATTGGATGAATTAAGTCATTATCATGAAACTCTTGCAACAAATTTTTCAACTCAATACGTTCCATTTGAGCCATTCGATAAGGGGATATTTAATTGGATTAGCATCAGGAACTAATTAATTTTTGAATTCAACTTCTTGATCTGGTATAACACTGAGTAGCTCATTAAAAAACATCATGTTATTCATTTACCACCATCACATAATTAATAATAATATTTCATTTATTTTCAACTATTTTAACACGATAACATTCATTTTAAAATTTCTAAAGTATCTATGATTCTTAATATGTTATAAATTTAATGGGTTCATTCATGGGTACAAACTGAAAACCATTCTAAAAAAATTTCATTAGCTCTACAATCAATCATAGTAAGTTAAACTGAACACTAATCCATACCCCGAATGAAATCAAACACCATTAATGGAAAAATAAGGTTTAAATGTAATATATTTCCATAGATAACTATTAAATGATTTTTACAAATCCTTTTTATATAAAATTTCCCTCTAGTGTCTTAAAAATAATTTATGGTATCATTTGGTGCGGTGCTATTTCAAATTTACTAAACAATTTCACTAAAATAATGGAATGTTTAAACTAAATATTAAATAACACTTTAGAAAATTTGTATTAAATAATCAATGTACTTGATAACACTTCAATGTATGGACATACATCTACTGATGGAGTCACAAAGGATCTCACTACACCACTTTCCTTATAATGTAGATGATTTCTGTCACTTAGATCTTTTTTGGGATGCATTTTCATAATGAACCATCTCACAAAATTTGAAACACTTTATAGTTTTTTTTTCAAAGTTGATCCTCAGATAATTTCGATTACATTATAAGGCCACATTACAAATATTACCACATCAAAATCACTTTTCAGTTTTCGTAATACATTCCCCATGATTCGTTTTACCACACATTTCACAATATAGACACGAGACATTCATACAATTAGATATATTTGATTGATTCTTACACATCACTTATCATATAGACCAATTCTCCTATTTGTCTTCAAAGTACACATGATCATCATAAAACATCATTTCTATACTCTCGATACACCCAAAAACTTTTTAATAAATTTTGAATCCTCAGGAGGCCAATAACCTTGATATTTGTGGCATCAATCTTGAGTAAAAGAAATTAATTTTTCTCTCAAGATCCTGAATAATAGTTCGAGTGTAATTTTCTAGTTAGCTGAATTATTTTTCATGCACAAATATAGAATATTCATCTTTCTTCTTCTACTAAATGAATTTAATCTCCATCATATGTCGTGCACCCTTAGGAAAAAAATTCAAGGAAATATCATTACATCCATCATACACTAGGGATTCAATATCCTCTCAATCCATTAAATTCATTACCATTGAACACCATTGATTAGATTCACCTTAAAATGATAAATTCGATGAATAAACATCTGATTATATGAACTTTCCATAACATCAAATATCATTTCAAGTCTTTAATCCATTAATCATCTACAAATGGGTTAGAATATCCATTAAAATTTGGAGGGTGTTTCCATATAATATTTTAAAATAACATCATGTTCCTTTGGGGTAGCTCTAGTTTTTCTCTATCATGGATGGCACCATCATTTGTTTCTTCTGTTAGTAGATCCAATTCTATCACAAACTACTCATCTCTAATTCCCACTATTCCCAAGGGGGCATTCAAATAGATATCACCCTCTGAGTTCCTTCCAACATCAGCTTCTATGTTTCTTCTATAGAAAACCATTCTGAAAAGAAATATCAATGATAGAGAAACTTCTTAAACATTAAATTCTATACAATTTCAACATAAAAAGAAGGTAAAAAACATTTATGGTATTCGGTGGACATTATAATAAAGATTAATGTTATCTAAATAATCCTCTAGTACATACTATAAGAACATAACCTTAAACATTATATAATCTATCTATTTCAACATGAAATCACTTCTTTAAATTACCATAGTTATTTTTTGTTCACGATTTTATAAATTTAGTACATTAATTATAAATATTAACCCACTAGCATACAAAGTGGGTAAAATTAAATTGGTATCCATTTATTCCAAAAGATAATTTTTTATCCCAAAACAACAACATGATTTCATTTACAAATATTGTCTTCTATTTATCAATTATACAACATTATAACTTGTAAAAAAATTTAAAAACTAGGTATGGGAATAAAACTCTCAGTAAGGTGTATATAAATAATGAATGAACCCATGAGTCAAATAATACATAAAAACATCTGAATTTTTTTTCACAAAGATGTACTTCTCACCCCAATATACTAACATTTTTAAACACGTTATTTCTATAAATAAAGAAAATATCATATATAATACCATGTATTTATCCTGAGAATTATGTACTTATATTGTATCCCTTTTGGATACCTTATAATATCTAACCCTCATTACTACCTTACAATGTAACCCTCATAGATAAATTATGGTGTAACCATCGTAGATACACTTGGAGTTTCCATATAGGAAACCTCTAATATACACATACTCAATGAATTTGAGGGAGATATATGTATCACCCGTAATCATAAAAACATCACAAGAATAAGAATATAATCATAAATTATGATTAATTTCAAAAAAACATAGCTTTATTATTTGTTCAAATAGAATTTTTATAATGAATTTTTAAAGACAAGTCCCTTAAAAATATCATATAATTGAAGTGGGAATTGATAGAATATAAGGATGATGTGTATAATCTACAAATAAAAATAATAATAATTAATAATAATTAAATCTATTAGACAAATAATCTTTGAACAACATAATTAATGAATATGAGGTTAACCTCAAGAATGGAAATTGGGCTAATAATTCCCTTACATCGGGTTCTTCTTAATTGAAACATATTTAAACCTCATGTATAATTGTTAAATGGGTTATAATAATATTTTAAAGAAATTTGTTTTTTTATAATACCTTATATGATAATTTTAGGAAATTATTCGACACATTTACTTATTATATTTAGTTATTACCATTTTTTCGGGTGCATACTTCACATGATTTCCATGGTCGGTTTGTACGGGATTTTCTTATCGAATGGAATCAAAACTATAGAAGTTTCACTAAATGTTTTCAATATGATTCCATAATATTAAATGAATAAAAACATTTATCATAAGGAATGAAGATTAATCCTTAGATAAAACAATATTGATATTAATTTTGATCATTATGATAGATTTTTTATAATCACAAACATGATTCATCATATTAGTTAAATATCATGTGTATAAGTTCATTCTAAAACATAATAATGGTAATAAAATACACATTATATACACTTTGGACAAATTAAATGGATTTAAAGCTATATTTTAAGGAAGGAATGGAAATATAGGTCACATCATCTATGATGTTGGTAAATCAACCCATCACATACAATGTTATAGTTTTTAAAGTAAGAGGAAGACGAGAGAAAGAATGATGATGAATTTTTCAAATAATCATGATATCAATCCATCGTATATATAACAATTTATCTTCCATGCCACTTGGATACGGGGTGGTGTATGGTGCATAAGAAAATAAAATAATTGAAAAATAAACACATGAAAATAAAAGAAGATCTTTACCTTTTGGTATTTTATCTGTGAGATCCTTATGAAGGAATTTGGTTTTGACCTTTTTATGAAACCAGTAAGTATTGGATGTGGTGAAGATCCTTGGAATGGGAATTTGTAATAATTTATATATTTATCAATCTTTAGAGTTTTGAGAGGTAGAGAGGGTGAGGGTTGTATTTATGGTGAAAGTGATGGAGTTTTTAATTAATTTCAACAGACACCTCTTTAGTGGTGTTTGCCAAACCATGTGCTTGAAAGAGGTTTTTGTCCATGGTATTGGCCACATATGACACCTTATATCGTATTTTAAATCTAAATATTAGGCCATGATTATTACACCATTATTACATCAATTTGATTTCATTAAAGGCACTGAAAACTGAAAACTGTATTTTTACTATTCACTAAAAATTACACTATCTTATAAAACCCCCAAAAACCCCAAACCATTTTTTTAAATGTAGAATTTAAAATTAAATTTATTTTTAAAAAATAAACTTCTAAATATGATTAGTATAAATATTAAACAAAATAGTAATTTATATGAAAAATAAAAATTATAAAACTATTAATCCTTTAATATCACCTCGAAACATTAATCAAGAACTCATTATCCATTTACCATAAGGCAGGAATAATAATAATATGATTTACTATTCTTAAGGGTACTATTACAATTCACATTACTATTCATAATTGTATGTAACTATCACCAAAAAACATGCTGGTTCTAACATACTTCAAATAACATACTGATCACTATTTTTTGTGTCCATTTATTGAAATTAAAATAATAGAAGTGAAAAAACTATGTTAATGACATGTTTATAATTATATCCTTAAAATAATGATTCATTATATAATGACTGAGTGTTTCAAACATTTCAATTGTTATTTTCATTTATTGAAAAATTAGGGTGTAACATTCTCTCTACCTTATGGAAATTTTATCCTTGTAATTCTATTTTCTTGTTAAATAATCAAGGGTACCTTTCCATCATATCATTTTCAGATTCCCATGTTGCTTCTTCAACCATGTGGTTTCTCCACTAAACATTTACCTAGTGGATTACATTATTCTACAGTATCTGTTCTCATTGATCAATAATTTGAATAGGTTTCTATTCTTATGATAGGTTCTCTTCCAGTTGAGCAGCTTCTAGGATCAGAACATGAGATGAATCTGACACATACATTCTCAACATCGAAACATGAAAAACATTGTCTAAGTGAGATAAACTCAGAGGAAAATCTTGTTAGTAGGAAAATGCCTAAAATTTTCAATGATTTCACAGGGAAAAATAAACCATGGACATAACTTCCCTTTTTAACCAAAATGCATAACACATTTCCATGGTGAGATTCTTTGAAAAACATGATCACATGTCTTGAAGAAACATTCTTTCATAATATTATTTGTTTTACATTTAACCCTAAGTGGATTTATCCTTACGTGTTTTTATATCATCATAAATTTCTCATTCACTTCTCTACTAATTCATGGCCCATCAACTACCATTCTAAGGCATCATCCCTGTATTCTATAGTTCAACACTGCATCCCATATAATGCCTCAAAAGGTGCCATCTGTATACTGGAATGAAAATGTTCTTATAAGTAAACTCAACTAATGAATATTGTCAATAACAAATTCCCCACTAGTCCATTGAATAATCTCAAAGCATATCCTCCAATTTCATAATAGTCTGTTCTAACAACCATTATCACTGAGGGTTAAAATCAATACTGATATTTGTTTCTATTCCCAATAAATTATGAAGTCTTTCCCAAAAGATATAAGTGAACCTAGTATCACGTTCCAATAAAATGGAAAGGGAACTCGATATATGTTAAATATAATTTTTACCTAAAGAAATATTTAGAAGTCCCATAATAATGACCATTTATATATTTTTCCATTTCCTCTCGGGCATTGGTAAAGGCTAAATCATCCCCACTGGTAACATCTTATCTTCAATAACTAGTTGACATTTCTAACATTTAATGATAAAATCAGAAATATGTATTTTCCTTTCATCCCACCAATATTTCTCCTACCAGTCTCTGTACATATGTGTGCTACCATGATGAACTGAAAATGGAGAACTATTATCTTCAAACAATAAGTATTTTTTCATCCATGAAACACAAGGCACTCAATATCTTTTTACAAATATCAAAAACAAAATATTTATTAATGTTAAATTATGGAAACTTATCCATTTAAACCAATTTACCTTTTTCAATAGCTCCCCATCTACCTTTTACTCTTTCTTAATTCTATATAACAAAGTTGAATGCACTAGAACACGAAACAAAATAGATGAATTTCCTACACCAATCACTTCCAAGAAAAAATTCATTAAATAATTTATCAACGAGTCTTAATCTTGACGTAATAATGTTAATGATTAATTATGATTTCAACTAAATTCATATGTTTCTTTTTTGGAATTTCCAGGATGGAATAATCATTTATCAATTAGACCCATATTTTGTGCCTCATATTTAATTCCTTCTATGTGAGTATATACCTTATACATTGGTGGTGAATATATATTTCACATTTGGCGAGTTTAAATGATTACTCCAAAAAAATTTGAAGATAAAACCACATCATCTAATTCGAAAACTTTTGTGGGAAAATTTTACTCATGATTTATTAGTTATCTTGATGAAAAGGCAATTACCTGATAATTTTTCATCAAATCAAAACGATGTCCCCTTAATGAATCGTCACATTAGATGATGAACTCTCTATTTATGGATTTTAGGGTTAGTATGGAATAATTCACAAATCATATTTCAATTCCGCAAAATAATAATGACATTTATTGGTCTAGTTGAATTTAACTCCTTTTTTTGTACCTTATTAAGTGGACTAGATAATTTTGAGAGGTTTTCAATAGACCATCACTAATAGCCTTCCAAACCCTGAAAACTATGAATATCAGTTATTTTTTTGTCATTCCCATTCTTTAGAAGAAATAATATTAGCAGGATCAATAGTTATGCCACATTTAAAAAATATGACAATTGAAATAAACTGGATACAACCAAAATTCAACCATTCTGAATTTTTCTTACAGTTTAATTTATTTTATGGTTTTCAAAACAACCCCTAGTTATTTTCCATGTTCCCTTATACATCTAAAATATACCATACTGTAATCAATAAAAAACCACAAATTAATCCAAGAACTCTTGAAATATTCTACTTATAAGATCCATGAATACAGTTGGCTTATTAGATAACCCAAAGGCATAATAAAAACTTCATAATGACTACATCATGTTTCAATAGATGGTTTTCTAATTTCCTACTCCATAACCTTAAGCTGATGGTACCTAGATCTCAATTCAATCCTCGAAAAATACTAAGCACCCAACAGATGATCAAACAAGTCATCTATGTAAGGAAATGGATAATTATTCTTAAGAGTAATGTTATTCAAATATCTATTATCATTGGAAACTCTAATGAAACCATATTTCTTTTCATCTAACAAAACAATATATAAGGCCCCAGCCTTAAACAATACTTATTATTGAATTAAATGAATAATTCACATTGAAGATCTTTTCAGGTTTAGAGTTTTAGATAATTTGGACATAACTATAACATCTCAACGATTTCAAAGTAGACACTTCTACTAAGTTTCCATATAATAAAAACCCTTAATAAGAAACATGTCTAGTTCCATGTTTTATATAGCATGACATTCCCTTGATCCCATCCTTGACCATATTCCACATTATGTCCTGTGAAAAAAATTTCAAAAAACATGGGATGAGCATAAAAAGCTCAGTAAGGGGTACACAAAGAATGAAAAATTGTTAGTTTATCAAAACAACATGTAAATCATGTATACATTATCAAAGTAATACTTTTCACCTTTATGATGTAGTAAAAACTCTTCACTGAATAAAAGATCATTACTTACCCTTTTGTAACCAAATGATTACCATAAAACCCATATAAATATCACATAACATATAAAGGTAACTTGGGACATAAACATACTTAACGGAATAACCATACGGTCGACTTCCACACATATCACTTAATTGAATAGCCATACGACCGACATCCATACCCAACGAATTTGAGGTTATAACGTAACCACCCATCCTGGTATTCACGACACCACCTGTCATATGGTTTATAACCTAACCACCCGTCAAATGTCCAAGTACCATTATAAAATCATAAGACATAAAACAAATATAATGGAAAGAAAACATTTCCACATATTGATCACAACATATCACCTAAATATGTTGACATAAAAAATCCATTATAAAAACCATTTTCAATACAAACATACATAAAGAGTATATGTTATTTATTTCATTTTAAAAACATTACGGCTTTTTGAGGAGGCCAACGACCAAATAATACATGCGGTGGTGAAAAAGGCCGTTGTCACCGCGTACGTTAAAAGAAACATTCCTTTTTGACATTTAGTAAAATGCTTCATAGAAAAATATTCCTTTTGTATAAAAGTAAAATTCAAAGGGGTTTATACACCATATAAAATATATTTGTGTATAAAACGAAATGTGCCTCAATGAAAGGAGATTGAGACAAATTCCCTTACCTCTGGTCGGACTTGACTCGATCGTTCTTTAACGTCCTGAATAATAAACCTGACTTTATTTATACTAGCTTAAGAACCTTTTTCAAGTTCATTATTACTTTTATATCACTTATTACCATGTTATAAACCTTATGTAATCATTTATGTTAATAATGTTTGTTTTATCGATACTTGGTTCTTAAGTCGAAAGTGGACTTCTTATAATTACATGTTGTTCGTGTGGTCAAAGGTTCATTATATCCAGAATGATATTCATGATTTGGATATCATATATATCATATATATACAGAATATACATGTATTTATAATTTTACATAATCATTTAGAGTTACGAAATGAAATGCACCGTTCATGGAGACGGTAAGCCGTACGTACGCATGAACGCTACTTTCATTTCTATGTCATAATAATGGAATTAAAACTAAATGAGAGGTATGTATATTTTAATTCCAAAATTATATTATTCATATATATGTAACATAAATAATATATATAATAACTTTAAATCCATCCTTTATACATCCCACATATGGCATTAATGAATCAAATCACTTTGAGGGGGTGGTAGTCCGCACTTCCTAAAATGAAGATATCGTGTATACCCATAATGGAAGCCATAAAGGTATACCACAAATTAAAAATAAAGAAGCATAAGGAAAAAATAAACATAATATATATCATATATAAATAGAGTGACATCTTAATGGCCATCATTAAATGTGCTAAAAGAAGATTGAACAATCATCGTTTCGTGAGGCAGAAATTCGCCAACCACAGAAACAGAATGTTCTTTAACCATTAGACGGAGGTGGGTGTAGGTGTTTCTCGAATACTTCTTATAAAAACATACTATTATATTAAATATATAGGTTTTGTTACAAAATAAAGAAATAAAAAGAGATTAGAGGGTTGGAGAAGCAAAATAAATCAAAAGAACACAAGAGAAAAGACTACCTTTAAAACGGGTAACTCTTTTTGATTTGAGCTCAAAAGATTCCATGGGATGACTTCTGCCCTATGTGAGGCTTCTAAGAGTAATAGAGGGATGTGGAGAGACAAAAATAGCAGAGCTTGGCCGATCCAAAGGCCTGAGAGGTGTGGGTATGGTGGTAGAGGTGGGGGCCTTTTATAAGAGGAGTGGAGGGGTACTCTTGGAAAGTTAAGAAAAGATACATTATTATAAAATGATTTTCGTATTTTAAAGGACCCAAATTGAAATAATTCGAGTATAAGGTGATACGGGTTCGAAATATACTAATCCAATAGGTCTTTGTAAAGGGTAAGCGTTAGATTTTACATTATCTTTTCATTTTATTCAAATCGTTCATTAATGAGGTAATCGTTGCATCATCATGGTGTCATAAATAATTTAATTTATTTAATGTCTAAAAATTATAAAAAAACTGTCATGATGTAGGAAAACATTTTAGCTCTCTAATGAATATTTATAGTCAAAAATTTGATTTTTATAACCCCATTTAAGAGTTGTGTTAGTAAAACAACTCTTGTTTGTGACATTTTTACTTTAACATTAAATAAAATAATATTATGTCATTTTCCTTCCAAAGTGGCTCCATGGGGTCCCCAAGTTGACCCATGGATTTTCGTGGTCGGCCATGACACATCCAGGAAGGGTAGGACATTTGTCTATGTATTTTCATTTTATTATAATATCATTTTTTCCTTAGATTGAACAAATTACCTATAATCGCGGTTAAAAACATAAAAGTTACTATTCACCAAAAAGTTATATTAATCCCATTGAACCACATTTTACTTCATAATGAAAACCTTGTATGTCAGATTTTTTAAATTCAAAACACAATGGTGGAAAAAATTTGATTTAAACAAAAAATCAGTTTTTTAAGTACCACTTAGTGGTTTCACTTTTCATCAAAAATTGTCGTTTTTCAGAAAAATATAAAAAATTCACCCTAAGAACTATATCATATTCCTAATTCAAAAATGAATTATATTTTACAAAATTCAAAACATATAAGTTGCATTAATTAATTTAATAATTAATTCCTGCTGTCAGAGCAAATAGCGTGTTTTTATGAAACAATAAGTTTCAAAAGATTGACACTAGTTTACTTCCGATTTAAAATTGAAATTAATTCCAATGGCCACTATTGGGTTAATTGGTAAAAATATATTCTAATTTCACATTAATAAAAATTCAAACAATAATCTAATCATATAAATAAATTAGATTAATAAGAGGTTTTGAATTAAAATAAAACAATTTTCACTGTTCATTAAAAAATGTACTTTATCGGAAAAATACAAAACTTTACACAAAATATATTTTGATGTCCCGATTATAAAGAAGAATTTTATTTGGTCCAATAGAATGTATAAGAGTGACCAAAACTATATTTATAGACGGTTCACCATCAAAAGGTGATAAGTTGACCTTTACTGAATATTATAGTATCTATGCCTAAAATTGAATTCTTTTCTTATTTTAAGCCTTTATCCATTATTGGATAAATGTAAAACCATTTAACATATATAATTATATTTTAGTTATTTATATTCATTCCCACCAATACAATGACTACGTGTTAACTTCCTTTAAAAAAATATTATTTTATTACGAGTGTGCAACGTAAGATTTCAAAGAAACTCTTTGTTGCGTATCGGGTATGCTATCGACCATAGCAACCCCTTTAAAGTAAAATTAATATTCAATTCTCAAATATTAATAAATATGAAAATGTATTATTATTTATTTAACTGGGATGTTACATCCTTCCCCCCTTTTTGGAATTGCGTCCTCGCAATTTTATTCACTTATCAAAATAAGTGGGTATATTTATCTTCCATATCATTTTCAGATTCCCACGTTGCCTCTTCAACCATATAGGTTTTCCATAAAACCTTTACCTGGTGAAGTAACTTATTTCGCAACACTTTATCTCTTCGTTCACGAATCTGGACAGTTTATTCTTCATAAGAGAGATTCTCTTCCAACTAAACTACCTTTAAGCTCAAAACATGAGATGGATCTAGAATATACATTCTCAACATCAAAACATGAAAAACATTGTGTACCTGAGATAAACATGGAGGTAATGCCACTCTGTATGCAACTGATCCAACTCTCTCCAGAATTTCATATGGTACAATGAACCTTGGGCTCAGCTTTCCTTTCTTACCAAATTGCATCACACTTTTCCATGGTGAAACTTTGAGAAAAACATGATCACCTACCTCAAAAGATAGATCCTTCCTTCAGTTATCCACATAACTCTTCTTCCTGCTCTGAGCTGTTCTCATGTGTTTCTGAATCAAATGAACTTTTTCTGCCATCTCTACTACCAATTTTGGCCCCATCATCTTCCTTTCACCCACTTCATCCCCAAAAGCTGGAGTTCGACACCGCTTACCATATAATGCCTAAAACGGTACCATCTGTATACTAGAATGAAAACTGTTATTATATGTAAACTCAACAAAAGAAAGTTGTTGGTCCCAACTTCCCTGATAATACATAGGGAAAGCACGTATAATATCCTCCAAAGTCTGAATTTTTCGTTCTGACTGCCCATCTGATTGCGTATGAAAAGTTGTACTAAAATTTAATTCAGTACCCAATGACTTCTGAAGGACTTTCCAAAAGTTAGAAGTAAACCTGGGATCACGATCAGATACAATGTAGAGGGGAACTCCATGCAACCTGACTATCTCTTTAATATACAACCGAGAAAGATGTTCTAGAGACAAAGTATCTCGAATAGGAAGGAAATGATCAGATTTAGTCAATCGATCAACAGTAACCCAGATTGCATTATTACCTCTAGATGCCTTCGGTAATCCCACAACAAAGCCCATGGATATATTTTCCAATTTCCACTCGGGCACTGTTAGAGGCTGAAACATCCCTTTCGGTAACTACCGCTCTTCTTTCACCTACTGACAAGTCAAAAACTTCACAGTAAAATTAGCAATATCTCTTTTCATTCCATCCCACCAGTAATACTCCTGCAGATCTCTGTACATCTTAGTACTGCCAGGATTAACTAAAAACGGGGAACTATGAGCCTCACATAACGACTCATTCTTTAACTGTGAATCACCAGGCACACATAATATCTTCCCAAACCTCAAATGACGATCCTTATCAATGTTGAATTCATGAAAATTACCCTTCTGGACCATCTCTACCTTTTTCTGTAACCCACTGTCTTTCTTCTGCACTTGCATAATTCTGTCCGATAGGGATGATCTCACTGATACCTGAAACAAAACAGAAGATCTTCCTGCACCAAAAACTTCTATTCCAAAGTTTATCAAATCAAAAATCAAGGGATCTCGTTCCAAACGTATCATGGTTAATGAAGCATTACTATTTTGACTCAAAGCATCAGCCACTTTATTTGATTTTCCGGGATGGTAATGATTTGTACAATCATAATCCTTGATTAATTACAGCCACCTCCTTTGTCTCATGTTCAATTATTTCTACGTGAATATATACATTAATCTTTTTTGATCTGTATATATTTCATACTTTAAACCATACAAATGATGCCTCCAAATTTTTAAAGTGAAAACAACAGCAGCTAAGTCCAAATCATGTGTAGTGTAATTTACCTCATGAGTTTTCAACTGACGTGAAGCATAATCAATTACCTGATCATTCTGCATTAGGACACAACCAGGTCCTTTGAATGATGCATCATTGTAGATAACAAACCCACCATTCCTGGATGGAAGTGCCAAAATAGAATCATTCACCAATCTTCTTTTCAACTCCTGAAAACAATTTCGCATTCTTTTTTCGAGATAAACTTAACACCCTTCCGAGTTAGCAAAGTCATTGGACTAGATAACCGTGAAAAATGTTCAGCAAACCTTCAGTAGTAACCTACCAAACCAAGAAAACTACGAATCTCAGTTACATTTGTAGGTCTTGGCCATTATTCAACAACTTTTGTTTTTTCAGGATCAACAGTTATGCTATTTTTGGAAACAATATGACCAAGGAAAGAAGTTTGTTGTAACCAAAACTCACACTTGCTGAAATTTAGATACAGTTTCTTTTCATTTATGGTTTGCAATATAACCCTTAAATGACTTTCATGCTCTACTTTACTTTTATAAAACACCAAAACATCTTCAGTAAACACAACCACGATTTATCACCTGAGTCAACTAAGCCATCACTACAACAAACTATTCAATTCTGATTTTGACCATCTCCGGATGCCGATTTGAAAGGTCATTTCCCTCTGTATGCCTTCCCAGAAAATCTGTTCGATTTCCTCTATGAAAAACCATTATTAACACATAAATATCTTAGAATAAGCAACATGGTAATCTTTAAATTCTATATCATTTCAATCTTACCATAAATTAATTTATAATTTAACTATTTTCTAACTCCAAAAGTTGTCTAAACTGACCTCTGATACCAACTATAAGGCCCGGGCCATAAACATTACTTATTATTGAATTAAATGAATATTTCACATTGAGGATCCTTTCAGGTTTACAGTTTTAGAGAATTAGGACATAACTATTACATCTCAAAGATTACAAAGTGGACACTTCTACTACGTTTCCATAGAATAAAAATCTTAAAAAGAAACATGTCTAGTTCCATGTTTTATATAGAATGAATTTCCCTTGATACCATCCTTGACCCTAATCCCACATTAATTCCTGTGAAAAACATTTCAAAAAACATGGGGTGAGCATAAAAATCTTAGTAAGGGATACACAAAGCATGAAAACTGTTAGTTTATCAAAACAACAAGTAAACCATGTATAATTTATCAATGTAATACATTTCACCTTTATAAATTAGTAAAAATTCTTCACTGAATAAAAGATCATTACATACCCTTTTTAAACCAAAATATTACCATAAACCCCATATAAAGATCACAAAACATATAAAGGTATCTTGGGATATAAACATACTTAAATGGAAGCACCATACGGTCGACTTCCACACATATCACTTAATGGAATAGCCATACGGCCAACATCCCTACCCAATGCATTGGAGGTTATAACGTAACCACCCATCCTGGTATTCATGGCACCACCCGTCATATGGTTTATCACGTAACCACCTGTCAAATGTCCAAGTACCATTATAAAATCGTAAGACATAAAACAAATATAATGGAAAGAAAACATTTCCACACTTTGATCACAATATATCACATAAATATGTTGACAGAACAAATAATTTATAAAAAACATTTTCAATACCAAAATACAAAATGACTATATGGTATTTATTTAATTTTAAAAACATTACGTCTTACTGAGGAAGCCAAAGAACAAATAATACTCGTGGCGGCGAAAAAGGTCATTGTCACCGCGTATGTTAAAAGAAACATTCCTTTTTGTCATTTAGTAAAAAGCTTCGTAGAAAAATATTATTTTTGTATAAAAGTAAAAGTAAAAGGGGTTTATACACCGTATAAAAGAAAGTTGTGTATAAAACGAAATCTGCCTCAATGAAAGGAGATTGAGACGAAGTCCCTTACCTCGGGTCCGACTTGACTCAATCGTTCTTTAACGTCCTGAATAATAAACATGAGTTAATTTATACTTGCTTAAGAACCTTTTTCAAGTTCTTTATTACTTTTATATCACTTATTACCATGTTACAAACATTATGTAATCATTTATGTTAATAATTTATGTTTTGTCGATACTTGGTTCTTAAGTCGAAAGTGGACTTCTTATAATTACATTTTGTTCGTGTGGTCAAAGGTTCATTATATCCAGATTGATATTCATGATTTGGATATCATATATATCATATATATCCATAATATGCATGTTTTTATAATATTACATAATCATTTAGAGGTAAGAAATGAAATGCACTATTCATGGAGACGGTACGCCGTACGTACACATGAATGCTACTTTCATTTCAATGTCATATTAATAGAATTAAAACTAAATGACAAGTATGTATATTTTAATTCTAGAATTATATTCATAATTTAGATGTAACATAGATCATATATAATAAATTTAAATCCATCCTTTATACGTCCCACATATGGCATTAACGAATCAAATCACTTTGAGGGGGCGGTAGTCGGCACTTCCTAAAATGAAGATATCACGTATCCCCAGAATGGAAGCCATAAAGGTATACCAAAAATGAAAAATAAAGAAGCATAAGGAAAACATAAACATAATATATATCATATATAAAAATATTGATATCTTAATGGCCATCATTAAAGGTGTTAAAAGACGATTGAACAATCATCGTTTCGTGAGGCAGAAATTCACCAACCACAGAAACAGTATGTTCTTTAACCATTAGACGGAGGTGTGTGTAGGTGTAGCTCGAATCCTTCTTAAAAAAACATCTTAGTATATTGAATATACTGGTGTTGTTACAAAATAAAGGAACAAAAAGATTTTAGAGGGGTGGAGAAGCAAAATAAATCAATATAACACAAGAGAAAACACTACCTTTAAAATGGGTAACTCTTATTGATTTGAGCTCAAAGGCTTCCTTGGGATGACTTCTTCCCAATGTGAGGCATCTAGTAGTAATATTGGGATATGGAGAGACAAAAATAGAAGATCTTGGACAAACCAAAGGCTTGATATGTGTGGGTAAGGAGGTAGAGGTGGGGGCCTTTTATAAGTGGAGAGGAGGGGCACTTTTGGAAAGTTAAGAAAAGATACATTATTATAAAATGATTTTCGGATTTTAAAGGTCCCACATTGATATAATTCTAGGATAAGGTGATAATGGTTCGAAATATACTCATCCAATAGGACGTTGATAAGTGTATGTCTTAGATTTTACATTATCTTTTCTTTTTATTTAAATCGTTCATTAATGAGGTAATCGCTGCATCATCATGGTGTCAAAAATAATTTAATTTGTTTAATGTCTAAAAATTATAAAAAAATATTATTATGTAGGAAATATTATTATCTTTCTAATGAAATTTTATAGTCAATAATATAACTTGTATAACCCCATTTAATAATTGTTTTAGTAAAACAACTCATGTTTGTGACATTTTTACTTTTACATTAAATAAAAAGATATTAATGTCATTTTCCTTCCAAATTGGCTCCATGGGGTCACCAAGTTTACCCATTGATTTTCATGGTTGGCCATGACACATCCAATAAGTTTAGGACATGTTTCTAGGTATTTTCATTTTATTATAATATCATTTTTTCCTTAAATTGCACTAATTACCTCTAATCGCGATTAAAAACATAAAAATTACTATTCACAAAAAAATTATTTTAAACCCATTGAACCACATTTTACTTCCTAATGACAACCATGTATGTTGGATTTTTGAAATTCAAAACACAAAGGTGGTAAATTTTTATTTAAATGAAAAATCAGTTTTTTAAGGACCACTTAGTGGTTTCACTATTCATAAAAAATTGATGTTTTTTAGAAAAATACCAAAAATAAACCCTAAGCTATATTTGAAATTCCAAATTCAAAAATGAAGTCTATTTTAAAAAATTCAAAACATATAATTTTCATTAATTAATTTAATAATTAACTACCGATGTCAGAGAAAATAGCGTGTTTTTATGAAACAATAAGTATCAAACAATTGACACTAGTTTAAGTCCGATTTCAAAGTGAAATTAATTCCAATTACTGCTATTGGATTAAATTGTAAAAACATATTATAATTTCACATTAAAGCCAATTCAAACAATAATCTAATCATATAAACAAATTATTTTAAAAAGTGGTTTTGAATTAAAATACAACATTTTTCACTATTCATAAAAAATGAACTTTATCGGAAAAATACCAAAAATTTACACTATGTAAATTTTGATGTCCCGATTCTAAAGAAGAATTTTTTTGGTCCAATAGAATGTATAAGAGTGACCATAACAATATTTATCAATGGTTCACCATCAAAAGGTGATAAGTGGACCTTTAGTGAATATTAGAGTATCTATGCCTAAAATTGAATTCTTTTCTTATTGTAAGAATTTATCCATTATTGGATAAATGTAAAAACATTTAACATATATAATCTTATTTTAGTTATTTCTATTCATTCCTGCCAATAAAATGACTATGTGTTAACTACCATTTAAAATAATATTATTTTATTACTAGTGTGGAACGTAAGATTTCAAAGAAACTATTTTTTGCGTATCGGGTATGCTATCGAACATAGTAACCCATTTAAAGTAAAATTAAAATTCAATTCTCAAATATTAATAAATATGAAAATGTATTATTCATTATTTACCTGGTATGTTACACAATATCTCCCCACTGTGACGTTCTAGACAAAATGTAGCCTTTATAAAGTAACTCCTACATCGGAATTTTCAATTCATGAAGTTCCATTTAATCCATTTCCTATGTGGGATTTAATATTGTATTATCCTTATGAACTAAGTCAATTGTGAATTAGACGTCCTTATATAGTATAAATTTAGTTAACTCATTAGGAAAAACCTCATGGTATTCATTTACCAATAGAATATAATTAATCCAGGAAGTTCCCTTATTTTCAACAATATGAGAAAGATAACATCCATTTCATTCATTCTACATTTTCTTAGCTTCTTGATATGTTATCAATTGTATGCATTAATACTTGTCTAAAAACTAAAACTCATTTAAAAAACATCTTTATTTATATAATCAATCTTAGAATGATAAACAGAAATCCAATCAATAAATAGAATGAAATGATACACTGTAACGGAAAAAACAACAAATGTTTTCCAGTAATTTAATTACACTAATAACAACAAAAAAGATTATTATAATTTCTTTTATAGTAAAATTTCCCCCTGGTGTGTTAACTATAAGTTATAGATTCATTTGTTGAGGTGATATTTCCAATTTACAAGAAAATTTCTACGATTAATGTAATGTGAAGACCCCGTAACAAACTATAATATAGAAAAACATGTGTAAATCTATAAATAACTGGATAAAACAGCTTCTCATGGCCTGAATTGTAATTATGTAGTTACAATGGATCTCACTACACCTTCCTGCTTATTGTTTGGCTGCTTTCCATCAGTCAGATCATTTTATGGTTAGGAATTTCCATAATGATCCTTCACACCAAATTTGAAACACATTAAAGTATTCAAATTAGAGTTTATCATAAGATCATTTTCATTAAAATATCGGACCATATTTCCCAACATACACCATTGAAAACACTTCCCAGTATTGGTATGAAATTTTCTAGGTTTCTTTTCTACAACTTCCAGTAACTGGAAACCAGATTTTCTTACCATAAGATTTCCTTGATTGATTCTTACCCATAACATTACTTATAAAACAATTCATTTACATGTCATTGAAGTATATTTGATCATCTGAAAACTCCATTTCTATCCTTTCAAAACATCAAAAATGTTACTTTTTTATCTTTTTAACTCATGTGAATCCAAAGCCCCTAGATATCTTGGATTCTATACTGAGTAAATGTGACCGAGTTTTCTATCAATATCTTGTAAAATATTTATAGCGTACCTTGGTAGTTTTGTAAATATTTCATCATAGAAATCCACTAAATCATTATCCATTTTCCTCAATTCAATTAATATCATATCTGTCCTATGTAGAACCCCCTTTTGAAAATATTCTTCAAGGAAAGGTCTTTTAAATCCATCCCACTCCAGGGCTTCAATATCCCCTCTATCCATCACATTCTTGACCATTGACCAACAATGGTGAGATTATCCTTCAAAATGATAAATATAAATTCCGAATATTTGATTATTTGAACATCCCTTAACATTAAGTATATTTTTAAATGATTTAGTGCTTCCATTAGTTTCTTCTAGGTCAGAAGTTCCACAAAAATCAAGAGTGTGTTGCTTCCTAAAACATTCCAATATTTCCATGTTCTATTGTGATATCTCTGGTTGTTCTCTTACATAGATCCCACCATCATTTATTTAATTCATCATATGAACCATTATTATGAAAAACTACTCAATTTCAATTCCCTTCATTCTATTTTGATGATTCTTAAAGATATCACCCTCTTGTTTCCTTCTAACTTCATATTCCCTATTTACTCTAAGGAAAACCATTGTGAATAGACATATCATAGATTACTAAACATGGTAACATTTAAAATATATACAATTTCAACATAATCAAAAGTTAAAAACCTTTTAGGGTATTCTATTTACATCATACTAACTCTTAAAGATAACTAAAATGTGATTTGATACCCACTATAATGACCCACCCTTAAACATTACAAAATCTAGGTATTTCAACTAGATTTCATTTCTTTACTGTAACACCCCATGATTTTATGAGAAATATTATTTTTAATTTCATTGATGTCTTCTGTTGTACGCAACACCAATATTATCTTCCACTATACGCAACACCTTATTATCTTGTAATATACACAACAATATTCTTGGCTTTGGTTACACGCAAGAACAACCTTCCTCGATAGCTTGAATTGTAGGAAATTTTGAGTTTCACTAAACAACGATATGTTACTAAAATATTAAATAAACTCGGCATAAAAGAATAGTAATACCCACTTTTTGAAAATTTATAAATTTTATCATTCAAAATGGACTTTATTTTTGGATTCGGAATATCAAAATTACCCGAGGGTGAATTTTTGGTATTTTTCTGGAAATATTCAATTTTTGATGAATAGTGAAAAACACACAGTTATATTTTAAAACCGAATTTTTATTTAAGTAATTATTTATTTAATTTATATTTATTTTAGTTATGACATGATACATAATAAATATATATGTTCAATGTAATTCATTGGAGTCATTTTAAAATAATTTTAGATATATCAATATTTTATTGAACTTTTAACCTTCTTTTACGCACCTCCTAGGAGAATTTTCAAATTAACATAAAACATAATTTTACTACTTCTATGATTGGAATTTCTAAAATCCAAGATACATGGTTAATATCAATGATTAAAATTTGGTTCAATAAGAAAAAATAATTTTTTTTGAATAGTAACTTTTTTACTTTTTTGTACCACGGTTAAAAGTAAATAGGGTAATTAAGGGTAAAAATGCTATTATTATTATCCTAACACATGTCCTAATTCAATTGGATAAGATTAATTCGACCAAAAACAACCTTAGGAATAAAATATTACCCTTTAGGTCCACTAGGATTAGATTAGGAATTTTATTATTCATTTTTTAAAAGAAAAGTTAAAATAGTTAAAATCAATGTTTAATAACTAAAACATTTTTAATATAAGGTTATACATAAGATAAATTCGACTAAAAATATTCATTATAAATATAAAAATATTTTCTACATAATGGTATTTTATTTATAATTTTTATATATTCAATAATTTAATTTATTTATGACACAATGGCAATACAGTAATTACATAATTAATGAAATATTAAAATAATTGATATTATAAATACCCCAATAAATGTATTTTTAGAATTTTTTTAATTAAAAAAAATTCTATGTTCATATAACCTATTAGGCGGGTTAGATGAATTTTTTCTATGTAATAATGATTTTATGAATTTAGAAAAAACAAAATACCAAATAGTGTAAATATTTTCTTAAAAGAGTGTTTAAAACAATTATTATATTATTAATTGATATTCTATTCCTAAAAATCTCATGTTCGGCCAAAATACTTATATAATAATATATATGACATTAATGAACAAATTGGGGTTCTATTGGAAGTATATAGTATGTTTATTCACCATATAGTGTAAGAATACAAGAAGACATCGTAAAGGTTATATTATTTTAACTTAGAGTTAAATCTAAATGACAAGGATAAAATGTTAACCTAAACTTTCCTAAAACCTATTGGTTGAATGGATTTAGACCCATCCTCACCCTATGCTTGAAAAAAGTCATTTTGGTTCCATTATAATCCTAACATGAATTTATTATAAAATAATATTTTATGTTTTTTCTAAGGTGCCTCTCACCACTCTTATAAAAGGTTACCTCCTCCCTCTCCTCTTCACAACAATTTGAGCCTTCATGCTCGGCCAACCCCTGAAAAGTTTACTTCTCTACTTCCATATAATCCTACTAGAGGTCATATTCTTCTTCAAAGACAAACATTAGTGCCCTAAGAGGAGGTAAAGAGGAGGCGTATCGAAGAAGAGGTAATCTCTTCTACCAATTCTTTCAAGTTTCTTTATTCTTCAACTTCTTCTTCTATAGTTGTTTCAATATAAAGTAATGAAATAACTATAACTAATATACTTATATGTTATTATAAATATGAAAAAACCCCATTTAACCTTCTATCCATCTTACAGAAAATGAAATCACCATGCGTGCGTACGTAAAGAATACAGTCTCCACGCCATGGTGTAATCTGTATTTCCACCACCGCATTACATGGATGGGTATAATGGTGTAAAGAATAATTATATTCGGTTATTATTACATCATACTGATTATGAGATATTATACCATCCACTCCAATTACAATAAATAATTATGGGAACGATATCATCACTCGTGCGTATGTATGGATTACCGTCTCCACGACGCGATGAGATTCATTCTCTATATTCAATAGTCAAGAATGAATATAGAGTATATATAATGAATAATAATGATTTATATTACATTATAATGCTAGTTGATTTATGTATATATATTTTTGTGTTTCATCTACTTACTTCCATTCAAGTCAATAAGGAAAGGAAAACAGCGTTCATGCATATGTAAGGCCTACCGTCTCCATGAACGGTGTGTTTCATTTCATTTATCTATCTATTATATATAAATATATACTGAATATATATGATATATAGAGTATGTTTTACATTTTTGAAGTAATTAAATCATGATATAAGTAATAATAATATAAATAAAAACAAGTCCAAACACATACGATAAATGAAATGATATTACCCAAAACGCTGCTTTAACATGGAATTAACAAAAGAACAGGTAATATAAAGTCATAAGTGAATCATATATGATATGATAAATATTATTATTGTTCTGTTACAAGTTAATAATATGTATAAACCCACTATAAAAGAGTTTTGGACCTGTATGGAAGAAATTGGACCTAAGGTAATGGATAATTTTGAAAATCTCATTTTTATCCGAGATTTCTTATACGTATGTATTTACTGGGGTTATATTTTTTATCCATGTCCATAAATTTTTTTTTCATTAAGTGTTTAATAATATTAAATGTAAATTTATAGTAATTATTACCCCTCTTGTACTTTTACATTGTGTTATTGATGGAATATTTCTTTTGTTTACCATATGAAGAACATTTGACTTTTCTAGAAAAAGTATGAGAAGAATGTTTTTTTAACTTATACGACATGAACGGATTTTCATGGCTTCATAATTCCTAATTTTCATGAGGCTTCCTCTACGATATTTATTGATTATTTTGAACAAAATCTTTCTTTTAAAATTGTATTGCATTTTGCGAAATGAAAATGATTTTGATGAAGAAAGCATATTTTCTTCTTGAATTCATTTCCAGTGTTTTGTCAAAACTATTTTCCATCTAAGATGAAAATATTTAGTATGATTATGTTTCAGGTATAATGTTTCAATAATTTATATGTTTTTATTCTTCTTTTGATGAAATGATATCCATTTGTCTTATATGGATTACGTTATGATGGAATGATGTATATGTAACCCATTTTATTCTTTGGGTTATGATGAATGACTTGGGATTATTTTTTGGAACAAGTAAGAATGATTTCATTATGAGATTGGTGGGACCTATATCTCCCTTCCTTGAATTGGGTAATGATTTATATCTCATGAGATAGACATTGCTGGAATGGAAATTTAATTCGGTTCAGTGATATAGGACTGGAACGAGGAGTCAACTCGATTCAGTAAGGGACTTTTTCCACTATGATGGTCCTGGAAGCAAAGCCTTGGCTACTATGGAAATCATAACATGTTCATAATGGTTTCCATAATTACATGTTTTATTCCCTTGATATTTTATCATGGTTATTGTTCCTTTTCTTTTCTATGCCTTATGCACTGTCATGATTTATGTCATTACTCATGATTTTGATGTTTTAAGTTCTTGTTCTTATGTTCAAATGTTTAGGGATTGTTTTTGGTTCTCCATGATTACCCTTAATGAGAATTTTTTCTCACCCATTTTATTTTTTCTTTTCCCTAGGATATAATGAAAGGTTTTGGGTAAGAAAACCCAAGTGGAAGAACATTATGGGGATGTTGAAGATCTATCACTGGGATTAAAAGATTATGTTCTGAGCTTCAAAAGACACTAAAATAATACAGTCTATGGGAAAATGTTTTGGTTATGTATTAAGTATTATGAAAAAGTAATGTATTGTCTATGTACGTCAAGCTTCGGGTCCCTACATTTGGTATCTGAGAAAAGGTTTAGTTAACCTTTGGAAAATAGGATGTAAAAACGATAGTGAAATCCCTATAGATATTTCTATGGTATGTATAGGCATGTCTCTAAGGTTATGAATATGAATAGGTTATAGTCCTAGAATTACAGTAAATATATTAGAATTAAATCAATGATGTTATATATTTATGGTAATCCCCTTTTGTTATATTGTTTTCCTAGCATGATTTTTCCCTCTCACACTATTCTTTTTGGGGTTTTGAAAATGGATGGAAATAGCAATATACATGATAATGGAGGATATGATGGACAATGGAATGATATTCATCATGAGCAACCTAATGAAACGGGATTTGTAAGTCCAGTCATCATTATTATTCCTAATTAGCAATCTCATAATATGATCAATAATCAAAACATTGGTAAGTATCCCAACTCAGCTAATAATAGAAAGATAGAGTTTCAAGACGATCATAGATGAAAGAAAGTTCAATTTCCCTGATGTAAATCATGTCGGCAGATGCATCAGGTAGAATGATTCAATGGAACTGGAAGATGCTTTGGGTGTGGAAAAGAAAGACACAAATATAGTAATTACAAAGGAAAATGTTTAGATAACCCCATGGACAAGGATAATAGTGTTTCTAAGACATCAAGAACAGTTAAATTTTTTAAATGTGGAATGTACGGGCATTATGCATACAAAGTCCCTAAGGTAATGTCTCATGAAGAGAATGATCATGGTCGTATGGGTAGTATTTATATTGATGATGAAGAAGAGACTACAAATGATATGTGAGATGAAAGAACTATTGAATATCAGGAAATGGGTTAAGAAGGCAGTGGAATGATTTATGTTTATCAAGAGTTATGTTGTATAGTTAATGGTACTATGGAATAAAGACACATCTAATGATTGTTACTCTTTTGTTTTCCAAAATTATTTGTAAGTATTTTTTGAATGGTACCAGTAACCATGAATGGTTATTCAGATATTTTTGGAAAGTAGATTATATGCACATAATGAAGTCATAAATAGATAATGAGATGTTTGATAGTATTAATGAGCTTATAACTGATATAAGGACAATGTGATATCATGGTTTGAGTATATAGAAATTTTTGGATTTTGGTATGGTGAAAGAGTTAACTTTTGATAGAATTTATGTTTTCACTAAGGTTCTATGGTAATTTATGTTTCAAGAGAATACACGATGAAGGTATTTACAAGTATGGAATGTGTTCCACAAGATATATCTTATGATATAAGGTGGATAAATGACGTTATTCACATGCTTGTTATGTGACCTTTCCAATAATCCTTTTCTTTATACAATGTGACTAGACATATTTATTTTGGATAATTCTAAAGATTGGAATAGATTATGTAAGAAATCATATAAGATTTTTTAAAGGGTATACCATTTTTTGATATTATTTCTGTAATGTTACAATAGTGTAGTATTAGAAAAACGACAACCTGCAGGACGGGTGACAACCCATCACGCCAGACCAGGTTATGAGAATCGAACTCACAACTGAAGTGCGACATGCCTTTATCACCAACCACTGGCCTATAGAAGATCCCTGGTTAGAAGAAACTAGTTTTATTTTATTAATCACGATGATAGATGATGTATAAGTCCATTTTTTAAACCATATATGATTAATCTCACCATAGATGGACTTATGTATATAACTTTTTCTAACCTTATGTTTGAGATAGATGGAAGGACCTACCATTCTACCGCATCATCTACTAACACTTAACAAATGAAAAATTCAACATCATTTCATCAATAGATTATGTGTAAATTGTTTAAGGAATGACCAATGGTTAGATTGTACCAAAATCAATTAAGTATTTCTTTTAATTCCATTTTTTTTGAACTTTATGGAAATGATGTTGAAAACCAAAAATGTTGTCCTTGACAATACCTTAGATCATCACAAATTTATGGCTTTGTGATTGTTGGATTTTTTATAAACATGTTCTATACCACTCTCTATCAGAACATGATGGTTAGATTTCTCTTCCATATCCATATTTTCACTTATGTTCTTCTATGTGAAAACTCAGTGATGAGTTAATTTTTCTAACCGTTATGTTTCATACATTAGTTTGTAAAATTAAATTTTAATATTCCTTCTTATAATGTGGGATTCTATCAATTAAATATTCAAGTAGAATTCCATTTATAGCACCTACGAATTTCGAGGGAGAAATTCATTTTAAGGGGGTATAATGTAACACCCCGAGATTTTATGACAAATATTATTTTTAATTTCATTGATTTCTTGTGTTTTATGATCCCCCAAGATTACCTTGTTCTATATACAACACCGTATTATCTTGTAGTATACGCAACACTAGTCTTGGATTATGTTACACGCAAGAGTAACCTTTTCTCAATAGCATACGTTGTACGCAATACCGAGTTTCACTAAACAACGTTATGTTATTAAAATAATATATAAACTATTTGTTATCAACATTAATACCAAATTTTTGAAATTTTATAAATATTATCTATCAAAGTGGACTTCATTTTAGGATTAATAATATCAAAATTATCCTAGGGTGATGTTTTGGAATTTTTTTGAAAACATTAATTTTTTATGAATAGTGAAAAACATTGAGTTATAGTTTAAAACTGAATTTTTATTTAAATATTTATTTATTTATTTTTAAAAAAATAGGTCAAAATTGATACCTAATACCTATATAACTTCAATGTAATTCATTGTAGTCATATTATAATAATTTTAGATATATAGAAATTTTATTGAACTATTCACCGTCTTTTATCCACCACCTAAGTGAATTTGAAAATTTACATAAAACGTAATTTTATAGCTTCTATGAGCAAAATTTCAAAAATTAGAGAGACACGGTTAATTTCAAGGATTAAAATGTTGTTCTATAAGATAAAAATAATTTTTGGTGAATAGTAACTTTTTACTTTTATTAACCGTGATTAAAAGTAAATATGGTAATTAAGGGTAAAAATTATATTATTATTACCCTAAAACATGTCCTAATTCTATTAGATAAGTGTAATTCGACCAAAAAGAACCTTAGGCATAATATATTACCCTATTTGTCCACTCGGATTAGATTAGGACGTTTATTATTATTTTATTTAATGAAGAGTTAAAAATATTTAATGTCAAAGTTTAATAGCTAAAACATTTTTAATATTGTGTTATACATAAGATAAATTCGACTATAAATATTCATTATAATGATAAAAATATTTCTTACATTACTATATTTTATTTATAATTTTTATACATTATATAATTTAATTTATTTATGACACAATGGTGATACAATAATTACCTAATTAATGAACTATTAAAATAATTGATATTATAATAATCAAATAAATGTAATTTGATACTTTTTATGAATTAAAATAATTTTATAGGTCAATATAACATATTTGTGTTTTTTTGATGAATTTTTTTGAAGTAATAATGACATTATGAATTTATAGAAAACAAAATACCAAATAGTGTCAAAATTGACATAAAAGAGTTTTTAAAACAATTATTATATTATTAATTGATATTCTATTCTTAAAAATAAAAGGATCATCCAAAAGACATATATAATAATATATATGACATTAATGAACCAACTGGGGTTCTCTTGGAAGTTTATAGTGATTTTATTAACCATATAGTGTAAGAATACAAGAAAACATTGTAAAAGTTAAATTATTTAACATAGAGTTAAATCTAATTGATAAGGTTAAAATGGTAACCTAAACATGTCTAAAAACTATTGTTTGAGAGTATTTAGACCCATACTCACCCTCTCCTCGAAACAAGGCACTTTGGAGCCATTATAAACTGAATATGAATTTATTATAAAATAATATTTTCTGTTTTTTCAAAGGTGCCTCTCACCCATCTTTAAAAGGGCACCTCCTCCCTCTCCTCTTCAAAAGAATTTGAGCATAAAAGAGTGGAAAAAACCTCCCCATTTCACTTATCTACTTCCATATAAACCTACTAAAAGTCCTGGTCATCTTCAAAGACCAACATTAATGCCCTAAGGGGAGGTTAAGAGGAGGCGCGTCGAAGAAGAGGTAATCTCTTCTACCGTTTCATTCAAGTTTCTTGATTCTTCAACATCCTATTATTTAGTTGTTTCATTATAAAGTAATGACATTAGTATAACTAATATACTGATATGTTATTATAAATATTAAGTAACCCCATTTCACCTTCTATCCATCCTATGGAAAATGAAATCACCGCGCATGCGTACGTACGTAATATTGTCTCTATGTCGTGGTGTAATCTGTTTTCCACCACCACCATACATGGATGGATATAATGGTGTAAAGAATAACTATATATCATTATTATAATGTCATACTAATTCTGTGATATTATATCATCCACTCCAATTCCATTTAATAATTATTGTAATGGTATCAATGCTCATGCGTACATACGTATTACTGTCTCCAAGACGCGATAATATTCATTCTCCATATTAACCATTGAAGAGTGATTATTAAGTATATATAATGAATAATAATGATATATAGGGAGTAATAATGCAAATATATTTATGTATATATATATATATTTGTGGGTGTGTCATCTACTTACTTCTATTCAAGTCAAAAATAAAGGAAAACAGCGTTTATGCGTACGTACGGCCTACCGTCTCCATGAACGGTGTGTTTCATTTCATTTATCTATCTATTATATATATATAAACTAAATATATATGATATATAAATCATTTTTATATTCTATAAGTAAGTAAATCATGATATAATTAATAATAATATCATGAAAAATAAGTCCAAACACGTACGATAAAATTAAACTATTTTACCCAAAACACTGCTTCAACATGCAATTAACAAAAGAAAGGGTAATATAAAGTCATAAATGAATCATATATGATATCATAAATATTATTATGGTTCTTTTAAATGTTAATAATATGTTTAAAATCACTATACAATTGTTTCAGACACATATGGAAAACATTGGACCTAAGGTAAGGGATAATTTAGGAAATCTCATTTTTAGCAGAAATTTCTTATTCGTATGTTTTTACTGGGTTATATTTTTTATCCATGTCCATAAAAAAGTTTTTCATAAATTTTTTAGTAGTATTACATGTATGTTTAATTTCATTCTTACCCATCTTGGACTTTTACATTGTGTTATGGAAGGAATCTTTCTTTTATTTACCATACAAGGAACTTTTTGACTATTCCAGTAAAAGTTTGAGGAGAATGTTTTTTTAACTTATACGGCATGAATGGATATTTACGGTTTCATAATTCCTAATTTTCATGAATCTTCCTCTATAATATTTCATGAATATTTTCAACAAAATCTTTATCTTTTAATATTTAATTTCATTTCGTGAAATGTAAATTATTTTCAAGAAGAAATGATATTTTCCTCAAGAATTCATTTTAAGTGTTTTTTCAAAACTATTTTCCATCAAAGATGACATTGTTTAGTATGATTATGTTTCAAGATAAATGTATATATTATTTATATGGTTTTTTTATTCTTAGTATAAAATGATATCCATTTGTTTTATATAGATTATTGTTTGATTGGATGATGTTTATGAAACCCATTTTATTCATTGTGTTATGATGAATTATTGATTTTTTTGTGTGTGGCCCAAGTAGGAATGATTTAATTATGAGATGGGTGGGACCAAAATATCCCACCAATGCATTGGTTAATGATTTAAATCACATGAGATAGACATGGATGAAATGGAATGTTATTCTGGTTTAGTGATACATGACTAGAACGAGGAGTGAACTCAATTCAGTAAGGGACTTTGTCCACTATGATGGTAATGGCAGCAATTCCTGGTCTACTATGGAAATAATAACATGTGCTTAATGGTTTCCACAATTACATGTTTTATTCCCTTGATATTTTATCATGGTTAATGTTCCTTCTTGATCTATTCCTTATGCACTACCTCGATTTAGGTCATTACTCCTGATTTTGATGTTTTATGTTCAAGGTCTTAGGTTCATATTTTTAGGGATTGTATTATGTTCTCTATGATTACCCTTACTAATCATTTGTTCTCACCCTTTTTAAGTTTTCTTTTCCCCAGGATTTAAAGAACGGTTTTAGGTATGAAATCCAAAGAGGAATATCTTTATGGGAGATATTGATTATCTTTCAACAAGATTAGAATATTATGATCTGAGTTTCCAAAGACACTAAACTAGTACGGTCCATGAGCATATATTTTTGTCATGTATTAAGTATTCCGAAAAAGTAATGTAATGTCAATGTACATCAAGCTTTGGGTCTCTACATTTACAATCCCAATGTTCATTATGGCTTATATTATTATATTTTTAGGGAAAAATATATATATATCAACAAACAAGAATACAATGTGGGTAATATTAAATCAGTATCCAATTCATTAAAAACATAATGTTTGTAACACAAATCAACAATATGAATTATTTGCAAATTATTGACTTCATTATTTCTATTATAAATCCTTGTAACCTATAAAAACACTTAAATACATTGTTTGAGAATAAAAATCTATGTAAGGGATATATAAATAAGGAATGTGATCATTCGTCCACAAATACATAAAAACATGTGAAATCTTATTCAGAATGACATATTTCTCTACCATATGTACTTAATTTTTCAAACATGTGATTTTCATAAAACATTAAAGAACATATATAAAAACATAAATGTATCATGTGGAATTACCTGATTGTAGTTCCCCCCTCATGGATACCTTAGGATATTTAACCCTTATGAAAACCATACAATTTAACCCACTTAGCTACCTTATGGTGTATCCATTACTATTACACCTGATGTAACCACACGAATGACCACCAATATACACATACCCAATGCATGGGAGGAAGATATGGGTCACAATGTAACACCCCGAGATTTTATGAAAAATATTCCTTTTATTTTTATTGATGTCTTGTGTTGTACTCTACAAAAAAGGAGTCTTGCACAACACGCAACCCTAACTTGGCTGCATTACACACAATCACGACCTTCCTTGATAGCGTGTGTTGTATGCAATACTGAGTTTCACTAAACAACAATATTCTATTAAAATATTATTAAAACTAGCCATTATGTTTAGTAAAAATCACTTTTTTAAATTTTCAAAATTTCATCATTCAAAGTGGACATCATTTTTTGAATCGGAGTATCGAAATTAGCCTAGGGTGAAATTTTTGTATTTTTTCGAAAACATTCAATTTTTTATGAATAGTGAAAACACTGGTTTACTATTTAAAAACTGACTTTCTATTTAAATAAATATTTATTTTATTTAAATTTATTTTAGGTCAAAATTGATACATAATACTTATATAAGATCAATGTAATTCATTTGAGTCATTTTTTAATAATTTTAGATATATATAAATTTTATTGAACTTTTGACCGTCTTTTACCCACCTCCTAGGAGAATTTGAAAATTTACATAAAACATAATTTTACCTCTTTTGTGAATGGAATTTCAAAAATCCAAGAGACACAGTTGATGTCAATAAGTAAAATGTGGTTCAATGAGATGAAAATAATATTTGTTAAATAGTAACTTATTACTTTTATTTACCACGGTTAAAAGTAAATAGGGTAATTAAGGGTAAAACTGATATTATTATTTCCCTAACACATGTATTAATTCTATTGGATAAGTTTAATTCGACCAAAAACAACCTTAGGAATAAAATATGACCATTTAGGCCCACATGGATTAGATTAGGACATTTATTATGAATTTATATAAAGAATGGTTAAAATAGTTAAAATCAATGTTTAATAAGTAAATTATATTTAATAAACGATTATACATAAGTTAATTCCACTATAAATATTCATTATAAAGCTAAAAATATTTACTACATAATTATATTTTATTTGTAATTTTTAGACTTTAAATAACATAATTTATTTATGACACAATGATGATGCAGTAATTAACTTATTAATGAAATATTGACATAATTGATGTTATAAATACCCAAATAAATGTAATTTGAGACTTTTAATGAATTAAAATAATTTTATATGTTAATATGACATGTTAGTCTTGATTGAATTAACTTTTTTCAAACTAATCATTCTGTTATGATTTTCACAAAAATCAATTACCAAATAGTGTCAAAATTGACATAAAATAGTTTTTAAAACAAATATTATATTTTTAATTGTCATTATATTCCTAAAAATCTAAGGATTCTAAAATGACTTAGATAAGGTTATATATATTAATAATAAACAACTTGGGGTTCGTTTGTCTTGTTATAGTATGTTAATTAACCTTAAAGTGTAAGAACACAAAAAGACACGGTAAAAGTAAAATTATCTAACTTAAAGTTAAATCAAAATGATAAGGTTAAAATAGGAACCTAAACTTGTCTCAATTCTATTTGATGAGAGTATTTCGACCCATCCCCAACTTAGCTTCGAAATAACTCAATTTGAAGCTATTTAAAACCAAATATGGATTTATAATAAAATAATATTTTTTGTTATTCCAAAGGTGCCCCTCTCCTCCCTTATAACAGGGAACCTCCTCCCTCTCTTCCTCACACCACTTTGAGCCTTAAAGCTTGTCCAAACCCTGAAAATTTCTCTTCTCCACTTACCTAGAAACATCCTAGAGGTTCTGGTATTCTAAAAGACCAATATTACTGCCCTATGAGGAGGATTCAAAAAGGCGCATCAAAGAAGAGGTGATGCCCGTTACCGATTCTTTCAACTTTATTTCTTCTTCCACTTCTTATTCTTATTTAGTTGTTCCATTATGAAGTAATAACATCAGTATCACTCATATACTGATATTTTATTATAATTATGAAACAACCCTATTTCACCATCAATCCATCCTACGGAAAACGAAATCACCACACGTGCGTATGTGCGAAATACCATCTCCATGTCGTGGTGTAATCTGTTTTTCCACCACTGTCTTACATGGATAGGTATAATGGTGTAAATAAATGATTATTGTAAAGAGATATTTATTCTAAAATAGTATACATACACTCCAATACAATTCCACAATCATGGGAATGATATCATCACTCGTGCGTATGTACGGACTACCATCTCCACGAACGCGATGAGATTCATTTTCCATGATTAACCATTCAAGAATGATTATAAAGTATATATAATGAATAATAATGAAATATATGACATAATAATTCTACTGGATTTATGTATATATATATATATGTATTTCATAAAATCGATTCCATTCAATTCAATGAGGAAACGAAAACAACGTTCATGTGTACGTACGGCCTACCGTCTCCATGAATGGTGTATTTCATTCCTTTTATCGATCTATAATATATATGTATATAATGAATATATATTATATATAAATCATGTTTTACATTCTGGAATCATTTAAATATAGATATGAGTAATAATATCAAGAATGACGAGTCGAAACACTTACGATAAATGAAATGATTTTACCCAAAACGCTCTTTAACATGGAATTTACAAAAGAACGGGTAATATAAATTCATAAGTGAACCATATTTGATATCATAACAATGAATATGATTCTGTAATAATTCAATGACATTATTTAAATCATTATACAGTAGGTTCGGATACATAAGAATCATATCGGACATAAGGTAAGGGATAAATTTTCAATCTCATTTTTATCTGAGATTGCTTATATATAAGTATTTACTAGGGTTATGTTTATCAACCATTACCATGATTTCTAAAAAAATTTCATAAAATGTTTACTATTCTTCCATGAATGATTAAAGTCATTTTACCCTTTAATGAATTTTTACCACATTGTATGAATGAAATCTTTCCTTTGGTTACCATGTAAGGTACTTTTTGACTTTTCTGAAAAAAGTACAATGAGAATGTTATTTTTAACTTACACGGCGTGAACGGATTTTTATAGTTTCATAACACCTCATTTTCAAGAAGCTTATTCTAAAATATTTCTTGATTATTTTAAAAAAACCCATTTTCATTTAAAATTACATGGAATTTTGTGAAAAGAAAATGATTTTAAAGAATAAAGGATGTTTTCCTAAAGAATTCATTTCAAGTGTTTTGCCAAAACTATTTTCCATCTAAGATGACATTATTTCATATGTGTATGTTTCAAGTAATATGTCTCTATGATTTAAATGGTTTCAATTTTCTTATGATGAAATGATATCAAACTTTTATGGATTATGTTATGATGGCATGATGTTTAAGAATCCCATTTTCTTACATAGGTTATGCTGTGATGTATGATTTATGATTCTGTGGCACACGAACAATTGATTTCATTATGAGATGGGTGGGACCTATATCTCCCTCCAATGCATTGGGTAAAGATTTATATATCATGAGATAGACATGGCTGGAACGATATGTTAATCTGGTTTAGGTTTACAGGACTGAAAAGTGGAGTGAACTCAATTCAGAAAGGGAGTTTGTCCACTATGACGGTATTCGCAAAAATTTCTTGGCTACTATGGAAATCATGAAATGTGCTGAATGGTTTCCACAATTAAATGTTTTATTACCATTTTATCATGGTTGATGTTCTATTATGATATATTCCTTACGTACTTCCACGATTGTTGTCTTTGCTCAAGATTTTGAAGTTTAAATTTCATGTTCACGTTTTTGCTTCCAAATTATTATAGATTGTTTTATGTTATCTATTTCTACCCTTACTGAGCATTTGAGCTCACTCTTTTTATGTTTTATTTTCCCTAGGAAGTAAAGAGAGGAATTAGGTAAGGAAAAAAAGGGGAAATCGTTATGTGAGTTGTTGAAGATCTTTCATCACGATTAGAAGATTTTATTCCGAGTTTCCAAAGACACTAAACTATTACGGTCCTTGTGTGTCTGTTTTTGTTATGTATTAAGTATTCCGAAAAAGTAATGTATTGTCCATGTATGTCAATATTTAGGTCTCTACAGTTGGTATTAGAGGAAAGGTTTAGTCAACCTTTGGAAACTCGGATGCGAAAACGTTATTGAGATCCCTGGAGATATTTCTAAGGTATGTCTAGGGATGTCCCTAAGGATAAGTATACATATATGATATATTCCTAGAGCTACGGTAACGATCATATAATTTAACCTAAGATGTTAGATATTGAAGGTACTACCCCTTTATTGTGTTGTTCCCCCTAACATGATTTTTGCCTCTCACACTATTCTTTTTGGGTTTTTGACGATGGCTGGAACTCGAAAGAACCGTGTTGATCAATGTAATGGATAATGCAATGATTGTCCTCCTGAATAATCAAATGTAATGGGAGATGGAGTGCAAAATATTATTGCTATACTTACACATGTTTTGAATCATTCTGGACTTCCAAATGAGCAGAGAAGGGAACAATATTCTATTGAGTCCTTCATGAGGAAACATCCACCTTCATTCAGTGGGTCTTCTGATCCACTTGTTTCTGAAAGATGGATCAGTACCATTGAAAAGATATTTTCAGTTCTTCAATGTTCTGAACATGATAAATTCATCTTAGCAGTATATTGTTTGTAAGGTGATGTTGATCAATGGTGGAATGTTATAAAGAATACGAGGCCAAGAGATGAAATTGAGTCCATGGAATGGGATGAGATCAAGAACTTATTTTTCAATAAGTACTTCCCTCGTATTCATCGAACAAATATGAAGAAGGAGTTTCTTGAACTAAAGCAAAAGGATGAAGAATCCGTTGGAATATACGAACTGAATTTTAGAAGGATTGCAAGGTATGCATCTGGCTTTATCATCCATCATGAAAGTAAAATTGATCGATTCTTCAGTGGCTTAACACCAAATCATCGAAGGTAATTAGCTATAAGAGACTTCATAAGATATAAAGAAATTGTGTGTTGTGCTATCAAGGTAGAAATGGAAGATGGTGTTACATATCCATATCATGGTTTTTACAAGAAACGAAAGATGGAGTTCAAGGAGAAATCTCAGAATAATGGTGAAAAGAAGATGAATGTTTCCTTATGCTCATAGTGTGGAAAGAAGCATGTTGGATATTGTCTTAAAGGGACTAGAAAATGTTTTATGTGTGGAAAAGAAGGTCATCGAAAATTTGATTGTCGAAGTAATGGAAAAAGTTTTGCTAATATTGTGAATAAAGAAAAGAATGAAAAGAATGCACCAACAACACTTCAATGCTTCAAGTGCAATGAAATGGGTCATTATGCTAATCAATTCCCTAATCCAAGGGTTAATGATGATCGACATGGGAAACCACATAAGGCAAAAGTCAAAGGGAAGTCACATGTGATCACTATTGGCAATTATGATTATAAAACAATATGGTGGAATGATTAAGTGTTTATGTAATGGGATTCCAAAATAATGTTTTATATAGTATCATAGAATATTGAAATATTTATGTATTTGTAAATTGTGGTTTTCAATAATTTTAAGGTACTGGTTACCATGGAAAGTGATTGAGAAATTTTGGTAAGAAGATGATATGCACATAATGAACGGATTAGAAGATAATGATATGTTTGATTGTATTCATGAGCTCGTGATTGATATAAGGACTAAGTGATATCATGGTTTGAGTATAAAGAATTTTGAGGATTTTGGTATGTGGAAAGTGTTAAATTTTAAATGCATTCATGTTTTCACTAAGGTTCAATGGGTATTAATTCTTCATGAGAATAAGTGATTAATGTATTCACATGTTTGAAATTTGAATAACAATATATATCTTATGATATATGGGGGATAAATGATGGCATTCACGTGTTTGTTATGTGACATTTCAAGTAATCATTTTCTTTATACTATGAGCTTGGACCAAAGTATTTTAGATAAGCCTAAAGATTGGAATGAATTATGTTGGACATAAGCTAGTATTGTTTAAGGATAGAACTTTTTTCGATATTATTGATGGGATGTTATAGTAGTATAGTTTTTGAAAAAGGACAACATGTAGGACAGGCGATAGCCCATCACGTCGGACAATTCTGTGGGAATTGATCCCACAACCGAAGTGCGACTAGCCTGTATCGCCTACCACTGGCCTACAAGAAGTCCCTGGTCAGAAGAAACAAGTTTTATTTTATTACGCGGTATGATCTATGAATTATAAGTTGATTTTTGGAATCTTATATGACTAACCTCACCATAGATGGACTTATGTATATTTGATAACTTTTTCTAACCTTTTGTTTGAAATAGATAGAATGACCCATCATTTTATCACATGATCTGTTAACACTTCACGAATAACAAATTCAACTTCATTTCTTTAAGATATGATGTGGAAATTGTTTAAATGACCATCAATATTGAGATTTTACTAAAATAATGTAAGTATTTATTCTAATTCAAATTCTTCAACTTTAGGGAAATGATCTTGAAAACTGAAAATGATGTCCTAGTTCCCTTATATCCGATTATTCAGATGGTACCTTAGATCATCACAAATCTATGGCTTTTTGATCGATTGCTTTTTCATAACCATGTTCTCTACCACTCTCCATCAGAACATGATGGTTAGGTTTCTCTTCCATATCCATATTTTCACCTATGTTCTCCTATGTGGAAACCCATTGATTAGTTAATTTGGGTAACCGTTATGTTTCATACTTTAGTTTTTAATGATTGGTTTTGGTATTCCTTTTTAAAATGTTGGATTCTATTAAATAAACTTTCAAGTAGTAAACCATTTATAACCCCCGACGAATTTCGAGGGTGAAATTCATTTTAAGGGGGGTAGAATGTAACACCACGAGATTTTATGAAAAATATTCTTTTTAATTTTATTTATGTCTTGTGTTGTACGCTAAAACAAAGGAGTCTTTCACAACACGCAACCCTAACTTGGCAGCATTACACACAATCGCGACCTTCCTCGATAGCGTGTGTTGTACGCAATACAATGTTTTACTAAACAACGATATGCTATTAAAATATTATTAAAACGAGCCGTAATGAATAGTAATAACCACTTTTTGATATTTTGAAAATTTAATCTTTCAAAATGGACTTCATTTTTGGATTCGAAATATCGAAATTAGCCTAGGGTAAAATTTTGGTATTTTTCTGAAAGCTTTCAATTTTTGATGAATAGTGAAAACACTGGGTTACTATTTAAAAACGGACTTTTTATTTAAATAATTATATATTTTATTTAAATTTATGTTAGGTCAAAATTGTTACATATTACCTATATAAGTTCAATGTAATTCAGTATAGTCATTTTTTAATAATTTTAGATATATAAAAAGTTTATTGAACTTTTGACCGTCTTTTACCCACCTCCTAGAAGAATTTGCAAATTTACATAAAACTAATTTTACCACTTTTTTTAATGGAATTTCTAAAATCCTAGAGACATGGTTTATGTCATTAAGTAAAATGTGGTTCAATGAGATGAATTTTTTTTGGTGAATAGTAACTTTTTACTTTTATTTACCACGGTTAAAAGTAAATAGGGTAATTAAGGGTAAAAATGATATTATTATTACCCTAAAACATGTACTAATTCTATTGGATAATTGTAATTCGACCAAAAACAACCCTAGGAATAAAATATGACCATTATACCCACTTGGATTAGATTAGGACATTTATTATTAATTTATTTAAAGAAGGGTTAAAATAGTTAAAATCAAAGTTTAATAAGTAAAGTATTTTTAATATAGGGTTATACATAAGATAAATTCAACTATAAATATTCATTAGAAAGCTACAAATATTTTATACATAATAAAATTTTATTTTTAATTTTTATACTTTAAATAATTTAATTTATTTATGACACAATGATGATGCAGTAATTATCTTATTAATAAAATATTGACATAATTGATCTTATAAATACCCAAATAAATGTAATTTGAGACTTTTTATGAATTAAAATAATTTTCTATGTTAATATGAAATGTTACTGTTGATGTAATTAACTTTGGTAGAACTAATAATTCTGTTATTATTTTCAAAAAAATCAATTTCCGAATAGTGTCAAAATTGACATAAAATAGTTTTTAAAACAAATATTATATTATTAATTGTTATTATATTCCTAAAAATCAAAGGTTTGGAAAAATGAATTAGATAAGGTTATATATATTAATAATAAACAACATTGGGTTCGTTTGGATTGTTATAGTAAGTTTATTAACCTTATAGTGTAAGAACACAAAAAGACACGGTAAAAGTTAAATTATCTAACTTAAAGTTAAATCTAATTGATAAGGTTAAAATAGGATCCTAAACTTGTCTAAATTCTATTGGATTAGAGGATTTCTACCCATCCCCAGCTTATGTTCTAAATAACTCAATTTGACGCTTTTAAAAACCGAATATGACTTTATAATAAAATAATATTTTTAGTTATTCCAAAGGTTCCCCTCTCCTCCCTTATAAAAGGGCACCTCCTCCCTCTCTTCCTAAAACCACATTGAGCCTTAAAGCTCGGAAAAACCCTGCCAATTTATCTTCTCCGCTTCCCTAGAAACATTTTATAGGTTCTGGTCTTCTTCAAAGCCCAATATTAGTGCCCTAAGAGGAGGTTTCAAAAAGGCGCTTCAAAGAAGAGGTAATGCCCGTTACCGATTCTTTCAACTTTATTTCTTCTTCCACTTCTTCTTCTTTAGTTGTTTCATTATGAAGTAATAACATCAGTGTCACTAATATACTGATATGTTATTCTAATTATGAAACAACCCTATTTTACCATCTATCCATCCTATGGAAATCCAAATCACAACGTGTGCGTACGTACGGAATACTGTCTCCACGCCATGGTGTAATCTATTTTTCCACCACCACCTTACATGGATGGGTATATTGGTGTAAAAAAATGATTATTGTAAACTGATATTTATTCTGAAATAGTACACATACACTCCAATACAATTCCATAATCATGGTAATGATATCATCACTCGTGCGTACGTACAGACTACCGTCTCCACGAACGCGATGAGATTCATTTTCCATGATTAACCATTCAAGAATTATTATAAAGTGTATATAATGAATAATAATGAAATATATGACATAATAATGCTACTAGATTTATGTATATATATACATGTATGTCATATACTCAATTCCATTCAATTCAATATGGAAACAAAAACAGCGTTAATGCGTACGTACGGCCTACCGTCTCCATGAACGGTGTATTTCATTCCTTTTATCGATCTATAATATATATGTATATAATTAATATATATTATATATAAATCATGTTTTAAATTATGGAATTATTTAAATCAGGATATATTAAATAATATCATGATCAACGAGTCGAGTCACATACGATAAATGAAACGATTTGACCCAAAACGCTCTTTAACATGGCATTTACAAAAGAATGGGTAATATAAAGTCATAAGTGAACCATATATTATATCATAACAATGAATATGATTATGTTAAAAGTCAATGACATTATTTAAATCATTATACAGGAGGTTTGGATACATACAAATCATATCATACATAAGGTAAGGGATAAATTTTCAATCTCATTTTTATTTGAGATTGCATATACGTAAGTATTTTCTAGGGTTATGTTTATCATCCATGACCGTGATTTCTAAAAATATTTTCGTAAAATGTTTACTATTATTCCATGAATGTCTAAAGTCATTTTTACACTTTATTGACTTTTTACCACATTGTATGAATGGAATCTTTCCTTTGGTTACCATATAAGGTAATTTTTGACTTTTCAGACAAAAGTACAACGAGAATGTTATTTTTAACTTATACGGCGTGGACAGATTTTTACGGTTTCATAACGCCTCATTTTAAAAAATCTTCATCTACAAGATTGCATTATTATTTTCAAAAAATCACTTTAATTTTAAAATTTCTTGGAATTTTGTGAAATGAAAATGATTTTAAAGAAGAAAGGATATTTTCCTCAAGAATTCATTTCAAGTGTTTTGCCAAAACTATTTTCCATATAAGATGACATTACTTCATATGGGTATCTTTCAAGTAATATGTCTCTATGATTTAAATGGTTTCAATTTTCTTATGATGAAATGATATCAAACTTTTATAGATTATGTTTTGATGGCATGATGTTTAAGAATCCCATTTTATAACATTGGTTATGCTATGATGTATGATTTATGATTTTGTGGCATACAAACGAATGATTTCATTATGAGATGGGTGGGATCTATATCTCCCTCCAATGCATTGGGTAATGATTTATATCTCACTAGATAGACATGGATGGAATGGTAAGTTAGTCTGGTTCAATGTTACAGGATTGAAACGAGGAGTGAACTCGATTCAGAAAGGGACTTTGTCCACTATGATGGTCTTGGCAGCAATGCCTTGGCTACTATGGAAATCATGAAATGTGCTGAATGGTTTCCACAATTACATGTTTTATTCCAATTTTATCATGGTTGGTGTTCTATTATGATATATGCCCTACGTACTTCCATGATTTATGTCTTTGCATAAGATTTTGATGTTTAAGTTTGATGTCCATGTTTTTGCTTCCAAATGTTTATGGATTGTTTTATGTTATCTATGTTTTCCCTTATTGAGCATTTGTGCTCAACCTTTGTATGTTTTATTTTCCCCAGGAAGTAAAGAATGGTTTTAGGTAAGGAAACAAAAAGTGGAAGATTGTTATGTTAGTTGTTGAAGATCTTTCACCACGATTAGAAGATTTTATTCGGAGTTTCCAAAGACACTAAACTATTATGGTCCTTGTGTGTCTGTTTTTGTTATGTATTCTGTATTCTGCAAAAGTAATGTATTGTCCATGTACGTCACGCTTCGGGTCTCTATACACAATATTTATCATAAAAAATTCCCATGAACATGAAAAACACAAAAAACCAAAATAATAATATAAAAACACTTCTTTGGAATTTTGTTAAATTGAATTTAAAAATAGTATTTGGGAAGAAAAGACCATTAAAAATAATAAATAATTGTAGTGAGAATTTATAGAGTGAAAAGAATATGTTTATAAACTATAAATACAAATAATAATACATAATATAAATTAAATACACTAAACATATAATCTTAGTACCAAAATAATGACGAAATAGAAGGTTTACACAATGAATGGAAAACATGTTAATAATTCCCTTACCTCAGATTTTTCTACATAAAACAAGATTACACGTCATGTATAATGGTTAAAAGGGAGTTAATAATATTTTAGAAAAAAATATTTAATTTTATAACACCTTATGTGATCATTTTACCACATCATTCGACGAATTTATTATTTGTACTTTGTTATTCCTGTTATTTTGGGTGCGTTCATTACATGCTATCCAAGGTCTGTGGGTAAAGGATTTTCTTATAGAATGGAAGAGAAACTACATAAGTGGAATGAAATGGTGTTAGTATGATTCCAAAATATTAAATTATTCCATAAATCACTTTTATTTTATGATATTAGTATAAATCATTAGATAAGTTATTATTGATACTCATTTACATCATTTTGGTGGGTTTTTGATAATAAAAATATTGTTTCCTAATATACCATTGATATTATACATATTAGTTAATTAAATAACATAAGAGTGATTATATAATAAACATTGAAATCTTTTTATCCCATTAAATTGTTTTAAAAATCATATTTTAAGTAATTATGTGAAATTTTAGAGACATCATCCACAGTGTTTGTAAATCGATACATCACAGATAGTTGTTTTTAGAATAAGAGGGAGAAGAGATGAATAATGATGTTGAATTTTTCCTTAAACATGATATAAATATTGAGTATATATAATAATAGATCTTTAATTTCTCTTGGATATGGGTAGGTGAATAGAGCATAAAAATGAAAATAAATGAAAAAACACAAGAAAATGAAAGAGGATCTTGTCCTCTTGATCTCTTCTCCTTGAGATACACCTTATGGCATTTCATTTTGGCCTTATATTGAGACTAGTAGATCATGGACATGGGGTAGATCTTTGGGAAGGTTATTGGGAAAAGTTATGATTGTAACACCCCAGGTAAATAAAGAATAGACATTTTCATATTTATCCATATTTGTGAATAAAATATTAATATGACTTTTAAGGGGATGCAATGCTCAATGGCGTACCCAACATGCAACAACGAGTTTCTTGGGAATCTTATGTTGCACTCTAATAAAAAAATAATATTATTTTAAATAGTAGTTAACATGTAGCCGTTGTATTGGCAGGAATGGATAGAAATAACTAAAATATGATTATATATGTTTTTTTAATGTTTTTTTACATTTATCCAATAAAAGATAAAGGCTTAAAATACGGAAAGAAATCAATTCTAGGCTTTTATACCCTAATTTTCACTAAAGGTTCACTTATCACCTTTTGATGGCGAACTGTCATTAAATATAGTTTTGATCACTCTTATACATTATTTTGGACCAAATAAAACTCTTCTTTAGAATTTGGACATCAAAATTTACTTTGTGTAAAATTTTGGTATCTTTCTGATAAAGTTCATTTTTTTAATGAATAGTGTAAAATGTTGTATTTTAATTCAAAACCTCTTTTTAATCTAATTTATTTATATGATTATATTATCTTTTGAATTGGTTTTAAAGTTAAATTAGAATATATTTTTACCATTTAATCCAATGGTGGTCATTGGAATTAATTTCACTTTGAAATTAGACTTAAACTGGTGTCAATCTTTTGATACTTATTGTTTTATAAAAACACGCTCTTTGATCTGACAGCAGGAATTAATTATTAAATTAATTAATGTGACTTATATGTTTTTAATTTTGTAAAATAGACTTCATTTTTTAATTCGGAATAACAAAAATAGCTTAGGGTGAATTTTTGGTAATTTTCTGAAAAACTTCAATTTTTGATGAATAGTGAATCCACTATGTGGTAATTATAAAAGCTGATTTTTCGTTTAAATGAAATTTTACCACTTATGTGTTTTGAATTTCAAAAATCCGACTTACATGGTTGTCATTAAGAAGTAAAATGTGGTTCAATGGGATAAAAATAATTTTTTGGTGAATAGTAACTTATTATGTTTTTAATCGCGTTTAGTGGTAATTAGTGTAGTTTAAGGTAAATATAATTCTTTAATAAAATGAAATGAACATGACACATGTCCCAACCTCATTGTTTGTGTCATGGCAGACCATGAAAAGCCATGGGTCAACTTGGGGACACCATGGATCCACTTTTGATGGGAAATGACATAAATTACTTTTTATTTAATGTTAAAGTGAAAATGACACAAACATAATATGTTTTACAAAAACAATTTTTAAGTGGGGTTATGCAAGTCCAAATTTTGATTATAAATAGTCATTGGAAAGCTAAAAAGATTTCCTACATCATAGTAATTTTTTTATAATTTTTAGACATTAAATAAATTAAATTATTTATGACATCATAATGATGCAGTGATGACATCATTATTTAACGATTAAAATAAAATGGAAAGATAATGTAAAATCTATGAACTACACATGTCCAAAACCAATTGGATGAGTTGATTTCGATGCCTTATCACCTTATCCAAGAATTGTATAAATTTGGGACCTTTTGAAACCGAAACACATTTTCAAATAAAGTAATATTTCTTACATTCCAAAAGTGCCCCTCCTCTCCTCTTATAAAAGGCCCCCACCTCTACCTCTTTTCCCACACTACTCAAGGCTTTGGCTCGGCAAAACCCTGCCCATTTACACTCCCCACATCCCTCTCCTCATCTTATAGGATTCCCTTTGGTCAGAATCCTTTCAAAGGAAGCCTTTAGGCTCAAATCAAAAGGAGTTACACTTTTAAAGGTAATTCATTCTCTCATGTTCATTTGTTTTATTTTGATTCTAAAACCCCCTAAAATCTTTTTATTTATTTCTTTTGTAACAAAACCAGTATCTTAAATATACTAGGATGTTGTTATAATATTTATTCGAGCTACACTCCCACACAACTACATCAAATGGTTAAAGAACATACGGTTTCTGTGGATGGCGAAATTCTGCCTCCTGAAACGATGATTGTTCAATACACATTTAACACCTTCAAAGGTGGCCATTATGATGTCACAATTTTTATATATGATATATAATATGTTTATGTTTTCCTTAAGCTTCTGTTTTTTTCATTTTGGTCATACCTTTATGGTTTCCATTATGGGTAAACGCGATATCTTCATTTAAGGAAGTGCGGACTACCGCCCCCTCAAAGTGATTTGATTCGTTAAATACCATATGTGAGACGTATAAAGGATGGAACTATGATATTATATATGATATTATACTGGAATTATAATATACCTTTATATCATTATTATTCAATTCTATAAAATACGAAATAGAAATGAAAGTAGCGTTCATGCGTACGTACGGCTTACCGTCTCCATGAACGGTGCATTTCATTTCTTACCTCTAAATGATTATGTAATGTTATAAATGCATGCATGTACTGGATATATATGAAATATATTATATCTAAATCATGAATACAATTCTGGATATAATAAACATTTGACCACACGAACAACATGTAATTGTAAGAAGTCCACTTTCGACTTAAGAACCAAATATCGACAAAACAAATATTATTAACTTAAATGACTACATAATGTTTATGACATGGTAATAAGTGATATAAAAGGAATAATGAACTTGAAAAATGTTCTTAAGTAAGTAGAAATTAACTCAATTTTATTATTCGGGAGATTAAAGAACGATCGAGTCAAGTCGGACCCAAGGTAAGGGATCCAACAACTCTCTTTCTTTTTAAGTACATTCTTTTAGGTAATTTATTTTAAGCTCATCTTTCTTATGATTGGGATGTTATTTTATATTACTCCTACTGTAATTTTTATGTTCATGTGATGAGAGACCCTATTCTCTCTCATCAATCCTTTTGGAAGTTTTATGTGGCGTCGTTAGCCTGCCGAGTTTTCGTAAGGGATTTTTCATCTCACTTTTATCCCCGTGAGATTTATGCTACATTTGCCACAATTTCCTCTGAGTGGTGTATGTACTGCCCATTATTCTACTCTTTGTGAAATATACTTTCTTTTATGAGTATTTACATCAATGATTTATTGCCCTTCTTTCATGGGGTGTATGTTTTGAAAGATACCCAAGTCGGTAAGGGAACCTTTCACCCTCCTCTTTTTTTAAAAGACTTCTTTTGTTGGGTCTTTTAATTTAAATATTGTTATATTGGGATATGTTCTCATATATCCTTATTGATCTAAATTTTATGTCCAAGTGTTGAGATAGGCTTTTTATCTCTCATCAACTCATTTTGATGTGATGTCGTTAGGCTGTCAAGGGAACTTTTTAACCCAATTTTGATTTCTTTGGGTTCAACATGTAGTCATTGAGTATGTCATCTATTGAATATGTGTGAATGACATTTTATTGTTTTACACATAATATCCACTTATATTGGATGTATTTATATTTTTCACACATATTTTTGAGATTTATTTGTCCTTAATTTAAGGATACCTTCTTTATAAGGGATTTCATCACATTAGACATTTCTATTGAGGGTTCATTGTTGTTATGCACCAATTCACTCTTATATGGTGTATATACTGTCCTTTGGAGTATTATATCAGGAATCCTTTTATTCTCATGATATTATAATGTTCTGACTAAATGTTATTCCTCGATTATTGTATTCAAGTGTCTCTAATTTTGGTAAAACCCCTTTAACGAAAATATCGTATTAAATGTTTTAATTATTTGTTCTTATTAATATCCATGTTTTCAAAATGGTTTTAAGGATTTATTTATATGGATATTAATGGTTTAAAATGTTAAAAGCTTCAAGGTGGTATGGGACACTTTGATTCAAAAATCTCTTTATTAAATGTTTTAAATGGTTTTGGAAATGGTTTCTTTTTGAATGGATTCATTATTTCAATATCCTAAAATGTTATATTGTGATTGAAATGTGGAAATGTTATGTTTCCTTTATTCATGTTTATGTGATACGATTATGTTATGGTTCTTGGGCATTGTTATGAAGAACGGGTGGTTTCGTGATAAACTAAGCGCGGGTGAGCCCGATATAGCTCTCCAATGCATTGGGTAACGCGAAGGAGTGAAAAGTTAAGGTTTTTCCAAAGAGATTTTAGGGAATATACTATGATGGGTATTCCAAACGTAACCAAGACGGTTACTCCCTCTGTAAGAATGTTATGAATGCCTCAAGTTACCTTTATGTCTTATGATTTCTATGATTTATTCATGATTTGATGAGGTAGGTTAAAGTGCCTATGTTTTATGGGTAAATTATGATTTCATTCTTATGTATATATGAACTCATGTTTCCTTTCCATATTTTTATATCCCTTACTGAGCTTTTTATGCTCATCCCAAGTTTTTGAAATGTTTTTCAGGTCAAGGGAAAGGTACATGATAAGATGATAGAGTCAAGGATGTGTTAAGAAAGAATCCATGTTTTATTTTCAATATGTTTCTGTTGATGGGAAGAATGAATACGGTCTTTTATGTAACCACTTTGTTTAAATGTGGAATGTAATGCAAGTTTCATGATCTAATTCTCTAAAACTCTAAACCTGAAAAGATCCTCAATGTGTAATCTTGTAATAACTCAATATTAAGTAAGGTTTAAGGATGGGGCCTTATAGTTGGTATCAGAGGTCGGTTTAGATAATTTTAGAGGTTAGGGTATTCTCTAAGCACAAGTGACATTACCATAATGGTTAGGATTTCAGAAAGAGTACTAGTTTTAGATAAAGTGAATGAGAAAGTATATATTAGTTTTTATCTTACTCATTAGTACATGATGGTTATGTTGATATACTCACACTGACCTATTTGGTTTTAGTAAATGGCTAGATCTAGCAGGCACCAATGTGACAATGGGTTTGAAGGAAACTGTGGTGGTTCTCTGATTAAGAGATTGGATGAGATGGGGGATTCAATGAGGAATCTCATGGTTGTTCTAAACCAACTATCAAGGAGTCATGATCAACCAATTCATCCTTGGTGAGTTCTCTAATGCATCATGTACGAGATGGCCAACTCGATGTGGAAATTCAGGTAATAATTATTAAGGTAACCATTAGGGTTTATATGATCCTTACTTTTGAGGTAATTATGGGTTATTATATGTTATGATGGAAAATGAAAGGCATGAGATAAACTTGAGGTTAAAATATGTTATGATCATCTTTGAAGATTTTATCTCATTTCGGGGATTGTTTTAAGAATTATATAGTTTTGGAAAAAGGACAACACGCAGACCGTGTGACATCCCATCACGTCGGATAAAGCTGCGGGAATCGATCCCACAACCAAAGTGCGACTGGTATTTATCGCCTACCACTGGACTACATGAAGTCCCTGGTTAGTTTGTCACGACCCGCCCTCGGGGTCCATGCCGTGACTACCCCAAGCCCGCCTTCCATAGGCCAGGGGCTGGCGACTAGCACCAAGGGGTAAATCCCGGTAAAAAGGGAAGGCATTGCCTTTGAAAAGTAAACACACACCACAGAGTAAACAAGCGGAAAGTAAACACTAAGCAAGCAGAGTACGCTTGAAAGTGCGGAAAGGTAAATGGGCCAGAATACAAACCCAAACTGAAAGTAAAGTACAACTCGAAAAGGGGAAAACAGCAACTGTAAAGTAAAAGCCGCTACTCCGAGCTGTCCACCGGAAATCCCACCTGATGGGTGGGTACAGATAGCTCCTCTGCTCCACGGGTCCCGCCGTCCGCTCCGTTCACATCCCTCCCAGTGGTCCACCTCCGGGTACCGTCCCGCTCTACAAGCCTCAGCTAAGGTCAACGCTGTCCGTCGTCTGCAACCAACACAACGTAGTGCGGGCGAAGCCCGTGCAGGGGTGAGTATAAGCTACTCAGTAGGGACCCCGAGACCCTTGAAGGTCTCTCAAATCGACAAAGGATAAACCACTAAGAAATGTACAAACACAAAGTAACAACCGACACTGCTTAGGTATATGCCCATACATATACCTAAGTCATCAATTAAAATACGCTCCAACCTCCGATCCCAAGTACAAATCAGTTCACGCAGGAAAGTATACGTATTCCACATAGGAAAGAAAAACATAATCCACACAGGATTGCACAACACAATCCACACAGGAAAGCAACAGGATTCATCTCACACAGGTATACTTCTTCAGAGGACGATAAAGATGATCACTGATCCATCTAAGTCGTCGGACCCACGAAGGATCGATAGGTAACTAACCCCCGCAGAAGACCCACACAGGATCGGGCTCACACAGAACCTGTAGGCGCTGGCTCACACAGAACCGCTGAGCGCAAGGACCCACACAGGATCGGGCCCACACAGGACCTGTAGCACTGATCCACGTAGGATCGCTGAGTGCTGAAGTCGTCGTCGTCGAATCCACACAGGATCTCTGTACTGTCGTCGTCGCTGTCACAGTAGCAGTAGTAGCAGTAGAACAGTCGCAGCCAGCACTAGGGTTCCCGCACATAGCAAGCTCGTCCGGAGGATCCGCTCCACGAGCCGAGAGGCTGATACATCAACTGTCACGAAGACCAGAGTTGATGTATCCGAAAGTTTTGTATCGTCAACAGGAATTCAACGCAACAGACGGCGCGTCGATCGGACGCCCGGTCTGAGAGTTATTGGCATTTTCGTCTCCGGGGCCCGGTTGGTTTTTAAGGCAAAACCAACCCGACCGTACTCCACCTGCGTCCAAACCTTGGGCGGAGTATTCCAAAAGATCCGTCTCACTAAGAGGAACACAACGCGACTGATGGCGCGTCAATCGGACGTCCGTAGCTCAAGATATGAGTGTTTCCGCTCCGAAGGCCCGGTTGGTTTCGTGAACGAACCAACCCGGCCGAACTCAAAGTAAACCGAAACCTTGAGTGCGACATACCGAAACGACCGTCTCGATCCAAGGATCGCGTTGCCGCTGACGGTTCGTCGATCGGAGGTCCGAGGCTCAAGTTATGGGCCAAAAACCGATTCTGGTTCGAAACGGGGGGGGGGTCCGGGTCCGGGCCGACCCGGCCCGACCCCCCCCTGGGCGGCGGCGGCGGCGCGGCGGCGCGACGGCGGGCCGCGGCGGCCGGCGCCTGGTGCCGCACGAGGGTGGCACGCCGGGGGCTAAGCCCCCGCTTCTTCAAAGTGGCGCGGCCTTTGTGCCGCGACTTTGCAACAAAACGGCCCCCACGTGGGGGCCGGTTTTGGAGAGTCAAACCGGGGGGCTGCTGCCCCCCTTTCATGGAACCGCCCCCCTCTTAAAGAGGGGGGTTTTATGTGCTGGCCGGAGGAATTATTTCCCCCGGTTTAATGACATCCGGCCGGCTAGCTGGCCGGCCGGTTTTCTCCAACGGGACCGGAAATTCCGGTCCCCTCTTCGGCTTCCGACGCCGGCGGCCCGGCCGCCGGTCTTCTCTTCCGCCGCGGCCCGGAACCGGCCGCGGTCTCCTCGTCCCACTGCGGCCCGGAACCGGCCGCGGCGTTCGTAATCCGGCGCGGTGCGACGGCACCGCGCCCCTTCGCCGTGCTTGATAATCATTCAACGCGGCGCGACGGCGTCGCGTTCTTGTTGTTTCTTCCAAGGTGCGCGCGCGACGGCATCGCGTAAGTTAAACGTACAATTATCCGCGTGGTGCGACGGCACCACGCCACCTTGCTTCCGCCCGCAAGAATAAACAACATGAACGATGGAGGGGGTTCGGCCGTGTTCATGCGGTCCGGCCCCCCTCACTTTAAAATAAAATAACGCAACTTAAAATAATTCAAGCTTCACGTTAGTCTCGCTAAAATCACGATCAAGAATAAAAATAAGGAAACCAAAAAGAAGTCGACAACCCCTACCTTGGGTATAAGTTCGAGGATTTGTCTATGTCCGCGGAAGTCGACGTCGCGGAGATCGGGCGTCGCGGTAGTCGTTCGTCAATTCCGTTGACGAAGAGATGAGTCTGATGTGATACGTCGTTGGAGAATCCTCTTATGTCGACGAAGGGAATCCGAGGAGGAAGCGGCGTTCCCTCTCGTTGACACGGAAGACGAAGAAGAGCGGAGCAGCGTTCTTCGTCGGAACTTGAGCGTTCTTCGTCAAGTTGAGCGTTCTTCGTGTTCTTCATCAGAGTTTGAAGAAGAAGAAGAAAATCTCCAAAAAGCTCTCAAGGGCCAAAGCTATCAACCAAAATAAAATAAGACTCTATCTTATTTTATTAACACAACAACTCACTAGAATTTCAAAAGTTTTAAATTTAAAATAACCCTCTTCAATTAATTAAGTCAAGTTGACAACATTAATTGAAATGAGTTAAAGGGGAGGTTTTGAGAGAATTTGAGGAGTTGGGGTTCGTGTGGACCCCACCTCACTTAATCCTCCCAAGGGAGGTTAAGTGGATGTGGGTCCCACTCCCAACTCCCTTTGGTAGGACTTAACTAGTTAAAATAAAATTTGTTCCTCACAAATTTTATTTAACTTAAACTAAAAACCAAAAACTAACTTTCAACCCACAACAAACGCAACTTCCGAGAAGGTCTCATTAAGCGAATATCGGCGCTGCGAGTTCATCGGTGCCCTCGGATTTCAATTCCGAGCACCGGATCAAAAGTTAGGAATTCCCGCTCGTTCGTTCACTGAACGTACCCGAGCCAAACTTCGGAAATTGATTCCGGGCACTCCGGGCCTCGAAATCAGGTGCCGTCTGAAACCGCGCTCTTGTAAAATTCTAAAGAAAATTAAGAAAAAATATTCCTTGAATTTTACGGGTCTTTACATTACTCCCACCTCAGGGCTTTACGTCCCCGTAAAGATACATCAAAAACTAGGGAAACAAAAGAGGGTACTGAGAACGCATCTGAGCCTCCCGCTCCCATGTGCTCTCCTGGAGATTCCCATGCTGCCATCTGATGCGCACAAGAGGAATCGATCGCCCACGCAGGACCCGCTCCTGTTGATCATCTATCTCCACTGGAACCTCCGTAAAAGTCGCCTCATCGTCAACGTCAAGCTCCCCATGATCAATGATGTGCGTCGGGTCATGCACGTATCTCCTCAGCTGAGACACGTGGAAGACGTCGTGCACCCGGTGCAACTGAGGTGGTAGAGCCAGGCGGTAAGCCACCTCACCAATCCTGCTGAGAATCTGGAAGGGTCCGATGAAGCGCGGAGATAACTTGCCGCCTCGGCCAAATCTCCGAATACCACGTCGAGGTGAGACCCGCAAGAAGACGTGGTCGCCATCCTCGAACTCTAGTGGCCTCCGCCTCCTGTCAGCATATGACTTCTGCCGGCTCTGAGCTGTACTCATCCGCCCCTGGATGACCTGGACCATCTCAGGTTCCACAAGAGCTGCAAGATTTCTTCTTTGCCGAGAAGAGAAATCTGGTCTCATCCCCTGGATGAACCTCATTCTTTGCCTAATACAGTCAATCTTAATATGGATGATACTAATCCATACCAAGGATGACATCGTAAGGCCTCGACGCTACTACTAAGAGATTCAACCGTTACTCTCGCCTCCAAGGGTTGAGTCACACTGTCGGCATCAGTGTGTGGTAACTGGGTCTCCTCCAGTAGATGTCTCACAAGTGAGGGTCAAGTCAACAGCCAAAACTGGAACCTCTTAGTAACATCACGAAAGAGGACAGGAATGAAAATATCATGAAGGTATGCGTCTTTTATTATTGCAGCTCATAATACAAGACGCTACACAAAAGCAACAAGGAACCAGAAGTACAACGGACGTATCCACTAGTTCTGCTCCTGTCCATCAGCTCCCAGAGCTCCATGATGGAAGGCCTCGGCTGCCTGAAGCTGAGCTTTCGCATGTTCACCTACTCCCTGTGGTCGGGGTGGACCTCCTGGTGGTGGTGGTGGCAGAGCCTCAAAGCGTCGCCCACCACCGGCTGCTCGTCCAGCTCCTCTGCCTCGTCCGCCTCCTCCCTGCGGACCGCCACGGTCGATCCTCTGCCTCTGCCTGGGAGGTTCTTCACTTAACTGCTGATCATCAGCATGGCGGGTCGGACAGTCACGAGCAATGTGACCAATCCCGCCACAGGAGTAACACTGCCCACTCTCGGCACGCCTGGCTCTGACTCCACCCCGGCTTCCCCGCACAACTGAGCCTGAGTCGTGCAGTCGGCCACTGGTAGGTCTGGTCTGCCTGGAACCCTGAGTCATCCGTCGGCTATCTTCTGCAGATGACTCTGCCACGTGCCGCCCTGCGGTGGGTCGCTGGGATGGTGTAGACTCAGCAAGGAAACTCTCGATCAAAAGGGCCCGCTCCAGTACTCCTGTCTGAGTCGGTATGCTGAGGGAGATTAGCGATGCCCTGATCTCGTGTCTCAAACCCTGCTCTAAGGTCCGGGCCCTAAAGAAGGGGTCCCGTACCATGTCTGTCGAGTACCGAGAATGGTCGGTGAACCTCACCACGTACTGAGCGACCGTCATGCTACCCTGCCACAGCGGAAGAAGCTCCTGGATACGCACCGCACGATGGGTGGCTGGGACGAACTCCGAGCGGAAGATGCTCTCAAAGTCCATCCAAAGTAGAGATGTCTCATCGTGCACCTGGAGCATCAAGCTCCACCATCGTCCTGCTGCTGCGTGTAGTAGGTTCGCAGCGAGGATCACCTTGAGGTCTGCTGGTGTCCTAACTAGCCTAAACACTTGTACCACTGCCTCCAGCCAGTCCTCTGCTGCCTGGGGATCTGTCTCTCCACGAAACCTGGGCGGTCGCTGGCATTGAAACTCATGCAGTGCGCTGAGGCGACGTGCATCGTCAGTGACTGGTGCTGGAAGCATCGGGGGCTCGGCGGGTAGAACTACCGTCGGTGCCACTGCTGACAAAGGGCCCTGCACCGAAGCCTCGTCGCTCGGTGGGCTGTCGTCCCGTTTGACTCTCAGAACCCTAGCTGGCTGCCGTCGTGGGGCCATCCTGAAAAGGGAATAGGTGCGCCACGGTCAGAACATTATACCTGGTGAGCTGATATAAGTAATCACAAAGAAAACTTTGAAACACACACGCAATCTATGTTTTCGTGCATTAAGTCGGAAATCAGAAGTCAGGGTCCTGGTGTACGGATACGTCGGCCGCCGCACCAACACTGGACTCCCTGGACTGATAACCACACTCAATACGCTAAACATTATTGCTTCACATAGAAATGATCAGAGTTCGCGGTAGAACCGAACTCCTTTGATACCAATTTGTCAGGACCCGCCCTCGGGGTCCATGCCGTGACTACCCCAAGCCCGCCTTCCATAGGCCAGGGGCTGGCGACTAGCACCAAGGCGTAAATCCCGATAAAAAGGGAAGGCATTGCCTTTGAAAAGTAAACACACACCACAGAGTAAACAAGCGGAATGTAAACACTAAGCAAGCAGAGTACGACTGAAAGTGCGGAAAGGTAAATGGGCCAGAATACAAACCCAAACTGAAAGTAAAGTACAACTCGAAAAGGGGAAAACAACAACTGTAAAGTAAAAGCCGCTACTCCGAGCTGTCCACCGGAAATCCCACCTGAAGGGTGGGTACAGATAGCTCCTCTGCTCCACGGGTCCCGCCGTCCGCTCCGTGCACGTCCCGCCCAGTGGTCCACCTCCGGGTACCGTCCCGCTCTACAAGCCTCAGCTAAGGTCAACGTTGTCCGTCGTCTGCAACCAACACAACGTAGTGCGGGCGAAGCCCGTGCAGGGGTGAGTATAAGCTACTCAGTAGGGACCCCGAGACCCCTGAAGGTCTCTCAAATCCACAAAGGATAAACCATGAAGAAATGTACAAACACGAAGTAACAACCGACACTGCTTAGGTATATGCCCATACATATACCTAAGTCATCAATTAAAATACGCTCCAACCTCCGAGCCCAAGTACAACTCAGTTCACGCAGGAAAGTATACGTATTCCACATAGGAAAGCAAAACATAATCCACACAGGATTGCACAACACAATCCACACAGGAAAGCAACAGGATTCAGCTCACACAGGTATACTTCTTCAGAGGACGATAAAGATGATCACTGATCCATCTAAGTCGTCGGACCCACGAAGGATCGATAGGTAACTAACCCCCGCAGAAGACCCACACAGGATCGGGCTCACACAGAACCTGTAGGCGCTGGCTCACACAGAACCGCTGAGCGCAAGGACCCACACAGGATCGGGCCCACAAAGGACCTCTAGCACTGATCCACGTAGGATCGCTGAGTGCTGAAGTCGTCGTCGTCGAATCCACACAGGATCTCTGTACTGTCGTCGTCGCAGTCACAGTAGCAGTAGTAGCAGTAGAACAGTCGCAGCCAGCACTAGGGTTCCCGCACATAGCAAGCTCGTCCGGAGGGTCCGCTCCACGAGCCGAGAGGCTGATACATCAACAGTCACGAAGACCAGAGTTGATGTATCCAAAAGTTCTGTATCGTCAACAGGAACTCAACGCAACAGACGGCGCGTTGATCGGACGCCCGGTCTGAGAGTTATTGGCATTTTCGTCTCCGTGGCCCGGTTGGTTTTTAAGGCAAAACCAACCCGACCGTACTCCACCTACGTCCAAACCTCGGGCGGAGTATTCCAAAAGATCCGTCTCACTAAGAGGAACACAACACGACTGACGGCGCGTCAATCGGACGTCCGTAGCTCAAGATATGAGCGTTTCCGCTCCGAAGGCCCGGTTGGTTTCGTGAACGAACCAACCCGGCCGAACTCAAAGTAAACCGAAACCTTGAGTTCAACATACCGAAACGACCGTCTCGATCCAAGGATCGCGTTTCCGCTGACGGTTCGTCGATCGGAGGTCCGAGGCTCAAGTTATGGGCCAAAAAACGATTCTGGTTCGAAACGGGGGGGTCCGGGTCTGGGCCGACCCGGCCCGACCCCCCCCCCCCCCCTGGGCGGCGCGGAGGCGGGCCGCGGCGGCTGGCGCCTGGCGCCGCACGAGGGTGGCACGCGGGGGGCTAAGCCCCCGCTTCTTCAAGGTGGTGCGGCCTTTGTGCCGCGCCTTTGCAACAAAACGGCCCCCACGTGGGGGCCGGTTTTGGAGAGTCAAACCGGGGGGCTGCTGCCCCCCTTTCATGGAACAGCCACCCTCTTAAAGAGGGGGGTTTTATGTGCTGGCCGGGGGAATTATTTCCCCCGGTTTAATGACATCCGGCCGGCCAGCTGGCCGGCCGGTTTTCTCCAACGGGACCGGAAATTCCGGTCCCCTCTTCGGCTTCCGACACCGGCGGCCCGGCCGCCGGTCTTCTCTTCCGCCGCGGCCCGGAACCGGCCGCGGTCTCCTCGTCCCACCGCGGCCCGGAACCAGCCGCGGCGTTCGTAATCCGGCGCGGTGCGACGGCACCGCGCCCCTTCGCCGTGCTTGATAATCATTCAACGCGGCGCGACGACGTCGCGTTCTTGTTGTTTCTTCCAAGGTGCGCGCGCGACGACATCGCGTAAGTTAAACGTACAATTATCCGCGTGGTGCGACGGCACCACGCCACCTTGCTTCCGCCCGCAAGAATAAACAACATGAACGATGGAGGGGGTTCGGCCGTGTTCATGCGGTCCGGCCCCCCTCACGTTAAAATAAAATAACGCAACTTAAAATAATTCAAGCTTCACGTTAGTCTCGCTAAAATCACGATCAAGAATAAAAATAAGGAAACCAAAAAGAAGTCGACAACCCCTACCTTGGGTATAAGTTCGAGGATTTGTCTATGTCCGCGGAAGTCGACGTCGCGGAGATCGGGCGTCGCGGTAGTCGTTCGTCAATTCCGTTGACGAAGAGATGAGTCCGATGTGATACGTCGTTGGAGAAACCTATTATGTCGACGAAGGGAATCCGAGGAGGAAGCGGTGTTCCCTCTCGTTGACACGGAAGACGAAGAAGAGCGGAGCGGCGTTCTTCGTCGGAACTTGAGCGTTCTTCGTCAAGTTGAGCGTTCTTCGTGTTCTTCGTCAGAGTTTGAAGAAGAAGAAGAAAATCTCCAAAAAGCTCTCAAGGGCCAAAGCTATCAACCAAAATAAAATAAGACTCTATCTTATTTTATTAACACAACAACTCACTAGAATTTCAAAAGTTTGAAATTTAAAATAACCCTCTTCAATTAATTAAGTCATGTTGACAACGTTAATTGAAATGAGTTAAAGGGGAGGTTTTGAGAGAATTTGAGGAGTTGGGGTTCTTGTGGACCCCACCTCACTTAATCCTCCCAAGGGAGGTTAAGTGGATGTGGGTCCCACTCCCAACTCCCTTTGGTAGGACTTAACTAGTTAAAATAAAATTTGGTCCTCACAAATTTTATTTAACTTAAACTAAAAACCAAAAACTAACTTTCAACCCGCAACAAACGCAACTTCCGAGAAGGTCTCATTAAGCGAATATCGGCGCTGCGAGTTCATTGGTGCCCTCAGATTTCAATTCTGAGCACCGGATCAAAATTTAGGAATTCCCGCTCGTTCGTTCACTGAACGTACCCGAGCCAAACTTCGGAAATTGATTCCGGGCACTCCGGGCCTCGGAATCTGGTGCCGTCTGAAACCGCGCTCTTGTAAAATTCTAAAGAAAATTAAGAAAAAATTTTCCTTGAATTTTACGGGTTTTTACAGGACAACGTGAAGTCCCTGGTTAGTTTGACTGATTCTTTTTGGTTATATGATTTTATGAATTAAGAGTAAGTTTATTTTGGGTTATTTATGAAAATGAATAACCTATCATGGAGGATATGTGAATAGGTTAATTACATTTCAATACGAGACTTTAGGAGCAACTGATGTTGTTTGGAGATAAATGTTACGATTTAACTTGGAAGACTATGTGACTAAATCCTTCAAATATTTGGGTTTCAATCTTAGATTGGTTTACATTGAAGAATTTTATGGACAAATTGTTTATCGGATGGTCCTCGTTGAACTTTGGGTTTTGTTGGAAAAATTTTGGAGATTAAGCATGGATTTTCTTTTTAATGGGTTATCCTTTTCTGGATTATCTGACCTTGTACTAACCTTTTTGGTTTTGTTTCTGGTTAAAGCCTAAAGACATAGGATGTACATAGTTCTCTTTTGTGGATTAGGTGATTCTCTAGAAGTTGATTATAGTACTCTTAGTGCGAACAAGTCTCCCTAAATACTCGTCTTTTGGAAAAAAAATATGAGTTTGATTAAGGAATCTAGTAAAAGTTGAAATTCAACATGATAAGTGATTATGTTTCCTTATGAATAAATTCCTCAATAAAAAGTAACTTAAAACAAAAATGTTGTCTATTAACTTTTCCTACTGGGGAATCGAATACCGTTTAACACATCACAAGTTTGTGATTTTCTCGTGGTTAACTTTCTCCTAAACGTGTTTTCTATCACTCTCCATCAGAACATGAACCTTTGTTTTTTCCTCCATGTCCATATTCTCATACATGGAATCCTATTATGGGTTAACTCGGGTGACCTCTGTGCTTATCTTTCATTATTTTAAAGTGGTTGTTTTACCGACTCTTCTTCCGATGCGGGACTTTCAAGGATGTTTCCAAGCGCAATTTTAAAATTGCGAGGACGCAATTCCCAAAAGGGGGGAAGGATGTAACACCCCAGGTAAATAAAGAATAGAAATTTTCATATTTATCCATATTTGTGAATAAAATATTAATATGAATTTAAAGGGGATGCAATTCTCGATGGCGTACCCAACACGCAACAACGAGTTTCTTGGGAATCTTATGTTGCAGTCTAATAAAAAAATAATATTATTTTAAATAGTAGTTAACATGTAGCTGTTGTATTGGCGGGAATGGTTAGAAATAACTAAAATATGATTATATATGTTTTTTTAATGTTTTTTTACATTTATCCAATAAAAGCTAATGGCTTAAAATACGGAAGGAAATCAATTCTAGGCTTTTATACCCTAATTTTCACTAAAGGTTCACTTATCACCTTTTGATGGAGAACTGTCATTAAATATAGTTTTGATCACTCTTATACATTATTTTGGACCAAATAAAACTCTTCTTTAGAATTTGGACCTCAAAATTTACTTTGTGTAAAATTTTGGTATCTTTCTGATAAAGTTCATTTTTTTTAATGAATAGTGTAAAATGTTGTATTTTAATTCAAAACCTCTTTTTAATCTAATTTATTTATATGATTAGATTATCTTTTGAATTGGTTTTAAAGTGAAATTAGAATATATTTTTACCATTTAATCCAATGGTGGTCATTGGAATTAATTTCACTTTGAAATTAGACTTAAACTGGTGTCAATCTTTTGATACTTATTGTTTTATAAAAACACGCTCTTTGATCTGACAGAGGGAATTAATTATTAAATTAATTAATGTGACTTATATGTTTTGAATTTTGTAAAATAGACTTCATTTTTGAATTCGGAATATCAAAAATAGCTTAGGTGAATTTTTGGTAATTTTCTGAAAAACTTCAATTTTTGATGAATAGTGAAACCACTAAGTGGTAATTATAAAAGCTGCTTTTTCGTTTAAATGAAATTTTACCACTTATGTGTTTTGAATTTCAAAAATCCGACATACATGGTTGTCATTAAGAAGTAAAATGTGGTTCAATGGGATAAAAATAATTTTTTGGTGAATAGTAACTAATTATGTTTTTAATCGCGTTTAGTGGTAATTAGTGTAGTTTAAGGTAAAAATAATGCTTTAATAAAATTAAATGAACTTGACACATGTCCCAACCTCATTGGTTGTGTCATGGCCGACCATGACAAGCCATGGGTCAACTTGGGGACCCCATGGATCCACGTTTGTTGGGAAATGACATAAATTACTTTTTATTTAATGTTAAAGTGAAAATGACACAAACATAATATGTTTTACAAAAAGACTTTTTAAGTGGGGTTATGGAAGTCCAACTTTTTATTATAAATAGTCATTGGAAAGATAAAAAGATTTCCTACATCATAGTAATTTTTTTTTAATTTTTAGACATTAAATAAATTAAATTATTTATGACATCATAATGATGCAGTGATGACATCATTATTTAACGATTAAAATAAAATGGAATGATAATTTAAAATATATGAACTACACATGTCCAAAACCAATTGGATGAGTGGATTTCGATGCCTTATCACTTTATCCAAGAATTATATCAATTTGGAACCTTTTGAAACCGAAACACATTTTCAAATAAAGTAATATTTCTTACATTCCAAAAGTGCCCCTCCTCTCCTCTTATAAAAGGCCCCCACCTCTACCTCTTTTCCCACACTCCTCAAGCCTTTGGCTCGGCCAAACCCTGCCCATTTACACTCCCCACATCCCTCTCCTCATCCTAGAGGATTCCCTTTGGTCAGAATCCTTTCAAAGGAAGCCTTTAGGCTCAAATCAAAAGGAGTTACACTTTTAAAGGTAATTCATTCTCTCATGTTCATTTGTTTTATTTTGATTCTACAACCCCCTAAAATCTTTTTATTTATTTCTTTTGTAACAACACCAGTATCTTAAATATACTAGGATGTTGTTATAATATTTATTCGAGCTACACTCCCACACAACTACATAAAATGGTTAAAGAACATACGGTTTCTGTGGATGGCGAAATTCTGCCTCCCGAAACGATGATTGTTCAATACACATTTAACACCTTCAAAGGTGGCCATTATGATGTCACTATTTTTATATATGATATATAATATGTTTATGTTTTCCTTAAGCTTATGTTTTTTTCATTTTGGTCGTACCTTTATGGTTTCCATTATGGGTAAACGCGATATCTTCATTTAAGGAAGTGCGGACTACCGCCCCCTCAAAGTGATTTGATTCGTTAAATACCATATGTGAGACGTATAAAGGATGGAACTATGATATTATATATGATATTATACTGGAATTATAATATACCTTTATATAATTATTATTAAATTCTATAAAATACGAAATATAAATGAAAGTAGCGTTCATGCGTACGTACGGCTTACCGTCTCCATGAACGGTGCATTTCATTTCTTACCTCTAAATGATTATGTAATGTTATAAATTCACACATGTACTGGATATATATGAAATATATTATATCTAAATCATGAATACAATTCGGGATATAATAAATATTTGACCACACGAACAACATGTAATTGTAAGAAGTCCACTTTCAACTTAAGAACCAAATATTGGCAAAACAAATATTATTAACTTAAATGACTACATAATGTTTATGACATGGTAATAAGTGATATAAAAGGAATAATGAACTTGAAAAATGTTCTTAAGTAAGTAGAAATTAACTCAAGTTTATTATTCAGGAGATTAAAGAAAGATCGAGTCAAGTCGGACCCGAGGTAAGGGATCCTACAACTCTCTTTCTTTTTAAGTACATTCTTTTATGTAATTTCTTTTAAGCTCATCTTTAATATGATTGGGATGTTATTTTATATTACTCCTACTGTAATTTTTATGTTCATGTGATAAGAGACCCTGTTCTCTCTCATCAAACCTTTTGTAAGTTTTATGTGGCGTCGTTAGGCTGCCGAGTTTTCGTAAGGGATTTTTCATCTCACTTTTATCCCCGTGAGATTTATGCTACATTTTCCACAATTTCCTTTGAGTGGTGTATGTACTGCCCATTATTCTACTCTTTGTGTAATATACTTTCTTTTATGAGTATTTACATCAATGATTTATTTCCCTTCTTTCATGGGGTGTATGTTTTGAAAGATACCCAAGTCGGTAAGGGAACCTTTCACCCTCCTCTTTTTTTAAAAGACTTCTTTTGTTGGGTCTTTTAATTTACATATTGTTATGTTGGGATATGTTCTCATATATCCTTATTGATGTAAATTTTATGTCCAAGTGTTGAGATACGCTTTTTATCTCTCATCAACTCATTTTGATGTGATGCCGTTAGGCTGTCAAGGGAACTTTTTAACCCAATTTCGATTTCTTTAGGTTCAACATGTAGTCATTGAATATGTCATCTATTGAATATGTGTGAATGAAATTTTATTGTTTTACACTTCATATCCACTTATATTGGATGTATTTATATTTGTCACACATATTTTTGAGATTTATTTGTCCTTAATTTAAGGATACCTTCTTTATAAGGGATTTCATCACATTAGACATTTCTATTGAGGGTTCATTGTTGTTATGCACCAATTCACTCTTATATGGTGTATATACTGTCCTTTGGAGTATTATATCATGAATCCTTTTATTCTCATGATATTATAACGTTCTGACTAAATGTTATTCCTCGATTATTGTATTCAAGTGTCTCTAATTTTGGTAAAACCCCTTTAACGAAAATATCGTTTTAAATGTTTTAATTATTTGTTCTTATTAATATCCATGTTTTCAAAATGGTTTTAAGGATTTATTTATATGGATATTAATGGTTTAAAATGTTAAAAGCTTCAAGGTGGTATAGGACACTTTGATTCAAAAATCTCTTTATTAAATGTTTTAAATGGTTTTGGAAATGGTTTCTTTTTGAATGGATTCATTATTTCAATATCCAAAAATGTTATATTGTGATTGAAATGTGGAAATGCTATGTTTCCTTTATTCATGTTTATGTGATACGATTATGTTATGGTTCTTGGGCATTGTTATGATGAACGGGTGGTTCCGTGATAAACTAAGGGCGGGTGAGCCCGATATAGCTCTCCAATGCATTGGGTAACGCGAAGGAGTGAAACGATAAGGTTTCTCCGAAGAGATTTTAGGGAATATACTGTGATGGGTATTCCAAACGTAACCAAGAGGGTTACTCCCTACATAAGAATGTTATGAATGCCTCAAGTTACCTTTATGTCTTATGATTTCTATGATTTATTCATGATTTGATGAGGTAGGTTAAAGTGCCTATGTTTTATGGGTAAATTATGATTTCATTCTTATGTATATATGAACTCATGTTTCCTTTCCATATTTTTATATCCCTTACTGAGCTTTTTATGCTCATCCCAAGTTTTTGAAATGTTTTTCAGGTCAAGGGAAAGGTACATGATAAGATGATAGAGTCAAGGATGTGTTAAGAAATAATCCATGTTTTATTTTCAATATGTTTCTGTTGATGGGAAGAATGAATACGGTCTTTTATGTAAACACTTTGTTTAAATGTGGAATGTAATGCAAGTTTAATGATCTAATTCTCTAAAACTCTAAACCTGAAAAGATCCTCAATGTGTAATCTTGTAATAACTCAAGATTAAGTAAGGTTTAAGGCTGGGGCCTTATAATGATAATACTAAAATCATGTGAGGTTTTAGAGGAAGAGTGGGCGAGGTTGGTATTTATAGTGAAAGTGAGGGCATTTTTAATTGATTTCATAGGAGAGCTCCTTAGTTGTATTTAAAAAACCAAGTGCATGCCCATGGGTTTTTTCCATTATATTGGAAACATGGTACACCTCACATCATATTATAATCTTTAAGAGTTTACCAAAATTATTACATCATTATTAAATCAATATGATGTCATTAAACACACAGAAAATATTAAACTATTTTTTACTATTAAAAAAAATTCAACATTCTCATAAAAATTCCAAAAAAAACACCATAACCATTTTTCAACATGTATAATTCAAAATTGAGCTCCATTTTTTAAAGTAATTTTACAAATATGGTTAATTAATTTTTAAATAATATAATAATTTATTTGAAAAATAAATATTTTAAAACTATAACTCATTTTATACCACCATATAAAATTAATCAAGATCTCATTATCATAAATCATTAATGAAAAAAATATTAATATGATTTAATTTTCATAAGGTTAATTTCAATATTCATATTATTATTAATTAGGGTATTTTCCTATTCACCAACAAAAACATTTTGGTTCTATCAGACTCTAAATAACTAACTAATTGCTACTTTTGATGTCTATTTTATGAAATAAAAATCATATAACAGGAAAAATATTTATAAATTCTAGATTTTAACAATATACCTAAACCAAATATTCACTATATAGAGACTCGATGTTCCAACCATTTCAATTTTTATTTTTTCTCAAACCCATGGGGTGTTACAAAACCCATTCAATTCCACAAAAAATATGTTTTCCTATAGAAAATATTTCATCTCCAAATCATTATAGTATTATTTCACTTATATGAGCCTTTGGATACAACGCAGTTTCCTATGACCCCTATTTCCAAGGAATCATCGATGTGTAATATTAATTCCTCAATGTGATTACTTTTTTCATGAATTATTTTCCTTTATTTATTAATTTCATAAAAAATATTTTCCTTTTAATATACAATTAATTAATCAATTTATTATATAATTAATGTTATATTCTATGCTTACAACTACTAACCACCATTCCCATTTTTATTATAAAAAATCAAATCTATGTTAGTGAAATGTGTGGGCTACAACCTTCATAAAGAGATGGATTATACAGATCACCACCTCCTCTCACACCCTCAATAAGTGTGAAATTGATTAATAAATTTGAACTATAAAATTTTAATTATATTATGATGTTGAAAATTTGAAACCGACTTCATTTTCTATAATTAATTTAAAAATAAATATGTATTAATATTGTTTTTTACACTAAATCCTCTATATTGTAATACATGAATTTTTCTTCTGGGTTTATTATTTTAAATTAGAAGGTAAATAAATATGAATCAAATTAATAAATAATGTTTATTAAGATTTTTATATTTTTTAATAGTGATAGTATTTCAAAATGAAACAAAATTTATAATCATAATCGTCCATTAAATATGTTATGTCTGTGTTGGGGTCAATCTAACCACCTACCTGGAAAGTTAGACAAGATAATATCATGGATTCAAATGATAACATAATTATTTATCCATTTGATTAAATATAATTGAAAAATTATTTTAATTTCTTTCATGTAAGATTAAAATTATTTTCAATTTCCATATTTAAGATTACAATATACCTTCATTCAAAATCATCGAAACATGGTAATCATCGATTTCGCCATACAGGTTCACAACAAATAATATCACAGAATTTAATTATAATATTAAAAATATTTATAAAAAAAATCAATTATATTTCTTTTTTTGATATATTAATGATGACATTTCTGAGGTGAATTAATAAAAATACAACTATTGTGTATCTTAATAAAAACATTCGAGATTACTTATCCTTAATACAAAAAATATATAATAACTAAGAAAACATAAATAAACTATAATTATAAATTTTCATTTTTAAAAAAATTATATGTGTATGTTTATAATTTTTTGTTATAATATTTAATTTAAAAAAATATTAAAAACATTATTGGATGTTAGGAATATGTAGTAGGACTTTCATTGTCTAAAAATTGATTTCAGGAGGCCTGGTTTTTATTGGTCACAATTATTTAATTTAAACGGTTTACTAACTACCCTATTCACATAATGTATAAAATATTTTCCATTAAATTATATTTTATTTATCATTTATTGATTTTTCTATACTGATCATGTTATTTTTATGTTACCAATATAGTGAGGGTTTCATCATCGATCTTATTCTTATATATAGATATCATTTAAAATATTTTCCACCTAGGGAATGTGTATAATTTTATTTCTAAAAAAATTTATAATGTTTTTTATTTTTTGGTTATTCATGGGGTTTTATTTTTCATATTTAATTAATATTTTACCTCGTAGAATATTAAATTCTTTTTGTGTGTAAACTGACTATACATTTTCATTTTACATGGGAAAATTTGTTTTTTCTATGTCTATATTCCGTAAAATTATATAGAAAAGGTCCTTAGCTATGCCGCAATAAATTATTACTGTTATTTAATAAAAATAAGTTTATAAAAAAATTCGTGATATTTTTAACTTTTTGATAATTGTTATTTTCGTAAAAATGTTAAATATAACTCATTTCAATGTTTTTCTGGGAATCATATTTTTTACTATGTTTTTCAATTTATATGATAATTACTATAAAATTTTTTGTTTTTTCAATAAGTAAATATTATTCTCTTATCTTTAAAAATAAATTAAATGATTTCAAATTTTATATGATATTTTTTATTTCTCATGTGATTTTCCAATGAAACATAAATGTTTTTTTTCTAACTCATTTCCTATATATATATATAATGTTTTATTGATGACCTTCTAGAAATGATTCTACAAAACATATTTTCTGTAGAATGATTATTTAATCTTATATTTTTTTTCAAAGCAATGATGCAAAACTACCATTAACATTAGAAAACATCATCAGATAATGTTATTATTTTCATTACGATTCATTTCCTCTATAAATACTCAATAAGAATTTATATTTATTGAATGTTGTTACCCTGCAATAAATTTTTAAATTTATTGTTGATATTACTATTATTATTTTTTCCCTTGATCCCTATAGTGTTTACTTTAGGGATACTTTCATAATAGGATATTCATTAAATTAATGGGAAACTGTTATATATTTTTATATTTTTATTCAGAAAATGATTTCTATTCACTACTTTGTATTGTTAATAATATATTTTTTCATTATCCAACATCATTATATGGGTTCTTTTGGATCATTTTATCCCATTTATTGTCATGTTAAATAATATACATATCACGTATATTTTTTAAAATGAACATTTTTTCTTAAAGAAAGATAATTAACATGAAATTCTTATTAATATAATTTACATGTTGAATGAATTGGGGAAAATGATGTAAATGGAAAATCAAATTTTTATATATCCCCTCAATGAATCTGTTAGTATCATTAGAAAACAATTGGGTGTTCTTATCCCTACAAAATGTATGCTTGATATGTGGGGTTTTTCCTTGAAATAAACTATATTATGAGCAGTATTCCAACAATAGAATGAATAATATATTGGATAAGGAATTTAATATAAAATATATAATTTATTAAACACTCAATAACTCTAAATTAAAATATTATTTTTCATTTGTTTACTAATATTGTTATCCAAACATTTGATACAAGCTCACATGGTGATTTATATTTAATTATTTGATTATAATTTTTTCAATCATATTATGAATACAGTGTTAATTACATGACATATTATAATAAAAATCCCACTTACTATTATTTTGATCACACCAACATTCTCTTATAATTTCCCTATGCATTACGAAAAATTATTACATATGATATTTCTATAATAATAAAATTCTGGGATATTTGTTTTTGGAGATGTTGATGAATTATTATTGATTATGTTGTTTCATATATTGTGTGAAAATACCCATTTGATTATATATACATGCGAAATTTCATATAACATTTTCCCATATCTTTGAAAAAAAATCCTAAAACAATCTTCGAATATATGTGACTCAATATTTTTTGGTAATGATGTAATTATTGATTTTCAAACATAGATCACGCTAGTTCATTTAAAATATTTTAAAAATATATTGTATTAATGAGATATTGAACCATAGGTATAGGTATTTGGTATCACAATTTATATCAATATGGGGTTCAGTTAAAATATAATAATAGAATGTCATTTGAGTTCAATTTAAGGGTCGATGACATCAGTTTGGTCATAATTTCAAGGGTATAGATAACACTTTATGATTGAGGATATACTATTTAATATTTAGGTATTGGTATAAGATGACATTAGGGAACACCCTAGTGATAATTCTATGAGATAGTTCCATATATATCATAGCATACCGATGTTTTGGTAAATTATTGATTAAGTCATTATAAAAGAAATTTTATCTCTATCTAGATTATAGAAAGTAGATTATACCATATAAAAAATAAACATGGTTATATAATGTAACTATAGAAGTATTTATATAATAATAAATTTTTATTTATATTAATATTTTTTAATAAGATAATATTTTTTTATTTTGTGAGATACATTGTCTTATGGTTTATGAAACACGCAATAACGAGATTCTTAGAAATCATATATTGCACACAACATTGAGTTATACCATAAATTAATATAATAATATTAATATTTTAAATGGTATTCAATTCTTAGGGGTTTTATTTCCAGGAAAGAATAGAACTAACTAAAATATGAGTATAAATGTTCTTCAAATTTTATTCAATTATCAAATAAATTTTATAGGATTAAAATAAGAATGAATCTTATTTTAAGCATGAAATACTCTAATGTTTTTAAAATGATGTTTTACCACCTTTTGATGGTGAACCATATTTAAATCTAGTTTTTTTCAATTTATATGTTATATTTGACAAACTAAACTTCTTATTTATAACTGGGGAATAAAATATTTCCTTAGATGAAATTTTGGCATTTTTCTGATAAAGTTCATTTTAATGAATAGTGAAAATACTGCATGTTAAGTCAAAATTTCATTTTAATCTAATTAATTTATATAGATAAATTATAATTTCAACAGTTATAAATGTTTATTTGGATTAAATTTTTATCATATAATCCAATTATTTTCATTGGATGTAATTTCACTTTTAAACTGCACATAAAAACTATTCAATCATTTGACAGTTATTACTTTTTAAAAAACCAGCTTTTTGGTTATTACAATGTGAATTATTTTAAAATTAATTAATAAAATTTATGTGATTTGAATTTGTAATAATCAAATCAATATTTGGAATCTTTAGGTCCGAATTATATTAATAGTTACCTTTTATTTTGGGACATTATGAATAATAACATCAGTAATTATTTTATGTAACATGGTTAAAGGGTAGATATGGTAAATATGGGAAGAAAATAATATAATAATAATAGTAAAATACACTAACAGATGTCTTAATCCAATTTTATGATATATTTACGACCAAGGTAATCATTGGGGCTATTTTGGAACCCCATAGAGCTATTAGGTTGCGATAATGCGATTTTATAAGAATTAATTTAATGTAAAGAGAAATATAATAGAAGCATGTATATTTTACTAAAATAATTATTATATGGGGTTATATAATTCATATCTTTAACTATAAAAATTAATTAGAAATCTAAAAAGATTTCATATATCATGATAATTTATATATAATTTTGAGATAATAAATTAATTAATTTATTTATGACACAAAGGTGATGCCTGGGGTTCTATATTAATAAATGATTCAAATGAAAAGATATTATAAAAATTAAAACAAATATAATTTTATTATTTTGATGACATGCCCTAATTTTCTATATTTAATTGAAATATTATATTTGAGATAGTTTATTTATTAATATGGAACCCTATTTTTTCAAAAAATTCAATTTCTTAATAGAGTCAAAATTGACAAAAATGAGTTTTTAAAACAAATACTATTTTTTAAAATGATATAATATTCTTAAAAATTAATATTCTTCTAAATAATTGATATAATGACCCAAATTTCATTAATAATATACTTATGGTTCTCCTGTCATTTTATAGTAAATTTAGTTACCATATATTATGAAAATGAAAGAAGATGTGGTAAGAGTTATTGTATTTAACAAATGGTTAATGATAAAAGATAAGGTTAATTTTGTGCCCTAAACATGTCTAAAACCTACTAGTTTAGTGTTTTCAGACCCAAATTAATCTTTTATATTAAATAAATGTGTTTTCGATAATATTAAAGAGAAAATAATTATATAAAAAACAATATATCAATACCTTCCTAAAGTATCCATCTTCCCTCTTATAAAAGGCCATCAACTCTACCCATTTACTCACACATATATAGCCCCTTGGCTCAAACAAATAATTATAAAATAATCTCCAAATATCCCGACATTACTCCTAGAATCCTTACCTTGGGATTAAGTCATTTAACGAAATCCTTTTTTCTCAAATTCATAAGAGTTACCTGATTTAGAGGTAATGTCTTCTCTCAAGTTCATTTCCATTATATTCCTTTTCCAATCCCTATGATCTTATTAATATCTGATTACATAAAAAACATGTATAATCAATATAATAGGTTGTTTTATGCAATTTATTCATACTACATGTACACACAACTCCATCTAATGGATACATACATACTATTTTGGTCTATGGTGAACTTCTGCCTCACGAAACATTGATTGTTCGATTTTTTCCTTCCACTGCTCAAGGTGGAAATTTTGATGGAACTGTATTCATATAAGTTATTTATTATATTTATATTTCCTATATGTTTATTTTTTCATTTACAACATAAATTTATGATTTCCATAATGTGTAAATATGATAATTTTATTTGAAAAAGTGCGTAATAACCCCCCTCAAAGTTATATGACTCGATCATGCCATAAATGGAACACATAAAGGATTGAATTAATGAACATATGTAACTTTTATGACATATATATTATACTAAAATTATAATATACATACGTATAATTTAGTTATTGGGCCTTCAAATATAATAAATAAATGAAATCAGTGTTCATGCATTCAAATGACTTACATTATCCATAATCAGTGCATTTAATTTATTATCTCCAAATGTTATATAATATTATAAATAATATATATACTTCCTATATATGATATTTAATTCATGAATATCATACTATATATTATTTAATTTTGACTACCAGGATAATTTACCTCAAAACATGTTTATTTTTGACTTAAGTAATGAATATCGACCAAAAAACTGATATGAAGCTAAATAATTATGTAATATTTATAACATGATGTTATAAAATATAAAATGAATAATAAAATTGAAATTTGTTTTGAAGCTAGTATAAATTAACCTATGATTATTATTTTGTAATATAAATAACTAAGGAGACATGTCAGACTCAAGTGAAGTGACTTCGTCTCAATCACCATTCATTGAGGAATATTTTAGTCTATACACAACCTTCTTTTATAAGGTGTATAAATATACCCTTTTTATTTTATTTCATTAAATGGTGTACAAAATGATTATTTTGTTTTATGAAGTGTTTTATTTAATGATAAGGAGAATGTTTATTTCTAACGTATGTTGTGACGATGTCCTTTCTGCCGCCGCGAGAATTATTTGATAAATGGATTCATTTATGGGATGAAACATTATTAAATGAAAAATAAATACCATATACCATTTTAATGTATTTATGTGTATAAAATTGTATTTCAAATTTTTTGATTATGTCAATATATTGAAATGATTTATTTTTTATACGATGTGGAAATGTTATCTATCCATTATATTTGTTTTATGTGTTATGATTACATTATGGTTAAGGGGAATTGTTTTCATATATTGGTGGTTACGTGATAAATAGAGGGTGGGTGATCCCAAGATATCTCTTTAATGCATTTGGTAACATAATAGAGGTAAACGTTAATGTTTATCCTTATAAATTTAGTGACTATACTATAATAGTTATTCAAAATGTAACACCCAATGTAGCAATGAAAGCTACAATGTAAGTATTTGATAGATTCCACTGGTTACCTTTATGATTTATCATATCTGTGTTTTATTCATAAATATTATTAATTCATTAGGTATGTTAAATAGATTATGGTTTATGAGTGAAAAGTATTATTTCATGATTTTTAGGTAATGACGGAGTAATGTTTTCATTTGTTATTTTATAAACCATAATGAGATTTTTATACTCATCCCAAGTGGATGAAATGTTTTTTAAAGTGTATAAAGAAGAGTAGGAGAATGGAATAATTCAACAAGATTTATATTTGGAGTATAATATTTGTCTAATTTATGGTGTTTTATTATTGTAATAAAATTAGATAGGGTAGAAGTGTTTACTTTTTAAATTTTTAGATGTAATGTAATATTTATGTCCTAATTATCTAAAACACTAAACCCAAAAATACCCTCAATATAAAATTCTTCTCATAACTGTAGAAGATGTAATCATTAATGTTGGGGCCCTATAGATGGTATCAGAGGTGGGTTTAAACAAATTATTGAGTTAAGATATTGTAGAATTATTATTCATAAATTATTTTAAATTATGGTAAAATTGAAATGTTATACCATTTGAGGATTTCCCTATTTATTTTTCTAAGATATATCTATCCAGAATTGGTTTTGATAGAGGAAGTATTTAAATGGTTCTAGGAAGGCATATCGAGGGTAATGACCTTCCATATCAGTATCCTGATATGTTCTAAATCAGAATTGAATAGTTTTTTGTAGTGATGGCTCTGTTGACCCAGGTGACAAATGGTTATTATGTTAATAGTTTATATTTTGGTATATTTTAAAAGAAAATTGGACCATGAAAGTCATTTAAGGTTTGTCTTGGAAATCATAAAAAAACAAAACTATATGAGAATTTCGGAAAGTGTGAGTTTTGTTTTGCAACAAATTTCATTCCTCAATCACATTGTTTCTCAATATTGAATAACAGATGACACTCCTAGAAAAAGTATTTGAAGAAATACCATGGAAAGAAAATTTAACCAATATTCATAGTTTTCTTGGTTTAGCAGGTTATTACTAGTGGTTTGATTAATATTATTCATGGTTATCTAGTCCACTGACAAATTTAACTCAGAAATGTGTTAAATTCATCGGGACAAAAAATTATGTGATGACTATTTTCAAATATTTAAAAGAAGACTGGTGAATGCTCTAGTATTGGAACAGCCTTCCAGAAATGGTGAATTTGTTATCTATAGTGTTGATTCCTTGAAAAGACATGGTTGTTTCCTACAACAAAATCATCGGGTAATTTTTTATGATTCTGGTTATTTGAAAACTTGTGAGCTATATTACACAACAAATGATTTGGAATTAGACATTGTTGTTTTTGCGTTAAAAATTTTGAGGCATCATCAATATGGAGTAAATTGTGAAATATATACATATTTCAAAATTTTGAGGTATGTAATCACTCATAAAGAATTGATCATGTGATAATGAATATGGTCGAAATTAATCATAGATTAGGATTCCATGATTCTTTAACATATAGGAAAATAAAATAAAGTGACTGATTATTTGATTTGGAAAAGTAAATCTACATTAACCATGTTATGTTATGAAATGGATACTTTGGTTTTTGATTTGATGAATTTTTTATTGGATGTTTCTTGTGCCGAAAATTTAATTTTTTTGTTTCATGATACATTAAATGTTTTTCTAGAAGATAGTTTATATAATTTTCTGAAATAAGTATGTGAGTTGAATGAAAATGAAGAATTGGTTTATAATGGTATGTTAGTTGAATTTATAATTGTTATAGACATTCTTTTGAGGTTTCAGAGAGATTATAGATGCCTTTTGATTCAAATTTTAGGAAATAGTTGTTTGTGATGCTCATAGTTTGTAGTTTTCAATTCATCCTAGAAATACTAAGAAGTACAGATATATTCAGGAATATTTCTAGTGGGATTGGATGAAAAGAGATATTATCGACATTACTGTGAAGTGTATAAATTTTTTACATGTTAAAATAGAATCATTGTTACCTAAAGGGATGCTTCAGCATTTTCCAGTGCTAGAACGAAAATGGGAAAATGTTTCTAGGGATTTTGTAGTGGGATTACCAAATACTTCTTATTGTAATAATTCAATTTGGATTATTATTTAAAGACTGACTAAATATGATCATTTTCATCCTAGTCGAGATAATCTATCTCTATATGAACTTTCTCGATTATATGTTAAAGAGATATTCAGGTTACATAGAGTTCCCCACGCCATTGTATCTGATCATGATCTCATGTCCACTTCTAACTTTTATATTTTCCATTAGAAGTCGTTGTGTTAAGAATTAAATTTTAGTAATACTTTTCATCTACAATCAGAAGGAAATTTATAATGAACAATTAAGACATTGATAGATATGCTACGTGATTGTTCAATGGATTACCAGGGATGTTGGGACCAGCATAATTCATTTGTTGAGTTTTCTTATAATATTGGTTATCAATACATTGTATAGATAGAACTATTAGAAGTCTTATACAGATGGGGGTGTCGAACTCCAAATTTTTGGGATGAAGTAGAAGAAAGGAACATGATGGGACAATAATTGGTATAAGAGATGGCAGAAAAAGTTTAGTTCATTCAAAATCACATGATAACAGCTCATATTAGTTAGAAAATTTATACTGATAACCAGACGAATGATCATTCATTCAAGGTAGCTGATCATGTATTTCTCAATCTTTCTCCATGGAAAAGTGTAATGTGTTTTGGTATGAAGGGAAAGTTTAGTATGAGGTTCATTGGACCCTAGGAAATTATGTAGAAAGTTAGATTAGTTTCTTATAGATTGGATTAACCTTTAGTTTTATCCTAGGTACCCAAATTTTTTCATGATTCAATTTTAAGAATGTATATTGTGGATCCATCTCATTTTTTGAGTCCAGAGGTAGTATAGTTGAAAGAGAATCTTTCTTATATGGAACAAAAAGACTAGATTCGTGAACATGGAGATAATGTGTTTCAAAATAAGTTAAATAATCGGGTAATGGTTTTATGGAAACCCATATGGTTGAATAAGAAACATTGTAATCCAAAAATTCTATGACGGACAACAACCCCTATTTATTTGATAAGTGACAAGAATTGTGAGGATGAAATTCCCAAGAGGGGTAAATGATGTAACAACCAAAGTATTTATAAAATAGTACCATTTAATTTCTATTAATATTTATGAATAATATATAAATTTAACATTAAAGGGGTTCTTTGTTTTATAGCGTATACAATACACAATAATGAGCTTCTTTCGAATGTTATGTTGCACACAACATCAAGTTATACAGAAAAATATAATAATATTTTTTTAAATCATAGTTCAAGCCTATATGTATTAATGAGGGAAATTAATAAAACTAAATAAAAATTCATTATACTTATTTTTAAATGTCTCTAAATTTACCCAATATATATTAGTGGCCTAAATTAAGAATGAATATTCTTTTAAGCATGAAATGATCAAATATTTTTAAAAGATTGTTTTACCACCTTTTATTAGAGAACCCTTTATTAATTATTGTTTTCGACAATATTATATGTTCTATTTGAAAAAATAAATTTCTCATTTAGAATCAGGACATCATAATTTACTTTGGTTGAAATTTTGGTAATTTTCTGATAATGTTCACTTTTTAAATGAATAGTGAAAAATACTAAATTTTAATTCAAACTTGTCTTTTAATCTAATTAATATATAATGATTTGTTGTAAATTTAGTAGTTTTGAAAGTGTAATTTGATTAAATTTTTATCATTTAATCAAATGATTACCATTGTATGTAATTACACTTTTAAATTAGACATAAAAACATGTCAATCATTGGACAACTATAACTTTTTAAAAACCCCAATTTTCAGTTTAGACCATGGGAATTAATAAAAATTAATTACTAAAACTTATGTTTTTTGAATTTGGAAAAAACAAAATCCATATTTATAATCTGGAGGTCCAAATTGTGTAAATATGTACATTTTATTTTTGGATATTATGAATAATATCTTTAGTAATTATTTTATTTTTCATGGTTAATGTGTACATATTGATAATAAGGATAAAAAATAATATTATAATAATAATAAACTATACTAACACATATCTGAATCCTATTTTATGATATATTTCTGACCATGGGCATCTTTGGGTAGATTTTGGGACACCATTGAGGCACTTCTGTGTTATAATGACATTTTATAAGAATTAATTTTATGTAAAGATAATTATAATATAAACATGTTTAATTTACTAAAACAATTTTTATATGGGGTTATGTAATTGGTATATTCAACTATAAATAGTAATTTCATATATCAAAGTATATCCTACATTATGATATTTTCTTTATAAATATTAGACAATATATAAATAAATTTTTTTATGAAACAACGATGATCCAATGATTTCCTCATCAATAAAGGAAGCAAATAAATGATATTATAAATATTAAAATAAATGTAATTTGATTATTTTGATAACATACACGAATTTTTTGGATTTTATTGTCATAGTATATTTGACCTAGTTCCTTTTGTTCTAAGGAAACACAATATTATGACTTTAAAAAATTAATTTCGTAATAATGTCAAAATAGAAAAAAAAACTGGTTTTTAAAACAAATAATATTTTATTATAAGATATAGTAGTCTTAATATTATACTACTAGTAAAAATAACATATATAATGATATAAATGTCATTAATTATCCATTTATGGTTCTCTTTGAATTTTATATTAAACAATGGTACCATACATTATTAAAATGCAAGAAGACATTGTAAGAGTTGATGTTTCTAACTAATGTTTGGAGATAAATGATAAGGTAAATTTTGTTGTATAAACCTTTATAAAACCTATTAGTTGATATTTTTTCTACCCAAGTTCTTCTTATATTTTAAATAAATGATCTTGAGTCCATTTTAAACCAAAAATCATTTTATAATAAAATAATATTTCAATACCCACTTCCCTCTTATAAAAGGGCATCACCTCTACCCATATACTCACACCTATAATGCCCCTTCTCTTGAACAAATCCTGCTCAATGAAGCTCCAATTAACCCTATCTTCATCTTAGAAGTCATAACATGGTAATAAATAAATTAAATAAATCATCAATACTCATATCAATATGAGTTACTAGATTTAGAGGTAACATATTCTCTCATGTTCTTTTACTTTATTTTATTTCTCCACATCTGCTGCTATTATTATTCCATGATTACATAACCACTCCTATATAATCAATATACTAAACTGTAGTTAAGATAAATATTCAAACTACACTTACACATTCCTTCGTCTAATGGATACAAATATATTCTTTCTTTGTATGTCGAACTACTACCTCACGAAATGATGATGGTTCAATCTTCCCCTACCACATCTCAAGGTGGCCATTATTACGGAAATTAAATTTTATATGAGATATATTATATTATTATTGTCTATATTAATCTTTATTTTTAATTTATATTATACTTTTATGCATTTCATAATGTGTAAATACGATAATTTCATTTTTGGAAGTGCGGACTATCACCCCCTCAATGTGATATGACTGGTTCATCCAATACATAGAATATATACATGATGGAATTAATGAACTTATTTAACATATATAAAATATATATTATGCTGATATTATAATATACTTATTTATCATTTAGTTTTCATTCTTTTAAAAATGAAAATGTAAGGAATGTAGCTTTCATGCGTATGTACATCTTACCATCTCTATGAATGTTGAATTTAATATATAATATCCAAATGTTATGTAATATTATACATAAATACATATATTATTGATATATATGATATTTTATTAATGAATATCAATTTGGAGAAGATTTACTTTTGACTACATGGGAAATTTACCTCAAAACATGTTCTTTTTCGACTCAAGTACTGAATATCGACAAAAAGACCGATATGAACTTAAATAATTATGTAATTTTTATTAAATTATGTTAAATAATATAAATAAAATAATAAACATATAAAAGGTTCTGATGAAAGTAAAAAATTAACCTTAGTTTATTATTCTATAATAAAAATAATGAATCAGACAAGTCAGACTCAAGGTAAGGAACTTCTTCTCAGTATCCTTTCATTGGGGAATTTTCTGGTTTATACATGACCTTCTTTTATATGGCGTATAATTATTCTTTTTTTTTATTTCATTCAATTTTTTTGAAAATTAATCTTTTGTTTTACAATGTGTTTTTCTAAATGTCATAGGGAATGTTTCTTTTTAACACAAGATGTGACAATGACCATTCTGCTACCACAAGCATTATTTGATATTCGGTATCCTTAAAAATTCGTAACATTTTTAAATGGAAAATAAATACTATATACCATTTTATGTATTTTTGTATTGAAATTGGTATTGAAAAAATATTTAATATTCCAATATCTTGAAATGATATTTTGTGATAGCAATGTGGAAATCTTATATATTTTTTTTGTTTGTTTTATGTGTTAGGATTATTTAATGGATCTTGGAAATTTTTAATGTATATGGGTGGATCCGTGATAATCTGAGGGTGGCTGAGCTCCAGATTTCTCTCCAATACATTGGGTAAGCTAACATAGGTAAAAATTAATTTTTTTCCTATGAGATTTAGGGAATATACTGTGATGGGTATTCTGAACGTATATCCATATGCAGTTGCGAAAGATATAACGTATGTATGTTATGGATTCCAAATTTACCATTATGATTTATGATTTATATGTGTTATTCATAAATATTAGGATTCCATGAGTTATGTTAAAGAGATTATTTTTTATGAGTTAAGACTATGATTTCACTGATTTGTATGTAATGATGGAGTAATGTTTTCTTTCTTTATTTTATAACATTTACTGATATTTTTATGAACATCCCATTTTTTTGAAATTTTTTTCATAGGGTATAAGGAAGGGTAAGAAAATTTAAGAATTAAAGATGACTTATATCAATAAAATAATTCTTTTTTATTTCTGGAGTTTTATTATAGTGAAAAATTGGATTTTTTTTGAAGTGTCTAATTTGTAATTTTTGAGTTGATATGTAACAGTTATGGCCTATTTCTTTAAATATATAAACATAAAAATGTCATCAATGTATAATTCATGACATACCGTAATATAATGTAATGTTTAATAATGAGACCTTATATATAAATGTCCTTAATAATTTTTATGTATCATATCAATCAGTATTTTAGTGCATGATGAGTGGACCAATGAGTGAACACAAATATCAAAATTCATAGGGTATATTCCTTGGGTATTCGCATTCTATTTAAAAGAAAAAATAATTTATTTGTTATGATATGTAATTATGTTAAATAATATGATAGATCCCAACCAGAAAAAATTACAGACCCAAGATTTATTTAGGATAAAAAAAATATAAAATAAACATTTACAAGATTAATAAATTGTTTTGTTTAATTTTTCATCTAAATACAGTACAATAATTCCATTTTTTAATTAATTACTCTTGTTAAAACCTTTATATTATATTAATTATTAAAGCATGATGGAATCAATTTAATAGTATATTTTATGTAAAATATGTATATTTTACAATTGATAATAAAAATGGGATAATTATGTATTTGGGAGTCCTTGTGATTACACTAAACTATATATTAATAATTATTAATGAATATGTAAATGTTGTCAAATTGAAAAAGAAACTATTGATGCAAGGCATGAATTCCCATGGATTTTCTTGTGATAATGATGTTGTTTAATAAAATATTAAATTTTACACATATTAATAGTGTGGGAATAATCACCAAGGTAAATTTCTCAAAATAACATTAAGATGATTCATGTGTGGAAAATGAGGTCATGCAGAAGAATATTTGAGTGGAATAACTAATAATTCTATCATCATATTGAATAGAAATGATTTTTATAAAATTAAAATGTAAAATATTATAGTAGATGAATCATTTGAAAATATATCATGACTTATATCTATCATTCATATACCCATGAATAATTTCACAAAAATAAATAAAATTATGAGGATAAATTTTAGTCGATAGGGTATATTATGATCTCCTAGGTCTAGAATTATATTTTCCTCTAAAACATGATGTCTTTTAAAAAATTATTCACATACAAAAACAATGAACAAAAAATTCAATAATGTTATATAACCATTAAAATGTATTTATAGAATTTTTGGGTAAAAATATATGTAGAAAAATTATGAAAATATATAGAAATTTAATTTATTTTCATTACAAATGGTATTTAAGAAATGAAAAATCAATTAGTGTGTTGAAGATAAAAGTGTTACTGATTTATGTTTTAAAACATAAACCATGGAATATTTTATTTTATTAACATCATTTTAGTATACTATATATATTATTCATGAAATATATTATGTATATGAATATTATATTAACATTAATTTTATTAAAAATTAATATGATATAGGAATATTAATAGTTTATATTTAAAAAACATTTCTAATGATATTAGTTTGGACAATAATGTATGATTTAATTTTAATAACAAATTTTCAAAATTTATAATATTAACTCAAAAAAATAATCAATTTTTTATTTCTCATAACTAATTAATCAATTTATTAATTTTTTTAATTTCCATGTTTTTGTTTTTAGGTGAATTGTTAAAATATGGATTTTATCGAAACATAACCATTTTGATTTTTTCATGATATAAAAAAAAATTAAGATATTTTAATTGATAAAATTATAATTTGTTAAGTTAAAATATTCATTTTTGAAAAACATTTTTGAATTTATAAAATTTGTAATTATTATTTAGCGGAAAAAAATAATATTTTCCCATAAAAATGGTCGTATTTATTTTTAATTCAACTATATTAAATGTAGGAAAAAAAGGAATGATTTTTAATACGCATAGAAATTATTTTACTTATAATTAACCAATTTATATCATTGAATTAAAAAATATTTATTATTTTACCCATGATATAAATTTTATTCTTTAAAATACAGATTTATTATTTAAATTTATTATTCTTTAAAATAAAAATTTTAAATGAAAAAATGGATTTCATATTTTGAATATATGTATCCAAATTACCTAATATGTTATATTCAATTTAATTTCATAATTATTATTCACATAGTGAAAAACTAAATTCCATGATAAATTTGAGAACGAAAAAATTGACAATTCAATGTATAATAAAAATATATATTTATTTTTAAAATATCTTAAAATGAATTTATGTCATTTTATATGTCATATATAATCATCTAAAATAGTAGTATTCATTGTTAGGTATTTATGACATGTGAATCATTTTATCTCATTATATTTAATTGAAATATTTAAAAAATATCATTCTCATCACTAATAAATTTTTCCTCTCACTAGACATTCATGACTGCTCCAGAAATTTATTTCGTTACTGAAAATATAAAATTTTACCCTTATTTTCAAATTATAATTCAATTCCTTGATCTTGTTGACTAAAAATATTTTTATAAGATCATTATTTTTGTGGAGTCTTCTGAGTGAATGTTGATGTCCTCAAAATGAGTACTTTCTCCCTAGATTCATTTTATTCATTCTTATATAAAATATTCTACTTTTCTAATTACTATATTATTAGAATAGTTTTATTTTTATAATTAATTTTATTATTATACTCTAATAACTAATAACTACATTTTCCCTTTTATAATATTAAATATTAAACTGTCATTTTCACATTCTATAGACTAATATCTATGTGATGTAACGACATTAATTTCTTTCTGTGGCCTTTCTTTGTATTCTATAAGGGTGATAATTAATTAAAAAGATTATATATATAGTATAATTATTATTATGTGGGTGAAATTTATTATCGACTGTCATCCCCTCTATTTCATTAAGAAATGAAAATGGTAATCATGTTTTGTGAGAACTACATCTCAACAAAGTAAAATATTTAATTATCAATATTGCATCATTATAATTAAATAAAACCTATTATAATATAATTCAACACAACAAAATATTTAAATATTTTAATTATTATTCCATAATGTTTATAATTTCACAAGAAAATATACAATAAAAAAAATTGTCTATTAATTATTGTATATTCTTGCTTAGGTCGGAAAAATTTCTTAATTTAAAATTGAATAAAATAATATCATCAATGGAAAAGAGAAAATAATTTATAATTATATGTTATATAAATAATAAAATAAATTGTTTTTTTTAATGGAGACATTAATATTGAACCCATTAATTAATAAAAAAATATTTTTTCCTAAAAATTCACTAAAAATTTCTTATATTCAATTCCTTATTTATGTTTTTAACCTAATATTCCATATATTTAAAATCTAAAATTAAAATAAATTATTGAAAATAAATTATTATACATTTTTATATATTTTAATAATGAAATTTAGGATTATAATGGTGAAAATCTAGCTAGTATGAAACTAGTTCAAACCCATCAAGAATACTCACAATAGACATCACAAATATGTAACAACAATATAAAATAAATTGAGAGAATAATTATAACCTTATTTTATAATATGTTTTTAATTAATATTTTTACCAAAATTTAGTTTTAATAAGGTTATTTTCTAAATTCAATAGGTTCAACAACTGTAGTGGGAGATCAAAATTATGATCAGGGATTCCTTTGACATAAATTAAATTTTTTGAGACATTTTCAATATGTAATGCCATTATTTTAAAAAAATTTAATATTAAATGAATTTTAATTTTATTTATGAAATACCATCCATTACATTATATTTTAATATCCAATTCATTTTTATTTTCTTAGTTTCCTTTGATTCTTACATTACTCATACAATTAGTATTTTTTACTCATTTTTTCAGATGGAGAATTCTTTTTAATAATATTACATATTGTAAAACTGTAGAAATTTCATTCTAGAAAATGTGATAATTTTATTCTCCTTGGTTATTCTTGAGTATTATCATGTATTCTCCCTTTATAATTTACCCTCGTTCATATATTAATTACCTGTTTTTGGAAATACCACCCTACATTTTCATTTTTGGCATGAACGTTCTTTTTTCCCAGACCATCTTCATTGCAAGATTTTTGGTATTTCGTATCTAATAATAAATAATAAACTAATGAATTTTTATAAAAAAAATACATTATCTGTATCTTTTAGATAATCTATTATGATTTTTGGTGTTTATAATTATAGTTATGTATTGAAAAGTCCTTATTTTTATAATTTTTCTTATGAGACCGTCAATTTAATGACTTTAGTATTTTAAATAAAACATTATATAAATGATTACATTGTATTTCAGTAGAATTATTCTTCATGTAATTTATTATATTATTTAATTGAATCTTATTTCACTACAATTGGGTTATTTCATATTTCCATGGTTTTTATTCCTAATCTCCAATATATTCATTTTCAACTATGTCATTTCAAATTCAAAAATATATTTCATGATTGTGAATTTTTTTAAAATAATAGTATAAACCTTCTTCCTCTAGATGGATTTACTATTGTATTTTTATGTCAATTAAATTTCCCACAACGACATCAATCATACCAAATAATCTTATTTTATAGGTATTATTTTTGATGTAATTTTTTCCCACTATAAACACTCTATATTTCTTCATATTCATTAAATGGTTCTCACCTATAAGTAATATATAGAATGATTGGGGAAATTATTTCATTCACCAAATTACCCTATATTTATATGGTGTTTCATTGAGTGATAGAAACATAGAAAGACATTTAGTTCATTGATTCAAAAAATGATTCGAAAATATATATTTTTTATTCTAATATAAATTTTAATAATATACTAAAGAATGTGAAGTATGTATTGTTTAACCATACACATTCATTATCAATATATTTTATGATAATGTCCTGAATTTTATAGTAAGGGGTAAATAAAATGGAAATATTAATATTGATTATGATTTTTACTGTACTTAATATAATTTATATGGTGAATGCATTAGATATAAATACATGATAGGTGTAACCTAGTATTATATAGTCACTCGATACATTGGATGGTATCAGGAAAAAATGTATTGGGTAATTGGTGTGTGGGAATCCCTTGTAAGCCTGACATCTTGGCCATGATCTTGATGACCAGAATCATGTCTTATATTTGGATTTTATGACTAAAATACTTTATTGGTTGTGGGCTTGATAGTAAGTAATTATTAACATTATGAAATCCATCACTATGTATTCAATAATTATCATCCACGTTTTTTTAATATTTTTAAGCATTTAATTTTAATAAATATCACGTTATTAGTTATATGGAATAAATTTATTATCATTTTTAATGGAATATTTTTATGAAATGATAATTTTTGATAGATTCTAATACATATTTTCCCTTATTAGTCATTTTAAATATTTTTTATTAATATTACATCTACCTGGGTTATAAATAAAACTATTACACATTATATTTCTATTATATTAAACTATGTTGATAATTATATAGGAAATTCTGAAGATGTATTAAGGGTTAAATATTTCCTTATATAGTTGAAAAATATCTATTTTATGAGAACTTCATGAGAATTATAAGTTAATTTTTTTACCCAACACCCATAAAATATATGCATAAAATTCCTATAGTATATATATATATATAAGTAAACATTTTATTGTGATATAATAATTATTTATAGTCAACATTTTGTTTCATCACTTAATTTCAAATAAGTTATGCCATGATGTTATTTTTTTAGATTAGATCATGGAGTGTAGGTACACAGTGTCATAGAGAAGGATTTATTATTAGTTGACAAAATGGTTGATATATAATCAAAATATGTTATGTTATAGTGTAAATTTTTTTTGGGAAATTGGTAAATAATATGTTCACATATCTCATGGAGAATTCCATACATTGAATAAGAATAGATAGTTTATCATGTTCATTTTGAAAAAACAACTAATGGAATAAATAAATGAAAATAACATAGAATCAAAATAGTATAATTTATTTAAAATATAATAGTTCAAAAAATTACAAAAAAATTAACATTATTTGACAGCATTTAAATGTAATTATAATAATGATGGGATGTAAAAAAATTATAACAAAAAGTTAAAGAGTATTTAATTTGTTAATCAATACCCTTATTTTCTTGCACATGTTATTTGGAATCACTGATATTCTTCTTATATATGTGACAATTATCTGAGTAAATATATTGAAGGGAAAGAAATATTTCATTGTTGGTGGATGAGAGATGGTGAGATGGGTAACCCAGGTGTAGGTTTTGTTAGATCTATGATAAGTTTATTTATATGAGTAATTAAATCTCAATATTTTATTAGATATTAACTCATGTTTTATAATATTTTTTCTCCATTTTTAATAATAAATTTTCATGAAATAAATTAGAATATATATTATCATCATATTTGGGTCTTGTTATAATGTGTAATTAAATTCGCTATTATTTTTCCATTCCATTATAATAAATTAATTTTGTACCATAAGTACTAGCATAAGAGGCAACGATATGTAACTCTTCCCAATCCCACCAAATAAACACATTGAACGACATGAGTGTGTTATTAGTGGGGTGAATTGTGGAATAATAATAATTAAATATATTGAATGTAAAAAAATATAACAGAATTTTAAAAGAGTTGAATTTAAATTTCAAATAAAAATTACATAGATTTTAGATAACAAGTCACTTTTTAAAAGGAAATTTCAAATTAAAACATCAACATATATTATTGAATGTTATTTTTATTGTTCAAGTAGGATCATGAAAACTAAACTACGTGGGGGTGAGTCAATGCAGATAGTTTATCACTTTTTAATTCAGTTTCATCAATATCATAACCCATTTGTAAAATTAATATCACTCACCCCTCTCACCATAGGATTTTCATTATATATTATAAGTTGAAAATTATATTTGGTTAAATGGATGAAAATTTCATTATATATTTTTATCCCATACAATTATAAATTTCTCATATAGAGTATCATTAATCCTCACATTCCCACATGGAAATATTTTTAATGTAATTCCATATATGTATCTTCAATGATCTCATGATTTAAAATATGAATAATAGGAAATTAATTTAATTAGTTGTTCGAAGGACACTAAGAAATTTGTATGTTGAATTATCTCAGGGATATCATATGAGTAGGGATTTAATCTAAATACATTTAGAGCTCCATATATATATATGGATTCATGATACTTGAGATGCTACTGTTGAGGTGAAGTTATAAAGAATAATAATTTCCCAAGCGTAACAATCTATATTGGATTCTCATAGTTGTACAATGCATCGTATATATAGAATCCTAAAATAATTCATGAATTTTAAGTATCTATACCACAAAATATGAAATTTCATTATCATCAATACTGTGACATATTACCCACTATTTATAAAATAATCCCTAAAAAATAATAGAAAATAGAGTATGATAGAACTATAGTTCAGGTATGATGGTGGTATTAGTACACCCCAATGCATGGACTAAAACATTGTACAAAAATATCATGCATTTATTGATAAATAACTATTGGAGAAATCATGAAACGCTATATGGAATCATCAATCATGTAAGTTGGTGATTATTTATTGCATGAAAACTAACTAATATTTTAAATTAAAAAAGATGACGTGTTTTCATACTCTACAACAAGTAGATCAGAAAATTAAAAATAGTTGAACTAGAATCATATTTCATGATTTAATTCATGAATATTCATTATCTCGTTCTATAGGATTTTATATATTTTATCACATAATTGTATCTTATGAATGTATTGATTGTCCGGTAAAAGAGGGGGAAGTTTTTTATTTTATAATAATTTAACATAGAAATCCCCCATATATTGATTATATAATGATCTATCAGAAAATCATCTAGTATTAGAAATAGAATAGTTTCATAGTAATTTTTTTTGAATATTTAATTTAAATAATATGATTAAAAATATTTGAAATGTTACAAGCATCATATAAAGAATAATATAAAAATTCATACAACACCTCAACTAAGTGAGGCTATAACTTTCAACAAAAGAAATAATGATCTATGTCGACCTGAAAATATTTATCAATGATTATAAACATATTCAAAGGTATATCATCCAATACATAGATTACCTCAATTATTCTAATTGGAAAATTCATTGTATTCCTCCTAAAACAACTCTATCATCAAAATATCCAAAATAATCTATCTCCAAATCCACCAGGGCACTTCATCTGCATTATTGTAAATAAAATAAATTGAAATGGAAAAAAATAGAGCACATAAAATAAAATTCTCACAATAAATTCACTATGAAAAGAACTATATAGATTAAAATATAATTTTTTTCAATAATGAAATTTTGAAAACAAGAAATGAAACATCAAATTAAAGGATATTGAGTCACTTCTTCTCCATAAGGATTCATTACTATTCAAAGGCCACAAGGTAATAAACTCACAATGGTAGAATTTTATACTTATTGGGTTAATATTCAGTAAAATTGTAAATATTTTTTTCATATTTTCATTGGTTTATCATATTATCTCTTTTTCCATTGGTCATTTGGTTGAGAAACATGAAAAGGCATTGCATAAAAATTCATATCAAAGGATTAGTTAATCATTCTCCAATAGACTAAGTAAATCTATATTTCATAGACTATGTATATTTATATATTTTAGACAGATAACATATTTATACGGAGAAATTAGATGAATTTTTCATTTAAAACATTATTAGGTCATCTATTTATTAACCTTTAACTCCTTAAAAACATGAATTTTCTCTATATGGTAAATCATAAAATCCATATATAAACATTTTCATGCTCTGATTTATACATAAGAATACCTAGGATTTTTTAATATATATTATAAATTATAGAATATTGATTTATATATATAACAATATAGATAGACAATTCAAATCAACAATATACCTCTGTTGGTAATGAACAATATAAAGAAAAAAGTTAAATTAAAACAAAAACATTACAACTTTCTCCCCATGATTTTAACATTCCTTTAGTGATATTCCTTTATCATTATATTATATATTATAAATGAAAATAAAATAACACACATTGGATAATAGAGATCCTAAAATGTGATAACACTCTATTAATATATTTAGATATATATATGAAAAAATAAAATTATCATTCGAGCATGTATAAAAAACACATAAATACTGGAATATAGATTGCTGAATTTTAATATTATAATGATTAAAATGTTAATGACATTAAACTTTCATAAATGGTTTAACAATAAGATACTTAATATTTTGATGGATTTATTTCCTTTTGAAAACTTTTCTAAATTAGAATCATTCTTTATAATACATTCAATTTAAAACTCAATCATATTATATTTTTTAGAATGTTTAGAGTCATGTTAAATGGTTAATGATTCCCAATCATTATTGTTTTTTAAAATATTTTCCTACTTTATCTATTAATATTTCTCTATTTTAAGCTAGGCTTTGTATGTATTTTTATTGTAGTAATTAGATCATCCTAATAATATACATCTATATACATTTTATTCATCCATTTTGGAATGTTATTTTATTTATGAATAAAAAAATTATTTCCATTTAAAATTTATTATGTCCACTTATATCTAAATAATACACACTGGATATTTCAATAGTAAAATTTCAACCAGAATATCATCACATTTCCTGGAAGTTTTCTATATCTATACTAAAAATAAGAAAATAATTCCATAGTTTATTGAATCTATTCTAGGACTCAAAAAATAATTAGATCTTCTTCATTTAAGTCATTTTTTATCACATTATTATAGGAGAAATATTTAAATAACTAAAGTCCTATGGATAAATATCATCTCAATATCATAGGGGTGAAGGTCCCACATTCTCAATATTAATTTATTTGTAATTTAATTTAATATGTATATCTTCATCATTAACATAAAGATATCCTTATGATAGATTAGAGGTGGATTCTATTATTTCACTATTTTTTTAAATGATTATGATGAACAACACAGATGAACCCACATTAAAAATTGAAATATTAATTACATGGATATATGAAGAGATGAATAATTTCTAAAGGATTTCATAGTATGGGGTTATTTGACCTATATTTTACAAAATCCTTCCAACTATTTGATGATATATTTTTTTTTGGAAGAAATCATTTTTCTATCTATGCGAAAAAATACATGGAATTTCATTTTTGTATCCTCAAGAACATGTATTCTATACTTTTGAATATACATAACCACATATTTTTTTGTTTCCCTTTAACACAGATTAAAAACATAAACCTTATTTTTATCATTATATTTACTTTTTCCATTCTCTAAACTACGGTTTTATTTAAAGATATCAAATGACAAATTGGATTTCTTATATTTATCATGTTATCTATGAATCCTCTCATGTTTCTTCATCTTTTGAATATATACATCCATTGAAGCCTTGGATTCAGAATTATCATGACTAAAAATATGTTCAATATTCTTCATCTTCATTATTTCAACACTATATTGGAGGAATAATAATATATATCATTCAAATTCTAATTCTAAATATTAGGTAATTTATAAGAGGTTTCAAGAACATTCCTTTTATAAGGTGCATTATTTGTATGGGATACAATTTAAATAGAAAATGAAATAATATTATAATATTCTATAATCTCCTCCATTGAAATAATAATATAAAAAATTAATTTAATGATATTTTCATCTCTAATGTATGTTTATTTGTCTCAAATTTCAATATATACATTTAATTATTTTATCCTTACATTGTTTTAATAATAATATTCTTATGAAACATTGGATAATTTAAAATAATTATATTCATTATTCATGTATGAATTTATCAATATATCTCAAGAAAATAATATAAATTATTAACATTCACATTTTGGATTGAAAATAAATTATTGAAATGTTAATAAATTTTTTATTACCACTATAATAATTCCATACAAGTAAGAAACATCAAATCAACATAAAAAATTTCATACATCTATTGAAATATGATTCATATTATGTACATTTTGTTTAAAATAAAAACACATTATTTTACATGATTTCATAAAAAAAAATTGAATAGAATGTTATGTTTTCATGGTTCAAATATAGATTAACCATATGAAAATAATTAAACAAACTCAAAAATATCCATAATATTCATATTGCCTCTATTTAAAATTGAATAATATTGTCAATTATTAATGAATTATATACAATTCAATTTTTAATATATATAAAACTCTATTATGATAAATTGGTAATAAAAATCATTCAAAATAATTAATTTCAAATTGATATAAAGAATCGTACATTTATAACTTCATTTTCTCAATAAACCATTCAATCATGATTTCTATAATGGAAAATTATCATATGAATACATGTAAGATATAAGAAAGATACTCAGATGATCCTATAATAACATTTAAAAAATTACTATATTTAATTCATAGTGATGGTAGATATTCACACATTTATCTAGTGGAAATAAAGAACCAAACCACTCCTAATATATATATATACATGAAATTTCCAGTGATGATTAAAATTACAAATGATATAATCATTATACTAAAATATTTATAGTGATAGAAAAAAACATTTAGGTAACCTTTATTTTTAATATTTTATTTTTATAAAATTTGATTTTTATAAAGAATTATTTTATTATTCATAAGTTATTCTTGTTGAACAGAAAATGTTATAAAAAGATGTGTTAAAAAATTTTAACTAGGGATTAATAATGTTAAATTCTTTACATTATGGATAACATAGGTAATATCTTCCATGAGAACCTTATTCTATTTTTCTAGTAATATGTATATACACTAATCTTATATTTAACTAGTCTCATTGTAATAAAATATCTGAATGCCCACATTTATGAATTTATTATTTTTTTCATTATAAATTCTCTGAATAAATATTTGTTTTAAAAGGAATAGACAAGTCAATAAAAAAATAAATAATGATATATAATATTATCACCCCTATATCAATGATTTTTTACCTGTTAAGTGATAAATCAAATAAAAAGTACATTTTGAGGCCTTATTGGGTGTTTTCACTATGTATTTTTTTTAATTTTTTATATTAAAACTTTAAAAATATATTCCATGAAATATCTAATGATTTTTTTGGATATTTTTTCCTTATATTGAATTAAATTTTGATATTAGTCTTTATTGGATATGGTATTATTACAGTTATTAGTTATTCAAATTTTTCTACTTGTTTATTTGTTTTATTTTATTTTTCTTCTTTTATTAAGATGTTATAGTCTAACTAGGTATTATATTAGACCATCACTGCTATTAAGTAGCCTTTAGAAAAGGGGCGGGGGTTTGCATGAGGGCGTGAGACCAATCGACATGGGGCACTGTTATCTGGCACCAAGGTTGGGTTGTTAAAAATCGGTCTCACAATTTGATTGAATTTCTATTCAATTATATTAATATATACGAAATTTATATTATAATGTACAATGATTTGGGCTTATGATAAAATCTAATTCATGGGACTACAATACCCATGTGTTGGGGGAAGATCCATGTTCCTATGGGGGATTATTTTTTTTATGTTATTTTGAAACATTTGAATGATATTTCTCTTAACATGATTTAGTTATAAAGTCCTGCTATTTTAATCTATGATTTTATTTGTAGCCTACTATGGAATAAAATTTTAATATAAATGCATCATTTTTTGCACTATGGATTAATTGTGAAATGAATTATTTTCAGAACACACAGAAAAGAATGGTTTGGGAGAGATATTAAAATGAAAATTAATTTTTAGATTATGATATTTAAATAAAAAAGGTTAATATAATGGAATTGGTACTCATAAATTGTGAAAATGTGGTAAATTTAAGTAGATAAATGTTCATCAAATGAGGAACCATAAATATGAATATTTTAACCCTATGTGGTCCATAAGACATGTGAGGGATTGTTTAGGGTTCTGATTGTGTTTTGGTTTTGACCGTGTGGTGGGGTTTGAGGGATGAATTATTTGATATTTATGTGAAAGAATCATAAGTAAAACATTTATTGATGCGTTTTTGGTTCTAAGAAATTGTTTTGGAATTGTAGAGATATTCATCCCCAAATATTCTCATTGAAAAGATTACAGGGGGATATAGATGGAAATTTTCTTGTGGTAGATGATCCTGAGGCTCTGATAAATCTGAGTGAAGATCCAAGATATTAGATCCATTAGAATACCACTGTATTTATATATTGTATTAAGTGATACCAATGTATTGTTTTCAAAATCATGTCCAACTGGACACAATAATTCTAGTTGTCTCACCCTAAGAAATTCATTTGGGTAGGTGGTATTGAGGCACATGAATTAATGATTGAATTTATCTAGATTATCCAAGACCACTTGGATACATCTATTTATAAGGTATTCAAACTAGATTCTTATATGTTATATGGTCATGTTAAGCATTGGTGGCACATCTAAAAGTGGTATGGGAAAGACGATTATATAGATTTTAAGGATATTAATTATATTTTATTAGAGACATTTTACCATGATATTCTCATGTATGAGAGGGATGCATATTTTCATGATGAAATAACCTAATCCGATTATAGATTTTCAATTCTATGTTTGGGAATTTACAAGACAAGATATGATTGTGGAATAATATTTTCATGATGGGAATAAATTTTATATTAAATACATGGTTACTAATAATTGGGTGAAACAGGTTTCAGAGGTGGTGAATTTGGAAATCATATCTTTGGGGAAAGTAATAGAGGATTCTGTTGGAGTATATGTGGGTTTTTTTCTGAAGAATTAGGTGGACTATCATTCATGAGTAAGATTCATCTCTTTAAAAATTCTAGTGATGCAGATTGTAAGAAAAGTGCCTAAGGGTAAGCAATAGTTACACAAGACCATACCCATGTGATTTTCCACTAGTAATATCGGTCAGGTCACCTATGTAGTATGTTCCCTTGACTAGAGGATGAGTATAAAGCTTGCGATGGAATGAGATATCTACAATGGTGCTCTAGGTTCCCACATTTGGTGGTTAATGACGGATGATTGAGAAAGATTCATAATGATAGAATTGGGGATTCTACCCCATATCATTCTAGTAGTAGGAGTTACACTAGTCATTACAATCAAGGTATAGTCATGGTACTTCAGTGGATAAGCGCTCATATTGGTAGAGTCGTAATGTTTAGGGTACTCGAACTACAACATTAGAATGATGTGAAATCGTGTTTTATGCAATTCCAACATCACTATACGAATAATAGGTTACACAACTGATGATATGATTTAATATTCTTATGTTTCTTTCTAGTTCTTTAATTGAAAAAAAAACTACACATTCTTTCTTTTATGCAAAACTATGGAACGGGTTCTATCAGATGGTGTATTTTTGAGTGAGGTTAAGATTATCAATACACCATTAAGAGTTTTGTTAAAAGAAATAATTTTCTCCAGGGGGGTGTTCTATCAATGTTGGTTAGACTCATTTTCTTTTGGATCTATATTTACAAGATATGCCATGCTTTAACAAGAATTTGGGTTTGGATGTGTCAGTATAATACTAATCCCATAGTGATTGTTACCATAGGAGAATGACCATTAAATTTAATAATGTAAAAATTATATTCATTATGGATAGTGGGATATCTAAGATGTCCATAAAAGGATATTTCATCATCTACTGGGGGAGCACACCACCCATTTATCATATATAATAATTTATGATAGGGTGAAAAACATTGTTTCATTCCTCCCAATGTAGGCAAGTTTTAGAATGTGTTTCTAATGGACTTCTCTAGGTTTCCACCTAAGAGGGATGTTTACATTACAATTTATATCATTATATTTGATAATATAGTTTCCAATCCGCCTTATATAATGGGAACAACCTAGCTTCAGTAGCATAAGACTCTAATAGATGAGTTAAGAGATACGATATTTATCGGTCTGAGTACACCTCCTTGGGATTCTCAAGACATGTTTACAAATAAGGAAAATGGGTAATTGTGTTTATGTGTTCACTAAATAAACAAAAACAAAATGAAAATGAAGATATGGAACCATATTCTATGTATCAATGATTTCTTCGACCATTTTAGAAGAGGTTATGTGTCCTCTATGATTGACTCAATATCATGGTATCATCTTTTGAGAGTAAAAAGTTTTCATACAGATTGGATTACATTAAAATTCAAGTATAGAATTTAATTGTTCATATTGATGTCTATTAGAAATGCATGCACTCTGAATATTCTTATAAACATGATGAACTAAATATACAATAAATACCTTTATCCTTTTGTGGTTATTTTTTCTGACGAATTCTTTATTTACAATAAGAGATATAATGATCATGACTATAAATTTACATCATTCTTAATACCCTGATAGAGCATCTTCTATATTCCATGCCATATGTGTGTCAATTATCAATCAACTAGGTACACTTCTTGGGTCACATCATCTCAGAGGATATAGTTTCAGCGGACATAGAACATTTTCAGGAAGTGGTTTAATTGGAGAGACCCAAGAATTTCTTCAATATCTTCTACATTTTGGGGTTAGCGGTCTATTACAATATGATCATCCAAGAATTCTCCCAGACGGAAGAACCAAATTTATCCCTGAACAATAAGGTAAATTTATTTAAATGGTTTTGATAATATGACAACGATTTATGTGAGTTAATGAATAATTTTAGCACATCCAATATTTATCATAATAGAGACGGCTGAGGAGTATATGATTGTTTATAATTCATTAAGGTTATGAAATGAAAACTTGTTGATAAATGTAGATTGATTTTTTGAATATTGGTATGTATGACGCGGAAACATGAATGATAGTACCCAATAAACAACCTTAATATATATTTATTCATTTATTTCATGATTTGTCGGCAACATTATCTATTGGGAAAAAAATTACTCTATATATTTATCACAAGAGTTTGAGGTATTTATTTTCCCCTACTATTTGAATCAATGCAATTAGACATGGTTTTCTTATTTGAAATCATTTGATCTGGAAAAGGAATAAACACTATGTAATGGAAATAGTGTTTACGGATCCCTTTTATAGGAAATATCAAACTCATGCAATTCAGAAGTCTAGTTCTATGAGGGAGATGATGAATTTTAAACCAAATATGTATGTTTTGATTAGGGAGGAACATGGGAAGATAAATTTCATATCACTATTGGTGGAGTCCATTCTTTTGAAATAGATTAGGGAGAAGAAAAATGTGGATCTGAAATTTTTTGACCTTTTGGGAAAGCTGTGACAGTGGCATGTCATCTTCTAATGGGACCATAGATGAAGATGGGATCATATATGCTAGGAATAATTTTGTGGAACTTATGAGTATGATTTAGATATAATGTGTTAACATCATGAACTAATGAAGGAGGTTCATCTAGGTTTTCCAAAAATGTACCATGACCTAAATTGACAAAAAAAATTCTAGAATGATAAAAGAGATTATAGTGGTTATGACACAATTCCACACCTATAAAAAGGTTAATGTTTTGTAATGAATTACTTGTTATTTTGTTGATTTGTTCTTCATTACAAAATTTATGTGGGTTAGAATTTACATTGTATTTGTGGGGGTCTCCCAAGGAAACCATAGACAAATAATATTATAAGGGTGATTGTGGACTGATTGGTAAAATTAATTCATTTCAAGAAAATACATGAGACTATCATAGTGGATTAGTTTTGTGTCTTTTATGCATGCTGAATAATCTATTTTCATGGTATTTTGGGGATTATACATTGAGGACATTACATGTGTCTCACTTTACACTTCTATAAATGATTGTAGAAGGTGATTTTTACTTAGCTATTATTGATTACATATTTCCACTCAATGATATAGGGTATGTCAGAATGTAGCATACAAGTTTTGGATGATATGTTATGATGGAGAGTTATTGACTTTTTTAGGTCCTGGGAGAATAATTTGGAACTCAATGAGTAAACTTATAATAATAGTTATTATGAAACTATTAAAATGGAACAATATAAACTTCTTTCGGGTAGGACATAAAGATTACCTCTATATTGGTTAGAGGTAGGTTAGGGAAAGTTGTTCGGACAAATTATCATATCAGATATGTCAAAAATGGTTCAGTTACCTTTGAAAAGTATATTTGGGGATCATAGTTTTAATAATTCAAATTTTAATAGAACATGATGTGCCCTGGAGTATTTAGTTAGAAATCATGTGTTCATTCGAGTGTAACCTAGATTGTGTTATCATAGGATTCATAGGGTGTTAATGTTGGCTTCCATGTCTATTCCACCCTTTATGATATTATATATAATCACACTATAGGTGTACTAATTGGCTCTTCAAATGATGTATATTGTAATGCACGATAGTTTTCCTATGTCGCATCATTGGTAGTCTTACCATGACCCTTCTCATGTGATCAATGTTAATGATGTTCATCTTGAGACTAGTGATTCTATTGTGGATAATCTGATATGTTATATAGATCACACAGAGAGAGTTTTCAATAGTAGGACTATACAGAGAGATTGATTATTCTGGAAATTAAGACATTTAATTGAATAAAGATGGGAGGTAAAAGAGGATATTTGGATTTAACGGACCGAAACTTTTACATCAGAATATATTAGATTCCATTGAGTTTATCTTGGGGATGATCAATTGTAATGTGTTAAGATTATAAGATCCTAACCATTCCAGGGAAGTCTCATCACAAACTATTTTAATATTGTTTTGGCCGTAACGTGGTGATGTTTTCCTTTGTGGATGTTACAAGTGAAACATGAGAATTTTTTAATCTGTTAGGGAAGCGAATGTTTGGAAGAAGGATTTCCCAAACAGATCCCCTAATCCAAAAAATCCTTAAAATCCATGATAGAGGGGAGTAACATTGTTGGAACACTATTTCTAAAGTTTTGTTTCTTCTTAGTAAAAACCCTTTAACCCTTAGATGAGGTGAACAGTTTTGGAATATGGTTTGAAAAACTATGTGCCCCTTCCTTGTAAACCATGCATCAGTTTATATTCCACCAAAAAATATATTTTAATATTATTGAGACACCTAGTATAAACTCTAAAAATCCCATATTGGAACTATTGTTTTTATTTCTATTATGGGATCTCCTAGAATGATGAATATGTTTATCGAACATTATTCTGAATGAATCAATGATCCAATTAATGTATATCATCCTCTTACTATATGTGATCTCATCACTTTTGTATTTCTCTAACTCCCATATATCATTCCAAATAATGGTAATTGGTTTATCATTCCATGATGATGGTTTTCGATCATGGTTTTTTTAAATATTAATCAATTTGATTTTCATCAATGTTTGGTTTCAAGATATCTTTCATCATTGTGAAATTGTTCATTCCACATTAATATTGTGATTTCCGACTTGGTGAAAACTTGTATGTGATCTGGAAGTCACAGGTATAAATGTATATTATAGTATTCATGATTTTAGTTTAATGTATCCAAATGTGAAATTGATATTTCAATGGTTGGTCCATTTCATCTGGAATGGAATTCATTAAATTAAATCCCAATGTGACAATGAAATAGTGTTTAACTAGGGCCCAAAGGACTTCATTTTTATTATGGATAACCCCCCTTTTAAGGGTTGAAGGGGAACCCGTACATGACCCATAGGCCCAAGGCACAATGCACGACTGACCCGCAATACATAACCCAATGCCCTATCTCAGCTTCTGCATCATTGACCGCCTAGCTCCCCACCTAGCATTCCTGATCGGCTAGCATTTCCCTATATGAAGATGTATGGTGCCTGGTCTTGATGGTGGCTGTCATACCCTTTGACTCTACAAACCTGGTTTGTTGTTCTTCTGTTGGCTGCTCCTCTGGTTGCTATGATCCACTTCGGGGGCATGTTATTTGTGAACTGGGATACTCAATGGTCTACGTGTCCTGAATGCCCTGTAGCCCGAAGTCCATTGATGACTCAATGTCGCTTGACACCCGTAGGCCCAAACAAGTGGCTCAAAGGCCCAAATCAGGTTAATAGTTCTGGCTTCTACATCACCAAACAGTAACTGAAAAAGTACATATTCAGTACCTAGAAATTCACCTCTACCCGATTTTGAACCTGGGTCTCTTGGATGCCAAGAAAAAGCCCTTACCACTCGGGTATGGGCTCGTTGGCCAATAGTGTTTAACTAGGGGAAATTGAAATTGACTGAATTGTGATTATAAAATTGTTTGATAAATGTTATTTTGAATTGAATGAAACTGAGAATTAATGGATTGTTTTATTAATATTAATGGTTTAATGGTTTATATTATTATATGTGATAAATGTTTTATGGGTGAATTGATCATATTATTCCTTGTTATTAAATTGAATAACCATGAAGGAATCGATAATTTAAATGAGCCATTTTGATGAGAATGTTTGATATAATTTCTAACGATGATTAAACATTTTGTATAAGATATATTTGATATATGTGATTATGATTGTAAGAAAATAAATTATGTATTAAAATCCTATATGTTATAAATAAGATTATAGGAAATGTAATGATGCTTCAAAACCCCATATGTTAAAATAATGGGATTTGAGATTGGGAATAAAGCTCAAAATACCAACGATGTGCTATATATTGAGTTCTAAGATCAATAAATTTCAATCATATAGGATTTACTTGTATCCTTAACATGAAACATGAAATATATGATTTATTAAATCCAATAATAAAATTAATTATGATTCCCTTGGATATATGGTTCCTTCATCATTGTGGTATGAAATAGGTATTGATGGTTTCATTTAAATTTTGATCAAAAGTGAATTATGTGGTTAATTGTAGTATAATTAAAATTGGAAGGTATTTAAATTATTTAATTTAATTTTTTTATTCAATAGGAATCATTGTTATAGAATATATTTTTTATTACATGTCATTGTAGGTGGCCTACTGAGTTTCAGTCACATCCAACTTGTGATGCTTGATCAATACATAAATAGATATCAGGATTGAAGGGCTAGAAAAGGGAAATAGCCTTATGATATATGGATGAGTCATGATGGAGGAAGGATGGGGATAATCTGACATTATGTTTCGGATTGCATAGCAGTTTTCATTGTATCGTTATTTTGGTTTTTTAATATTGGCACTTGGAACATATATACCATGACATATCTACTATATTAGTTTGGATATTTTTTCATGTTTTCTTATATTTTATAATTCTACTCTATCTTAGTTATGTTATTATTATAGTTATTGTTTATAACTTTTTTCAAATTTTTTCCCTCTGTTGTGATTCTTTGATAATGATGGAATAGTCTCCATATTATATATATTAGAACCTTGATGCTAGTATAAATCCTATGGATTACAATATGATGCAACTAAGGTCCTTAGACAACCATGATCTAGTATCTGGAATGTGGAACATGATTATAGAAATTACATTACTAGTCAATGATATGGAACATGTGTTATGAAATGAAAATCAATTTTTTTTAAATAATGACAAAAATTAGTGGCTATTTTTTGCATCCAATATTGTTGGTTATAAGATAATACAAGTAAAATATATATAGATTTAGTATAATAATGTGTTGTGTAGTTTTATTAATTACATTAATGGGAATCTAATTCTTCTCATATGACATTTACTAATCAAGATTTAAATTTTAATCAATTTTAAATCAATCACATATATCCTTTAAAAGTCATTATGTTGAAATGAAAATCCAATAAAATATAATATACAATGATCTAAATATACAATATTATATTGGAAATTTATATTAAGAGAAATAACATAGTGATACCTTATATATTCATGAAATATCAGTCATAAGATCATAGATAACATTAAATCTTGATATATATTTATGAGATAATTTAATCTTCAAATCACCATAAAAATATTTATATCAACTGGTTATTAATAATCATCATGATAATCAGTTATTGTTGTTTCAATTAGAGAACATATAATCACATATTTTTCAAAAACAAATATTTACAGTAATTCATTGGTGTAGTTTTTTTAGATTACCAATGCCTTCCTCTTTTTGAAAAATATTAAAATCAAGAAGAAATATACTTCTTCAATCATCCTCATTTCAAACTATGATTTAATAAGTAACTAAAAATAACTGGATTGATATTTTTTAAATAATAAAAATATAATTTCAATAGAATAAATATCAATAGGGATTATATCATTAAAAACGTTATAAAAAGATAAGGATTATCTAACCCTTAATAAAAACAAGGAAAAATTTGTAAGATTATTATACTTGGAACATGGTTATTTATCAGACCTAAAAATAACCTTATAATTTCTGATTCATGTTTCCAAATAAAAGAAAAAATACCTGGATATTAAATAACATCATCTTACTAAATATATCAATTTGGATAAGAACACATTACAAATATCTGATAAAGAGTAAAATTTAAATCATCCTAAGTAGATTAATGTCCTTTTACATGTTAAAATGTTTCCCTGAAATATATATCTTCTATTTGAATATATACCTTATTATAAATTCTTTCACTATTTTAAACAATAATTCCATTTTCATAATGTTTATTATAAGGAAAACTATATTACTCCTATTTTAGGGTATTATTGCGGTTATTTAATAAAATATTAATTTTTTTTTTAAATTCATGTAGTACATTGTTATTTTACATAATCCAATTTCCATATAAACCGTAGTATGTGGTTTTAGGATCATACTATCAAAATAATTTACAATTTTCACATATTAATTTCTTGGAACTAAAATTTTTGACTAGTTTATTAACACATGTAATGATGTTATAGGTGGGTGGATACTTTAGTATCATCTAATTTATTGAATAAATAAAATAATATGCCTCAATAGTATGTTTAAATTTTGTTGAATCTTTAAATTCATAAAATGTTTCTTCTCTAGTTCATAAACCCATATATTTTAAAATTTCAGATATTTTTTTAACTTCATCCAATCATAGAACATCTGGAAGTTTAAAAATAAAATGATAAATTTATATAAACATTACATTAACTATTAACATAAAATTTGGTAGTTCATATGGTAAAAATTGATATTCCTGACTAGTTATTGTATAGTAATGTAATAAACCTATATTGACATTCAGATAAAATATATGGAAATTATGTTTTTTATTAAAAGATAAAACATTATTTCAATGTAGATTTATGTGATATGCTTTCAGATTTCTTATATTCTAAAACTCATATAGACATTAAATTAGGAAAATATTAAGTACAACTAGACTTATAGTAAAGAAAGACATATCGAAAATTTCAACATGAAATTTTATTTTAATTGGGTATTCACTCAATGTGGTTACTGAAATTTAAGGAATAATTATATTTCATGTCTAAATGAGACCATTTTTCTTAGTTGTTATATGGACATGGCATTAAAATTACATAATCTTGAATTAAATGGATATTTCACATCGATGATATTTTCAGGTTTAGAGTACAAGAGAATTAGGTCATAACATTTACATAGAAACATGAATATTACATGTAGACAATTCTACTCAGTATCCATTTTGTCCTAAAATAAAATCTCTTGAATAAAGAGTCATGTAAAGATCCATGATTTAAATAGAATGAATTTTCCATGATACCATCCTTGACCTTTATTCATTTTTAAGTCTTGTGGAAAATATTTCAAAATCATGGGATGAGTATAAAAAGATCAGTAAGGGACATAAAATAAGGAATGAAATCATTTTCCCATCAACAAATAAAAATCAATGAAACCATACTTTTCAATCATAACATTCCTCATGAAATCATATGATTTATGATCAACACAATGAAATCCTAAATAATAAAGGTACCATACGACATAAATAACCTACTTACATTGTAGTTATCATTTCTACAGAGGGATTTTCATTTTGAATACCCATCATATTATATTCTCTAAATAACTTTGGGAAAACATTATATTTTACCTCTGTCAGTTTAATTAATGCATTGGAGAGCTATCTCTGTCTCACTTTCCCTAGTTTTATCACGGAACCACCCGTATATGAAAACAATTCCCAATAGCCATAACATATTCATAACACGTAAATCAAACATAATGTAAATATAACATTTACACATTTCAATCATAATATATCATGTCAAAATATTGACAAAATCAATTCTTTTATCAATCCATTTTCCAAAGCATTTGAAATATTAAATAAAGAGTCCTTATAATCAAAGTGTCCCATACCGATTTGATGCATTTAAAAGAAATTTCAATTTGAAAACATTCATGTCCATATGAATAAATACTTAAAATAATTTTTAAAATATGGACAGTAATGTGAATTATTTTGAATAATAATCCATTAAAAAATTTAAAATGATATTTTAGTTAAATATTTTTTAACAAAATGAGAGACCCTAGAATAAAATAATTGAGGAATAAAATTTACATAAATAAATATATAGAAGAACATATCCCAACATAATAATATGTAAATTAAATGGCATAACAAAAAAGAAGTCTTTTAAAAAGGGGAGGGTGAAAGGTTCCCTTACTGATTTGTAAACTTACGAAACATACACCCCCTGAAAGAAATATCACACAATGAAAATGTAAATACACATAAATTAAAGTATATTACAAAAAAATACAATCATTGGTAGTACATCCACAACACAAAATGATATAGTGGCTAATATAGCATGAATCTCATGCGAATAGAAAGTGAGATGAAATACCTTACCACGTTGCAATCAATAGAGTCGTCTGAGAAAAAGTTAATAACCATCAAATAAAAGTAATAATTCCATTAATATAAATAATATAATGATAATATATATCAAATTTAAGTACACAATACACCACATCAAATAAATAATATGTGAACAAAATAAATCTCTTGGAATTAATCGTGAGATAAGAAATCCCTTACCTCGTGTCAAACTTGACTCGTAGGTTCCATATTCTTCCTAGATAATAAAAATAAGTTAATTTCTATTTTATACATAAATTTTTTATTGTTTATTATTAATTTTATATCAATTACTACCTTTCAATAATAGTTAGTTAATTATTTGGGTTCATATCAGACATTTTGTCGATGTTCAGAATTTGAGTAAAAAATGAACTTGTTATAATTATAATTTGTCCATGTGGTCAAAACTCCATTATATCCAGAATAATATTAATGGTAAAGATATAATATATATCATATATATCCATTATATATATATATATATATTTATATTTATAATATTACATTATAGTAGGAGATATGAAATGCACCGTTCATGGAGACAGTAAGCCGTACGTACACATGAATGCTACATTCATTTCTATTTAATATTTAATGTAATGAAAATTTAATGATAAAAAGGTATATTATAATTTTAGTATAATATAATATGATATATATTTTTCGTAATTTCGTTAACTCCATCTATTTATGTTTCATGTACGTCAAGAACGAATCATATCACCTTAAGGGGGCGATTGTCCGCACTTTCTCAAATGAAATTATCGTGTTTACACATACTGGAAGGAAAAAAGGTATGTTTTTAAATTAAAATTAAAGATGTATATAGGAAACAAAAACATAATATATATCATATAGAAATACATTTTCATCATAATGGCCACCATTAGAGGCGGTAGGAGACAATTGAACAATCATCGATTCTTGAGGCGTTAGTTTTCCATTCAATGAAACAGTATATTCTTCACCCATTAGATGTAGGTGTGTGTAAGTGTAGTTAGAAACCTTCTTATGAAATCATAGTAGTATATTTATGATAATGTTTTTGTTATAAAATAATGTAATAAAAAAATTTTAGGGGATGGATAATTAAAATAAAACAAAAGTAAATAATAGAAGACGTTTCCATTAAATCGGGTAACTCTCTTTTGATTGAACAAAAATGGTTTCATGAAGTGATCCCTACCTAAGGTAAGGCATCTAGGATCATGATAGGGAACTTGGTACCTTATTCGGGCATATTTTTTATGATCCAAAGGCTTGAGAAGTGTGATTATTGGGTTAGAAGTGAGGGCTTTTTATAAGGGAGTGGAGGGGCTCTTTAAGAATGTTTGAAACAATTATTTTATTTTAAACTCTTCTTCAGTTTCAAAAGGTCAAATAATATCTAATATGAATGTTAAGATTACTCAAGGTCAAAATTAAATAATCCATTAAGAATTGTACTGGTTTTGGATATTCATTTAATATTTATAATATTATTTATTTAAATAATATATTAATGAGGTAAATATTGTATCATTATTGTGTCATATATAAATTAATTTATATTATGTCCAAAAATTAAAAATAAAATTCCAGGATGTTGGAAATAATATTAGTTTTCGAAACTATATTTATAGTCTAAATGATTATTTAAGTAACCCCTTGTAAAAATTTATTTACTAAATGATATTTGTTTATGCCAAATTAATTAATATAAAATGTCATTATTACTCACATGTGGCTCCATGGGGTTCCAAATTCGATCCAAGGATGCGCATGGTCAGATATGTATTATCCCAGAAGATTATTACACAGGTTTAGGTAATTTAATATTAGTATAATATTATATTTTACCCTTATTTACTATATTTACCCTTTAATCATGTAAAATAAAATGTATACTAATGTAAATATTTAAAATTCTTAAATATTAAAAGTTTCATATTTACATGATTTCAACCAACTGATTCAAAATATGGAATCCATTTTTCCAAATTTGAAACAACTAAGTTCTAGAAATTAACATAAAAATAATTCCCACTATTAAAATAAATCGCGTGTTTTTTATGGAATAATAGCTATCAAAATATTGACATTTGTTTATATCCAATTTCGAAATACAATTAATTATAATGCCCAAAAATAGATAAAATGGTAAAATATATTCTTATATAACTTTAAAATAAATTATAAAGTTAATTTAACTATCTAAATAAATTAGATCAAAAGGCACTTTTGAATTATAATATATTATTTTAACTATTAAATAAAAAGAACTTTTTCAGAAAAATACCAAACATTTACCCAAAGTAAATTTTGATGTCCCAAATCTAAAGAAGAATATTATTTTTTCAAATATAACATATAAAAGTTTCAAAAACTATATGTAAAGTGGTTTTCCAATAAAAGGTGGTAAATGGACCTTTTAGTGAATATTAGAGCATTTATGCTTAAAATCGAATTATTTACTTATTTTTAGCCTCTAACTTTTATTGGATAAATGTAAAAATATTCAACACACATGTATAATTATATTGTACTTAGTTCTATTCATTCTTTCCAATACAACAGCTAGGTGATAACTACTATTTAAAATAACAATATTATATTATTAGTGTGCAATATAAGATTTCGAAGAAACTCATTGATGTGTATTAGGTATGCCATCGAACATAGAGTGCATTTTATTGTAGAATCAATATTTAATTCAAAAATCTTAATAAGTTTAATAATTTTCATGTTCAATATTTACCTAGAATGTTACCTCCTCCCCCCCCCCCTTTTGGAATTTCCTCCTTACAATTTCAAAACTAGGATTGGAAATTTCATTAAAAGTCCCACATCAGAAAAAGAGTCAGTAAAACTATAACATTAATAGAATTAAAGAGAAGTTAAAAGGTCCCCCATGATAACCCACACATGTATTCTATGTAGGAAAAGATGTATTTTGAAGTGAGATCAAACAGTCAAGTTCTGATGGAGAGTGGTAGAAAACATGATAAGGAGAAAGTTAACCACCAGAATGACACAAACTTATAATGTTTTAAACGGTCTTTGATTTCAAATTAGGAAACAAAAACAAACAATATTTTTGTTTTATGTTCCATTTCATCATTTTTAGGAATTAATTTACTACATAGTATAAGAACACAATGCAATAAACTTACCTTCAAGTGGAGTGTCATCATTTAATAAGTTTCTACCAAAAGCAAATATTTTCTCCAAACAATGAGCTTTCAAAAAGACTTGGTCACATCAAAATCAAATGAATAATATTCTATATAAACACATAATCCTCCAAATAAGAACTATATATTTCCCTTATCTTTGAACATCAACTAAAAACAAAATGGTTAGTACAAGATCTTATAATCCCCAAAAATGATAATCTTTTATAAAAAAATTACTACTCTTATTCTTCAAAATTCAACAGAAGTACCCATAGTTAAAGAAAAACCATTCAATACATAATTGTCCTTTAAATTATACAATTTATTCCAAACTAACATTGAAACCCAAAACTCAAAAGGATTTAATCTCATAATCTTCCAAACAAAATCATAACAATTATCTCCAAATAGCATTGACTACTCTTATCGTCTCATACAAAACTGTAATTAACCTAATCACATATTATTTATTATAGGTTAGTCATTTTCATAAATAACCCAGATATCCATATTTTTAAAATTAAACATAAATTCTTCTAAAAATAATATTTCAACCTTTAACCAACAATTTAAATCCCATAGTATTCCATTTTCTGTAGGTATATATTGTTCCCCAAAAGAGACAACGTCTTCCAAAATTGGTTTTATCACTTATACACTGAATCATTTTATTATACTATTGATATCAATTTAATAAAACAAAACATCCCAAATCAACTTTTTCTTTATCAATAATATCATTTAACTAAAAAGATTAAGTCATATTAACCAGGGACTTCACATAGTCTAGTGGTAGGTGATAAGTCCCCATCGCACTTTGGTGGTGGGTTCGATTCCTATAACTTTGTCCGATGCGATGGGTTTTCACACGGTCTACACATTGTCCTTTTTATAAAACCCAAAAATAACCCTATAATATTTTATCCTCAATGGTTTCCTTATACCTCTCATTTTCATCCCAAATCATTATGATCTCCACATATTAATTCTTGATGTCTTATATATATTGTCATTTTCTTAATTTCACCACCACATGATAAAATGATATTATCCCCATAATAAAGTAGATCATGCCTTGATCATGGTGTCCATTTAGTTTTATCATAATCTTGTTCACATAGGTAGAATGTCAACTCACAGCAAAAATGATTTAAAGATCGCTCAAAATAATTTTTCATCCTTCATCCAAATACACCTTGTACAAATTAGTTCATATGGGTGCTCACAGAAAATTAGTTTCAAAAAATAATCATGTATGACAAATAATTTCCAAGCATCTAATAAAACATGATTTCTATAAAATATTCAGATCGAATATGATGGGAAACATTAAGTTAAAGGTACTTTTAAAATACCATAATTATGTACTGAGAGAATATATTGTAAAAGAAAATATATATAGTTTGTACAAGGGTATCCTTTTTCAGTACCTTTTTCAAAATCATAATATGCTTCAAAATCATGTGATAATGTAAAGTATTTTAGAATTCAATGAAAATATTTACCTTTATTGAATATATAAGAATATAGTAAAAATAGGATTTGATTAAATATAGCCCATGATCGGTGATGATATCGGGGTATAGTAGAAGATTTTGATATCTCAAACAATTTCTTATAAGTGAGATGTATGTTAGAAAAAGTTTTACAATCATACAAACATGACTTTTCAATAATTATAGCAAGCAAGTCATTAGTAATAGATTGGAATTCCATTTGATATCATCCTCCACCCATTTGTAACATACATTCCATGATTTTCAAAATGCTATAAAATAAGGATTTATCTAAAATAATAGGCATAGGGACTAACCACGTTTTTAATGAAAACTCCTAATCAATAAATTTTTCTAAACCAACCTCTAATACAAACTATAAGGACCCAGCCTTAAACATTACGTATTCTTTAATTAAATGGATAATTTACGTTGAGGAAATTTTCTGGTTTATAGATTTCCAGAATTAGGTCATAAAATTTATAAAACAACTTGAATATTATATGTAGACAATTGAACTCGATATCCATTTTTTACAAAAAATAAAAATTCTTGGAAAAAGAGTCATGTCTATTTCCATGTTTTAGAGAGAAATACTTTTCCTAGATCCCATCCCTAACCCTTATACATCATTAATTCTTGAAGAAAACATATCAAAAACATGGGATGACCATAAAAAGCTCAATATGGGATATAAGATAAGGAATGATAAAATTATCCTATAAATAAATTCAATACAATGAAACCATATTTTTTAATCATAACATAACTCATGAAATCATAATATTTATGAAAAACACATTGAAATAAAAAAATCATAAAGGTAACATGCGGTGTAAATAACATACATACATTGTAGCTATCACCTCTATAGAGGGAGTCACATTTGTAATACCCATCATAGTATATTCCATAATTATCTTAGGATAAACATTAAAGTTTACCTCTATCACATTACCCCAATACCTTGGAGAGCTATCTCGTGCTCACCCTCCCAAGGTTTATTAGGGAACCCCCTGTATACGTAAACAATGCCCAACATCCATAACAAATTCATATCCCATAAAACAAACATAATGGAAAGATTTAATTTCCACATTGTAATAACAATATGTCATTTCAAAATATTGACAAAATCAATGCTTTTATCAAACAATTTTCAAAACCATTTAAAATATTAAATAAAGATATTTCTGAATCAAAGCGTCTCATTCTGCTTTGAAGCTTTTGAACGAAATTTATATTTGAAAACATTCATGTTAATATTATAAAATCCTTAAAAACCTTTTTAATACATGAAAATTAATATGAATGATTTAGAAGAATAAAACTTTAAAACATTTAAAATGATATTTTAGTTACAGAGTTTTTAACAAATTGAGGGAGCCTGGAATAAAATAATTTAGGAAAAAAGATTTTTCAGAACATAATAATAACATGAGAATAAAGGAATTCGTGATATGATATGCCAAAGGGTAGTATGTAGACCATTTATGATTCAATTTTTGTATATCCACAATGATGTCTCAATGGAAATGTAAATTGAGACCAAATCCCTTATAAAACATTATCCTTAGATTAAGAATAAATCCATTAAATATAATCTGTGACAAATATAAATACAAAAAATATAAGTGGGTATTATGTGTAAAACAATCATAGGTTATTCACACATATTCATAGAACGACATAATCAATATGTAGATGTTTAACCCAAAAATTGAAATTGGGTTAAGAAGTTTTCTTACAGTTATTCGACAGCTTAACGATGTCACATTAAAATTCATAACATAATTTGATGAGATAGAAAATGATATCTCATCACATGGAAAAAAAAATTACATCAATAAGGATATATAATAACATATCACAACATAATAATTTGTAAATTAAAATCCATAACATAAAGAAGTTTTAAAAATAGGAGGGTGAAAGGTCCCCTCGCTGATTTAGTAACTTACGAAACATACACCCCATGAAATAAATAATTCACAATGAATATTTAAATACCCATAAATTAAATTATATTACACAATGAATATAATCATGGGTAGTACATCCTCCACACAAAAGAAAATTTTAGTAAATGTAGCATGAATCTCATGAGAATAAAAAGTGAGATGAAAAACAATACCATGTTGTAATCAATCGAGTCATATGAGAAAAAGATAATAAACAACAAATGAATCATATAATACCAAGAATATAAATAGAACCATGATAATATATACCAAATTTCAGTACAAAATACACCACATGTAATAAATAATTGGTGAACAATGGAAATATCACAAAATTAAAAGTGAGATAAGAAATCCCTTACCTCGTGTCCAATATGACTCGTATATTCCTTGTTCAACCTAAAAAATAACCATAAGATAATTTCTACGGGATTCATAACCTTTTTATTTTTTATTAATACTTATATATCACTTATTATCTTGCAATAAATGTTAGTTAATTATTTGACTTCATATCAGACTTTTTGTCGATGTTTGGAATTTATGTTAAAAATGAACTTGTTATAAGTACAATTTGTCTGTGTGGTCAAAAATACATTATCTCCAGAATGATATTAACGATTTAGATATCATATATATCATATATATCGACTGTTTATATATATATATATTTATAATAGTACATATCATTTGGATATAAGAAATTATATGTCCCATTCATTGAGATGGTAAGTCGTATGTACGCATGAACGCTACATTCATTTATATTTAATATTTAATTGAATGAAAATTAATGATACCTAGGTATATAAAAAATCTACTATAATATAATATGATATATATGTTACATAATTTCATTAACTCTATCTTTATAAATTCCATGTATGTCAAGAATGAATCATATCACCTTGAGGGGGCGGTAGTCTGCACTTCTCAAATGAAATTATCGTGTATACACATATTGGTAATCATAAAGGTATGTCTGTAAATATAAATTACGAAGAATATAGAAGAAAAAATCTTAATTTATATCATTTATAAATACAGTTTCATTATAATGGCCACCATGAGATGCGGTAAGAGATAATTGAACAATCATCGCTTCTTGAGTTGTTAGTTTTCCATTCACAAAAACAGTATGTTATTGATCCATTAAATAGAGGGGTGTGTAAGTGTAGTTAGAATACATCTTATAAAAACATCTCAGTATATTTAGGATATTGGTTTTATTATAAAATAATGTAACAAAAAGATTTTATGGGTTGGAGATGTAAAATAAAACAAAAGAACTGAAAAGAAAAATTTACCATTAAATCGGGTAACTCCCTTTGTATTTAACTTAAAGGGTATATTGATGTGTTTTAATCCAATGGTAATGATTCAAGGATGAATAGAGGTATATTGGGAGCTATTTGGAGCTAAGGGTGTATGATCCAAAGGCTTTAGAAGGGTTAGGAATTAGTTAGAAGTGACAGCTTTTATAAGGGAGAGGAGGGGCTCTTTAGGAATGTTTGAAACAATTATATTATTTTAAACTCATCTTCGATTTAAAAATGTCAAATAATCCTTAAGATCAATTTTAAGATGACTCATGGTCTAAATAAAATTATCTAGTAAGAATTATATGGGATTTTGATATTGTTTTAATATTTATAATCTTATTTATTTAAATCATTTAAAAACGAGGTAAATATTGTATCATCATTGTGTCAAAAATAATTAAATTTCATTGATGTCCAAAAATTATAAAAAAATAACATGATGTGGAAAAAAAATTTATAATGATATTCGAAAAGAAAACTTATATAACCCATGTAAATATTTATTTACTAAAAGATATATTTTTTTGTAATTTTTTTCATTGCATAAAATTAATCAATATAAAATGTCATTATAACGCCCATGTGGCACCATGGGGTCCCAAATTCGACCCAAGGATTCCAATGGTTAGATATATATCATCCAATAGGATTAGGAAACATTTTTGGATAAATTAGAATTAGTATAATATTATATTTTACCCTTATTTTCTATATTTACACTTTAAGCATGGTAAATATAATATTTACTAATGTAAATTTTTAAAATACTAAATAGAAAAGTTACCTATTTATACAATTTAGACCAAAAGATTCCAAATATAGGATCCATTTTTACAAATTCAAAACACATAAGTGGCAGAAATTAATTTAAAATTAATTCCTACAGTTAAAACAAATAGTGTGTTTTTATGAAATAAATACTATCAAGCGGTTGACACTTGTTTATTTCCAATTTAAAAATAAAATTACATCCAATGACCAACATTAGATTAAATTGTATGTATATATTATAATTTCACTTTAAACCCAATTAAAAATATAATATAACTAGATAATTAAATTAGATTAAAAGGCACTTTTGAATTAAAATATATTATATTCACTATTCATTAATAAAAGAACTTTATCAGAAAAATAACAAAACTGTACCCAACGTAAATTTTGAAATCCTGAATCTAAAGAATAATCTTTTTTTCAAATAGAACATATAAAAGTGAAAAAAAACTATATTTAATGTCGGTTCTCCTCTAAAAGGCGGTAAATCTACCTTTTAGTGAATATTAGAGTATTTATGCTTAAAATCGAATTCATTACTTATTTTAAGCCACTAACTTTTATTTGAAAAATGTAAAAATATTCAAAAAAATTGTATAATAATATAGTTTTTATTTATATTCCTTCTCAACATTACAACAGCTAGGTGTTAACTACAATTTAAAATAATAATATTATATTATTAGTGTGCAACGTAAGATTTCAAAGAAACTCATTATTGCGTATCGGGTACGCCATCGAACAGAGTTTCCATTTTAAATTGAAATTAATATTTAATTCACAAGTATAAATAAGTATTAAAAAATTCATTTTCTTTATATACCTTGTATTTTACAGGTGTTTTAGGTGATAATATGTTTTGAGTATGGATTTGTGTATCCCTCAAATTTTAAAATTCAATATGTTAAAACTAAACACAATAACCACATTATATAATAGAAATATGTTGGGTTTTTTAAATATAAACATGATTTAGAAATGATTTCCAGTAAAAAATTTCTATTTATTTCATTGATGAGAAAACAGACTAATGTATATCTTGTTAATGATTAAACATTGCATACACATTGTTTTTTTGGACAAAAAATCATATTTGTGTTATACCAAATAAATCCATGTTCTCTAAATATATATCACTATATGTTTATATGTCACTAATATATTCAATAAAATTCTCATCCTCGAAATTATACTGATTATGGTCATAAAATTTTGAAGAAGTATAAAAATGTTCTAGTAAATCACTCATGATTCCATTTATTGCATATCCATCTATAGTTTGAACATTGTAGTGTCAAAACATACAATGTCAAAAAGGATAATTATATTCCACATCAATTATAAAGGTAGATCTAGGTTTCAACTGTAATCTAGTGTTATTGTGAATAAAATCTTATAAAATCATTAGAAATAATGAATATACACTAAAAACATCGAAAAAATAGTTATCATTCTACAATTTCACAAGGTAAACTTTATCAGAAATTTTTTTATATGAATGATATTATACAGATTTTTTAAATTATATCAAACCATATAAGTTGGATAATTACTTAAAAAAGAAACATCACCAATTAAAAATAATTCTCCTATAAAATTGTCTTAAACAATTACAATTTATACATTTATATTTTTAAATTTCTTGATGAACTTTATGTTTCTAGTAATATTTTCGGAAAACACACTTTCTATGAATAACATGTTTTACATTCTGTTACTATTCTTTTCGGATTTAATAAAATAATTTTTTTTTACCTAGATATTATTTGGTCTTAATTTATTAAAAGATTAGTATTTTCAAATCACAATATGCCCAAAATATATATATTCTATAGGTATTCGTTCCCTAAAAATATATACATTATGAATCATATGTCAATGAACATATTCAAATTAAATATAAATTATTGATTCCAAAAATTTATAAATCATTTATAAAAATGTTCAATATTAGGAATAATGTAAATTTGATAGAAAATTATGTTTTCAAAAGAAACATAATATTCCAAAAAAAAATTATAATATCTGTAATGTTATTTTCTATCAAAATATTCCTTCATAGAATTAAATTTTGATTCAAAATTTATAGACAAATAATTTCATATTTTTTTACATTTATTTTATTATCTTCACAAGTTAAGCTAAATATATATTTTTATCTAATTATAATGAACGTGTTGAAATTCAGTAAGTATATTTTGTAATTAAATCATAGAATATTCTAATATATGAAATATTACATTAATATTATTTTAATGCATTATAATTATTTTCCTCCAGTATTGATATATATGATATTATTTATTTAATAAAAAGAAATCTACCTTATCTTCATATGTGACACCATTTTCTCTTTCAAGAGAAAATGAACTAAATTCATCAACCGGAGTCTTAATGAAAATTTTTTCTTAAACATTATTCTATAGTGGATTCAGGAGATACATTATCCACATATTATTAATTGGAATTTAAAATATCTTCATTAAATAAACAAACCACATAATATTAACTATACTGAATAGATGATCATTCTAATGATGTTTCTCCACTAAATTTACTGTATCATTCTAGATAGTTTAAAATTTTATTCCCATTTATTTTACAATCATTATTTGATCATCATTATTTTACTGACAGTCTTGTCCAATTACTTCTTTTATTCCACGGTTTCATACACACAAAGAAAATATTATGCGAAGTCCCCTTATTATCCCTTAAGTATAACATATTTAATTTCTGCTTATATAAAATATATTTCATTCCAAAACTCTGGTAGATACATTTTTAAATATATGAAATATCTCTTTCACATTAAAATGTGGTAATAAAATCGGAATGAGAATTAATTTACCTCTTAGACATTGAATATTTAGAAACATTTTCACCAATATTTACCTTTTTATATTAAACGATTTGAGACATTGAATACAAAAAATTTATATTCTTTATTTTATTATTTTTTCACCTATCACATCAATTTACTCTCATATAGTATAATAGTTCCAATAATACTATATACAGTCATTTTTTCTGATAATTTTTTATTATCTACATTTTTTCTCATAGATTTCCACTCATTCAAAAAAAATATATTCTTTTTCTCCATACGACATTAATATGAAAATACCTTCCCTATAAAGGACTATAATTTGTGGAAAATTTTCATAATTCTTTGACGTATTTTTGAATCTAATTCAATGGGTTAAAATGAATATCATCATAAAAAATATGAAGCAAATCCACTCAGCTTTAAAAACAGATATTAAAAAAATCTATTAAACATTCTCCAAGTATTATTAATCATAACCTATGATGTTATCTAAAGAAATACTCCTAGTAGTTCAATATTATATATTATTTTGATCTCTATAATTTAGCTGATATGAAATTTCTATTCTCTGGTAAACTTTTTCAATTCATTACCAAGAGAACAATATTTCAGGTTATCATATAAACATTAAAAAATCATGTATTAGTCATATAAGTCTTCATCTGTTCTCATTAATATTTATAACCATGGTCATAAATGATGGGTTGTCTTCAAGGATTCAGATACCCTAAATTGAAAATTTATTATCCCATAATCTAGAAAATTATTTTCTCTTGTACATGGTTAGTGTTTGGATATATATATATAAATAATATTACATAAAACTATAAAATATTATGAATGTATAAAATATATACTATATGACATGATATATTTTTTTAAAAAAATTACATAAAATTTTTATAAAAACACTATTATTTTAGGAATACCTAGACAAAAAATTATATCTAATAAGCTATATAATTTTTGAGTAAAATATAATTTAAATAATACATAATTTGAACATCATAAAAAATAATTAAAATAAAATAATGTTTTGTTAATAAATATTTATTACAAATCATACAATACCATAGTTAAGGAAGGTATTCGATTTCATTCAAATAGATAATGAATTATAAATTTTTGAATTTATATATCCCTGATTGTAAACCAATTTACAAGCCAATATTTCAACCTTGGTAATCCCATGATTATTATACTTAGACTACATTTTCAAAAATAACATTAAAATAATTTATATTTATTAACATCATAATGGATATACATTCAACGATATAAAGTTTTAGTATCATTGGAAATTGTGGACCATACATCACATTTACACAATGAAACATAAACATATTTAAAATCCACAATCTTTATTGACATAAATTCTCTCATATTCTCTTTAGTATTTGTAGGCACATGAGAATATACGTTAAATAGTTGAGTCATATAAAATCCTAGTATTATGGTGAATAATGTATGGGAATCAATATAACATGGGATATCATAGTCATAATCATAATATAATAATCATGATATCATCATCAAAATCTTAATATTATCATTCGATAATATTGTGGAATGACCAAATACATAAAAATGAATCATCGTGGCATAGTGGTAAAATAACTCTATTAGTTGTGGGAGAATTTATCATCATGTTCATGCATAACATATATGAATAACCATAGCATAATAATAATGAAATAATATAGATTCATGTTCAATAATAATAAACATTATATCATGATTTAAATCACATTACCAAATTAATTGGTTTCATATATAATTTCTTTCCCACCCATCACATTGTAATATTTAAATATTTATCCAAGCCATTTAGAATTTAAAAAAAAATCGAAAATAAACTTTTAAAATGAATGGGTTTAATAAGGATTTAATAATAAATTAAAAAATTAAAAATGTTAGGGACACAAAATGAGTAAGGTAGAACATATTTATAATAAAAAACATCATTATTGCGTGAAGGAGAAACAACTCAATAGGAGAAAAATATGACTTTTGTAATGGAATGCTTTTTTATAAATTCATTATATTTGGCTTCTAAATCAATGTGGTAAAATGTATACTCGCAAAAAAAATTGAATAATATTGAAATGTAATTTACTTAATATTATAGGCATATAAATTCCATGTACGTCTTGAATGATGGATATCCCATAGAAAAGGAGTTTGGACTGGGTTCCCCTTACATAAAATTACTCATTTTCATCTAATTTTTTCCTCCTAAATAATAATACTAGAATTATTAATATATAGGTCAAGAAGTTAATTATGTTCATTTGTTAAAATATTTATCCATTGTAATTACTTTATTTAAATTTATTACACACTTTGTTTAATGTATAATTTTTCATGTCATGTTCTAATAATATTTTCTCACATTGCATCAAAGATTCCAATTTTTTGATGTCATTTTAACAATATAATAATTAATTAATGAAGAATAAAAAATATCATTATACCTTAACATATCGTAAAGAATTTATTTCATCCAAAAAATGGTTGTTGATAATAATAGTTTTAAAAATAACATTGTTGGAAATTAACTGACATTTGATTGAACATTGTTGAAAGACCTGGAAAGGGAAATTTGAAAATTATGTATTTCATTATTATGATACACCAAATAGGTTAAAAACATTTATATAATGCTAAAAATGAATAAATAATTTATTTTTTTTGAAAATAATTCAGATAATATAATGATAACAAGAAAAACTATAGAAGAGTTGATAGAAGCAAACTCTCTCATCGATGTACCTTATCTTATATGACAGTAAGAACACCCTTGAGTATTGGATTTGGTATATTCTAGAACATAACTATGTATTATAATGCGATTTATAAGGTTAATTTTGGTATTGATTTATCTTCTGAAATTGGGGGATGAGTGTTTTTTAAGGGGGAGAGGGGTTATTTATGCATAAAGATAGGAATATTTTTGAAGTAAAATATTAACACAATTGTAAAAATTATAATAATTATTTATTGAAAATAAAAATAATATATAAAATTAATTTAATTATTTTTAGAATTTTAGCACTTTTAAAATTCTAATTCACTTTTGTTTTCAAAAAGAATTTCTTAGAAAAGGAAAAAAATTATTTTAATTGAATATTTATAATTTTTGGTATTATAAAATGAGTTTTAGGTTTAGTAATTTTGTTATGGGTATATTAATGAATTGTTTAAGAAAATAATTATATTCTTTCTAGTACCCAAGTTATCTAAATTAATATTTAATTATTTCATGATGAATTATGTATTTCAATATACACCAATTATGATAAACGCATATTTTTAATATTCACCTATTTATTAAAGTATTTTTGAAAATTCCAAAAAAAATCACAATTGAAAAATTTGGACATTTTGATTTTGAATATTCTATTAATGATATAATTATAGAATAAAAAAAATGTTATTTAAAATATTTATATAAAAATTACTATTTTTTAGAATTTATTTAAAATCCAGTTTATTAAAAATGATTACATATTTTCTTTGAGTGTTGTATCAAGATATTAACATTTTGAGATTATAAAATTTATATTTACTAAATTTACTCCTGATAAAAATTACTTATAGCACAACATATTATTTTGAGAATGTAATACAATTACAATGGTCATGTTAGCCTTCACAACACTCTGGTTATTTTTTTGAATTTTCAGGTTTCTATTTAAATGGAAACATTTCAATTTCAAAAGTCAAATTTCTACATATAAAAAACTATAAATTACCTAATTTATTATTCACATAAATATGTAACATTGTTATATAATTATAACTTTTAATATTTTTATAAGATTACTAATATTTTTATACATTTAAATAGTTGTGGGTATGGGTATGACGATTAAAGATATTTGGGGGCCCTTATTTCACAAATTTTACCTTCTCTATTATATTTTATTTGTCCATTTTTAATAATTGTACTTTTAGTATATTTGGTATCTAACTATTATAGTTATATTTTTTAATGATATAATGTTTTTTGATTTCTATACATTTTTTACATGAGTAATATTATATTATATAATTCAATAGATATTTATTCATGAAGGAAAATATTACTAATAAACACTGGGTCATTAAAATATTCCCCCTTTATAAAATTTCATCAACAACATTTAAAAACATTTTTTGAGTTGATAATAGATGAGGATATTTATATTCCATTGATTCATCTAGTTTCTTTATCAAATGTTCATTCATATGATTTAACAAATAATGTTTCACATGGATAACTCTATTAATATGTATTTCACATTTTATGAGGTCCATGGTCATCACTACATACACATCATAATAGAGGTTATTATCTTGCTATAACACCTCTAGATTTATCACATGTGAGGGGATAGGTATGTACTTCCCCAAGAGATATATATAGACCACATCATAAACAAGATCCATATTTGGTTAAATTCTATCTTAGTATACCACTACCCCTATGTGAAACAGGATATTATAGGAGGAATACACCTTGGGAGAAGATTGCAATTCATTCAAAATAGTATAATTACTTTCCATTGAGATAGTTGAAGGAAAAAATTGCCTCAAACATCAAACTCTATTTCCCTGCAATAGTTCTAATCAAATACATTTTCCAAAATCTTAAAAAAAATTAGATGTATTTTAATGGATTTAAAATTCTCTACAATCTGTTGAATAATACTATGCCCAAGTATATTTATTTCTATAACATTATCCAAACATGTTTTATATTTACATATGTTCCCATACATGGCATCATATGGAGATATTTGAATTCATGAATGGAGGATGTTATTTTATGATATCCCAACTTATGATATATGTTGATCAAATCAATTTTTGAATTACATTTATAAGGCTAGATGCATTTCATGGACTTTTTAAATAGTCCATTCATATTGGACATAATTTTTGGGGTGATATTCTTTAAAAAATTTAATTTACTATTTAATTTAAGTTGAAGAGTTTACTATAATTTACATGTCAAACATGGATCATAATCTGAGATGATCAAAATTGGAACCCCATATAGCCACTAAAATACATTAAATTCAATATTGGAATGATTTTCAAGTAGCAAATCCTCCCAATTTAATATAAATTTTTCATTCATAGTGATTCAATCTTCCACAACACATATGGGATAGTTTCCATTAGATTTCATTAGAAAACTAGTGACAATGTCTATGGTGATGTTCCCATTTCCACATGGGAATATATAATTGTGAAATCTCCCCTTTGAATATCTTTCACTAAAAATAAATATACTGACATAATAAGAACCTTGAGATATAATATGTAATCCCCTTCTTCATGTTGTCCCACTAGATATTCTCTAGAATATCATAGTACATATTTTTTCTTCCTAGATTGATAGAGGAATATGACTTATGAACATTTTCTGATATATTCTTTTTTATCTCAGCTGACCTATGATTTATTATTCTATTTGTAAATCAAATGTCACCATACTCATCAATTTTGAAATAATGTATCTGTCATTTTTGTACTACTTTTTCCTTCCCATTATGCTCACAATCATCCATATTTTCCTCATTGTTCTTCACTAATTTCAGGGGTTTGGAATTCATTTGGTAAAGGTATTGTGTATTCCCTATTATTATGATTTCTATAACTATACATTTTCTATATATAAATATATATACTTTTACGAACAACATTATTGATAATGGATTAGTTTATTTTCTGATAAGAGAGTCATCTACGTTTTCCATCATTCCAAGATGGTACTGAATTGAGATATCATAGTTCTAGAAGATGTCTAAACATCTTATGTGAAGTATGCTGAAATATTTTTGAGTAAATGTGTACTTAAGATATAGATGATCAGTATATAAGTCAAACATATAACCATAGTGATGGGGCTGAAAATCCACCATTGTGAATATCTCAACTGACATGTTGCGTAGGCCATCACATTGTCCTTTATAATTAGTACACAACCCAATCCCTTCCATGAATCCTCATGGTATATCAAAAAACAATCTACAATTTTGTGTATTGTGGGTATAATAATAGTGAATGGCCTATTAATAATATTAATGAAACATTCCTTCCATCATTCTATATATACAAACATTACCCCTTTGAAAAAAAAATTAGTGGGCTAGAAAATCATCTGAAATTTATCTAAAATCTTCAGTAGTATCTTATATGAAAACATAACTAAGGATTTCGGGGTAATAAGTGGGTCTAAACAATTACCTAATTTATTTTTTTCATTGATGGTTCTATATAAATTATATCAATTATGATGAAATGCCACAAGATGGAAACATGATGTATCTAAAAGTCACAAATTCTAAACATCACATAAATTTTCTCCTTCATTAAAATTCCTTATAAAATCTTTATTTTTTATTCTTTTTCTTACATGATCTCAAAATAATAGAATATATCACCAATAAAGACAACCATAAATTTTTCAACATCATCTCTAATGGTATATTAATTACAAGCATTAATATTGTAAGGGAATTATTATGTCTTAAGGGAATCAATAGGAACTCCTAGTGTCCATACCATGTAGGGAAATTATAATTATGAATATTTTCAATCATCACCCTTAGTTAATTTTATCAAGAATGATGATTGTCTATTAAGAACTTATGAGCTTCCCATAATTGATTCAATAATCAATCAATCCATGGAAGAGGACAGTAGTTCTTTATGGTGATCTTGTTGATCTCTTCATAATTTATACACAATAATATTGTTCTGCCCTACTTATTGAAAAATTATATTGTTTCACCCCAAGTCGATGTAATTGGGTGCACGATCCCTTTGTCTAAATGATCTAGTAGGTGTTTATTTATCTACTCTAGTTAAATAATGGCCATCATATAGGGTAATTTTCATATATGAATGGATATAGTTATATTTTCTATTGATAAATCTACCTCATGATAAAGGGTATGAAAAGTAAACACTTGGGGAAATACATCAGTTCTTGTAGGTTGATTCTTTTGTTAACTCGACTTTTTGGGAAATGTATTATTCATCATATGGTAGAAACATCCCCTCTATTGTGGGATTTTATAACTTATATTCATGATCATAATTTCATTTTTATAGGTTCATTTTATAGTTATAAATATGAAATGATATCACTATATTATGATAGTTAATATGGGCTCTATATAATGACATTTAATACATGTGTATTATTGCATTGAATTTCACCAAGGGTAATATTACAAGATTTACTAGATGTATCTTTCGGAAAATTCTAATAGGGAGAGTTTACAACACATAGGATTCATTGATCTCACCACTAGGTGTTATTAAAAATATAACTACTTCATGGTACCAAGTATTCATTTCCTTATTCTGAGAATATGTAGGATATAAATAAGTTCTTAGAACAAGAATCACATAAAAAAATACATTCCTTCATGTATATGAAGTATAACATGTATAAAATCATTTTAACCTTACACTATAGGTATAATTATGGATGAAGAATACCCATTTTCCTTTATATTCGGTGGTTACTGATTCTGATTACCATCAAGGATAGTTGGTTTAGTACACCAGACTGTATATTAATCCTAATCTCTATAGTTGAAGAATTAAAACATGGATGGATCCTTGGGAGGATCATTTCATCCCTTAATCATGTTGTGTGTCTTATTTGTTTCTATTAGACATTAATGGGGTCAAAGAATTCCCATTACCGTATTGAATCATTTCCCCTCCCATTGAGTAAAATCCCAAGATGTTTCTTCCAACATTTTTTACATATGGGTGGTGGGATTCACTTTCATTCATTTTCATTTAATCCAACATATTGAAATCCCATAATTTAGTACTTATATCTATAAACAATATACCATTCCCTGAAATACATATCTATATTGAGATAACAACGAACTAATTCATCTTAAAATATAATATATAGGATAGATAAATCCTTTAAAAAGTGTGGTTTTAAAACATAAAAATATATTTTTTTTCTATATTTTCTTATCTCAAAACGTGTGGTGTTTCCTAAAATCCTGGTGTAGTTTTTCTCATATTTCAATATGGATTCATCATTATATTTCATAAATACTATGAATTATCTCCCCATATTTTATTGATGATTTCAATGGAATAAATTTTATGAATTATTTTCTTAATGTTTTCCCACTCCATCTCATCAATTAAAATTTTTCTACTGTTATTTATCAGTTAACAGAAAATTATCAATGGAGAAGTTCCTCAGTGAGAATATTTCATTCTTTGGGAAGTAAATAATGGGAAAAAGTGGTCATTGTATTTTATAGTCTCATAAGAGATGCAGATCCATGGTGGTCATAAATTCAAAACAAAAATGAGGATGAATATGTTTAAAATATGGAATGGTGGGAGTTTAATTATTTTTTCATAGAAAAAAACTTCCCTCGTAAACATTGAGATGAAATGGAAAGGAAATTTTTGAGTCTAAGGAATAAAGAGAATGATACTGTCGCAAAGTATGAGGCAAACATTACAAGGTTAGCAAGGCATGATATAGATTATATATATTTCCCAAGGAGTAATATTGATCGATTCATTGATGGGTTAAAACCATTTATCTATCGAGCATTAGTCTCAAAATCCTTCTCATCATATGAATCTATTGTCTCATGTCATATGAAGACTGAAAATGAATTCTCTATGCCATACAACATTAATGAAAATCAAGATAAGAAGAGATCTGTTGAACACTCTAAAAATTTAAATAAGGGGAAGAAGGGAAATGATGAATTTATATTCTGTATTAAATGTTGGAAGAAACACCATGTTACATTCCTAAGGGGAATGGGAGTCTGTAACAAGTGTTGTGGAAAAGTCCACCAATCATGTGATTGCAAGGGAAAGAATGTGGATATGAATGTTGAATACTATAATTTTAATGAAATGGGGAATTATGAAAATAAATGTACTAAGCACCAAGGAATCTTACCTCTGAAAAGGATAAGGGAGGAAGGCCAAGCATTTTCAATCACAACTCCGAGGATGATCTTTTGAATGATGTGGTAGAAGGTACAGTAATCATTTCCTAAAATTTATCCAATTCTCTATTTGATTCAAGATCATCATATTATTTCTTATCATCATAGTTTTCCAATAAAATTATATATTTCCATTTTATTTTAACAAGGGTATTTTCAGTCAAAAATCCTAAGGTAAATATCATTGCAAAAAATGTTTGTGAATTAGTTACCATTGTGTCCTATAAACATTCCTTATTTGCTGATCTCATCATCATAGACATGATTGAATTTGATATAACACTCAGTATGTATTTGCTTTTGGACCATGATGTGAAAATTTATTATACTAATAAGGTGGTTATATCTTTGATGATGATAATGAATACAAAATATTTAGAGAAGAAACATCACCATCTGGTTGCCATCTATATCCACCCCTTGTATCATAACTAAATTAAAATATTCGGGAGGAAGGGAGTGAAATAAATATTTTTCATGAAAGAAATCATCAAATTGGAAACATATATATTGTTCATGAATATTTTGATTTTTTTCCATATGATATACTTGGACATCCTCCAGAATTATAAATTGATTTTTCCATAGATTTATTTCTATGTTATAGGAATATATCGATGTCCCCTTATAAAATTGATATTGTGGAATTAGTGTAACTAATGAAACAACTAGAGGAATTTTGTAATAAAAGATTTATTCTCCCATGTTTCTCTCTTTGGGGAGCCCCTATTGTGTTTGTTAAGAAGAAATATGGATCGGTGAGGTTGTGCATTGAATAGAGGGAGATCAATGCTCTAACAATAAAGAAAAAGTTTCCCCTACCTTGCATTAATGATTTATTCAATCAACTTCATGTAGATTAATATTTTTCAATTATTGACCTTCTATCTGGATAACATCAGTTGTCTGTGAAGAATGAAGATAGTTCAAAGATAGCTTTTCATAATAGGTATAGGCATTACAATATTATAGTAATTCCTATTGGAATGACTAATTCACCCACTATCTTCAAGGATCTAATTAATAATGTTTTTAAGGAATATCTAGATGACCTCATTGGGGAATATATTGATGATATCATGGTATAATCTAAAATCTATGATGATCATTAAAATCACATGCCCACTATTCTAAAAACTTTTAGAAAAATTTAATTATATGGGATGTTTAGAAAGTGTGAATTCTTGCTTTAGGATACTTATTTTCATGTCCATATTGTCTCTAAGGATGGAATCTATTTTGATCCTTCTATGAAAAGAGTAATACAAGAATGGACAACCCTAAAAAGTATAACTGAGGTAAACAGTTTTATTGTTCTAGCAGGTTATTATCTGCTTTTTGTCCAAAATGTTTCCTGATTGGCTAACCCATTAAGCAATGTCACACGTAAAGGGGTAAAATTGTTTGGACAAATGAGTGGGAATTATTTTTATGAACTAATGAGAAGATTATTCAATACTCCTATATTAAATATACCATTGTGGAATGATGTGATTGTTATTTATAGTGATGCTTCAAACAATGTACTTGGTGGTGTCCTTATTTAGAATGATTAGATTATTGCCTATACATCACGACAGGTAAAAATTCATGAACAAAACTATCCAAATCATGATATTGAGTTAGCAATTGAAATCTATTATTTGATGATATGGAGGAACTATCTATATAGTGAAATTTTTTAAATATATAGTGGTCACAATAGTTTGAAGAATATTTTCTATCAGAAAGAACTCAACATGAGGCAAAGGATATGGCTCAATCTACACAAGGATTGTTATTGTACAATACACTATCTCATGGGGAAGGAAAATAAGGTGGAAGATGCTTTGCACAAAAAGTGTCATGGAGTTTTGTAGAATTTGAATGTTGAAAGGGATCATATATTAATGGATCTAGTGAAGATGGATATGGAAATAATCATGGAAGATGAAACATCAATAATTTTTCAAATGGTTTTCATACAATATTTAGTAGAAAACATAAAATGTTCAGTGACTAATGATTAAGTGTTTCAAAATGAAATTATCTTTTAATGAGGTGAGATGGATTGACTTGGTATATGACAATGGAATTATGAAATTTTTTAACAGACTTTGTGACTGTGACATACCTAATTTAAAAAAGGGAATTTTTGGATGATTATCATAGCCCTTGTTTTTCTATACACCCTGGTAGCACTATGATGTATAGATAGTTAAAGGAACATATTTTATGGGACAACATAAAAAATGAGATTGAAAATTATGTTTCAATATGTATGGTTTGTCAATAGGTGAAGGATGGAAGAAAACATCTTTGATGAGTCATGCAACCTCTTCCCATACTAGAGTGGAAGTGGAATGAAGTTATGATGGAATTTTTCATGAGGATACCAAAGACTCTTAGAAGGAATGATGCAATATAGCTCATTGTTCATCGTACTTCCAAGTCATGACATTTTCCTTATATAAGAGAAAATTTATATCTTCAACATTTAACAGGACTATATATTAATGTATTCATAAGACATCATGGAGTACCCCTGTCGATTTTTTCTGATCATGCCCCACTTTCACATCAAGATTCTAGAAAAGTCTTAAGAAATCCAAAGACACTGAACTTCCATTGAGAAATGACTACCACCCTCAAACTAAAGGACAATTAGAATGGACTATTAAATGATTAGAAGACATGTTGAGAGCATTATCACACGACTTTCAAGGTATGTGGGATCAATATTTACCCATGGTAGAATTTTCCTATAACAATAGCATCCATTCATGTATTCTGATTAAATGATATGAAGAGTTATACAGAATGAGATGTCACACACTAGCTTTTTGTGATGATGTGGGTGAAAGAGAACTCGTAAGCCTAGAACATTTTGTGGAAACTATGGAAAAGGTGAAGATTATCCAAACCCAATTTAAAGCAGATCAAAGTAAATAAAAGTTATATACCAATAATAGAAGGAAGGATTTGAAATTTCATGTAGGATATCATGTTTCCTTGAATGTATCTCCATGGAAGGGTGTAATACAATTTGGTAAGAAAGGTAAATTATATTCTAGGTACATCAGACAGTTCAATATTCTAGAACGAATTGAAGTAGAAGCTTACCCTTTTGAAATGCCTCCAAGTTTATACAAAGTTCATGATGTGTTCCATGTATCACTATTGAGAAAATACATGCTTGAACCAATGCACATACTCACCTATGAAGAAAGAGAACTGGGACCTGATCTATCATGGGGTGAAGATCCTATTATGATTTTTCATACTAGAAAACAAGTGTTGAGAAACTAGACAACTCATTTATTTAAGGATCTATGGGGAAACCATTAGATAAAAGAGGCAACATTGGATCCCCATGAACATAGGATGAAAAAACACCTGAATCATTGTATTCAGTAATATTCTAGAAAATTTGAGAATTGTATTACTTGACGGAGGGAATTATGTAACTCCCTAAACTTCCATGGTACACTTCTAAATTAAAAATACAATACTTTGCATTGTATGCAAAATCAATTTCTATCACACCACAACCAATCCAACATGCCATTTAAAAAATAGTAACGAATATTAATAACAAATTTTATAAATTTTATAAATTTTATTTCTAATAATGATAATCATCTTTGGATTCGGAATATAAAAATTTTCTTAGGGTGAATTTATTTCTATTTTTCTAAAAGTATTCAATTTTTTTGAATAGTGAAAAAAAGACGTTGTTGTTTAAAACCGAATTCTATTTAATTAGTTGTTTTTTAATATTTATTCTAATATCATAATAGATAGAGAATACATATATTAGTTCAATGTAATTCATTTGAGTCATTTTATAATAATATTTGTTATATAAAATTTTATTGAACTATTTAACTCCTTTTACACACATTTTAGGAAAATTTGAAAATTTACACAAAACATAATTTTACCCCTTCTGAGAATTGAATTTCAAAAATCTGAGAGACATTCTTTACATCGATAAGTAAAATTTGATTTAATAGGATAAATTTTTTTTTGAATAGTAAATTTTGAATTTTATTTACCACAGTTAAATGTAATCAAGGTATTTAAAGGTAAAAATAATATAATAATTACACATAATAAATTATTAATTCTATTGGATACGTGTTTTTTGACCAAAATCATCCTTAGGAATAAAATATGATCATCTTTGATCCAGTAATATTAGATTAGAACGTTTCTTATTATTTTATATAATGAAGAGTTAAACGTGTTAAATTAAAATTTTAATTACTAAAACATTTTTATATAGGGTTATACATAATATAAATTCGACTATAAATATTCAATATCAAGCTAAAATTATTTCACATATCATGGTATTTTATTAATAATTGTTATACATTAAATAATTAAATTTATTTATGACACAATGATGATGCATTAATTACATTATTAATAAAATAGTAAAATAATTTATATAATAAATATCTAAATTAAGGTAAATTGAGACTTTTGATGTATTTCACTAGTTTTATTGGTTAATATTACATGTTTGGATTTATTTAAAATACATGGTCACATGTTAAAATATTTCAATGATTATAACCCTTAAATATATTTTGGAAATAAATAAATAATAAATGTTACTCTATTAACATTATTATCTAAAAAAAATAACATTATGGAATAATGATAATAAGAAAGGTTATAAAACGTTATTTTAAAGATAAATTATTTTTTTAAAAGTGACTTATTTATAATATTGATTGACTGATTGATTTACTGAAAAAAAATTACTATCAATAGAGTATTTATGTGTGATCTCTCTATTTTTGGAATGATTATAAACAAATTATGATTGAAAAAATTATTACAATAGATAAGTTTCAGCATGGTTAACATAGGGTTTAATAAAAAACATATGGTTTATAATTGCATAAAAACCTATCTAAATATCATTGGGTGATCTTTTACCCTATATAAATTTTAATATATATCATGCAAATTTAAAATCACTTTTTTAGAATTACTTTACTATAATTTAATCATTTAGGAAAATTACAATTGTGTCTTATCCATCCTTTATTACGGGTAACCCATCCTTTTATTAGTTAAAAAAGTTTTTCCATTAAAATATACTAAAATCTACAAATATACCTTATCAATTTCTCTAATGATATTCTAGAGGTGATGGGATTCCCATATGACCATCCCTGAAATTCTAATCAGATATCAAAATGAGTTTTTTCAATGAATAGGTAACTTCCATAACTGATTAAATTCTTTTTAATTATAATTTCACCTCATATAAATATTTATTATTTTAATTATATTAATAAATTATGTATCCTAAATATATTATGAATTTTTAATTATTTTGAGACTCTAATTAAATAGACTCATTGAAATCATATGAGATGTTAATGTGTAGATCATATATAGATACTGTTTATCATCTCTTAATATAAATACAATACATTTTCATCAACACTATTTTTTTAATTTTAATATTTTTTGTATAATTTCTATATATAATATTTTTTAAGAATGTATTATTCTATACTTATAATGACTTATATATTTTTTTATCTATAAATTCGTTGAAAAATTGTAACGTCGCTCATACTTTCTTGTGGACTACTCCCACTAAGAACCAGTGTGAATCATTTTAAATTTAAATTTTACCTGGATAGTAATAAGGTAATATTTAATTAATATATAAGATATATATGACATAAGAATGATTTGAGAAATTTTAATCATTATTTATCTTTTTTGTTCCATTTGTTGAATTGTAAAATCCCCCTTCATGCGTAAATGTAGACTAATATCACAATGACTGGTGTAATTCATTTTCGATCTATAAAATTTATGTATGAACATATATATATATATATTGGATGTATATTATATATACATATATATCATGTTTTGAATTCTGTACATGGGAAAACCATGATCAATGTAAAACTTCTAAAAATACAAAAAAGAAAACCTTATCAAAAAATAAAGAAATTCACACCCGTAGACAATGATTTTAATAAGGAATTATTGATAATTTTAAGTATAAATGTTATAAAGGGAACATGTGTGATAATATAATTATATCAATTATATTGGTATATAATTATAATAAATTTAAATTTATTATATAAGTGGGTAATTTGCATTAAAATTAAGTGGATCTCTGGGTAATGGGGTTATGTTACGATTACATTTTTAAACATGATTTTTTATTAATAAGCTTACAATGAAGAAATTACATGACATAAATATCAAGATCCACTTGAATATTATTACCAACTAGTTACATAAAGATAATATATATTTTTCATTCATTTTTCTCTCTTTACTAAATAATCTGAACTAAATAATGATTTTATAAAATCTGGACCATATTTTTCTCTTCGAGATAAATATTCCCTCCATAACCACGGGTTCTAATAATGTTTTCAAGAATGTATTTAATATTATACTATGATTTCATAAAATAATTTCAAAACTGAATTTAAAATTTAATTTTATTTAAATTAACATTATTAACATTTTCTAAATTTTTTACTTCATTAATTTTTACAGTTGTTTGAATTTATTGTTTCTTTTATGTTATATCAATAAACTGGATTTTGCGATTTCATAAATACTCACAGATTCAATGAATATTTCACAAGATTAGATATTTAATTTCAATGAAATTAATTTAATAATACTTTGGAAATATTATCATTTTAAATAACTGATTTCAATGTGAAGTATTTATTTTCATCAAGAAATATTCCATTTGTTCTTTTTGATGAATTTTTCATCTATTATATCAACTTTGATGATTATACTTATTTAACAGGTATATTATTCAATAATATCATTTTTATTTTTCTATTTATTATACATCATTTTAATAAAATGATTTTAATGAAACCCATACCATTTACCATGATTATTCTACGTGGAATTAATTAAATTATTACGATAGCAATTTGTTTTCCCGAAGTTATTCCATGTATTTTTTTAAATGAAACCTATTTATTATTTAACACTTACAAATGGGTATTTAATTTTGATTTTTTAGGTCACATATAGATTATTTTCATTATGTTTTAGTGGGTATGGATTTATGTATCCCTCCAATTCATTTGTAAATATAGATATTTCATTAGATAGACATGATAGGAACAAAAATTGAACCCAATTTAGTAAGGTAAATTGTCCATTATAATATTAATGGGTGTGAATCATAAATACAAATTTGAAGGAGGTCTAAACCCAAACTAATATAATTTTTGTTTATATAATCCATTAAAAAACTAAATTATTTTATATTCCTATGTGTATCCTGCAAATATATGTCTTAGAGTAATTTTATTCTCTCACGAATTATTTTCATTGATATATTTATTGTAAAATTAATTTAGATATCAGTTCATTATTCCATGGATCGTGATTATTATCTATGATATGAAAGTATATGGTTTCAAATGATATAATTCATTTCATATACAATTAGGCTCATGTTATTCTTATATGACCTTTCATATCTCCTTTTTTTACCATTACTGAGCATATGATCCCACATTTTCCTATATTTCCTTTACAAATGTTATGAATAAACATTTTATATATTAAACATACAATAAGGTTATTAGTTATAAAGAATTATGTTAGATATTATGTAAATATCTTGTAAATAAGTTTCAAATATGTTCATGGTTCCAAATTTCATAGACCTATATGATTATAGCATAAATTGTAATGTTTTGTAAATAATATTAATTGAATAATATGTAATGTCTATGTATGAAATATAACAGTCATTCTACAAATAAATTTTTTTTAGTTTTAGGTTGAAATTATTTACAAGGAATGCTATAACATTTTTTGAAATGATGAATAATTTTATATTAAAATGATATAGTTTTTATATTTCCTTGTGTATGATTTTTCACTATTGAAAATAAATGTATTAAATGGAAAATTTACATGAAAAAATAAATGAAAAGGGAAAAAAATTAAAATATGTGTTATTTATGACATTATTAGATTTAAAATAATGAAAATTCAAATAAAAATAAAGGATTTATATTAATAATTATAGAATAAATTTATATATTTCATGTAGAATAAATATTAAGATAAAAAAGATTATTTTAATTGAACTAAATCAAATCATTAATGAATTATGTGATAGAGAAAATTTCATTAATTTTAAATCATATTTTGATGTGGTCATAAAATGATTCACATGGGATTCAAATGATTCATGATTGAATTAGAGGGATTCATTTTTTCATGTGGATGAAATTTAAAAGGATCTTCTAAGTAATATAGGATTTATGAATAAACTATGTGATGTTTGAGTCATTTTTTCATTGAGCATAATTGGACAGCATGGACTAGTAATGAAATATATAATGGATCCCTTAAAAACACTACGTAAAAATAAATAGTTTATATGATTAATATTTAAATGGATTGAAATAATATAATCTTATAAGAAGTTTTTTTCTCTATAATTTAAATATAAATTGACCAGAAATAGTATGATTAGATAGTGTGTAATGAATTAATGGATGACTAATGTTACAAAAACACTTCAATTCAATACAATGGGTTTTAGATAAAAAACAAAACTGATAATAGAATATGTAAAAAAAATTGTATACTACCATAAGGAACTCAAATTTGTATGTATTTAACCATGAATAAATTATGTTGTAGCAAGATTACTGTTAAGAAAAGATATTATATAATGGGAAAAAAATTAAATTTCATTCCAAGAATACATTTTTATTGAATAACTAAAATAATGGTATCCTGTGATTAAAAATTGTGGAATGTATACCATGAATAATAAATGTGGTAATTTTTATTTAGAAAATGATTTATGTGGATGAATATTTTTAAATAAAAAATATTATGTTATAATTAAGATTTAATATTATTTATTAAAAAGGAGATTCATGTCAGACCAATGTTACTTTAAAAAATTATTTATCTATATTATTTTATCTAATGAATATTTTAGAGGTTATATGTGTTTAGATTTGTTATTTTTTCAGTTGTTTCTTATTTTTGATTTGTTACAAAACTTATTTAATAGATGATCATCATAGATCATTTATAATATTGCATGAATTTTTTATATTTTTTACAATGAAACTATTTAATGTGTATCATCCTAGAGTTTCTCAATGTCTAATAGGACCTTTTTATTTTTATCTCAATAATTTTTTATTTTAAATATTTTTTACAATTAAATACAAAATTTTAATTTTTTTTCATGATGGCACAATATATGTGTGAGATTTGTTTTAAAATTACAAGACCTCTTTCCAAATCCCTCACCCAACCACATAATATTTTACTTATTGCATCGATTATAATTTTTATCTTATCTAAAAAAGAATCTGGGGAATTATACACTGTTAGCACCCCTGTATGTAGTAAATAACAAAGGGATTACGATAAATTTCTGTAACAACAATCAAATGATGTTTATTTTTAATGAAACAGAACATTAGGTCTTTATTCAAAAAAAATTCAAAAAATATTTGTGTAATTTCATTTTAAATGGTTAAAGGAACTTTATAATAAATATAACATAAAAAATGAATGACTTTTCAAGGGTAATAATTTCATTTGGAACCACCTTATCAAATTTAATCTATATGATGTTAATGTTTTTAAAATCTCAAATTCCAGGTGGGACAAAAATATCAATATCAATAACTTTGTTTAAGGTTATGTAAAAAAAATATATATGTTTATTGGAATATGTATGATGATTTAAGGAATCATCCAAAAAAATAATTTATAAATTTTTTTGTGGGAAAACATGATTATAGAGGAAATGGGTAAATTGAGATAAAACATTGGACATGTACATTTTTTAAACAGAATTCAAAGAATATTATATAATTAATTAAATCCAAAAGATTCTATCCATGGGGGTAAGGATGAAAATGAAATCAAATTGGGTAGTGTTTATGTAAATTTAGTTAGACATTAAATGAAGAACAAATAATAATGATGTTTTTGAACAACAAAATATCAATGAATTGGTTTTCCTAAATCTGAATATTATCACATTGGAGGATGATTTTGATGAAAACGTTGTTGAAGATGTTTGAAGATTTTATTACCCAAAATTGAAAAAATAAAAGTAAATATAAAAAAGAATCCTCCAGCTAAATTATTTCATTATTTAATGGTTAGTAATCAAATTACTATGACTCAAAAAATGTTCTAATATGATAAAGATAATGATGAGGTTCCTATTATGAAAAAAATTCATTAACTAGGAGAACTAATAATAATATGTTCAAAATATTTACCATCGTTTAAAAAAAGAACCTAAATTGATTTTTATTATAAGAGATAATAGATTTCAAAATCCATAGTAATGATGTTCATGTAGGTATTACTAACATACTAATAATAGTTGAAGGAAATTATAATGGTGAAGAAATAGATAAATGGTGTTTTTTCCTCAATATTAAGATAGATGATATACATGATGGGATAGATTCACGGATAGTCAAAACAAATAAATCCATTGGAGGGTCCCCTATAATAAGCTATATATATATATTGAATAATGATGAATAGAGGACTCTTTTGAATGATGAATATAAAAATCCTAAATCTAAAAATCTAGATAGATAAAAGAATTTTGATGATTATAGGAACACGATTAATCAATAGGCTCAAAATATAGATTGTTTCACTAACACATCAAAATATACAGACAACTATAGCCCAGATGTTTATGGAGATCTCCTTGATAAATATTGAAAATAATTATAACATGTGAGACAAAAAATTCATATAAATACCTTAGTAATTCAAATCAGACCACAACTAAATATGTAAAAAAATGAATAGCGGACAACTATAGAAGTTTCATATTTTTCCATCTCAACAAAATGCATATCGAAATGAAAATGAATTAATGAAGCATGATCAAAAGCTGAAGGATATTGTGGATGACGCCAATAAAAAAATCCCCTCTCTGAATTTTATTTTCTTTTTTATGAAAATATTTAGAACACTAAAATAGTCCATAAAATCATCATTGTAATTAAAATTAAAATAAATATTACATAAAAAATTATCTTATTTTTTTCAAATCATGATGATTATTAAAAAATTCATCATTGAAGATTTCATGAATATCTCCTCCATAGATACTGTAATGTGGGGAGAGAGACAATGAACAATGAGTCCCACATCTAGTAGAACATGGGTTGGAGACTATCACTAAGGGAATAAGACTATCATGAAATGGGATGTATTACCCAAATAATAATTTAAAATTGAAAGATAATATAAAATATTCACAAAAAATAAATGATAAAATATAAAAATAATCCAAAACCATCCCATGATGCGTGGATAAACAAATTATATAGGAAATAGAATCAAAAAGTAAATAGCAAAAATAAATTATAATGCAATGGAAAAACAACTATCAAAAGTATCCATGATTTGTATTACCCAAAACAATTCATGAATTCTTCATAGAAATATGAAAATAAATTTATATATGTCTGGTGATCATAAAAGTATACTAAATAGGGAAACCAATTTCACTTTTGTACATGTGAAAGAAGCTAACTAATACACCTATGAGAAAATAGGATAACTAAACACTCATAAACAAGTCAAAAATCAATACAACCCATACAATGTAATGATTAGGAAATAACATACACCATGTATAATTAAATAATAAGAATACTATTGATAATGAGTTCTTATCCCCTCTTTCTCGTGGATTTTTTTCACTCATGCCCCAATACCGTATATCCTAGAACTCCCATCTATTCTGGACAACATATACCACCACCCCACTGTACGGTCACATCACACATCACTCAAAAACACCTAAGATATCATAAAACCATCATAACCAATGTAGAAGGGAAATATTAACATGAATTATACCAACTTTATAACCCTTACTGCCATGAATGAACCCCACCATAGACCACTCCATATAGTGGTCATGTCAAATATCACCTGAAAACACCTGGTCCACCACAATATAGTGAATTAAAATTACATCTCCCATAAAGATGCATGGGTCATCATGTAAATCACCAATAGACTCTTTCACAACATAGACTATGCATATCTATTAACATTATTTTTAGAGTTTGGAATATATGGCATCCAACCATCCAACCTAATCACCAAGAAGCTAGAGAAAACACCCCCGTGTAAATATACATGTGTCAGCACATATTTCATTACATTGTTGGGGTTAATAAAAAAATAAAAAAGATTATACATATATATACCTATTTACACACACAATAACATATAATGGTTTCAAAAAAATAACCAACTCACAATATTCCCAGTTTGACTACGACCTCTAAATTAATAACACCACACAATAAGGCGCAATCTTCATTTCACATTTCATGCCAATTGCATTATCCAATCCATGTGTATAAAAAAATTCCTCAATAAATATTTACTACAAAACCCATAATTTAATTTTTTTTCATTACATATTCTAATCCAAATAACAAAATCACACCCCATGCATTTCAATGATTATTAAATAATTATTTATTCCATCACTACCTGATAATCTATAACAACGCAACCCTATATCACAAAAACTCATCCTTCTCATCGATCCATCATCTCAATGTCGCACATTCAATGATAACCAACCACCATTTCACTATGAAAAAAATCATGAAACCCCCCCCCCCAAACACCATACCGACCTAGAAGAATGTTTGAACAGACCATCACCATGCTTCCCAAAACGTATAAACAAGAAACCACCATTGTGCCTCCCCACTAACAGGGCCAAACAATAATTTAACCCCACACTTCATCATAACCATACATAAAAACATATAAAATATCTTTTACATATTTAATAATGGGTATTTTACAATATTTTACCATGTTAAAGTGGTGTTATCATCCCAACTATTATCCAGGGGGAAGAATTTTCTTAGTAAAATATGACTAGTTACCAAATTTATAGTTCTATGTGGTATCTCACAAATAATAATAGACACGGTAGACCCTACCCATATAAACTATTGAAAACAAATCCCTAACGACGACACTATAAAATAGGGAATCATGTTGACCCAGTACGTATTATAATAATAATATCAAAGAGGTAGAATTGTGGAAATTATTTCCCTTTATCCCCTTTTATTTTTATTATTCATTTATTAATGTTTGAATAATACATCACATACATGTCCAATAGATAAAATATATTAACTCCCACAAAAATGATACACAATATATATATATATAATGGATTTTCTAGCTCATGAGATATTTAGAACTCACCATACTATGCAAGGTGATGAAGAAATTCATGCAAAGCACAACCTCTAACCAAACACATTGATCAACCAACATCACAACCAAGGACTGTCAAAATACATCATAACATAAAAGAAATCACAAAAAAACATTATATTAGGAAATACCCTTGATAGGGTAGAATCAAACCAATTGGGACTCGAGAAGAAAACATTACAGATCAACAATATATCCAATCAGATCCAACATATCAATCTAAGGAGAAGATGTCTTTAAGGACTCCTCAGGGTGCCATGGTCTCATCTAGAATGTGGTAGTGAATTATATAGAATGAATATGAATGTTAATATGGAAAAGGGGTATAAAACATAGAATCCCACCCTTTTCATATTGTTTAGTATATAATGTACAATAACTCCACTAGAATTTAATAAATTATAAACATCATTGAAAACCGTTTCTCCATAGATTGATTTAAATGTGCATTATGAATTACACACAAGAAAAAATAAATTTTCTCACGGATTCCCCCTCTACCCACATAAAAGATGAGGGCAATCCAAATAAAAAATAAGTGAGATATAGATAAACAACATGTAAAAAATTTAGGATGTTAATTTCCTACTGCAACTTTGATGCACCACCAAACACCATGGAACCTTTTCATGCTTCCTTTAAAACATGTACAAAAATAAAAAAGAAATGAAGAAGACAAAGATGGAATGACCCGTTACATGAGATGCCTATCGGTCAATTATCTCCCTCATGATTCCAAAACATAACATAGAATAAAATAGGTTCAAATAATCACCCTTGTATATACCTGTCAAGGATCCCTTCATAACTCAAATTCTTCCAAAAGGAAAACACGCCAAACCAAACTACCAAACAATATCTCTAAAAATCACTTCACTAAAAATTCACATCATCATGATAATACAACTACCTTCGTGATGAAACAAAAAACTATTGCTACCAAAAACACCACACTACCCAACACATATGAATCATGTAATTCCATCCTCTATATCAGGCTACTATCTATATTGGTAATTACTAACTCACTCTCACACTTTTAATAGCATCATAATGTAATACATCTCAATTCAGAATCATATTCTCCAATTTGTATAGGACATTACATCATCACATATCCTTCATTAAGGAATATATAATACCTCATAAAATAAAAGGATCCAAACATCACATAACAAAACATAATATTGAAATGAAATAATAAAAACAACTCTATGTACTAAGCACAGTTATTAATATCATACACTCATGTACTCTCCTATAGACCACCATTCCCCAATAATAGAATCACAAATTGAATGGTTCGTCCATGTAGTACCTTCTAGCAGTGATTCTATATCTCAACAGGCCACTCTAAAATCATTTTTCCATCCTTCAAATCCAATTCCATCAAGTCTATGTAATGGGACACGTCATGAAGATATTGATGAAGATAGATATATAAAAGATGTCATGGAACACCTCTTTCCATGATGACCATTCCAACCGAAACACCAAAAAACCAATGCACCCCACACTTAATGTTGAAACTTCTCTTGTATTATCTCAACAATATTTTGTTCAAGAAGCACTTCATCCCAAATCACCGACCAAAAAATAGAGAACAAAACGTTCTCCCATATAATGTCCCAAATTGAGGCCTGAAAATTGAATATTTATAGATTAATAGTAGCTAAAATTGACCAATGGTAGGTTTCATAACCAAGTATCAGAAATATCCATGACACATACTAGCAACATATCCTCTTGTACCTAAAAATATCCCTCTAACTGTCTTACCTAGAAAGGGTGAAAATATGTGAATAGGCATTATTGGTTGCCAAAAGAATTTATTAGTCCCATAAAATTTCAAAATTTATAATGTTTATTTTAAAATATAATATTATTTCTCATAACTCCATGATACCAGACTACCTAATCCAAATACATCTAATATAAATAATCCACTATGGCAAAATACATGATCATTAAGAAGGGGGAATTATCTAATCCATGATCACCCAATTATCATCACAACCCTCTAGAAAATATTGTAATCCAATGATGAAATCTACTGAGATGAAATCCAATTTATAGTTAGGTACATCATGAGTCTATATCAATCATCTGGGAATACGATGCATAGATGTTATTAGAGGGAAAACAGACTAATCAACACAAACTCCACTACTGCTTATTAGATACCGGAGAATTGAAAATGAATCCTCAAATCATGGTTTCATCATTAAAAAAACCATAAATTATCACAAAATGTTATCTATGATACCCAATAAGGACTCCATAATTCTTTATTACTATAAAAACATTCCATGAAATAAAATTATGTTTATACAATCAATCGACCGCCCCTCTAAATAATAATCATGACCTACATGATCACAAATCACCTTTTCCTCTAAGTCAACCAGCAAAGAATCCTCATTGTGACACATTTGAGAAGAAAATATTGTCCTCTAAAAAAACTATGTCCACCCACAATTGCATCTATGTTCAAGGACACCAACTCTTCCATTTCAATCCAGGCATCACCAGAATCTCAAATATCATCCTTCCCAGACATCCTTCTCAAATAACTGGCCATAATATTCCCATTCTCTAATGTATATGAGATCCCAAAATTGAAATCTATATGAAAAAACATCAACTTCCACTACTAAAAATTTAGATAACTCTGGGAAGAGATATAACTCATGCACTTTTCATCCATTATGACAACAATGTAGTCCCTAATGAGGTACTACCACCACAAATTCAACACAAACATAACCTCCTTAATCTCATGATTATAGATTTCTTAGTTATGATCATGGTGGTATAATAGGATAGAACCGTAGTTGATCATTTTCATATTATTAATAAACATGCAACATAATCTCATTTGAGAATCATCAAAAAAACCCCTTCAATAACACATCCACATATTGATACTTAAGAAATGAAGGAATAACCCAATTCTCATTCAGGTAATCACATTCTACGATGAAATAATATATCCACATAAAATCATTATCATTCTTTATAAAAGTACCATTGGGGAAGAAATTATATTGAAATTACCACCATACTCTAATAACAGACCCCGAGAACAAGGCTGTTATTAAACTATTCAATTTTCTAAGGTAACTCTCATGAAACAGCTTAATCAGTCGTCGATTGGTCTAGAAGGACACCATAATGATACACCCCATTACAGAAATAATTCAACTCTCATGTCCAACTATTACACTTGGAAATCATTCCCTATTTATTGTGGCATCAGAGAATATGAAATAAATCTCCATGATGATCAGTATAATCCTACTCTAATATCAAGTATCTTAATCATTCATTGATGTCCATGATTACAAACTGTCTTTGAAATCATGGAGCATAGAGTTCCTTAGTACCCCAAACATAACTAATGCATCTATGAAATAAAATGAAATGACTAAAAATAGTCTTTCTCATATCTTCTTCTAAAGAATTTCATTAAGATACATCCTTCCATCACCCTCAATTAGTGATATAAAAAACCTTATATCATTCTTAGAAAACCTACTTTCCCTGTTTAGAAAGAGAAAAAATCATTTATCCAGGGAAGTGGGTAACAGTTCATCACTATTACCTAATTAAACCATTGATACATTACATACAACCTTAGACTACAATCCACCCTTTTGTAAAAAAAACTAGAGAACCCCAAGGTGAAACACTAGGCAATATAAAACCTTTCTCTATCTGATCATATATCTTAATATTCAACTCATTCAACTAAAGAGGTTCTAAATGATAATGATCCATCAAAATTGGATACTCCCTGGGATGTAAGTCCATCCCTTACTCTAAATCATGTAGCGGGGGTACCACAACAACCGCCATAGGGAAAACATTTATAAAGTCCCTAACAACCTAGTGGGATGCCACTATCCTAGAATCAATTGATTCCACTAATAGCTCATCTATCATAGAAATCATGGGCTCCACTAACATAATACACACCTAACAACACTAACGACTAACCAAAATGACATGCCAACCATCAACATCAGAGAACATGACTGTACTCCCAAATATATCGACAAATAAATATATATTGTACAACCAATTGATGCATATGATCACATCGTATGGATTCATCTATTGTATGAAATGATATCTATGGGAATGATTTCGCCCCACCATCAGTCTATATCCATATAATATACCCAACAATATGGTTTGGAATTTTATTTGTATATAAAACATCATGAGCACTAGAATACTCTCAAACTCTATTATGAGGGAATAAATTAGAGTTGGTGAAATAAAGGAGTATGAAGCTATTATATCAAATAAAAAAATGGTTAATATAAAATTAAGCATACCTTGAATGATCAATACACCCTATAGGACTGATGACAGCAATATGTGCTAAAAAATACAATGTTCTCTTGTATCTCTATGTTGATGATCGGCTCCATGGAAAATAACTTTTAAATGTATCTGAATAAGAGGAACATTCAGAATTAAAACTCTAAACAGTCTATCTCCCCTAGACGGAGAAAAAACCTAATTCCCTTGGTGCTGAAATAGTCTCATATGAAATTGAAACTAACGCTATTGTAAATCTTATCTACCGTAAGAAAATTGAGCATAGGGTACCAATCAGAAATTGTTTTGGAAATGGATTCAAACCCAAAAACAAAAACCCGTTGTCCTAATGTGTGTTAAAGAATATTTGAAACCACTATCCCCACCAGGATGAAATTGAATATATTGAGGTGGACTCTTGACTGATTAATGATTGAATGTCTTGATTCCTGAGACCTACCACTAAAAAAATTTATCCTCTTCGAACCCTATTTATTCCCCTCTAATAGAAAACCTCATCATGAGTTCTTCTACTTGATCACCTCTTCCATATTCATAACATCCTGATATAATGGTATCATTAAAGGAGTGAATTCGTATAGGATAAAATGATTTAACGCCTCTAAATGAAATCTCACACCGAAATCCTCATCTAGAAAATTATTTTGGCAAAACCTAGATTCTACATGAAGTTGATTCCATAATCCAAAACATACATTATACCATGACGGACAAAATGAATCTCCTACCACTTAAATAACATCTTATGTTATGAAAGAAACTATTCCTAAATAGTGTTCTAATATTCTGTCCATGAAACATTTTCCGCCTTTTTATTATCCCATGTACAATGTCCAACACTAACATATAACTCACCACATCTCGTTGAATTCTAAAGGGACAGAGTATCCCACAAAGGCCCATATCAAATTAAACCTGATATCTAGCTACACTACCTAGATCCCTATTTCCACATTAGAAACACTATCATACTTCCTCCTCAAAGCCTTCCACTATAAATAAAAAAACATCATCATCCACTAATCATCCTCCTCAACACAATCAACCTTCATGTAATGAAACAGATCATTCTGTTGGACATCTACTTCTTGAACGACATGTGGATGATATCTAGGAGCTATATCTAATAGTGGAATAAAATATTTAATAATCCTGGTAGTATGAAATTTGACATAGATTCATATTCTCTCACATTATTCATTTTATTATTCCCAATAATCCTAATTGAAAGAATAGGACAAGTCATAATGATGAATGTACCCCTCATGGGTTTCTACCCTAGAGGAATTTCCACCAACATTATCCTTAAATAAGTTTATATTCCATTCACTAGACCAAGGGGGTCTAAAATCTCGTTTCCTAGCTATTTCCCCAAGCACATGTCACACAACAATTTCAACTGGTACAACATCCACACAAACCCATGAAATCCTCACCATTACTAGATAAAAAACCTATCCAATCTCACAACCTATCTATGAAACCACACTATCATGATCCCTCCATCTAGTGATATTGCAATGAGGGGAAAGAGGTAATGAGCCTTATTTCCATCCTCGAATATGGCACAAGTTGGCGACAAAATATGGTGGTATAAAAATATATCAAAATGGAAGGTATTAACTTCAATAATAATATGGGATTTGGAGATAAGATGATTCATCTTCAAGAATCTCCCTAAATAATATAACATGAAATGAAAATCATATCCTAATGCATGATTAAATAAAACTACAACCTATAAATGTACACAAAAGGATATACAAAAAATTAAAGATAAATAAATGGTACAATAACTATCCAAAATGTATTATTTAGTAATATACATCATGATACATGTAATCCTTCAAGAAACCAAAAAATCTATTTTTATAGTAGGTTGAGTATACATGTATACTCTGATGGAATTCCAAAGTATCTGAATCACATGTGAATTATGTATAAAAATTCACCAATTAGAAAATAACAGAACAAAAAAATCCTAAACATATCAAAAATCCATCCCATTAAGACAAAAATGGACATATATGCCTTAATATGGGTGAATTAGGGATTGTAAATTGTTTTTGAAATAATTCCTTCCATGATAGATCTTGAAAATTTAATTATAAGGGTATATTTTTTCTAATTTAGTGTTTGTAATTATATTATACATTATATCTTTATCTAATAATGATTCATAGAAAGTAGAGAAAGAATTTTATCGCATGAAAACACCAATTTTTTCTCTGTTCAACCTCACGTGGCTACATCCAAAGAGCATTCAATGTGAATGTATCGATGTATTTTTTTTAAAAGGTTATGCCTTGGCCCAAAATGACCAAAGAATATATATTATAAAAAACAAAATAACATGATTCAAAAATACAGGATCATTTTACAAACTATTTCAAGAAAGGAAATGAGCTCTGTGGGGAGGTATAAAAGCCAGGAAATGTCTCGATCTACTCCAATGTTGGCTAGTCCATATGAAACTGTGTTTTCTTCTCGATAAACATGTTTGATGATATAGTTAATATTGACGATCAAATGATTTCATTCCATCCAACATGTTGTAATCATCCAAGAAAGATGAATTACTCCATTCCAGATCACTTGGACAGTGGTTGTTGAGTCACATTCAATCCAGAGGTCGTTCCATCCAAAGATCTTGGAAAAAGAAATGCCATGCATCAATAATTACATCTCATCTTCAAGGGTAGTGGTGATTCCACAACTACCCATGAAACAACCATGTATATAACTGAAGTGATTCTTGATGAAATTACCACAGCCTGTAAGGCTCGAGTTTACCGTGGAGGCCGTATAAATATTAATTTTGATCAATCGATGTTGAGGATCTCTCTATAACTCCTCCAGATTGTGACACAGTGGACATAAATTGCCCATAATTTATAGCTGCTTTAGGATTCCATAGTTGTGCATAGGGTTGTGGAAATGTCTCTTTTGGAACAAAGAAGAGTCATGTATGGAAATAAAAATCTGCATCCAAACTAAATTTAAATTAAGTGAGTATTTGTTATCAATAATAGCATTCTGGTCCTACTAGATGACATGGTGGATTTCCGAAACTGCAGCTTGGAAAAGTTCCTTGATCTTTCGACAGCCTTCTATATCTTCACATTTCTTTAGTTGAGTTTTTAGAGAGTCAAAAAATAACCATCTTCGATTAAAAATGTAAAAAATATAATTACAAAGATCAGAATCAATCGCACAAGAATGGAAGAGGTGATTAGAATCTTCTCTGTGTTGGTTATAGAGTTTACGCTTAGAAAAAACCTGGATTCCAAAATATTACAGTCAAATATAAGTGGGAACACAGTTGTGAGCGAGACTATAAGGACCCAGCCTTAAACCTTACATAATATTGAATTAAATTTATGATTAACATTGAGGATCTTTCCAGGTTAATTGTTTTAGAGATATAGGACCTAACTATTACATCTCAAATTTTTTCAATGTATACACTTATACACAGTTTCCATTTTTTCACAAAATAATAACACTTAAAAAAGAGTCATGTCTAGTTCCATGTTTAAGAAAACATGACTTTTCCTTGATCCCATCTATGACCCTATTCCACATTATGTCCTGTGAAAAACATTTCAAAAACATGGTATGAGCATAAAAAGTTCAGTAAGGGATACACAAAGAAGGAAAACTGTTATTTTTTCAAAAAAAAAAGTAAACCATGAATACTTTAACATAAGTAATACTTTTCACCTTTATGAAGTAGTAAATACCCTTCACTGATTAAAAGATTACTACCTAGCCTTTTGTAACCAAAAGATTTCCATAAATCATAAATAAAGAACACATAACATATAAAGGTATCATGGGACATAAACATTCATAAGTAGAATAACCACATGGTCGACTTTCACACACATCAGTAAGTGGAATAGCCATACGGCCAACATCCATACCCAATGCCTTAGAGGTTATAATGTAACCACTCGTCCTGGTACTCACGGCACCATCCATCATTTTGTTTATCATGTAACAACCCATCAAATTTCCAGGTACCATTATAAAATAATAAGACATAAAAAATATAATGGAAAGAAAACATTTCCTCATTTCAATCACAATATATCACTTAAATATATTGACATAAAAAATACGTTATCAAAACCATTTAAAAATATATTTTTGAATCAAAGTGTCCTATAATACTTTGATGCTTTTAAAATAATTATCATTTTAAAAAATTAATTTCTATATTATTAAATCCTTAAAAACTATTTTCAAAACATGGAAATTAAATTGAACGATTTAGAATAATAAATCACTAAAACATTTAAAACTATATTTTTGTTAAAGGGTTTCTAACAAAATGAGAGAATCTTGAAAACAAATAGTTGAGGAGTAACATATAATTATAAATTTATAATATCATGTGAATAAAGGGATTCAAGATATAATATTTCAAAGGATAGTATATACACCATATAAAAGTGAATTTGTGCATAAAAATAAATAAGTCTCAAAGGAATGTTAATTGTGACAAAGTACCTTACAAAGATGGTATCCTTAAATTAACGATAAATAATTGAAAGAATAATGTGTGACAAATATAAATACACCCAATATAAGTGAATATTATGGGTAAAACAATAAGAGTTCATTCACACATATTCATAGGAAAACATAAATAAGAAATAGAATATCAACCCAATGAATGGGAATTGGGTTAAGAAATTCCCTTACTAATTTGGTAACATACAAAACATATGCCACATGAAAGAAGGATCATCCAATCAAGAAGTAAATAAACATAAATGAATGTATATTAAAAAAATATTACAATCATTGGAAGTACATACACCACACAAAAGGATATAGTGGTAAATATAGCATTAATCTCACGGGAATAAAAACAAGTGAGATAAAGACCCCTTACCACATAGTAATTCAATCGAGTCCAATGACCAAAATTTAATAACCACAAAAATAATCACAAAATACCATTCATTTAATGATAATCATGATAGTATAAATCAAATTTCAGAACACAATACACCACATGCAATAAATAGGTGGCGAATAATAAAATTCTCATGGAATTAAAAGTGAGATAATAATTACCTTACCTCATGTTTGACTTGACTCGATCATTCTTTAATCTCCTAAATAATAAACTAAAGGTAATTTATACTTTCTTAAGAACCTTTTTAATGTTTATTACTCATTTTATATCACTTTTTAATATGTTATAAACATTATGTAATCATATAAGTTAATAATGTTCGTTTTGTAGATATTTGGTAGTTGAGTCAAAAATAGACTTCTTATAATTACATGTTGTTCATGTGGTCAAAGGTTCATTATATCCAGAATTATATTAATGATTTTGATATCATATATATCATATATATCCAGTATATACATGTATTTACAATAGTACATAAAATTTATAGGTAAGAAATTAAATGCATGTTTAGTGGAGACGGTAAGTCGTACGTACACATGAACGCTACGTTCATTTCTATTTATTATTTTAATGGAATTAAAACATAATGATACATAGGTATATTATAATTCATGTATAATTTCATATATAATATAATATATAATATCATTAACTATATCCTTTATACATCCCACATAAGGAATTAATAATCCATATCACTTTGAGGGGGAGGTAGCTCGCACTTCCTCTAATGAGATTATCGTGTTTACCCATAATGGAAACCATAAAGGGATGATATAAATGTAAATTAAAGAAGATTAAAGGAAACATAAACATAATATATATCATATATAAGTAAAAATCCATCATAATGGCCACCATGAGAGGTGGTTGGAGATATTTGAACAATCATCGTTTCGTGAGGCGTTAGTTTTCTATCCACAGAAACATTATCTTCATCATCCATTAGATGGAGGTGTGTGTATGTGTAGTTAGAATCCTTCTCATAAAAAAATCCTAGTATATTGATGATACTGGTGTTGTTACAAAAGAGAGGAATAAAAATAGTTTATGGGTTGGAGAATTATAATAAAAGAAAACAATTTAAGAGAAATCGTTACCTTTAATTTTGTTAACTCCCTTTGGTTTGAACCAAAGAAATTATTGAAGTGCCTTCTCCCGAAGGTAAGGATTCTAGGAGGAGGAGAGGAATGTAGGGAGATTAATTGGGCAGAGGTTGGACGATCCAAAAGGCTTTAGAGATGTATGGAATTGGTTATAATTTGTCTCCTTTTATAAGGGAGAGGAGAGGATCTTTAGGAAAGTGTGAAAATATAATTTTATTATATAATGAAATTTGGTTTAAAAAATGTCCAATAATTATTATAGTCAATGCTAAGATGACTCATGGACGAAATGAAATCATCCAATAGGAATTGGGTAGGTTTTGTATAATATTTTAGTCATTGTAATCTTATTTATTTAAATGATTTATTATTTTGGTAAACACCTCAGCATTATTGTATCATAAATAATTTTAATTATATGATGTCTAAAAGTTTTAAAAAAATACCATGATATAGAAAATAATTTTATCTTTCCGATGAATATTTATAGTCAGAATGATAATTTATATAACCCCTTCTAAAAATTAATTTACTAAATGATATTTGATTTTGTAATTTTTGCCTTTACTTTAAGTTAATTAATCTAAATTATCATTATTACTCCCACGTGGCTCAATGGGGTCCCAAAATCGACTTGAAGATTCCCATGGTCGTAAAATACTCAACCAATAATGTGTGGACAAGTGTTAAAGTATTTTTGAATTATTATAATATTCTTTTTACCTTGAATTTCCTTATATACCTTTAACCGTGGTAAATAAAAGTCAAAAGTTACTATTCACCAAAAATTATTTTTATCTTATTGAACCACATTTTACATCATGATAACAACCATGTATGTCGAATATTCCAAATTCAATTCACAAAAGTGGTAAAATTTCATTTAAATCAAAAAATCAGTTTTTTAACTATTAATAAGTGGTTTCACTATTCATAAAAAATTGATGTTTTTACGAATGAAACCAAAAATTCATCCGAAAAATTATTTGATATTCCAAATTAAAAATGATGTTTTTTTAAATTAAGAACATATTATTGGCATTGATAAATTATAAATTAATTCCCATTGTTAAAACAAATATCCTATTTTTAAAAAACAATAACTATCAAAATATTGAGACTTTTTTATGTCCAATTTCGAAATAAAATTAATTAAAATGACCAACATTGGATTAAATGGTAATAATATATTCTAATGACACTTTGAAACCCATTAAAAATACAATCTAACCATATAAATATATTATATTAAATCACAATTTAGAATTAAAATAAAATATTTTCAATATTCATTAGAAAATAAACATTATCATAAAAATTCCAAAACATTTACCCCATGTAAATTTAATGTCCCAAATCAAAAGAATAAATTTATTGGGTCAAAAATAATATATAAAAATAACCCAAACTATATTTTATAAGGGTTCTCCATTAAAAGATAGTAAATCGATATTTTAATGTAAATTATGCTAAAAATTAGATTCATTCAAATTTTAAGCCTCTAACTTTTAGTGGATAAAATTAAATACATCTAACAAATATGTATGATCACATTTTAGTTGGTTTTGTTCATTGCCTCCAATAAAAAGGCTTAGAGTTAACTTCTATTTAAAATAATAAATGTTTATTATTAGTGCGCAACATAAGATTTTAAAGAAACGCGTTGTTGTGTATCGGGTACGATATCGAACATAGAAACCCCATTGAAGTAAAATTAATATTTAATTCACAAATATTAATAAATATAAAACATGTCATATTATTTATTTACCTAGGATGTTACATCCTTCCCCCCTTTTCGGAATTGCATCCTTGAAATTTAAAAAAATAGGCTCGGAAACATCATTGAAAGTCCCACATTAGGAAAAAGAATCAGTAATTCTATAACTTTAAATGAAAGAAAGTGAACCACAAAGGTCACCCGATATAACCCATAATAGGATTCCATGTAGGAAAACATGGATATAGAAGGGAAATAGGGTCATGTTCTGAAGGAGAGTGATAGAAAATATGTTTAGGAGAAAGTTAACCATCAAAAAATCACAAAAATGTGATTGGTTAAACGGTCATTGATTACCCAGTTGGAAACTTAAACCAATAACATTTTTGTTTTAAATTTCATTTCATAATTTTGTAGAATTCATTTAATACATAGAATAAGAACAGAAGGAAATATACTTACCTTCAAGTAGAGTTTCATCCTTTAATAAGTTTCTACATAAAACTAATATTTTCTCCAATCCAAGAGCATTCAAAAAGACATGGCCACATCAAAAGCACAAGAATCATCTTCTTGAGAATAACATAATCCACAAAAAAGAACTATATATTTCCCTTGTCTTAAGACATCTACTAAAACCAAAATTATTAGTGCGAGATCAGATAATACCCAAAAAGGATTATCTTTTAAAAGAATAAAAACTACTCTAAATATCCAAAATTTGTTAAAAACCCCAAAGATCAACAAAGACCATACAATAAAAAACTGTCCCTAAAATTCATCAAAAGTAATCCAAACTTATATTGAAACCCAAATATCATAAGGATTTAATTACATATTCTTCCATGATAAATCTTATCATTTATCACCAAATAACATTAGTTACTCATAAAATATCATATGGAAATGTAATTAACCTAATCACATATTCTCCATGATAGGTTAACTAGTTTCATAAATAAAGAAAATCGTCATATGTCCATATTAAAAACATAGATTATTCTAAAATAAAATTTCAACCATTATTCCACAATTGAAATACATAGTATTCAATCTTCCTTAGGCAAATAGTGTTTCCTCAAAAGAGAGAACATCTTCCACAAAAACATTTATCACTTAATCACTGAATTATTTCTCTATACTAATTATATACATTTGATAAACCATAAGTTCCAAAAATCATGTTATTCTTGTTCCATAACAACATTTTACTAAAATAATAAGTCATTATTACTAGGTACTTCATGTAGGCTAGTGTTAGGCGATGCGCCCTTTTCGTCCATCAGTTGTGGGTTCGATTCCTACAGCCTTACCAGATACGATGGGTTGTCACCCATCCTACGGGTAGTCATTTTTATAAATCTCAAAAATACCCCAAACATGTTTTAACCTCAATGGGTTCCTTATACCTCTCATTTTCATCCAAATTCATTATGTAATCATTTAAGTTAATGATGTTCATTTTGTCGATATTCAGCACTTGATTCAAAAATGGACTTCTTATAATTACATGTTGTTCATGTGGTCAAAGGTTCATTAAATACATTTTGATTTTCCTGACATAGATATCATATATATCATATATATTCAGTGTATTAATGTATTTATAGTAGTACATAACATTTATAGATAATAAATGAAATGCACCGTTAATGGAGAAGGTAAGTCATACGTACACACGAACACTACTTTCATTGCAATTTCTTATTTTAATGAAATTAAAACATAATGATACATAGGTATATTATAAATACAGTATAATTTCATATATAATATCATATATAATATCATTAACTACTTCCATTATACATCCCACATATGAAATTAATGAGTCATATCACTTTGAGGGGGAGGTAGTCCGCACTTACTCTAATGAGATTATCGTGTTTACCCATAATGGAAAACCTAAAGGAATGATATAAATGAAATTATAGAAGCATAAAAGAAAAATAAATATAATATATATCATATATAAATACAGTTCCATCATAATGGATACGATGAGAGGCCGCTGGAGATATTTTAATAATCACTGTTTCGTGAGGCGTTTGTTTATCATCCACAAAAACAATATGTTCTACATCCATTAGATGGAGGTGTGTGTAAGTGTAGTTCGAATCCTTCTCATAATGAAATCCTAGTATATTTAGGATACTGGTGTTGTTACAAAATAATGGAATAAAAAAATTAGGCATTGGATAAGTAAAATAATGGAAAACAGTTTAAGAGAAACAGTTACCTTTAATTTGGGTAACTCCCTTTGGTTTGAACCGAAGGACAACTTGAAGTGCCTTCTGCCTAAGGTAAGGCTTCTAGGAGGAGTAGTGGGATGTTGGAAGATTAATTGGGAATATTGTGATGAGATAAAAGGCTTTAATGGTGTCTGCAATTGGTTATAAGTGGTCCCCTTTTATAAGAGATATGAGGGGCTCTTTAGGAAAGTGTGAAAATATTATTTTATTATAATATGATATTCTATTTCAAAAGGACCAAAAATCATTATAGTTGAAGCTATGAAGACTCATAGTCTAAATAATATCATCCAAATGGAATAGGACATGTTTTTTATAATATTTTAATCATTATAATCATATTTATTTAAATGATTTATTAATGAGGTTAACAATACATCATTATTGTGCCATAAATAATATACATTATTTTATGTCTAAAAATTATAAAACAAAATACCATGATATAAGAAATTTTTTTAGCTTTCCAGTGAATATTTATAGTTGGAATGATAATTTATATAACCCCCTCTAAAAATTAATTTACTAAAAGATATTTTCTTCTGTCAATTTTGCCTTTACTTTTAGTTAATTAATCTAAATTGTCATTATCACTCCCATGTGGGTCAATGAGGTCCCAAAATAAACCCATAAAATACATGGGACAAATAAGAAGTAAATCAGGAATGATCCATGAGACATCTCTCGTATTCCACTATAGTTCTTGGAATGTGAGGGAGAATTAAAATAATTCTAGGTAGCCCTAGATTTTATAAAAAGATGGAAATACTAACCTTATCATCTTGAAACCCAAATTTATGAATTTTTTTATCAGTAAATTTGATTTAGGATTCCAAATTTATTCATTTTTTGGATCAATTAATCTCCAAAACTGAGTAAATAAATTGATTTTTAAGGTTCCTAAAGTACAATTTATTCAATTAACGAAAATGTTTCTCACATAATGAGTATATTAAGCACATAAATCCTACATGAATCATCAACTCATTAGTATCCTACCTCTATTCCATAAAAACCATTAATGTCACAAACCAAGGTCCACATTATAAAACACCATCCATAGTAGAACAATAGATCTAAACACTATAGAACCCTAATGGATCCACCCACATACACAACCATTCCCAAACTAATAATCTTTTGGGAAACGAAGGAATGGAAAAATATATTATATAACTACCTAATGATTATAATCAATGAGAATCAAAAATGAAACCTATAAAAGAAAGGGAAGGGAACAAACTTACATCCCTCATGAAACATATCAAGGATAAAATTATAGTCAAAACACTAACTCCAACCAAACAAATTATTACAAGATAAAACATCATCAAAAAATGTCACACAATAACAATTAAATCTAACAATAACTAAAATACTCCCCTATTCTAGATAACCTCTCTCACAAAAATTCTATCCTCGAAATAGGGAAAGCTAACAACAACATCAATGGTCACACTAAACTACATTAATCACACATATCAAGGAATCATTCATTTTATTTCCATATATTTTCTACTTTATGTTCCACTAAATCACACTAATTGATTTAAAACATGTTTTAAATATAACAAATAATTATTAGTATTGTTTTCCCCCTCTTCTTATTCTTCAATAGATACCTAAAAAATTGGGGGAAAATGGAATATATTGTAAACTAGACAGGTTGTAAAATCCTATCATCAAGGAAGAATCAATAAAAAATAAAATAAAATATGTGTAATAGTTAGAAATACGAACCTATCATTCCCATGTACATTATTATTGGACACAATTCCTCCACAACATTTGACTCAAGGGGATGGTTCACTTGTGCAATAGTTTCTCTTGACTTTTACAGATATGTACTAATTTTTCAGAGAATACCAGTTCATCCATAATGTCCAATTCTACCCAATAATGTATATTCGATTTATCAAGAAGATATTGATGAATCTTGTACTCATTGAATCCATTAGGGATTATATCATTCCAATGTGGATGTCTTAGCTATTACACCATAATTACCAAATCATCTAATACCTAACGGCCTGATGAATTAGGGAGAAACCTTACCACCTCTTCTTTGAATCCATTCATACCATATTCATGGAGATGCGTTGAATAAAACATAGTTACCAACCTAAAATTTTAGGGGACTACACAGAGGATCTTTTTGGTCTATATGATGGTCATATTCTACAATTATCAACTATTGTACCATCTAGATCTTCTTATTCATGCTATGTACCATATGAGTATCATGAACCCCTAACACCACAAGCTATATCATGAAAAACATATTATAACTTATCATTTTATAAAATTCATCAAATTAATCCATTCAAATGGAATAATGGAAGATATTATTATTATAAAACTCCATATGGGTATCTTGTTTTATCATGATCCAAAAAATGTCCAAAACATGGGCTCACAATATATCGCCCCCCCTATATAGATGGTTTTCACTAACTTCCATTTCATCTAAGGCTCAAAATCATTGCTAAGATGAAATTGGGAGATAATGGAACTCTACATTACCCTGAACACTCTCATGGTAAAATGAGGATCCTAATTAGGGTTGATGGAATATGGTGCCCCATGAAAGAAACTGACATCAACCACAAACATCCATTCTATAACATCCCTGATACTTGATTCATGAATCACTAGAATGGGAGTTGATTTACTCATTTGGTCAATAATCAAACCACATAAACCACATTTTCCATGATTCGAGGGTAACACAGTGGAACAATTCATTCACATTCCCTCCCACATCCCCTCAGGGATATAAAAGGTCTTAAAAAACCACTAGGAACTTTTTGTTTGGATTAAAACAATTGAAAACTAGACAATTCACCCAAAACACTTCCACTGACCATTTCTTCCATAACAAAAAATTATATATCTTCAATCCATGATGCAACATAGTCACACCGTAATATAAGTATAGGGGTGAGCTGTGAAACTCCTAAAAACTCCCTTAAACATCAGTAATGGAATAAACACCCCCATAAAAAACTCTATTTTGACTATTCTTCAACCAACCCACTAAAGAATCCCTAAGAAAATGATATTTCATAAATTCTACCATCGTCATTTCCTAATGAGACTCCTCGTCCTATTCCATAAGGTATGACTCTTTGGTGAACTGAAAAATACATCCTTAATCAGTACCTTCCACAACACTGTGATGCATCATTGAATGATCCTTTATTCCTATCCAAAATATAATGACCCTCAAACCACATCTCCCCATGAAATTTGAATAAAGACATCAACAAAAACATTCCCCTTCTTTGGGGTATAATAAATCTAATAAACAAAATCATAATGAATAAAAATCAACCATTATTGGAGAAAATTAAAAACTAGTTAAGAGAAGTCATATTTTAGGATATTTTGGTCAATGAATTACAAAAAATACAGTATGGAGATCTAATTCCATCATAGTAATAGATAAAACACAACTGCAACAATCTAATGATCAGGTGTTTCGTAATTACTGCTTTTGGTATATAAATACCTAGAAATATAAAAGTACACTGACATATTTTGTATCAAGACACATTCTTGTATCAGTCTGGGTGTGTCACATAAAACCTCAAACATCACACCCTCTCTAGGGAACTAAATCACTGAGAAGATAATAAAATTCACCATCATGTATTACAACCCTTCCTATATTTTCTTAGTCTAAATATATAAAATCCTTCAAGGATAGAGCTTTTGGTGGAGAAATAGTTCAATAGAAATTAGACTAAATCCATTGATAATATCCTATATTTCAAGGGAAATTGTGAACCCGAAAAAATTTATTGGTGGGAACTTTATAAACGACATCCTTTATCATTAATAGGTCAATGTCGATGCCCCACTGATACACTATACACCCGAGGCAATTCAGCTCTCAAGTCTAGAGCAAAAATTTAGATATATTTCCATAGAGATAGGGGTGTTGAAGGATATGAAGGACATATATGAGATTAATAGTATGATACTACTATGACAATGTAAAGAAAAAAACACTATCAATGAAGACATAAATGAACTACTCTATGAACTATTTCAATATAGAAGTCTTTATCCCCATGAAAATAAATATTTCATTCATGAAAATTAGTGACCTGACCATAATCTTTATGTGTCAATATCCAAACATTAGTGAACAATTTGGGACATATTCATCATTCAACCCCATATGGTGATGATAATATAAACATTTGATCATTGGAAACATACTTGATCATATATACTATTCAAAAAAATATTCATTCATCAGAATATGTGTAACAGGTCTTGTCTATCAACAAATTGAACTATTAGATGTATAAAAACCTAAACATTATATCATCCATATTCCAAGATAACAATACTGAATATCCTTATTGCTACAAACATAGTCAAATAAAATACCTCTGTTGGATATCATCAATTACATGTCTCAAGATTCACATATCTTGAGGAGCCATTCGATGTTGATCCATAGAAATAATAGAAGAACATGGGGTAGTTATATCTAAATATTGACATCGTGTTGATGGGTTAATGTTTTAACCACATCTAAAAAAATACAAAAACACTTATTCTTACCCAGTAATGTCAACGCGTTGGTCATCCATTGAAAACTATACTAACTGAGATAAATGAGGCCACACATTCAATGAACCCATCCAATAAATCTATTCACCAATGAGAATAACACATATTCCCTCCATGATGAAAAATGTATTTTTAATCAATATGTTTTCCCTACATAAACTATATATAAAAAATACAATCCATATATATCAATTTCTATCCCAATCAAAAAAACAATAAATATCATATTGACTTCAATAACCATATCATTATCTTAAATCCCTTGAACACATTAAACAAGGATTACTGACCTCAAACTATAGTAGATTATGCCTTGTCCATTGTATGACATCTGAAATAATGAATTGTTGTCTGGAACAATGTTATATAAATAATGGAGTTAAAGGATCGTGAATCAAATAGATCGCCAAAAATGATAATAAATAAACAAACTACACCCTTGACAATATCTAGATCTATAGTTGTTTCTACAACTATCACATGAGTCTAAATATGTCCAAACAATTAGACTATATTTTTTCATCCTTTATAATAATGATCAATACTAGGTACATATGGATCTGGTCTTTATAATTATTTAATCTACCAATTCCATCTACCATAGTTTCTTCAAAATTATATATTATTGAAACTAACATAGAATATATATTACTACTACAAAAAGGGGATCAAACAGTAATATGAAATTAGACTCCCTGAGTGATCAGAAACTAATAATGGTAGTGTCCATTTTCCATAGGGAAATATCATTATAATGAGAATCCAATTGATGATTCTCATATGCCACTAGCACAATAAATTTCTGACTGGATATATCATTATTGGTTCTAACATTTTGGGACTACTTGTGTCTAAATATTGATGATCCATATCATGAATCCTTACTCCTTGAGACTCCCTTATATCAACACTCTCAAGTATTAAATTCCATATAATGCATATTCTTGATAAAATATAACTTCGACAACATGTATAGATATATAAGAAACAAAAATTGGTTGATTTCATTCCTAATCATTGGGTGTAGTTCCCCCTCCATAAACCACACTCTATACTCCACATTGGTAAATTATAAGGTTAATAGTGAAGTAGGTAAATGAACCAAATAATTACCTTATATACAAACAATATATATTGAGGAATTGATTTGTTCTCCTTCCCCTTTTCAACCATAGTCCTTAATGACATGAAATCCAAACAAAACTCCTTATATAACTATAGTCATAAAAAATATACCTCTTTATTGGAATCAAGATACATCTTCCACCACTGATGTGTAGCACCTAATATTTATGTAATTACCAATGGTACTGAAAACATATCATTAAATATATTCTAACAAATATTGGTCTCATTCTCCTTTAAACATCATAATATGTTCTTATTAATGATTGTCCCTCAAACATCAACAAACCCTTCTACTAAAACAAATATAAGGCCCTTATTTTTTTCCTTATCCTCATTAGTAGGTTCGATCATATTATGATCATCCGATTATGTCTATTGGACCACTAACACCTAATACAATTATGGATGATGACCATGATACATTCTTGAAAATCCAGGAGAGCACCAAATCAAGGTACCATTGATGTTATTGGATTATTGTTTAATAAAAATAATTTTAATTTCCTCGTGTCATTGTAATTATGGATAAATATTTCACTATATTTAAAAAACTTCCCCGTAAATTTATGTTAAATATGATAAGATTATCTGAATCATATTATTGGGGACCTAAAATAACATGTCCTAGTTGCCCTACCTAACACTTTTCATGAACCAATATCTACTGGAACTGACATCCAACTAGCCCATTCAATCCAAATAGTTCGTAACACTAAACTATATCGTATACATCACTTAAATGCATTGATACCACTATATCATGACCCCATACCTCTTAAGGTATCCCTCCAAGGATAGAAATTGGGGAATAGAGGTAATGTCCCTTGAGTCCAACCTCCAGTAGACCCAGGTTTGGTGATAAGAACCAACAATATTAAAACTCACATAAGGAATATATTTCCATTATATTAATATAGGATCAATATATTGGATAATAAACCCCATGTAATTCCAACCCATAATATAAAAGTTATGCTCAACTACCCCATGGTTCATGAATAATATCGAAAAATATAATAATTGATTCCATGTATTACCAAAAGAAATTCCCATGGTAGAAAATCATCAGTAGCTCCAAAACACAGATTAGTAATTTACCACATCTTATGAACATATCAATTCAATGGTACTCCTATTAGGATGGAAATAGAGGAAGGGGAAATATTAAAAACAATTTTCATCATTATTATTCCCCATATTGGGGACCGGTACTCAGGGTATATATATATATATGTGTGTATTTTAAATTGAACGAATTATCCACAATAGATAAAAAATGATTTCAGATAGGTACTGAACCATAAATAACAACATAGAAAATTATAATATTATTGTGACAAATTTGTCTCATATTGTATGTAAAAATTATTTAATGAAATAAAATGAACACTAATCTCAATTATAACTATAAACTCCATAAAATATTCCAATAAAATAACATTATATCAATCGATCTAACAATAATTCACTTGATAATTATGGTGGGTGAGCCATTGGGAGTACTCAGTAGGATCATCCCAATAAAAATATCAACATATTTGTGAAATATGTATATCATAATATGTGGGAGAGAAACTAATGAATAAAATTATCAAAACACGATCATCAGTAATATAGGAATAAACTAATGGACGAAATTCAAATAATAAACAATAATAATTAAACAATACCCACCATATTTTTCCAATACCTTCCACTCCAAAACCAAAAACACGATTCAAAATGAATAAATTCCACTCATCCATAACCATCTCTAGAACACATCCACACATGGTAATAAATTATAATCATATCACCTCTAACTTTCCACCTAGGTGTTCTCCCTCAAATCAGTTGCATGATGTTAGGATCATACTTCCATAAGAAGAGTGATGCATATATGTCTTAATTCTAACAATATATCATCAACCATCATGAAATTCATCCTCAATATAATAATCACAACACTAAAAATCCAAATCTACAACCACATTTATAGAAATACCATAATCTCTTCACTTTTTATCCATCCATTTATAGGGTAATGTAATCATAAAAGAAATAAACCTCATTCCGTCATCCATCAATGATCATTACCATGTAACTCTATTGAATTTTATATTTAGGGTTTATTGATCGTATAGAGTATCAACCATGTGTCTTCTATATTCCATAAATGGACCCCACTATAAACATCCACAACCTCTAATCATCGTCACCACTAGTGTATGATTAATTTTTTTCCATCACATCATATTCATATATATACCAATCCTGGTCCATTATATGCAATAAGAATATTTATGTAATATGATCCATTATATCCATTGAATCTTCCACCATAACTTTCCTTCCTCCACAGAACATCCAAAATAGTTAACCATGAGAAATGAAATAATTCTCAAAAAATCACATATAATGTCCATCAAAAAATTGTAGTCCACTCAAAAAAACATCCCACAAACATTTCCATCAATATTCATAGAAATTAGTTTCTTTCACCCATGTTCATATTCATATTTATTCATTTTTCTATACTGAACAATTCATTCTTTGATGTCCCAGTACTAATTCATATTTAAATTATTTATCATGTTTGTTGAAGTGATAAATGATCCTTACCATTCAATAACCATTTATCTAAAACCAAATTAGCTATTTTTATTCTTATTCACAGCAACCATAACCCTTTCATGTACTTGATTATATGTAAATTTAATAATATATTAATAAAAAACAAAACATCCACAAAACCTTTTCACAAAAAAATAAATTGATTAAAATATAATATTCACCCTAAAATTTCTTCCACATTGATTATATATCATATTTTAGAATTTCCCCATCAGTGTTATGATATTTATATGATTAAATAATTGGGACTCAACATCTATTATAAATTTAAAAAAACACGTAATTAAACATCTATAAATAAATTTAGTGTTATTTGTAACATTAATAATAAATTTTTGGGTCTCTTCAATGGAAATAATATTTTTATGTTAATACATGGAAACAACACTCCTAATTTCATATTCAATTTCTCTCAATTTTATGTTCATTATAATTATAAATTTCATACATTCATTATTGTTTTCCTATAATTCAACCCTCATCTCACAATATATATAAATACCCATCAATCAATATTGTCCAAAAAAGGTAGGAATAAACATAGAAATTGGGGAATCATAGTGAGATCTTTCAATAATAATTCTTAATGAATAGCTGACGATAATTCATAATATTTTGCACCATAATAACAATGACCATTCCAATTGCACCCATTGATACTAGAGAGATAGAGGATACAACATATAGGTCTTTAAGTATGAGAAGCATCATATTATTTTCATATGATTAACTAAAACTGAAACTTCAAGCATTTGGGTCATATAAGTAAAATAGTATTTAAAATATACTCATTTGATGGATGAAATAGATTTTAGCACTTACAGATATCCCTTATTGAAAAACTTATAAACTCCATCACAATTAAAATTTTATTTCCCATGAAATATTCATAATGATTCATAGTTTGGGAAATAATTTCAAATCAATTAAAACCTATAATAAAGAGCTTTAAATTTTAAAATGATTCAAAACAATTAAAACCGTGAATTTTTCCATTAAAATACCTAATATCATCTTTTGAGGGTTTTAATGTAAATTATAAGATTAAACAACAAGAATTGGGTGAAAATATACCCTAATATGAATATAAGGGGGTTAGGGTATGCTTAACCTATGTTACTAAATTTTAATTATTTTTAAAGGATAACATAATGTTAACTCTATCTTACTCATTTATATTATTTGATAAACTAGGTCGGCCCTTATGTAACTCGCCCCCCTATAGCTTAAACCATATGTTACACACCCTCACACAAGATGACTCATATAATACTCACCCTACCATGGGAACAACCGTATTCTACTCACCCTCATGAGGGTTGATTCATTAACAAAATTCATGTGGTTACCAATATACAACATAAGGTACAATAAACATACCTATATACAAGTTTTGGGAATTCTTCATCCCCCATGGGAAACTTATGAAAATTGTAATTTTACTAAATGAAATGACTATATAATAGGGTGACCCTTGAAAACCATTGACTATCCCTATGAAACCTCTTAAAACCCTCTATTACAGATATACATCCTCTTTAAAAATTCATTACCCTTACACAATATCTATTTCATGTATAAGGATAAATATATTTTTAAAAATATTTAATTATCAATAAAATTAAATAATAAATTTCTTTGAAAATAGTGTATTATTACATTAAATATTCTGAAACACTTCCAAAATCTTTTAAATCATTTTATAACTACAAAAAAATCCTACTATATTTTAATCAAATTAACAAATTTAAATTAAATTTCATATTTAAACTTTTATATAACATATATTAATCTAAAGATTTTAAAAACCAATTTAAATATCATTACAACTGACAAAATCATTTTAAAATCACTTACAGAATTCAATAAATTACTCTTAAACCCCCATACATCCTATAATAAAAAATTAAGGCTTTGAAATATTCTGAACCATTACGTAGCTCAGTTCCCAATTTCCTCCTAGAAACCTAAAATACTTTTTATATATATGGGATGATAATAACATGTATACTCAGTAGTTTCATACTTATAGTATCAAGTGCAATTCTGAAATGTGCATTCTAATGTTACAATATTTAAAATTTATAACAAACATGCACCTAAAAAATAAACTAAACAATATCATCCTCATCAAAGCACACTGACCAAATCCTGGAATCATTATAAAAACATATTATAAATAACATATCGAAAGGGATCCCCACATCCACATCCCAGAAATTTTGTTCTCTCATTCCCCATCACCAAATATAATGTGATCTCATCCCTTACATACATATTACACCACATATCCATTCATCTCTAAAATGGGCATATATGCATCCATACCTACCCCACCATTTAATAGTATAGAATTAGGTTCCATCTTCATCCATAATCATTTCTTGAAATCAAAATAAAATAAAAAACATGGGTAATGTTATATCATAAACATGATGGACATCAACATTATCACTTCCTCCTACCTTATATGACCACTTCCATATAGCACATTATTTTCACCTCTCTTTGTTAAATCTATTTAATGACAACCTACCTTTAATTATTCCCCCAATATATATGAAATGATGGACGAGTGATAATGACCCAAATGTCCCACCTCTAGTAGGCCCTTCGTTGGAGAAAACTTTTTTGGGGATTAAAATCTCAATATTTTATAGATTTACCAATAATATAAATATATGATCAGGACATAGGATAATCAATCACCATGAAAACCCATCACATAATATAACAATAAAAAATACCCATCGATATATGTCAATAAATAAAAATAAAAAGCACCATGCATTGTACAATAGATAGTACTGTGGTAATTACTCAATACTATCTCTAAAACATGATCTTGTAATGTCTATGTTAGTCCCAACGTCTTCCTATATTCTCAAAAAAATATTATATATATATATTTGGTGTAAAAAAATATATACATTGTAGGTTAATACCTAGGGTCTCATGTTTAGATGATAAAAGAGAAAACTAATGCACTAGAGGATAAATTATAAAACTGTCATATACCTAAACAATTGATCGATGAAATCCTAGACTCACCATGTCTCATTCACCACATAAAGCCTCCAATATAGTAATACATTATCATGAATAAATTAAAATGGAATACTACATCCAATGCCCCCACTAATTTTCCTATTTCCCACCCTAATATCATATTTCATATTCCATCATGCCATCCATATGTATCACATCATATATCATGTTTTCATTTATATAGTTTTGGATGAATCCGTTCCAGCCCCACCATTAGAAGGTCTAGTATCATAGTTAACAAATATATCATCATCCTATCACATCCTCATTGCATCAATTCAGGATCACATCACATAACCAGGGTAGTATGTTATCATGATCACAAAAAAATTATCCTTGTTTCCTTAACCTATAACACATGACCACCATAACATACAAAATACTCGTCACCCTTATGTAATCTCTAGTAATAACCACTATCATTACAGGGTAATCTCCCTCAAAAAAGTGTATAATCACTACTTTTGAATTAATAATAGTGAAGAGAGGGTGTTAAACAATCTATAAGACCACCAACCTAGAAGTAGAGGAAAACATCTAGAAACAAACATATTTGGGTACCTGTATGGATAGTAAACTCGATTGGGGTGTATGGAGAAGTAAGGTAAAAAAATAGATATATATCATCCAATACCCAAACATTAATTTAATATCTACCACACTAACATACACCACACCACCTACCGTTTACATTATATCATTCTTTACAACTATTGCCACCAATAAATTTATCACACTAAAAAAATACCACTCACAACCAAAACATTACACATATAATTATATGTTTAATAATTTTCCATGTTATTATGAGTTTTCCATGAATCCTATATATAAATACATTAATTCACATATAAAAATCTCATTCATTAATATGTTATGTCATTTATGTCAATTATTGTGCATCAATTGTAGCCCCTTCTTATCCAATGAGAAATCCATGATATTTAATTTTCATCATAATAATTTATTCAATTGATAACCATGAATCTAACACATCAAAACCATAAAAAATTTAATTTTTCTAACATCAACCATCTCTATAGCACAACATAAAACAATACATAATTTGAGGAAAACCATATGTCTCAATGAATACACATAAAACCCACCACACATCACCACTATTGTATCTCACAACCATTGAACATCACAACCACCACACGACACAACCACTACAAATCACCATCAACGAAAATCACAATAGCCACACCCAAAAACCACCACACATAACCACTAAAAACACATGTAATTATCAACACAACCATTATAACTCACCAATAAAGCACATGTCAACATGATTAGGAATACCACGCACACCACCATACCCCGGAATCTATAATATTGGTTTATGGTCTTAAATTACATTACATCATTATTAATAATGTCTTTTTCGCCCAAAAATTAATGCTTTTTCATGGTAAAATAATAAATATCTATTTAATAGGGATTATCCATTTCATTTAGGTTTATATAAATCAATTACAGAAGGATTTCACACATATATCAATTTCTGAACATGAAAGGCTCCCAAAAATTAGGATTTTTATAAGTGGAAACAAGATTTTATATTCTAAAAAATATTAAAATATGTAAAATATTAAATCCAACCTATTCCAATATATTTTATTTTATTTCACTGTATTACATAAATTACAATGACACTCACTATCTACCCACATGATGGAAAAGGAATAATATCTCAACTCATTAACATGGAAAGGTATAGAACATGCATCTCAAACCTCTAAGATGCTTTACAAATGATCAAACACAATAAGATGCTGGAGATACAACTATAAGACCATAAATAATGAATAAAAATGATTTAACATGAACAAATAAAAGGTATCCCCAAAATAAAATCCCCAAAACTCCAAAAATAGTATAACACCACCACAACAAAGAATTATATAATGGAAAATAATAATATTTATGGAGAAAAGGGGTATATATTCATCGATTATTTAAAAATATAAAAACTATAAATGCCAAGGATCAAATAAGTAGTATGGTTACTTAATGTTCTTCAAAAAAACAAATAGTTTTTTCCAATGGTTCAAGAGTATCATGAGAGAAATAAATGAATTTTGGCAAGCCCTAATATTTATAAACATTAAAAACCATATCTCATTCAAAATGTGAAACCAACTTTCATATTTTGTGACTTCATTAGGCCCTTTAATTAATTATATGAATAGTATTAGGGTTTTTAAAACCTAAAGCACTAAACATGATCATCATTAACTTGATTTAATGTTGTTTTAATATAAAATTTGTTTACACTATGACTGTTTCCATCAAGTAATTAGTTTTTTAGGAACGTGAATCCTGTATAAATATTATATCATAAATCAATGGAATACAAACCATGAACATAATCACAAAATTTTAACATAGTTTTATTTCAAGAACCACTTATGGAAGATGAAATAGAGCTTTGAACATCGTCGAACCAACCTTGAGCCTCCTATGAACTCTGTTGACATCCAAACAATAGAAATAATGATCTAAGAAGAAATTGACCATTTACGTACTCAAACATTTTATTGTTATTGTAAGGAAAGTATTATTCTCTTGAGAAATAATCAGAGGGTAAAAATTCAATAACATATTAATAATCAGTTCAAGTTAATGTTTTTAAGATGGAATTATTTAGAGAAACTAAAAAAGCTGCTAATTTTCACTATTAATTGATTTTTTTAGTTTTGTGAAATTATTAATGATGATATACCACAAGTTTAGGTGTTTGGATACATTAATTAGTAACATTTAATGGATCAAAATATTTATTGAAATAATAATATAAAATTTTATACTCATTATGATGGATAGTTTAAAAATTTCTTGGTGGATGATTATCTCAAAAACCCTAGGATGATGCTCCAATTGTTGGTGGTGATAACTCCTCAAAAAAATTATTTAATTGAGACAATATAAAAAACTATAAAACCCATATATAGAATATTTCATATTATGAATGATAAAATATATATTATTAGGAAGAAATTAGACTTCAAAATAGTATATATTAGTAATAAAACTTTAGGGTGACTTATAAAAAAGTCCATCATTCATGATGTGGTTTTGTATGAAAAAAATACATTTTCATAAGTACGTGATTAATTAAGGAGAAGGATAAATAGTTTTATTTTGACTCACATAGATATGAAGTCATTTTCTTCATATATTATTCAAGGAGTAAGGAAGATAAGAGCTTCAATACAAGTATTAGAATTAATTTTCAATGCTATGTTGTAAATCCCATTTTAATATGACCAAAATCATAAAATATAATTGATAGAAAATATTAGAGGAAAATGATTCGGAGTTTATTATATCACGATATAAAGAGAGACTTGTATTTATTCTAAGTATGTACTAAATGATAGTAAGAATGATGATAGATTAGAAGCACCATTGAAGCCCGAATCAAGGATAAAATTTATGAAACTAATATAAAATGTTCTGAAAAATGATAACCGAATACGAATAGAATAAATTTAATATAAAATAATTCAATAATACCCCTCAATAATAGATAATATTTGTTGACTAGTATACTATGACTTGAATTGAGTTAGGGAAATTCCAAAGGATCGTGTTCAAATAAAGAAGAACAAGACAAGGAATATTTTTTAAGGTCATCAAATAAGAACATCACTATATTCAAATAGTTTCTTTAAAAAAACTAAATGGAAATATTTTTGTGATGCAAAATATGGCCCAAAATATATACAAGGGATACTCCTATATTAAATATTTTTTTAGAGTAATCATATCCTAATATATCTATATTAGAAAGAAGTTGATTATTGATAGACATAATAGTTCCAAGTAGGTTCATGGTTCTATAGATTCATGTTTTGTTTTAATTTAATCATAGAATTATACATTAAGGTTTTCAAATTGTGAATCTAGATAGATTTTTCAAGAATATGATAGTAATGATTTTTGATTCAATAAGTAGATTTATGTGGTGAAATTAGAACCATGATCTTGGTATTATAGAATTGATCAATACCAGTAGAAAAATAATTTCATCTATTGTTGAGTTGATAATAATATATACCAAACTTAATATTGATCAAATGATGATGGTGATTTTATAATTTTCCCAAAATAAACTTCATGTAAAAATTTAAAGTTAATTTCAGATGGTTCTAGAATTCATGAAATGATATTTTTTATTTTCAATGATCATGGAATTGAATTTTTATTCATCTCACAGGTGATATAAGCAATGGGATCATTTAAATATAATTCCATTCTTAGAAAAAATGTTATGAAAATAGTTTAGTATACAATTCATAGAAAATGAAAAAAAAAGATATTATAAAAATTTAATTCTCATGTGATGTAATGTGAAATTTCAATTATTTAATTATGGTATATTGTAATGACTATAATGATGTTTCATGAATCTACCATATACTAATTTTTTTTATAAATGATGAATATCATAGGGACTGGTTATGAAAACACATTACCCAATATAATTGAATGATTCTGTGATAAATTATTGATAGTTTTGAGTATAATAATATTTTATGATATAAAAATACATAAATGAATGTTATAAAGACCAAACATGAATTTTTTAAGATTGAGTTATTTTTCATGAAATATGTCATATAATCTATGTTTCTTATAATTAAATGATTTAATGTTTGACCATTTATGGAAGGGATTTATAAATAGAATGATAAATTTACTGATGTGTTATAATATAATTTAAAAAACATGAACACCCCTGGGGAATCCTATAGGGATATATATAAAGAGGAAATACCCATTCAATGTATATGGATAAATCTTACTTGTATATAGAAAATACACTCTCAAACAAAATCTCTCATCACCCATTATCTTTTTCCAATGTATATTCATTTCCAAGATGAATGGATAATCATTTTCTTATGTTGAATGAGTAATGTTTGACAAGTGGATATCTTTATATAAGGTATGTCATTTGAATACCTCTTATTGATCGCCATCAAGACGATATGAAGATGTTGAAGCAATATAAATTATATATGTTATACAATTCAAGGGTTTCGTAATTTTCACCAAGCATGATTTCATTATTAGGGCATGTTTTTTATTTGTATATATTTTTTTTATTTCCATTGTGTTTAATAATGTGTGGTCAAATGCTTTTAAACTAAAAAGTTGTATCAAATTATTAAGGTATGTTTAATTATTTATATAATGAAATTAATGAATATTTATAATTATTTACACACTTTTTAATCCTCCATTTCAAACACTAGTGCAGAAAACTTTTTTTACGTCGGTTATTTTTCATTTTTTACGTTGGTTTCTAGAAGACGTTAATACGGGCGACGTTATAAACAACGTTTTTGACGTCAGTTATTTAAAAACCGACGTCAAAAACATAAAATCGTGATGTTTATGAAGTCAGTTATTTTATAACCGACGTGATAAATAAAATGGGAAGGGTTTATCACATCAGTTCATTAACAATCGACTTGATAAAAGGCCTGGAAAATGGTTTATCACGTCGGTTATTAAAAAACCGACGTGATAAAAAGACGGGGAAATGGTCTATCACGTCGGTTATTATAAAACTGCCGTGATAAGCTGGGGGGTTTATCATGTAGGTTATTAAACAACCGACGTGATAAACCAGGGGGAGGGGGGTTTATCACATCGGTTATTATATAACCGTCGTGATAAACCAGGGTGAGGGGGGTTTATCACGTCGATTATTATATAACTGCCGTGATAAACCGGGGGGAGGGGTTTTATGATGTCGGTTATTAAATAACCAATGTGATAAACCATTTTCCAGGCCTTTTATCATGTCGGATATTAAATAACCGACGTGATAAACCCAATTTTTTTTTAAAAAAAATTAATGCAGTCATCTGCTCTCCATCAGAATCAACCAGAAAACAAATCACGAAATCGTACCACAAAAACAAAAGTAGATCAGAATTAAGCATGTAAATTGATAACATATAAAACTTACCCCCTAGACATCCCCCACCCTCATGTATACCCCATGGACAGCCCTCCCCCACTCCTTTGGAGCCCTCACCCTTATGTATACCCCTGGAAATCCCTCCCCCGCCACATTGGAGCTCCCACCCTCATGTATACCCCTTGGACAGCCCTCCCCCACCCCATTGGAGCCCCCACCACACTCCTGGACTACCCCCCATCCCTCGGACATCTCCAAACACCCCTCTACAACCCCCTGCTTGCCTGAACAGCACCCCCTCACCACTTACCCCACTTGATAGCCCCACCACACCCCTGGACAGCCCCAAACACACCTGGACAACCCCCCCCCCACCCCTGGACAACACACCCACACCCCTGGACCGCCTTCCCACACCCCTAGACAGCCCTGCCACCCCCTGGACTGTCCCCCCACCCCACCGGACAACCCTCCCAGACCGTTGGACACCCCCCAACCCCACTAAACACACCCCACACCCTTAGAACCCCTCCCCAACAGACCCAAATCCATACCAGAAAAACCATCATAAGTAAACCAAAATAAGAAGCCGAGCAAAATTAAACATTCACTTATATAACATTCAAAACTTACACTGTCCACTTCAAAAAAAACTAAATCCAACCTAAAAAAGTACCAAATACACAATTACAATGACAATATTCAAAATTAAATTTTACATTACAAACAACTAAAATTAAATCAAACCTGTAAAATAATTTGACCACTACACTTGTACGTGTTTGATGTCTTCAGCAGTATGGGGTTTAGGGTCATCAAAAAGGTAAAAATTAAAAAGAAAGTAGTTAACGTGTATAATGAATAAATAAAATTGAAATATTATGGAAAAGTTTAAGTGGAAATCATACCAGGTCAAAATTCACAACTGTTCCAGTTGTTATTATTTCATACATAAATCTTAACATATAATATCCGCATTCGATGAGGCCTTGTTGTTCATGACAATTCTGTTCGAATGACTGTAAATTCAATATATTATTTTTATGTAATCAATCAAAAATTACAAATTATAAATGGATATTTACCTTCTCATTTACATATTTGATCTTTCCACTTCTTTTCGTTGTGTTTTTTCGAAAGTAGGCCCTTGCACTGTTAGAAAATAATACGAATGGGGAAAATTCAAAATTCATTAAAATATATAAAACTATTGAGAAATTGAAACTTACTTTTCCAATATATTCTTAAAACTTTCCCACACATCACCATGGACAGAGCATATCCAATAAAGGGCTTTCTCCCATGGGCAAAAAACCACTAACATCAAATGATCACTGATAAAAGGAAATTTTACGTTAGTGGTTTTTATGGTAAAAGATATTTAACTCTTTGAGAGAAATGTGATTCATACCTCTCACAAAAAGGCATCATCCAACATTGTGTGATTATATACTTTTCAACTCTTTCAGCAATATAAACCATTCTTTGTTCCTCATTCAATGCACATGCTTCCGGGGAAATCAATTGCGGGTCCATGAATCCATATACTTCTGTCAGCTCATTCCTCTAACAAATTTTATAAAGATAGCTAATACAAAACATACATAAGTATACATTTTTAATAAATATATCGTAGGGAAAAGGTGTTAAGACTTACATGGAAAAAATTTGCACCACGTTCATGCCCAACCTATCTTCAGTAACAGGCTCCATGATAACTGTTTTTATAATCCCCACTCTTATTTCACGTCCACACACATGAGCTTCCATTGGAAACTCATAATAACCCGACAACAAATGTGAATATCTTTACAATCTGTCAAGACTATTTGAATATGTATCTGATTTCATAACCATTTGTATTTGTTGTTGTCTATATAGTATTTCATTACCTTTGATGTATTCCTGTAAAAAAAATTGAAAAATATTTTATTTTCCAAATGATAAAACAACTGTAATAAAAAAATAAAATAAAAGATATAACATTCATACCTCTATGGTAATGAGTCGAAGAATTATGGATGGCCAAATTAAAAAACGGCTGATACTCGGTTCAACTGTCGCCACCTCATCTGTAGGTATTGGTACCCTAGCTGATCTATCTATAATATCCTGAACCATGACCCTCTGATTCTCTACCTCTAATTGTTGATGATGAGCTGTATCTCCTATACAATATACCAACCCATATGCTACTATATGATGTTGAGAATCATCACCATACAACTCGCAATATGTAGGAAGTTGTGGCAGAGGTGTAGGATAAAAAATGGTGTCCACAGGCTGAGGTGGAGGAGTGGGAGCTACTGGCGGAGGTGGAGGATAAATAATGGTGTTTGCAGGGGGAGGTGGAGGAGTGGGAGTTGCAGTCTGAAATTGTCTTTACATTTCTGCAAACATAGACTGCACCGACTCTCTAATCATTTCCTCCTTCATCGCATTAATATTATGAACTTCAACCTCCAAGGATTCTATTTTTTTTATAAACCCCCTTAATGATAGTAGTTGAGGAACGTGGCAACACTTTTCTTACTGATAAACCTGCTAGATATCCTCTTACATGACCAGGATGTTAAGGCCTTCCCAATGCTACAAATAAAATATCTTCCCTCCCAGTAGCTGTAAATGTCCCCTCTGAACTCTTCTCCTCAAGAGAGTCCTATATTAATTAATTGAACATATCTGTAATTATTGAAAATACAAAATGAAAATAGTTAACTTAAATAAATAAAATAGATATCTTACAATCCTCTCAGCTACGATTCTTGATTCTTCCGAAAGATATTTCCCTTTTTTCCCCTCCGAGAACTCTTCCATTTTTCATGTCTAGATGGAGGGGATGGAGGGGCCACCTCTCCAGAGCTTGAAGACTCAGCTCTTAGTTGTTGAAATTTTTCCCCCATCATTTGTTCTTCCAATAATGCATACCCTCCCTGAGATAAACTATGAGGGTATACATTTTTAGATTAGATCTCCTAATGAGCTTTCCTTGTTTTATGTAATTTAAGAATAAGAAATCATTAACAAAACATTAATAAAATCATTAATATAAGAAAGTTTATAAAATTTTACATTACCATTACCAGAAATGACTATTTTCTTCTACTTTCAAAAAACTTTCTCCATGTGTCTTCATCTATAAAAGGATATATACGACATGGATTGTCATGACTCGTATGACAATAAATGAAATCAGATGAGAGGGTTGATTTGAAATCCCTCCATCTCCTAACATCCAACGATAAGATTTTCTTACTGACTCCTCCATTGTCAGGAATATCAAACTTCATCTCATAAAGAAGAGGTTAAACATATTATATATACTAGAAACATTAAAAGAATAGTCAAAAAATGACAAAAGATCTTACCAAAATCATCTCCCACAACTTAGAGATAATTGCTTTATCCACACTTCTCCAATCATCTTACAGAATTCTTACTTTGCTCTTAGCCTGAGTTGCTACAAAACTCTTAAAGTCATTTGCATTTGGACCTCTAGGAATATCATTATCATCAAGCTCAATGACTATCCTCTGATCCTGCATACAGGCAAGTGATAATTTTGGTAAACGTGTGCACCCACGGTTACCAACCTTTGAACTCTTTATTGTAATAAGATCATGTGAATGTTCATCCCCAGAGGTATGACCAGCAATATGCTCCTCTCCAGATTCATGTGGTTGATCATCTGAATGGTCTGTCATTATCCTTTAAATCAAAAAAAACGTTAGTTCACAAATATACAAATTCAAATATTTTAATACTACAGTAATAAGAAAATAGTAAAGTGTACAAAGTTACATAATAGTAAACATTGGTATTATGGTAAGCATGTTAAACAATGGTAAATATGGTAAAGATGGTAAAGATGGTAAAGATGGTCAAGATGGTAAACAAGGTAAAAATGGTAAACCTGGTAAACATGGTAAACTAATTGTCAGTGAACAAAAATAATAGATATATAATTCATGTAATGGTTATAAACATGATAAAGTAAACTAAAAAAACCTAAAACAAACAAAAACATATACTTATTTTGTTTTAAAACATGTTTTAATAAATAAAAAACTTACAATATCTAACATTTATGGAAAAAATAAATGTAAACAAGAAATAAACATATGTTACCTATAATTTTAGGAATGTAAAAATGGATTTTTTTCCCAAATTCCATCATCGTGATCGTTCCTTATGGCACAAACTATGTCTTCAACATGATCATCATTATGTTCTATTAATCTTTCCATGGAAGTAGGGATCTCACATAAATCAGCATATTCATCAATTTCATCCTCACCAACATATTGTTTTTTCCCTTGTAAAACAATAGCCCACTGCATATCTGATTGATCTACTACATAGAAATTTTTTTTTGCATGTGTTTCCATTATAAAAGAATCAGCTGTGTCTTCCAATCTATTCAGATTAACAAGTGTCATTCCAAATTCATCGTGTCTGACACTATTGTTATTGTTAAACCATTTACAGTTAAAAATGGGAACTTTAATTTTAAAGTAATCAACCTCCCATATGTCTTCAATCACTCCATAATATGCACTTGATGCAGAAATTGGGTTTTTGACCTTAGCACTCGAAAAATGCATTGCTTCTGCAAACACCAATACACCATTATTCTGAAATGCACATCTGTTGTCCTGATATTTCGTATGAAATGTATAACCATTAATTTAATAACCAGACCATGTTATCATATTTAAACATGGACCACCCACTATCCATTTTAATTTCTCAGATACATCTGATCTACCATTAAAAGTCTTCTTTAAACCATGTCAAAAAAGTTTTGTTGTGCTCAATCAAAATCCACATTTCTTTCTTCTTTGGATGACATTGTTTCAACTCATTAATTTGAAATGTGATATACAGTTGAGCATCATCTATGTTATTCAATATGTATGATTATAACTTCTTCATCTGTTTATATGATAATGATTTGACTTTCAAGCCACGAATCCCCTTTCCCTCATTATTAACTCGTTCATGGCGAGATGGAGGCAAACCTATGTGTGGCGCCGCAGCCAAGTAGCTCGTACAAAACTCTTCTACCTCCTCATAAATATACTTTTCAATAATGGATGCTTCAGGTCGATATAGATTTTTAAAATACCCCATTAATATTTTCATATACCTTTCAAAATGATACATCCAACGAATATATACAGGTCCACAGTGCTTTATTTCTCGAACAAGATAATCATTAAATTCACCATTATATCAAAAAAAAGTTGGAGGAAAATAAATTTCCAATTGACAAAGTATAAAAATTGCATCCTTTTCCAAAATGTTCAAAGCATTCACATCAATCTCCTTGTTAAAAATTGAATTTAAAAAATAACACAACTTCGTTATAGTCTTTCTGTCACGAATGGGCAATATTCCACACAATGCAACTGGTAGAATTTGTTGTATCATGACGTGAAAATCATGTGATTTCATAACAATCAACATGAAGTCCTTCAAAGAGACAAAATATTTCACATTAGAAGAATAACCTTGAGGCACTTTGGTATCATGAAGACACTGAAAAAAGCTAATTTTTCTCCGTCTTCGATAATGTATAACAAGCCGGGGGAAGAAATGTTCATCTTCATTTAGGAGTGGGATCTAACTCCAAACATATTCCCATTGATTGTAAGTCTAATCTTGCATTCAACCCATCTTTAGTCTTTCCTTTAATATCTAACAATGTTCCAATAAAAGAATCATAGATATTCTTCCCCACATGCATGACGTCAATATTATGTTTAACTTAATGATACCTCCAATATGGTAGCTCAAAAAAATTGACCTTTTCTTCCAAATATGTCTATCATTACCAGATTTATGTGTCTTTCCCAATGTCACATCAAAGTTTTTCACCCTCTCAAAATACAGATCAGGGGATAAAGGTTTTGGAGCAGTATCAAATTCTTTTGAGCCATTGAATGCTTTTTTTAGTCTTCTATAAGGGTGTTCCATATGCAAAAACTTTCGATGACCCATGTACAATGTTTTCCTCCCATGATGGAATTGACAATATGACGTATGTTGTTCGAAAATTGGACATGCTTTATGCCCTTTAACACTGTATCCAGAAAAATTTCCATACGCTGGGATGTCATTTATAGTGAACAGAAGCACTACATGTAGTTGAAAATATTCATTTTATAAGAATCATACACCCTAATACCATCAGCCCATAACAGTTTCAAATCATCAATCAATGGTGACAAGTAAACATCAATATCATTATCAGGTTGCTTTAGACCAGAGATCATTATACTCAACATGACATATTTGCGCTTCATACAATCCTCAGGAGAGAGGTTTTAAATTACCAATAAAATAGGCCATGAACTATGTTTGCTACTGAGGGTTTGGTATGTATTCATTCCATCTGTGCATAACCCTAGTTTGAGATTTCTAATTTCATTTCCAAATGTAGAATACTGCGCATCAATTTTCTTCCATTGTGGACAATCAGCTGGATGATGTATTTTTCCATCACATAACTGCTCTTCAGCATGGAATATTAACCTTTTTGCATCATGTTAACTAGAAAATAAACGTTTTAAACGATTAATTATAGGAAGATACCAAAATACCTTTGATGGGAGTTTTGTAATCTCTACACCAGCCTGTGATTTTTCTTTCACCTTATACCGTGATGTCCCACATTTAGGACACTCTGACAACAATTCATATTCCTTTTTATATATAATGTAGTCATTCATATAGGCATGTATTTTATTATATCCCAATCCCATCGGGCATAATATTTTCTTGGCATTGTAAAGTTAATCTAGAAGATCGTTATCTTTTGGAAGAATGTCTTTCATCAAATCTAGCAGCTCTGTAAAACATCTATCACTCCATCCATGTTTCGCCTTCAGGTTAATCAATCTTATCACCGCCGAAAAAACCATAAAATCAGAACAACCAGGATATAATGGTTTTTCAGCATCACCATATAGATGTGTAACTGTCAGTTCTATCTCAATATGTTCTGATACATTATCGTGAATCATTACTTCAATTCCATCGGAGTTACCATCTTACGAATCATCATCATCGGTGAAATTCCATCCAGTTTCACCATCCCAAATCCAAGGGCTGTAACTCGGATTAAAACCATGAAAAATCAGATGATCTTTTACCTCTCTACTTTTCAACTTCTTCATATTTAAACATTTCAGGGATGGACAGAAAAAAATGTCACTACATAGAACATTTTTTTTTCAAATTCCAAAAATGTATCAACACCTTCCTCAAATTAATTTCTCATTCGATGTTCCGTAATCCAACTCTGACTCATTATTACCTATAAAAAATATCAACAAAAGATATATATTTTTAAGATAAGACAAATATATAATTATATGAAAAAAAACATAATTTGAATGTAAAACAATTTAAATTATAAAACAAATCTATGGGTATTTAAGAAAATATGATTGAATATTATTTTTAAAACAAATTATAGTTAGATATAACAGTTTTAAATTTCATTGAATCAAAGAAAACCATACCGCCTATATAGTTGATAGAAAATTGGATAAAATGGAGTAGACCTGAGAATCACCCCCCACCCCCCGGACAACCCCCAAAACCCTCTGGACAGGCCCCACCCCCTTGGACAGCCCCCCACACCCACCCACCCCCTTGGACCACCCCTGGACACCCCCAACCCTCCGGACATCCCCCACCCCTCAAGACAACACCCCCACCTCTCTTGGACACCACCCCCCCCCCCCCCACCCCAACCCCTTGAACACCCCCCTGGACACCCCCCAACCCTCTGTACAGCCCCCCACCCCCCGGACAACCTCCAAAACCCTCTGGACAGGCCCCCACCCCCGTGGACAGCCACTCACACCCACCCACCCCCTTGGACACCCCCCCAGACACCACCCATTTTCACATATTTGATATAACATTTTTTTTTAAATGTGACATTATTAAAAACGTTTCATGAAATATGATGAAGAGTCCAATAATATTTCTTATGAAATTTTTCTTTCTAGAAAGGGTCTTAGTATTGGATAGAATAATAAATAAATTGGCATAAAACATCAATATAATCCTAAAAATTGCATATAATTCAGCTTAAATATTTCATAAATATGTTTTTGATCAACCATCAAATCCAAAAGGTGTATGAGAGAAAAATTAGAGAAAACTGGCAATGAGAGATCATAGTCATTGAGGGGGGATGATGTCAAATGAAACACAAAATCAAATGAATCGAGCCCACTTTATGAAGTAATCCACGAAAAAGAAAAACCTACATCAAATAAAATCATGAAACATCAAATAAAAACAAATACCCATTTGAAATAGAATCAAGTATCTTCATTCAGAAACTCTAAAAAATAAATAAATCACAATATCATTGATTGAATCCTGAATTTCAAAAATAGAATAATACACTGGTTTCACTTTGGTTGGTGGTGCAATTATTTGTTGTATTCAATCATCAATTAGTTTTCTGACATAAAATCAAAAAATCTTGTGAAATTCATATAAGTAACATTCATTATTCAAGTTCACATTCTTTTTCTAAAATTACACATGTATATATTATCATTAATAAAAAAAATTATCATTATTCTCAACTAATATCATGAGAATTGTGATATTCCCATTTTTATCAACATATATTAATGATGTTATGATAGTGTATATCATAACTAATAATATAAAAAATGGTATACTTATCTATAGTAGAGTCCTATAAGAGAAAATGGATGCACGATATTTCTGTGACATTTAGATTTTTTAAAGGGATATAATGATGTTTAATACTTCCCAAAAGGGTGAAAATATAAGGGAGTTTACTGTCTTCTAAAAATACAAAGTGGCTAAAAGTGAATTTTTTTCCATTATAGAAAACAAATGGTTTATCATAGATTTATTAGACTCTATGAGGGTGAATGATAAATATTTATTTTATTATGTTCCATTATAAATCATGTGTAAATATTTATTTTAGTTTAATTAATAATTGATAAATGGTTTACATTAATGGTTTTTGTTTTCTAAAAAAAGACATCTTCAATATGGATGATTGATTCCTATTCTATGATAAGACACTCAACAAGGATGATTCACAACATATGATGAAAATTTCTTTTAATTCTCTAATCACATCAACATTATTAGTTATCCGACTACAAAATTGTTAGCTTAACCTAAGAGTTAAATGAAGTATAGGATAAAAGGAATGGATGAATCAACCATACCTCAAATTTCTTTTTGATAATGAAATTCAAGCCTGTAAAATAAGGAAATATTCCAAATCTTTCCTTAATCATGCCATAGTCCTTCAATAAATAACCACAAATATGCTTCCAACATAGGAGGATTTTGATTCATTAAATTCAAGGTAATATATCAAAATTTGTTTTATAAAGAAATAAAAAAACAAGACACTCAAGATAAAAATGAATGTCCAGTGCCAATGATATTCAAATTGATGTAATAGGGTTCGAAATGGATGAATCTAACCTAGTTTAAACAAAAAAATCACAAAACATAAATATAGACTATCTGTAAAAAAACGAACGAAATAAATTCTTGGAAGGCTTACATGAGTGTTGCGAGTTGAGATGATACATCTGAGGAGTGTAAAGATGATAAATGATGATGCCAAAATGATTTTAACATAGGTCGATCGACGAGCCGATTAGGGTTTACCACGTGAGAGAGACGAGTCGGCGGACTGTTGATCGAAAAATCGTAAATGACAGTCCACGGGGCTTTAATTTTTTAAATGTTTTATAACATCGGTTATTATATAACTGATGTTATAAAATATTTTTTAAATTTATAACATCGGTTATTTTAAAACCGACGTAAAGACCCCCAACGCTTTGGTTTTTTATGTCGGTTATTTTAAAACCGACGTAAAAACCCCCCCTCACTTTGGTTTTTTAGGTCGGTTATTTTATAACCAACGTAAAAAACTCGTAGATATTTCGTTTTTTACATTGGTTATTTTATAACCGACGTAACAAACCCGTAGATAACTCGTTTTTTACATCGGTTAGGACGTCTCATATGCTTATGGACATGCAAATAATTCCGCGCATAAAGTTATGAACTAGCAATCATGTTCGTGCATAGCATTGTGTACATGAAATCTTGTTCATGTATAAGGTTGTGCGCATTTAATAAAGATCACTCACTACATTTTGGACATGTAATCTGGTTCATGAATAAACTTATAAAAATCCAACTAGGTCTATGAATGACATTTTGAACATTTAATTAGGTTTGCATATTACATTTATACACAAGATTCATCCATCGTTACCCAATTAGTTGGAGGGAGATATAGTTCCCACCAATGTCATTATGAAATCGTACATACAGGTTCCACAAAAAAAATATAAAATCATATCATAACCCCTGAAATTATAAAGATATAATAAATATGAAAAGATATCATAGCCTTTTGAGACATATATGGGTTTTAAAATCATATTATAAAAATGATAACCTATGAAAAGAAGTAGGATTGAAATAATATAACATGTTTATGTGAAATGGATGGCATAAAAATTATTCTATTCAATCAAAAACCATTCAATACGGAATTTTAATGGATCCATTGGATCATTTCCAATAAGGGAATTAGTAACATCAACATTTGTAAGCATTGATAGAAAATAACATGGAAATATATTTCGAAATCATTTCATGAGGAAAATATCATATCATATTTGAAAAAGGATCATTAAAAAATAAAAAACCATTAAAAAAAAATTTCCATTAAAATAAACAGGAATGATTATAAATAGATCGTTAAAAACATTAGGAAGTTATATTCATTGAATACATATAATAGGTGTTTGAAATTTTTTTGAATAATGTTTTTCATAAAAACATATAGAAAATGCATGATAATATTTTGAATACAATTTAATAGAAAATACATTGAAAATATATGAATTAGGCATGAAAATAACTGGGAAACCATATTCCCTGAAAATATATAAAACAATCTTGAAAACATTTTGAAATCCATTACATTAAAAATATATTGAACATATATCTAGAGGACATGTATTAATTATGAAAAAAATATTCCTTGAAATTTTAAAAAATAACATTGAAAAGTTTGTGAAAATAATGTTCCTTGAATCATATAAATGAATCTTGAAAACATTTTGAAAACATTTTTTAAAATATTCTTTTTGAGAAAACAAATCTGACCAAAATGAGAAATATGGGAAGTTTTTTCATAAAAAATTATCTTTATAATTTTATGTAAAAATGGTGAAAAATTTGTTCCAATACCTGAAAATATCATGAATATCCATAAGAAAATAAAATTCATGAATTTTTAAGAGATGTGGATTATAAGATTTTAACAAGGGATACACAATCATAAACAATATTGAAAGGTGATAAGATTTGTTTAAGAAAATCATACCACATGGTAACTTTGAACCATACTCCACATATAAGAAAATAAAACTACCTGAAAATTTATATTTAATAGAAAATAAATAAATTCATGTTATAATATTTTAACACATTTATATACACTTCCTGAAAAAATATTCGTGCATAAAATATCATGTGTCTTAAATAAGGGAAATTGATACAAAATCATTTTACAGATTTTTTAACTTTAGAAACATAGTTCCCATGAATGAAATATAATAAAATATATTTTAAATTAAACATAAATTTATGTATATTAATCATATAATATATACATGGATTGTATATACACTACACAAAGGGAATGAGTTGTTAAGAAAGCATGAATCTCACGGAAATAAAAAGTGCTATGAAATTCCTTAACCTTTTTTCTTGTATCTCATCATAATCACACAAAAATACTATAAAATAAATATAAATTTATTATTGTTGTTTCAAAAAACATTATTCTATCATATATTAACATATATGTATTTATTATGACTTTATATAAATTTCTTGGTAATAATTTCATATTAAGTTTACTCTTCAGGTAATTTTTACTTTTTTCGCATGTGTCTTGATTGGTTATATATTAGGTATTTTTAGTTATAAATTTATTAAAATAATCTAAAACATGATATAAAAATTATTTTTATTCATTATATTATTTTAATAATAATATATTGAATACCTAAGTATGAATTGGAAAACACCATTCACAGAGACCGTAGGTCGTATATTAACCTGGACTTTATTTTTGTTGAATTGTTATATTGAATGAAAGAAAGTAAATGAAATATATGTACAAATACTTATATATATATATATTAAATTATAATTATTATATCATACATATCATTTATTTTCACTACAAACATCCTTAATTTATTTTATGTAGTGTGTGAATGAATCACATCGCTTTGGGGGGGGGGGGGGGCGATAGTCCGCACTTCCTCAAACAAAATTAACGTATTGACACCAAATTGAATGTAAAATTATATATATTTTTAAAATTATTAAATAAGATTAATTATATAATTAATATTACATTTAAAATACATAAACATAGTGTCCATCATAATTTCCACCATGAGAGGCAGTAATGGAAAAATAACCAATAATCATTTATTGAGGTAGTAATTCGTTATACACGTAAACAGTATAATCATTACCCATTTGATGGATGTGTGTTTAATTTTAGGTTTAAAAATTAAAATATCATAATCATAGTATAATTAGGATATTTGTTGTTATAAAATCATGTAATAAGATGAATTGTGGTGGTGGAGAATGAAAATAAATGAAAAGAGCATGATGGAGGGTGTTACCTCATAATTGGGTTAATCCTATTCATTTTACAAAAGGGGATTCATTGGAATGGTTTATAATAAAATTGGGAATTATACGAAAATGGTAGATATATTTAGGATCTATATTTTCATTTTGTTTCAATCCAATGTGTCATGGGTTGTGTGGGAATGTGGGAGGTGGGGAGGCCTTTTATAGATAAAAAGTGGAACTACTATAAATTTTGTGAATGGGAATTCAAAAAATGTTATTCCCATGTAAAGGGGGTACAATAATGGTAAAATGTAGATAAATATTATTATATCATCCAAATATGTCCATAAAAAGGAATTTGGAAAAGATTCTAAATCATTTAGTCCCTTATGTTTAATAATTAGTCCTTAGTTATGCTTCTTATTACCATAATAGATGCAATTAATTTCAATAAAAACATAAGTAAAAAACTTATTTGACCTTATAATACCATATAAATTATTACTACACAAAATATTCAATACATTATTTCAAATTATAATCCCATATGTGGAATAAATTAATTTAAATTTAATCTTGTAGTCTCGTCGACAATGCCTATAATTATAGTAGAAATGTTCAAATATTTTCAATGTTTTTATATCCCATTTCTATTTGAATATGGTTCCCATTAAATAAATTGCACTAATTGATAATAATTATATTTAATTAAACATTTAATCTAATTTAAAATGTAATTTATCCATAAAAATAAATTTTATTAAAAATTAGTTTTGAATTAAATTTCATAAATTTTCACTATTTTTTATAAAATTAAACATCATTGAAAACATCCAAAATTTTACCCTAAACTTGTTTTTATGTTTTTATTTCCTTTATTATGTTTATTTTTACATATATAATATAAAAAACTTCCCAATAATTATATCTGAAATGGAATCTCTATTAAAATTTGGTAAAATTCCTTAACAACAATAAATGTATTTAATACAAAAATTAGGATTGTTTTGATATTATGGTATAAAATCAATTAGATATATATATAAAATATTTTATTGAATATATAACATAAATATTAAATTTTTATCACTCACTAATCATATTTAATTTAATTTAATAGGTTAAAATAGGTTATGACTATAAAAATATTATTAATTTCTATTATATTCAAATGGTTTTCATATTCATTTATAAATAATTAATATCCAATGAATTCATATTATGTTTTTTTAAACCATTTTTTATAATGTCATTAATAATATTCATAACTTCTAATTTAACATCAAGGTTAAATATTCATATATTATATATTAAAATTTTAATAATATATTATTGTTCTATGAAACATTATATTGTATTTTACGCAAGAGATCAAGAAAATTCATTATTTCAAATAATGAAATATAACCTCGGTTTTTCATGTAGGGAAAAATAAATTTTATTTGGATTGATTTTGAAAATTAACTTGTTTTGTATATATCATTCCAGAGAAAATTTCATTAATATAAAACAAATTTTCTTCTGTGTGGAGTGAAATTTAAATTCTCAAAAAGATTAAATTAATTTGAAAAAAATCAAAAAATCTCAAGGTGTTGCATTCAACCAAAGATAGAATAATTTTATCCCTGTAAATTCATTCATGTTATAAAACGAATCATATTTGATGGTTCCTTTTATTGTAACACACATCGTAATAATGAATACTAAAAGATCCTTATAAAAAAGAATGTGGGAACCATAATGATTACCCAAAGTCACTCATCACTAGCCTCCCACATTGGGGAACATATGTTAGAAGTGAAAACAGGGACAATGAAGAGAAATATAACAATCATGTTATGATGGATATAGATAGAGAACTTTTATGGAGAAAGGTAACAATCATAAATCTATAAATCAATGATTATCTCGGGGACTATTTTCGTTCGTCTGGAAGAAGGTACTAGGATAAAAAAATTATAGTTTTTTTCTGAAGCGGGTTAATTTTCATGAAAATTTATACTTCTATGATATCTATAAAACATAACCCTTTGTTGTTAATTTATCCACTTAACCTCTTTCAATAAAATTGTAGTTTATAGTTTTATTCTTGACGACCGAACAGATCATGGTATCCACGATAATTCACCCCATCTCTCTTTAGTTAACATCGACACAAATTTTTTAGATCAGTTCATACAATCTGAATGAATCCTTATGTGGTGAGATAATACATTATTCTCACAAAAAACATCTTAATTTTAAAATAAACATCACATAAATGGTTATCTTATTACTATTTTAAATAACGAAAATCCAAAAAAATTGAAATAATGTCGCAAAATCATCTTAAAAAAACTCCCATGTATATAAAAATGTATTACATGGTAATCACATTCCAAACATGTGAATAAACTAATTTTTAAAAATCTCTTGAAATATATTAATATCCTTAATTATTATAAATCCTTTTGTAAAACATGAATTCTTCCACAATCCAAAGATTACAACATATAATCATTAAATGAAATAAATTATAAACATCTTCCATGATGACATAGAAAATTTAATCAATAATCCATTCCAGTTAATCTATATTATCCAATTTACTTTTCAATATCCATAATATCATTATCCAAACATCATTATATCAATGTTTGGAAATAGTTAATCATTACCTTCTTTAATCAAAATATCACCATTCCATGAAAAAACAATTAAAAATATCATTTTTTCATTAATGATAATGTATAATGATAATAATTATATATATCATGATTTATATAACAAAATATTTTAATTTCCAAACATACATACTTCATACTTCCAACATTATTCATAATCTATTACCCTAGCTTCATCCAATTATTTCATGAAACCTTTTTGTATAATCTAAAATTGGAATCATGTCTTAAGTTTACTCAACCTAAATCGAATCATTCTTATTTTGTTTACCTTTATAAAAATTTGAAGAACATCACATACCATTAACATGTAAATTGTGGAACATTATAATCTGATGTATAATAGATGATAATATTACCTTCCAGATTCACGTTATGCGATTTCCAATTTGGAAATCTATTTTCATAATTCCCTTAATTTGTCCTTCTAAAACATTCAATTTTAATTATATTCATTGTATTTATATTCATTGACTACAACCAGATTTCATATTTTGAGAAACATGTATCCTAGAAGAAAACCACATAATCATTAAAATTTATTAATATGATGTCTACATTATGAAACATTGTTAAAATATTACCCGTTAGTTTTATCCAAACTTATTTATATCCAAATTCTATTGAAATCCTCCTGATGGTTTGTGATGAGATTTTGAATTACCCAAGAAAACCCTTGAGAGTGTCATACATTGTGTTCAGCAAGGCCCATTATTATTTACTAGATTACCCCTAGTCTGACCTAAGAAATCATTTTAGAGTTCTTACCCCTCTATAAATCTTTTCCACAACCACATCCACCTATAGTATCCAGATAGGGATGTATTTCAAGGAGACCTCTTACCCTCTCCTATATCAAAATTCGGGGACATTTTCCAAAATATTAACTCAATCATATACTTGTCTTTAAATAAATCCCTATAGATATCCTTTGAAATACTTAATCTATACACTCTAAAACATTTCCATCCTAGATTACAAAGGTTAAATAATTATTTTCACTAATACCAACTATAAGGACCCTCATTTAACATACATATAAAATATATAACTATTGTGAAATACTTAAAACATTATAAAAATAGTCACCCAATGACTATATTAGTTTAGTTCCTTCGGAAACATGGATCAAAAATATTCTATCTTAGTGAAATATCTTCAATTTTTTCCACAATGATCTCCCACATTAGTTGTTATAACAAAACCACATTATCCATATCCCGGGGAAAGGATCCATCAGAAAGGGGTGAGCAGAAATGCTCAATAAGGGTAAATAATGGAAATGTGAATGAATATAATGAAAAAAAGGGTATAAAAACATGATAATGATCCTTAGAAGATCATAACCTTAATACTAAATATCATAAACATGAATCATAGACCAAATATTTGGAGTTCATAAGACATGAATCGGAAATAAATCAAGAGCATATACCAGGAAAATCATAGAATATGAATAAGATATGGAATGGTGGAATACACATCAATGTACAACATAATGAACAAGTATATGTTTAAAAAAATTCACACATTATGTAAAGGATATGAAATAAGGTCGTCTCATATACTTATGGACATATAACTATGTGAAAGCATAATGTTGTGAACATGCTTTTAGGTTCATGAATAACATTGTAAAGATGTAATCTGGTTCACGTAGAAAATTAGGAATATATAATAAGGTTCACTAAGAACATTGGAAACATGTAATCAGGATCACTCATAAACATATAAACGTGAATAAAGGTCCATGCATAAAATTCAGAATCTGTAATCAGGGTCATGCATAACATTTATAATCATGAGTGATACATTTTTACCCAATGCAAGGGAAGGATATTTACTACCCCCAATCTATTAATTTATTCATAGATAATGGATCCACAAAATAATAAACAAAAATATCATATTCCATCAAATTAAAAGTGTATCATTAACATGTAGTCATATCAAAACCTATGGAAGAAGTTATAGATTTCATAACAATTTAATCAAAAGGAAAACTCATGAAAAGAAGCGGGTTTCAAAATAATATAACTCGTGCTAGAGAAACAGATGTCCATAGAATCATGATATCAAATCAAAAAACATTATAGAATGAATATGAATGAAAAAATTGTATCATTTCATAGAAGGTCATGGGTAACATCAACATATGTTATTGTAGAAGGAAAATAACATGGAATTATATTTTGAAAACATTTCTTGAAAAAAAATTATGTTCTTCTATGAAAAACGATATATAAAATATATAAACCTTTTGAACTAATCATTCATGATAATAAAATTTAAATTTTATACAAATATTTATAAAAATATTTTCGATGACATTTTCTATGAAAACATATTGAGTTTATAAATCCCTTTTGAAAACCATTTTCATTGACAACTTATAAAAGGATCTTGATAATGTTTTAAAAACCATTTATTTGAAAATAATATGAAAACATTTAAATATTTCTTGAAATGATTTGGAATCCATTTTCCATAAAAACATATAAATTAATCATGAATAAATTTTGAAAGCCATTTGAAGGGAAATACATTGAAATCACAGAAAGAAGTCTCGAAATCATTTGGAATCAAACATTCCATGAAAGGGTATAAAAGAAGCCTCAAATATTTTAAACCAATTTTTGGTGAAAATTTATTAAATAATTCATAAAAATTTAAAACATTTTAATGATAACATTTTTTTAAACAAATTAGATTTCATAACAAAACGAATAATATGGTCAGTTGTTTCATAAATAAACTTTTGTTAATTATCTTATTCACCAAAGTGAGGGAAATCGGATCCAATAAATGTATTTTTAATTAATAAAAATAGATTAATAATATAAATTAATGTTCAATATATTTTTATTAGAAGATATCCACAATGGAATCATAATCATAAACAATCTCAGATGGTGATTAGATTGTTTAAATAAACTCTTACAACTTGGTAACAATGAACCACAATCCCCATGAAATAAAATTAAAACACATGAATATTGTTATATCATTAAAATAAATGGATTTGTAATATAACGTTAATAATTAAAAATATATACCTAATGGAAAAATATAGGTGCATATCATGGCATGTGTCTCAAAGAAGGAAAGCTGGGACAAAATAAATTTACCTATTTGGTAACTTTTGAAACATAGTTCCCATGAATGAAATATAACAAAATAGATATTTCCATACCCTTAAATTTACGTACAATAATAATATAACAAATCCATTTTCATTATTGAATCCACACAAAAATATAGGGTTGTTATGAAAACATTTATCTCTTTGAACTAAAAAAGTTTGATGAAATTCTCTTACATTTTGTCTTGACACTCATCGTAATCATAAAAACCTATGGTATAATAAATATAAATTTATTATAAAAATATCATAGAACTATATTCTAAAAAATAAAATCATATATAGTCTGATTATGCCTTTATATTACATGATTGTTTATAATTACATGTTATGGTTACACTTTGGGTAATATTCTATTTTCTTATAGATGTGTCTTAACTTTTTATATCACTGGAACTTATACTGGTATCATTATTTATTAAATATAAAAAACTATTTAAATTTAATTTGTATTCACTATTTTTTATTATAATAATATAATAAATATAACTGTGGAAAATAGAATAGACTATTCATTGATATGGTAGTGCATACGTACGCATGAACACTTCTTCTCTTTCATTGTCATATTGAAAGAAAGAATGTAAATGACATATATATATATATCATTATTTCATTAGTGTTATTATATCATATAATTTATATAAAACCATCCATAATATGTTCCTTCTAGTGTGTCAACATATCACATTGCATTATGGTGGTTGTGTTACACACTTCCTCAAACAAAATTATTTCATTTACACCAAAAGTATTATATAAGGATATATGTGTTAAAATGATTAAATACTCATAAAGGAATAATAAATATAAAATCAAACATATATAGATATATCTTCTATCATAATTTCCAACATTAGAGGATGTAAATGAAAAATGAACATTCATCGTTTAGTGAGGCAGTAGTTCACCGTAAAAATAAACTATATTTATATTACCCATTATATAGATGTTTGTGTATGTTTATGTATAAACATTATAAAAAACTAGTATATTGAGGATACTATTTTCTTATACAAGAATAAAGTAATATAAATTGAGGTGGATTATAAATAAAATAAAATAATGGATCTTGAGGGAGGGTGTCACCTATTTATCAGGTACCTACTTTTGGTATTCACCAAAGGGAATTCATGGAAGGAATTATATAAAAATGATGGAATGAAGAAGGATGGTGTGGATTTTTAGAAAACATTTAGGTAGATCATGTTCTTGAAAATTTTAATAGAGTGGTGTGACGAAGTCGGAGGAGTGGAGGCATTTTTATAGTGGAGGAAGTGTGCTTGTCTGGTAAATTATATGAATTGGAAATCTGGTCACATTTTTACCCTAGAAAGATGGTACAATAATCATCAAAAGTTGATAATAGTTATTATAGGGTCCATATATGGCTAACCAAAGGGGTTTTCAAATATTTCTAGGTAATTTATACCATTAATTGTAAGATTTAGTCCTTATTTAAGTTTAATTTTAACTTAATCTATGTAAATATTTTTTTAATTTCATAATTTTTTTTAAAACTTATGTTTACCATATAATAAATTATAAATAAATATGAATAATAAAATTTAATCCATTTTTATATATTTCAATCACATAAGTGGTAGAAATTAATTTAAATTTAATCCTATAATTGGGTCGACATCACATGTTTTTATAGCAAAAACAGTCCAATGTTTGCAATTTTTAATATCCGATTTCAATGTGAAATTGGTTCCAATTGATAAAATTTGATTAGTTGATAAAATTTCACATATTAAAAATTTAAACCCAATTAAAATTTAATTTAACATTAAAGTTAAATAATTTTATAAATAATGTTTTAATTAAATTTAAGTATTTTTCAATATTCATAAAAAATGAAACATCTCAAAAACACAAAAAAAAATTCCCTAACATATTTTATAAGTTTTTATTTCATATAATTAATTTATTATTAAATATATAATCCAAAAAAATTAAAAAAATATTATTTATTTAAAATGGGTTCTTCATTAAAAGGTTCTAAAATGCCATAATAAAAATATTGGGTTTCAAGCATAAAATTGTGTTCATTATTATCTTATGTTTATCCAATATGTTGGAAATATATAAAAATATTTCATTGAATATAATAAATATATATTACATTAATATCATACACTAATTTTAATTAATTTAAGTAATTAAAAATAGCTTTGTGAACATATAAATATTTATATTTTCTTTTATATTCAAAATGTTTTCATATTAATTTCTAAATAATTAATAACCTATGGATTCATATCATACATTGTTAAACCATATATTTTTAAATTTTATATAATACAATTCATAACAAATATTTTGAGAGCTATGTTATAACTTAATAAATTAAATAATATGATTTTAATAATTTATTATTTTTTGGTGAAACTCGGTCTTGCGTGTTAGGCATACAATCGAGTAAATTAATTGTTTCATGTAACACCCAAATGGCTCAAAGTCCATCATTTTTATTGATTTTTTGAAAACACTCCTTTCAAGGTACTAGGGAAACCCTAAAAAATACCATAGGCATAAAATAAAACATGACCCAAAGGTCATAGGGAATTCAACAAGACTTTAACTACAAGAAACATCCCCTCCCCAACATCTCCATCATGATGGTAGTTCTCCACCTTCTCATGGATTTCTTTGTAGGCTTTATGTGCAAGCACAAGCTATTCTTGATGGCATATCCATACCCTCTCACTCCTCTAAATCCATTTGGATCTTCTTTGGTGAGTTCTCTTGCTCTGAATCCACCTCATTGGTTGATCTTTTTTTAGGGTATGTATGGGGTAACTGCACTGATCATGTGGCCCGAAGGACTTGAGGTGTCCCAAAGGCCTTAAAGGGGGCTCAAAAACCTTATTGATCTGAAGGCCTGGGAGGCCCGAAGGCCTTATGGAGTCCTAGCCCAAACTGGTGGCCCACAATGAATAGTTATGGCTTCTACTGTATCAAATAATAACTACTACGGTACCTTCTACAGTACAGCTTTATTAACACGGAAATATTCCTCCAACTAGTTTCTATCCTCGGTCTCGTGGATGCATATAAGGAGTCCTAACCAACTACGCTAAGGCTCATGTTCACATATAACACAATCTGAACATTGTGTTAGACATAGGGATGGATAAAATTTATATTACTGGTTGTGAAAAATTAACTTTTTAATATCATTAAAGGTAAACATAGTTATTTAGTATAAAATAAATTATTTATAGTGTCGTGTAAAACGAAAAATATCAAAATAATTAAATTAACTGGAAAAATATAATTCCAAAAATATCATTGCGTTAAAAGTATTGACTCCTATTATATCACGATATTGTGAAAAGGAATGACTATAGTTACCCTACAGTGATTCTATAGAACCATCATCTTCCGTGATTCAAGCCTAGATCATTTCAATTTGGAGATCATGGCTCAGAGCCACTCAACCCCAACACATGACATATTATATCATATTTCAATTTACGAATTTATCATTTCTCACAATTGTATTATCTTGTTTTATTCCTGGATATAACTAATATATAATTCATTATAATTTGATTTGCATTATTTTAATAAATATTTTCAATATATTATCATCTGTACATATAATAATTTGATATCCAACTATAATAATTAATTTTTTTCCTCTACCTTATCATTAGCTTATATACTATTATGGGAATCTGTTATATAATTAAGTATTATTTAAAAATATTTTATGTTATATTTTCTGTGGAATTTAAATGTCTCCAAATTATAAAACCAGTTAATATAGATAATTTTGATTAATTTTCCGCCTTACTAGTAGACATATTCATTATTTCATTAATATTGGGGTTAACTATCTATACATCCAAGCCAATATATGTAATGATTATTCATTATATAATATTTTATGGCATTATAAGAAAACATATAGTTTACATTATTCAAATAAATATTTTTCAATGTATATATATTTTTTCATATAATTTTAGTTAGTTGCATAAGCTATGTTCTCTATAATGTTTTATACACAAACATGGTTTGTTCCTATTTACCTGGTGGAATTAATAGGATTCCATCCAAAATCATTAGAATAAAGAAAACTTTTAGAAGGGAAAAATAGATTATATATCATGATTAAATATCCTTAAAAATAATGTCTATTATTTCTTATAAAAAACACACATTTTTTACCTATAAATAAAAAATGATGATACTTAATAATATAGTTTCTATATAATATTATATTTATTTCAATTGGGGCATGGATTGAAATATGCATGACGTAAAAAAAATTATGGTTGGTTTTTTATGTTAGACATTGTTGGGATATAGTAACAGTTAGGTTACTATAGGATTATTATTTATTTTATCACTATGAAATATATTTTAATGATGTTTAATTCACTCATTGATACATGAATAATATATTAAATGATTGATAATAATTTTCATCCACATGTAGTTCTACCTTTTTTCAATGTTTAAATATATAAATGTTATTTTTAAATAATGATCTTTTCACACTAATGGATATTATTATTTTAAAATGGATTATCATTTTAATATGAGACTACTTTATAAATTTACTTATTTTATGTTAGTGAACCCTAAGAAACATAAATTAAAATATTTTATTATAAATAAATAACATTATCATCACTAAATATAGCATTGAGATCTTCTCATATGACTGATAATGATAATGTATGAATATCATATACTTATTAACAAATGTATAATTCTTATGTAATGTGAAATACTATGGGTTATAGTGACGCCTTTAAAATTATTTAGTTGTTGATTATTTTCAGCATAATAATACACATTTCTATAAGAATAATATATTTATTCACAATTTCATTCAGAGGGATTATATAAATGTTAAACTAAATAATATCAGTATCCATTTAGATAATAAATATTATTGTATAGGTAAATGTGAATCTAAATTATGAATGATATAAAATAATATAATCCTAACACATGTAATAAAATTTAAATAAGGGGAAGAATTGTTTATGATATATATCAATTCTTCATGTATATAATGGATTGGGTTTTATCCTTTTGTAAATGATATATCTAGAGATTATTCCTCTTTATAATTTAAAATCAATATGTATAACTACCTAATGCATGATCAAATGTGAGATATAGAAATCATCACATTAATGATTATAATGAATTATCATTATAGAGAGAAGTATGAAATATATGTATAGATCTATATATATTTAATGACATTCTCATGTTAAAGGACATGGTAATACTCCAATTCTGATAGTCAAAGATTATAAAGGAAAATAATTAATCAATTCACTATCATCCTGGAAATTAAAAAAATTGGTATATATAATATATAGAATGGATCCTGTAGAATTTATCATGATGTGGATTGATATGGTTACAATAATAAAATAAATGAAATTGAATGATTGGATTGATAAATAAAGGAACAATATAACATGATTCTCAACCATTCATTCTATAGTTGAAAAATAAAGTCCAACAAGATGATTTGGGGATAAAAAATTTATTTGATTCTATGTGAAATGGGAAAGACTTGTAGATCAATATTTTTTAGTTTTCATATTTTGGATATGATAATATGTACAATTTAAAAGTATTTAATTTTTTTATGGATCAATGCCCATATATCAACATTTTTATCCACCTCAGAATTAGAAATATGTTTAGAGATCTCTAAGGGAACTATTGGTGAGACAATATGAATCTAGATATTGTTGAATATATATTTAGTTGTGTGGTTTGAAAACAATTGAATGAAAATAGATATCATTATTAGGTAATGATGCAATCATTTCTATAACTATATTGATATTCAATAACATAAACATTTATTTTTTATAGTTCATTCAAATTCATCATGAGAATATAATGTTAGATGTGTTCTAGATAATCATCAAACAAAGAGTGATCACTTCATCTCCATTTATGGGGAGATCTCACTCGATCAACATGAAAATATATAAATTAGTTAATCCCAAATGATTCATGGGAATGAAGATTTATTTATGTCTATTCTAGATCAATAATAAAGAAACACATTTTTACATATCATGTCACTAAATATGACACTCACCAAGGATGAGGTCAACATATAAAAAAAAACATGTCTCATAAGAAACTAAAACGATATAGAAAAACAATGTAAAAAATAGATGTAATGTACGTATCCATTTTACATATGGGGTAATGAAAAAAGAGTATACATTAAATCTTAGAAAATAAGAATATAATTAGTATTACATTTCAATAGTAACAAACAATAATTCACCTCATTAATAATGAGATAATAATAGAGAGATGTTGGGAAACTACATGATTCTGTAACCTTTACCAGTGTCCTGCAAACCACATTCTCTATATGAACAAGGTTATATAGAGGTTTTGAGTGAAATTAATAGTATAATAACAGTATCAATTTATATGATTTGTATCCCATGGAACCATATGATATAGGATTAAAATAAACCAATGTATAATGGAATTTAAAATGAATGACCATTTATTTAAGCATTCTTCAGTTCCCATAAACCAATTTTCTAAATATATAAACCAAAAATATGAAATATAATAGAAAGGAAGTGTAAACTAAAAAACATAATATTTCATGTAATTTAAATTCCATATAAATTTAAGAATATAAAATTTAAAACATTAAAAAAAATGTATAAAACCAACAACAGTTATGCACTATCCTATGGTAAAATGTGATTGAAAACATTAAGGAACACCAATTTAGGAATATATGAATCATAATGATAACAATTACTTAGATAGAATATAAATATCTCAATAATATCCCAACTTCGGTAACACACTCACTATGGAGTACAAACATATAGGTATAGTGGGAAGAAGGATTACGTAAAGACATGAATATTTTTATATAAATGTATTTTGTAATTCATAAAAAATATAAACCAAAAGGCCATTGGTTATATAAGTGATCCAAAACATTCCAATAACGTTTTATGTTTTATATTAATATAATTGCGGTCATTATTATTTGTATCAACACTTGAAATGTAATTATTATGTTATTAAAAATGGATCTAGGTGTGGAGGATCAAGTATCTTATAATTTTCTCGACAATGATGTCATAAAATGAAGAATTATAAAAATTAGAAGATATGATGAATATATGTTGATATTAATGTATGATATTACGTTTATTTTTATAATTAAATTTCAATGATAAAATTATTGTGGAATTAAATTGACAAAAAATGTACTATATTAATAAATTTTAATAATATTTAATTAAATTTATTTTTTTTATTTTGGATTTGGATTTTTGTGTCTCATATAAATATATACTCTATATTGGTATTCTTATGGAAAATATTAATTGGGAATCATAGGAATAATTTCTAATATACGAAAATCCAATAAGATTAACATGTCATTTTTAGTATCATCTACATCATGATCTTGGATTTCATGTTATATTTAGTACTTCCTACATTCTATCAACAAATGATTTGTTTTAGTTTAACTCTTTTGTATTGAAGGATATGAAACATACATTCATTCAGAATTTACTATTTTTTACAAGATAAATTTTAATTTTATTGATTTTACTAAAATAAAAATTCTAAACATTGAATAAGAAGGTTTCAATATAATATTTTTATTACAGATCATACATATTTACCCTAAATTTGATGATGTTTAGTGAACCTTTTTTAACCTAAATTTTAATATCAGTTGGATAAATTAGTTTTATAGATTAGAAATTAATTATATTTAGAAATAATTTACAGGATTTATTATGTTTCTATGGGTCGCAATATATTATACTTATGTGGATTTGGCCTTCTATTTATTTGGGTGTCCTCTCATTTAAGACATCATATATTGGAAATGTAAGTGAATGTTACACCCAAATTTTTTAATGATTTTTCAATGTGAATGTGAGTTAAAAAATTGATTAAATATTACTCATTATATAGTGTTGTTCATGGTGTCTATCATTAAACATAATTAAGTGGTACAATCTTGATCCATCACAATTTATCATAAATGAAATAGTATATATATATTAAAATTAAAATTTTATGAATCATCCTACACATGTCATTGATCATAGTGTGAAGCTACTATGAAGAAGCATTAACTCAATTTTTCAAATTATGGATGCATTTTTAGAACCCTACACTTTACCGTACACATAAAAATGATGTATTATATAAACATGCACTAAAGACCACAATGATTATTAATAGGTCTACTGCCATGGGAAATTGAGAACATTAAATAACAACATATAACATAAAACACAACGTTTTTATTGAAAACCACATTTACATGTCCACAATATTTCATAGTACTTATCATTTCTTTGGATATCTCAAGATATACATAATAAAAGGGTGAGAAATAGATCCCAATAATGTAGTAAACAAGGCATAAAATGAAGAATGTAGTACATGTTTGTAAATAGTCTTATAAATTTATCACAATAGAATCATGATCATAATGGAATAATATACCATTATTATCATAACATTAAGATTTGGAAACAACATTTAACATGATATTAGCCGGAGCCAAGTCTCATTACCCATGGAGCATGAGTAAACCCTAATTTTAATTAAACTAGAATGACTAAACCCACATTTCATAATAATTTTAATGTGTAAAATTCACTTCACTTAAAGTATCATGATACTAATCCTTACCCAATGCATTGGAGTGCGATCAGGTTGTTCCCTTCTCAATAATTTCATTTCTTGTATAAGTGTGCCACATAGATCATACAACATATATTCATTAAACATCAAGATTTATTTATTGAATTGGATATTTTGAATACATAAAATTATTTTCTAAATAAAAAAGTACATGTTCATAAAGGTGAATACCCTCGATTGAGAAATGGGTACGGTATTCACATACTCAATGATTTTGGCATGTGAAAGTTTGGTGTATCTTTAGTAGCATAACGACATCAAATAAAAATAGTAATATAGATTGATGAAACATAATGGGGTCTCTCATCTTTTATACATGAAATAAATAGTATGGGGGTCATGTAACATAATATACAAACATATGTAATGGAATTTAGATGCATTAAATAAAATAATTGCTTGAAAATAAATGAGGAGATAGAAATCCCTTACAGAATTTCAACATGGTAACAGGTGTACATGGGAATAATTAATGATAGAGGAAGGGGTATCTCATCATCTAAACATAAGGTGGGATGTATAGTGTAGCTGTAAAATCATTCCCCAACAAATGTAATTGGAAAAAATGGCATAACAATATAAGGAAACATGAACATAAATAAGAAAGGAAGGAATGTGAGGATGCCTTACATGGAAGCGTGATCCCAAAGGATTGGGGGAGGCTTTAGAGAGGATTCTTAAGATATTGGTGCACCATTAGAATGGGAGATTGATTGGGATTAGGTAGGAAAGTAATTTCGATATTGTTTGAGCTCCAATGGTGTGAGGAAAGAGGAATGGGAGATTGAGTGGGCACATATAGGAAATGATAGGAAATTCATTATTACTTAGGTTTTGAACACTACACATTAAACTAACAAAAATCATAATCTATAACATGTTCTTTTCCCATGGATTTTTCAAATGTTTAGTAGAAAATGTTATTTTATAAGGCCAATGACCTAACTTAATAAAATATTAGGCTTTTGTGGAGGTGATTCATGCTCTCAATGAAATCATTTTAAAATTCTAAAAAGTTTAATATGTTATGGAGGGTCCACTAAGGCATAGTAAAATAAATTAAAAAAATATAAAATAAAATTATATTAAATTTAAGACATTTATTATCTGAATAAACTATTTATAGTATTTTTTAACTCATTAATAGTTCATTATGATGTCATAAAACACATTATATATTTAAACAGTAATTAATTTTTACCCAAACAATTGGTGGCTCATAAAATTATGAATGACTCACTGTTCGATAATTTTTATTTCCTGATTCCAAAAATAATATTCATTTAGTCAAATGAATTTTCTAAATATGTGCATTTTTACTTTATGAATAAAAACAGATATTTATGAAAATTTTATTGGTTTTGACAAAAACAGCTTTCAAACCATTATAATAATTGCAATTGTATTTATAAAAATTATACCATAATTTAGATTTAAAAAATTTAATTTAGTAATAATAATTTATTAAAATACAAATTATATCAAAAATACATTATTTCATCCAAATAGATTTCTTAATTGAATTTAAATATTTACAAAAAAATACAATTTTTACATTAAAAACCATTTAAAAAATAGCAATAAAATGAATGTATCATATTTATAGAAAATAATACCCATAATCATAGTGATGTGGTATTATTACATAACCCCTTATAACACCCACATATGTCCTAAGGGTATGGTGTGCGATGGTGATAGACTCTAGGGGAGGCTCAAATAACATCACCCGGGTGGTAATATCAATTAACATCCACTTCTCCTATAGGAAATTACATTAAATATAAATGTGTTGAATTAGGGATTTGGATTGATCATGACCGATGCCCAGTGAAGCTAAATCCTTTTTGATCTTTGACAGATGAGATGTGAATAGAGTAACTCTACAAGATGAGGTCATTTCTTCCATTGTCTGAGTACATTAGATTTTTAAAGGCCTAGATTTATATTAATCATGTGACCACTATTAAATGGGTATATAAGAAATGGTATAAATTCATAAAGTTATTCTAAAATCTAAAAACCTAAAACCATTGAAGTGCATATGTTTTTTATAACCATTTTACATAATAAGACATTTAATTAGATCAAGGAGAATTTTCATTAATAAATGTTTGGGTCGCTACAATCTTCTCCCCAACCCTAAAAAATTTCTCCAACAAATTTTCCATTTCCCATACTAAAAATGATGAGGGAAACTCTACTTCAATACATCCTCTGATTCCCACGTTGAATCTTCAAACAAGTGGTTTCACCACAATATCTTGATGAGGGGAATTGTCTTATTTTGTAGAACCATTTACATATGATCTATGATCTTCACCGGTTTTTATTCATATGAGATGTCATTCTATAATGGTACCACCTCTGGATTGAGTACATGTAACGGGTCATGTTTGTACTTCCCCAAAAGCGATACATGGAATATCTCATGCACTAGAGATAGGTTCAGTGTGAGTGCTAGTCGATATGACAAAGCTCCAATGCGATCAAGGATCTCAAAAGGGTTGATGTACCTTGGACTAAGTTTTCTCGTCTTCCCAAATATCATAACTCTATTACATGGTGGTAAGTAGAGGAATATCATGTAACCAAAATAAAATTCTAGGTCTCATCAACGATTATTAGCATAGCTCTTTTTCGACTTTGAGAATCTTTGATGTACTACTGGATAGTCTTAACCTTCTCTACCATTTATTCAATAAATCCTAGACCTAGTTGTTTTATCTCTTAAACATCATCCCAACATGACTATGTTCTACAGATCTTCCCATAAAGGGATTCATAAAGATCCATTTGGAGACTCTAGTGGAAATTGTTATTGAAAGAGAACTCAACTAGAGGAAGATTTTGATCTCATCATCTGTTGATGTCCATTGATAATTCTCTCAACATGTACTCAAATGTTTGGATAGTCCGCTCATATTGGACCCTAGTTTCAAGATTGTATGAAATACTGATGTTTAACTCAGAATTATGAGCTTGTGGTAGAATCTTCCATCACATATAGGCGAATCATGAATATTAGTAGGATATAATCGATAGTGGTACTCCATTAAACCTTTCCAATTTTTAATTTATATCAGGGCCAGTTGATCCAATGATAAATCCTATAGAATTACAATTATGTGTCCAGTCATTGTGTGATGGTTCACAATAACCCAGATATCTATGATTCCTTTGGATTTCTTCAGAAGTCAAGTGACAATGTCCTTGTTGATATTCTCCCATTTCCATGTCAGTATTGGTTACGGTTGCATCATCCCCTTATAATTAATCTTCTAAGCATTCAATTTCTAGCACAGTTGGAACATTGATGTATACTTAGAGATATACTTCTTAATGTTATCCCTCCAATAATTCTCTCAGAGTTCTTGATACATATTTCTGTTTCTTGGATGAATGGAGAAATTCGAACAATGTGCATCATCCAAAAGATCATTATTTAACTCTGGATTGGATGGAACACATATTCTAGTCCCAAATCTCACAATTCCTTCTACATTAACATTTAACATCAATTAATTATATTTTATGATAGTTTTCACATTCATCTAAATTCCCATATCATACTTTTGAGGATCCTTTACACTTTCCAAAAGAGACGATTGAGAAATCATTTTTGAAAGGATTGATGATGTTTCCTTATTTACGATTCACATGTCTATCTTCATAAAATCTATAAAGATTGGATGCTTTTCCATTCTCATAAATGATACAATCATGGGGATATTTATACATAGATCATATGACTTCTTTTTCCCTTTCCTAGGGAGATAATGCATCGAGTAGTTATTGTCATTGATCATATCCAACAATCTTTGTTTGGCACATATTCAACTCTTTCTGTGTTACTATATATTTGAGGACTTTATGATGCAAATATATTTTAATTTTCTCCCCAATGTGGTAATGAAAAAAAAAATTTAATGAAAATATTACTAGATCCAACTCTAAATAATTTTTGGGACAGTTTATCTCATAAAAATTCAGTTACCTAGATGAATAGGAAATGACTTTGTCATTTTTATTCAGCACACTACCCATAAAATTCTTTGATACATCACTAAATATCACAAAACACTCTCCACTTGTTGGTAGTGTGAGAACGAGCACATTGATCAACCACAATTTCGACACCTTGAAGCCATCTTATAATTCATCACTCCATGAAAACATTACTGCCTTCCAAGTTATCTTGGTAAGAGAGTTTGACAATCATGAGAAATTTCTCACAAATCAGGGATAATATCTAGCTAACCAATGGAATCTATTGATGTCTATCATAGATGTTGCCCTCAACCATCCCTCAAATTCATTTTTCTTGGAGGTGTCCACATATATCCCATATCTTGTGATGATGTTACCTAATAATGAGACTTCCTTGAACCATAACTCAAACTTATTGTACTTTTCCACGATCTTCTCATATCACAAGTTCTCTAGTAAAGTTAATTGATGCTCCTCATCCTCCTTCATGTATTTATAGTATATTAGAATATCCTCGATAAATACTACCACAAGATTGATTGTGTAATATATAAAGACTCTACTCATAATATCAATGAATATTTCTAGAGAATTAGTGAGTCTGAAAGGCATTAATACGAATTCATAGTGCCCATACATTGTATGAAAAGCAGTCTCTGGGATATCCTCCTTATTCACCCTTACTAGGTAATATCCGAACTGTAGATCCAACATGAAGATGTATAGATCCCCAAATAGTTTATTGAATATTTCATCAATTCATGGTAGAGTATACTTGTTATCTATCATGATTTTTTTGAGCTCGTGATAATAATTGCAAATGTGCATTGACCCATTCTTCTTCTTAACGAAGAAGACTGGTGTAGACCATGGTAAAGCACATGGGCGTTTAAACCCTTTATCTTCATTCCCTTATGGTTGTTTATTTATCTCCTCAATCTCCACAACATTCATTCGATAAATATTCTTGGATATTGTCAATGTCCAACATATATGATCAATCCAGAATTAAAAATCTCTTCTATATAGAAGTCTATGTAATTTTTAAAGAAACACTTCATAAAATTCCCTTAAAATAGGCATGTTATCAATGATAGTTTCTTCCATAGACTCAATAATATGTGAAAGATAAGATTTATCATAGGGTAGTAGAGATGATGGGGTTAAATAAGATTCATCCTCCACCTTGTACTTGTACAAAATCAGGGGGGGTTGAATCTTCATATGGAGAGTTATTTGCCCCTCATTGAAATTTATGTTTCTTCTATATTGGTAAAGCTAATACATGCTAAAAATTTCATCAAATCCCACCATAGTGTGTATGGCGATGTTCTTTGGGAAGTTTAAAACAAAAATTGTGACAGGGGAGGAGTTATATTCATGGGATATAATTATTTCCCCATTTCCCATTCTCAACGACATCTCTACTTACATGATTTGGGGTGGTGTTGGGACTGTGCTACTAAACATTATAGATATAAAAGAATGTGTGGAACTAGAATAAAAAATTATGTTTGTGATTCTTCATTGAATGACTAGCATACCTGTCACCATTTGGTTATCGTGGTATTCTTCTCCAATAGTGGTGGAAAAAGCTCACCCTGGCTTCCTTGGAAAATTTTGGTTGCCTCAAAAAAAACATTGTATTAGGGAACTTGTTTGCAAAGTGCCCTAGTTCTTTTTAGTTAAAGAAATGAACAATGCGTTGAGGGTCGAATGGTGCATTCCTCTAAACTATCCCAACATCAGGTTTTTCTTGTTGGTAGTAAATGGTTACTTGACTTTATCTTCCACACTTAATGCTTTCATTATCCCCATCAGGAAATTTCGATGGTGCGTTATTTTACACCATTGGCAAGTGGGTGATGGAATTTATGTTAACCCTTAGATTTATCCATTTTACCACTAGAATTAAATTGCAATTTCCTCATCATTTCCCCATGATACCCCTTAGATTTTCTGATCTCTGTTTCAACTTTGAGGTCACATTAGACAATTTTATCAAAGATATCAAAGTCATGGATCACTTGGGAATTCCATTGTCTAAATTTTAGACCACAAAAGAAGTGTAAACCATCAATTAGGTTGAAATGACAAAGATGAAGGATTATCATGAAATCCTCATGAAGTTTTCATCATACACTCAAATGGATTCATCACCTTTTTTCATGAGTGTTAGGATGTTCCTTTCCATAAAAAGTCATTGGGTCCATGAAATCTAATTATTGGAAAAAAAATCCAAAAATCCATCCATTCCAACAACAATATATCTTCCTCATACTATATATTTTTTATCAATGTCCACCATTGATTTGATTCTCCATTTATATGATAATAATCCAGAAGAACCTTCTCCTGTTCGGATCATTGAATCATGTAAAATATCTTCTCAATGGAGTTGATCCATTGATTAGTGATTTAGTGATCTGATGATCCAAAAAAAGTAGGAGGCCTTTGTCTCATGAAGCTCTTGATTATGTCTTGTTTTTTCTTGGGGGGGTCATTTTAAGGCCCCGGCCTTAAACCTTACTTAATATTGAATTAAATGAATAATTCACATTGAGGATATTTTCAGGTTTAGAGTTTTATAGAATTAGGACATAACTATTACATATTAAATATTACAATGTAGACACTTCTACTAAGTTTCCAAAGAATAAAAATTCTAAATAAAACATGTCTAGTTCCATGTTTTATATAGCATGAATTTCCCTTGATCCCATCCTTGACCCTATTCCACATTAATTCCTGCGAAAAACATTTCAAAAAACTTGGGGTGAGCATAAAAAGCTCAGTAAGGGATACACAATGAATAAAAACTGTTAGTTTATCAAAACAACAAGTAACCATGTATACATTATCAATGTAATACTATTCACCTTTATGAAGTAGTAAAAACTATTCACTGAATAAAAGATCATTACTTTCCCTTTTATAACCAAAAGATTACCATAAAACCCATATAAAGATCACATAACATATAAAGGTAACTTGGGACATAAACATACTTAAATTGAATAACCATACGGTCGACTACCACACATATCACTTAATGGAATAGCCATACGGCCGACTACCTTACCCAATGCATTGCAGGCTATAACGTAACCACCCATCCTGTAGATCACAAAACCACCCGTCATATGGTTTATCACGTAACCACCCGTCAAATGTCCAAGTACCATTATAAAATCAGAAGACATGAAATAAATATAATGGAAAGAAAACATGTCCACACTTTGATCACAATATATCACATAAATATGTTGACATAAAAAATCCATTATAAAAACCATTATCAATACCAAAATACATAAAAGAGTATATGGTATTTATTTAATTTTTAAAACATTACGGCTTGTTGAGGAAGCCAAAGACCAAATAATACTCGCGGTGGAAGAAAAGGTCGTTGTCACCGCGTACATTAAGAGAAATATTCATTTTTGTCGTTTAGTAAAACAATTCGTAGAAAAAGATTCCTTTTGTATAAAAGTAAAATTCAAAGGGGTTTATACACCATATAAACTAAATTTTTGTATAAAACAAAATATGCCTCATTGAAAGGAGATTGAGACGAAATCCCTTACCTCAGGTCCGACTTGACTCGATCATTCTTTAACGTCCTGAAAAATAAACTTGAGTTAATTTCTACTTGATTAAGAACCTTTCCAAGTTCATTATTACTTTTATATCACTTATTACCATGTTATAAACATTATGTAATCATTTATGTTAATAATGTTTTTTTTGTCGATACTTGGTTCTTAAGTCGAAAGTGGAATTCATACAATTACATGTTGTTCGTGTGGTCAAAGGATCATTATATCCAGAATGATATTCATGATTTGGATATCATATATATAATTTATATCCATTATATAAATTTATTTATAATATTACATAATCATTTAGTGGTAAGAAATGAAATGAACTGTTAATGGAGATGGTAAGCCGTATGAACGCATGAACAGTACTTTCATTTCTATGTCATATTAATGGATTTAAAACTAAATGAGAGGCATGTTTATTTTAATTCCAGAATTATATTAATCATTTATATGTAACATAAATTATATATAATAACTTTAAATCCATCCTTTATATGTCCCACATATGGCATTAATTAATCAATTCACTTTGAGGGGGCGGTAGTCCGCACTTCCTAAAATGAAGATATCACATATACCCATAATGGAAGCCCTAAAGGTATACCACAAATGAAAAATACAGAAGCATAAGGAAAACATAAACATAATATATATCATATATAAATATAGTGACATCATAATGGCCAACATTAAATGTGTTAAAATAAGATTGAACAATCATCGTTTCGTGAGGCAGAAATTCACCAACCACAGAAATAGTATGTTCTTTAACAATTAGCCGAAGGTGTGTATTGGTGTAGCTCGAATCCTTCTTATAAAAACATCCTAGTATATTGAATATACGAGTTTTTTTACAAAATAAAGTAATAAAAAGATCTTAGAGTGTTGGAGAAGCAAAATACAACAAGAGAACACAAGAGAAAACACTACCTATAAAACGGGTAACACTTTTTGATTTGAGCTCAAAGTCTTCCTTGGGAAGACTTCTGCCTAAAGTGAGGCTTCTAGGAGTAATAGAGGGATGTGGAGAGACAAAAAGAGTAGAGCTTGGCCGATCCAATGTATTGAGAGGTGTGGGTTAGGAGGTAGAGGTGGGGGCCTTTTATAAGAGGAGATGAGGGGCACTCTTGGAAAGTTAAGAAAAGATACTTTATTATAAAATGATTTTCGGATTTTAAAGGTCCCACATTGATATATTTAGAGGATAAGGTGATAAGGGTTCGAAATATACTCCTCCAATAGGCCTTTGACGAGTTTAGTTATTATAGTTTACATTATATTTTCATTTTATTTAAATCGTTCAATAATGAGGTAATCACTGCATCATCATGGTGTCATAAATAAATTAATTTATTTAATGTCTAAAAAATATAAAAAAAATATCATGATGTAGGAAATCATTTATCTTTATAATGAATATTTTTAGTCATAAATATAACTTGTATAACCACATATAAGAATTTTTTTAGTAAAACAACTCATGTTTGTGACATTTTTACTTTAACATTAAATAAAAAGATATTAATGTCATTTTCCTTCCAAAGTGGCTACATGGGGTCCCCAAGTTTACCCATGGATTGTCTTGGTCAGCCATGACACATCCAATAAGGGTAGGACATGTGTCATGGTATTTTCATTTTATTATAATATCATTTGTGCCTTAAATTGTACTAATTACCTCTAATCGCGTTTAAAAAATTAAAAGTTACTATTCACCAAAAAAATTATTTTAATATCATTGAACCACATTTTACTTCCTAATGAAAACCATGTATGTCGGATTTTTGAAATTCAAAACATAGTGGGGGTAAAATTTCATTTAAATGAAAAATCATTTTTTTAAGTACCACTTAGTGGTTTCACTATTCATCAAAAATTGAAGTTTTTCAGAAAAATACCAAAAATTCACCCTAAGATATATTTGATATTCGGAATTCAAAAATGACTTCTATTTTAAAAAATTCAAAACATATAGGTTGCATTAATTAATTAAATAATTAATTCACGCTGTCAGAGAAAATGGCGTGTTTTTATGAAACAATAAGTATCAAAAGATTGACAATAGTTTAAGTCCAATTTCAAAGTGAAATTAATTCCAACGACAACTATTGGATTAAATGATAAAAATATATTCTAATTGAACATCAAAACAAATTCAAAAGATAATCTAATCATATAAATAAATTATATTAAAAAGTGTATTTGAATTAAAATCCAACATTTTTCACTACTCATTAAAAATGAACTTTATCAGAAAAATACCAAAAATTTACTCAAATTAAATTTTGATGTCCCGATTCTAAAGAAGAATTTTATTTTTTTCAATAGAATGTATAAGATTGAGCAAAACTATATTTATAGATAGTTCGCCATCAAAAGGTGATAAGTCGACCTTTTGTGAATGTTAGAGTATATATGCCTAAAATTGATTTCTTTTCGTATTTTAAGCCTCTTTCTTTTATTGGATAAATGTAAAACCATTTAACAAACATATATAATCAAATTTTAGTTGTTTCTATTCATTCCTGCCAATACAATGGCTACGTGTAAACTACCATTCAAAATAATATAATTTTATTACTAGTGTGGAACGTAAGATTTCAAAGAAACTATTTGTTGCGTATCGGGTACGCTATCGAACATAGAAACCCCTTTAAAGTAAAATTAATATTTAATTCGTAAATATTAATAAATATGAAAATGTATTATTCTTTATTTATATGGGATGTTACATCCTTCCCCCCTTTTGGTAATTGTGTCCTCGCAATTTTATTCACTTATCAAAATACGTGGGGATATTTATCCCTCATTGCATTTGAAGATTCCCATGTTGCCACTTCAACCATATGGTATTTCCACAAAACCTTTACCTAGTGAATTACCTTATTTCGCAACACTTTCTCTCTTCGGTCAATAATCTGGACTGGTTGTTCTTCATAAGAGAGATTCTCTTCCAACTGAACTACCTCTGTGCTCAAAACATGAGATGGATCTGGCATATACTTTGTCAACATCGAAACATGAAAATCATTGTGAACCTAAGATAAACTCAGAGGTAAAGCTACTCAGTAAGCAATTGATCCAACCTTCTCCAGAATTTCATATGTTCCAATGATCCTTGGACTCAACTTTCCTTTCTTACCAAATCTCATCACACTTTTACATGATGAAACATTGAGAAAAACATGATCACCACCTCGAAAGATAGATCCTTCCTCCGATTATTTGAATAACTTTTCTGTCTGCTCTGAGCTGTTTTCATGTTTTTCAGAATCAGCTGAACTTTTTCTGCCATCTCTTCTACCAATTCTAGTCCCATCATCTTCCTTTAACCCACTTCACCCCAAAAGCTAGAGTTCAACACTGCTTCCCATATAATGCCTCAAACGGAGCAATCTGTCTACTGGAATGAAAACTGTTATTATATAAAAACTCAACCAATGAAAGATGTTGGTCCCAACTTCCCTGATAATCCATCGAACAAGCATGTAGCATATCCTACAAAGTATGAATTGTGCATTCTGACTGCCCATCTGACTGAGGATGAAAAGCTATACTAAAATTTAATTTAGTACCCAATGACTTCTGAAGGCCTTTCAAAAAGTTAGAAGTAAACCTGAAATATCGATCAGATACAATGTATAGGGGAACTCCATGCAACCTGACTATCTATTTAAGATACTATCAAGATAGTTGATATAGAGAGAATGTATCTCAAATAGGAAGGAAATGAGAAGATTTAGTCATTCGATCAACAGTAACCCAGATTGCATCATTACCTCTAGATGTCTTCGGTAATCCCACAACAATGTCCATTGATATATTTTCCCATTTCCACTCTGGCACTGGTAAAGGATGAATCATACCTTATGGTAACTACCGCTCTGCTTTAACCTGTTGACGTTTCAAACACGTCATAGTAAAATCAGAAATATCTCTTTTCATTCCATCCCACCAGTAATACTCCTGAAGATCTCTATACATCTTAGTAATCCCAGGATGAAATGAAAATGGAGAACTAAGAGCTTCACATAACAACTCTCTCTTCAACTGTGAATCACAAGGCACACACAATCTCTTCCCAAATCTCAAAACACAATCATTATCAATGTTGAATTCAGGCAACATACCATTCTGAACCAGCTCTACCTTTTTTTGCAACTCACTGTCTTGCTTCTGTGCTTGCTTGATTCTGTTTGATAGAGAATATTTCCCTGATACCTGAAACAAAACAGAAGGACATCCTGCACCAACAACTTTTATGCCAATTTTCATCAAATCCTTAACCAAAGGATCACGTTCCAATCACAACATTGTTAATGAAGAATTACTTTTTCGACTCAAAGCATCAGCCACTTTTTTTCTTTTCCCGGATGGTAATGAATTGTACAATCATAATCCTTGATTAATTCTAGCCATCTCCTCTGTCTCATGTTCAATTCTTTTTGAGTGAATATATACTTTAAACATTTTTGATCGGTATATATTTCAAACTTTACTCCATACAAATGATGCCTCCAAATTTTTAAAGTGAAAACAACAGCAGCTAATTCCAAATCATGTGTAGGGTAATTTACCTCATGAGTTTTCAACTGTCGTGAAGCATAAAAAATTACCTGATCATTCTGCATTAGGACACAACCAAGTCCTTTCAATGAAGCATCACGTTAGATTAGAAACTCACCATTCCTGGAAGGAAGTTCCAAAACTGGAGCATTCACCAATCTTCTTTTCAACACTTGAAAACAATCATCACATTCTTCTGTCCAGAAAAACGTAACACCCTTCCGAGTTAGCTTATTCATTGGACTAGATAACGGTGAAAATTTTCTAACAATCCTTCGGTAATAGCCTTCCAAACCAAGGAAACTACGAATCTAAGTTACCTTTTTGGGTCTTGTCCATTCTTCAACAACCATTGTTTTTACAGGATCAACAGTTATCCCGTAATTAGAAAATATATGACCAAGGAAAGAAATTTGTTTCAACCAAAACTCACACTTCCTGAATTTCCCATACAATTTCTTTTCTTTTATGGTTTAAAAAATAACACTTAAATGACTTTCATGATCCTCTTTACTTTTAGAAAGCACATAAATATCATCAATAAAAACAACCAACATTTTTCACCTGTTTCAACTGAGACATCACTACAATAAACTGTTTAGTTCTGATTCTGACCATCTCAGGATACTCATTTGAAAGTTCATTTCCCTCGGTATTCCTTCCCAGAAAATCTATTATGTTCCCTCTATGAAAACCCATTCTAAACACAGAATTATCTTAGGAGAAGAAACAAGGTAATCTTTAAATTCTATATCATTTCAATCATACTATAAATTAATTTATAATTTAACAATTTTCTAACTCCTAAAGTTGTCTAAACCGACCTCTGATAACAACTATAAGGAACCAGCTTTAAACCTTACTTAATATTGAATTAAATGAATAATTCACATTGAGGATCTTTTCAGGTTTTTAGTTTTAGAGAATTAGGACATAACTATTACATCTCAAAGATTACAAAGTAGACACTTCTACTAAGTTTCCATAGAATAAAAACTCTTAAAAAGAAACATGTCTAGTTCCATGTTTTATATAGCATGACTTTCCCTTGATCCCATCCTTGACCCTATTTCACATTAAGTACTGTGAAAAACATTTCAAAAAACTTGGGGTGAGCATAAAAAGCTCAGTAAGGGATACACAAAGAATGAAAACATGTAGATTATCAAAACAACTAGTAAACCATGTATAATTTATCAAAGTAATACTTTTCACCTTTATGAAGTAGTAAAAACTCTTCACTGAATAAAAGATCATTACTTACCATTTTGTAACCAAAAGATTACCATAAAATCCATATAAAGATCACATAACATATAAAGGTAACTTGGGACATAAACATACTTAAATGGAATAACCATACGGTCGTCTTCCACACATATCACTTAATGGAATAGCCATACGACCGACTTCCATACCCAATGCATTGGAGGATATAAAGTAACCACCCATCCTGGTATTCATGGAACCACCCATCATATGGTTTATCACGTAACCACCAGTCAAATGTCCATGTACCATTATAAAATCATAAGACATAAAACAAATATAATGGAAACAAAACATTTCCACACTTTGATCACAATATATCACATAAATATGTTGACATAAAAAATCCAATATAAAAAACAATTTTAAATACCAAAATACATAAATGAGTATATGATATTTATTTAATTTTAAAAACATTATGGCTTCTTGATGAAGCCAAAGACTAAATAATACTCGTGGCGGCAGAAAAGGTGGTTGTCACCGCATACGTTAAAAGAAACATTCGTTTTTGTCGTTTAGTAAAATGCTTCGTAGAAAAAGATTCATTTTCTATAAAAGTAAAAGTCAAAGGGGTTTATACACCGTATAAAAGAAAGTTGTGTATAAAATGAAATATACCTCAATGAAAGAAGATTGAGACGAAGTCCCTTACCTCAGGTCTGACATGACTCGATCGTTCTTTAACGTTCGGAATAATAAACTTGAGTTAATTTCTACTTTATTAAGAACATTTTTCAAGTTCATTATTTCTTTTTTATCACTTATTACAATGTTATAAACATTATGTAATAATTTAAGTTAATAATGTTTGTTTTTTCGATACTTGGTTCTTAAGTCGAAAGTTGACTTCTTACAATTACATGTTGTTCATGTGGTCAAAGGTTCTCTATATCCAGAATGATATTCATGATTTGGATATCATATATATCATATATATCCAGCATATAAATTTATTTATAATATTACATAATCATTTAGTGGTAATAAATGTAATGCACCGTTCATGGAGACGGTAAGTTGTACGTACGCATGAACGCTACATTAATTTCTATGTCATATTAATGGAATTTAAACTAAATGAGAGGTATGTATATTTTAAATCCATAATTATATTCATCATTTATATGTAAAATAAATCATATATAATAACTTTAAATATATCCTTTCTACATCCCACATATGGCATTAACAAATCAAATCACTTTGAGGGGGCGGTAGTCTGCACTTCTTAAAATGAAGATATCGCGTATACCCATAATGGAAGCCATAAAGGTATACAAAAAATGAAAAATAAAGAAGTATAAGTAAAACATAAACATAATATATATCATATATAAATAGAGTGACATCTTAATGGCCACAATTAAATGTGTTAAAAGAATATTGTACAATCATCGTTTTGTGAGGCAGAAATTCACCAACCACAGAAACAGTATGTTCATTAACCATTAGACGGAGGTGTTTGTAGGTGTATCTCTAATACTTCTTATAACAACATCCTAGTATATTGAAGATACTTGTTTTTTTACAAACTAAAGGAATAAAAAGATTTTAGAGGGTTGGAGAAGCAAAATAAAACAAAAGAACACAAGAGAAAACACTACCTTTAAAACGGGTAAGTCTTTTTTATTTGAGTTCAACGGCTTCCTTGGGAAGACTTATGCCCATAGTGAGGCTTATAGGAGTAATATAGGGATTTGGAGAGACAAAAAGAGCAGATCTTGGCCGAACCAAAGGCTTTAGAGGTGTGGGTAAGGAGGTAGAGGTGGGGGCCTTTTATAGGAGGATAGGAGGGGCACTCTTGGAAAGTTAAGAAAAGATACTTTATTATAAAATGATTTTCGGATTTTAAAGGTCCCACATTGATATAATTCTAGGATAAGGTGACAAGGGTTCGAAATATACTCATCAAATAGGTCTTTGAAAAGTGTAAATCTTAGATGTTACATTATCTTTTCATTTTATTTAAATCGTTCATTAATGAGGTAATCGCTGCATCATCATGGTGTCATATATAATTTAATTTATTTAATGTTTATTAATTATAAAAAAACTATCATGATGTAGGACATATTTTCAGATTTCTAATTAATATTTATAGTAAAAAATATGACTTGTATAACCCGATTTAATAATTGTTTTAGTAAAACAACTCATGTTTGTGACATTTTTACATTAACATTAAATAAAAAGATATTAATGTCATTTTACTTCAAAAGTGGCTCCATGAGGTCCCCAAGATGACCCATGGATTTTCTTGGTTGGCCACAACACATAAAATAAGGGTAGGACATGTGTCTAGGTATTTTCATTTTATTATAATATCATTTTTGCCTTAAATTTCACTAATTACCTCTAATCGTGATTAAAAACGTATAAGTTACAATTCACCAAAATATTATTTTAATCCCATTGAACGACATTTTACTTCATAATGAAATACATGTATGTCAGATTTTTGAAATTCAAAACACAGAGGTGGTAAAATTTCATTTAAATAAAAAATCAGTTTTTTTATGTACCACTTAGTGGTTTCACTATTCATCAAAAATTGAAGTTTTTTAGAAAAATATCAAAAAATTAACCCAAAGCTATATTTGATATTCCAAATTCCAAAATTATTTCTATTTTACAAAATTCAATACATATAAGTTGCATTAATTAATTAAATAATTAATTCCCGCTGTCAGAGCGAATAGCGTGTTTTTATGAAACAATAAGTATCAAAAGATTGACACTAGTTTAAGCCTAATTTCAAAGTGAAATTAATTCCAACGACAACTATTGGATTAAATGGTAAAAATATATTCAAATTTCACTTTAAAACCAATTCAATGGTTAATCTAATCATATAAATAAATTAGATTAAAAAGAGGTTTTGAATTAAAATACAACATTTTTCACTATTCATTAAAAATGAACTTTATCAGAAAAATACAAAAAATTTACACAAAGTAAATTTTGATGTCCCGATTCTAAAGTAGAATTTTATTTGGTCCAATAGAATGTATAAGAGTGACCAAAACTATATTTATTGACGGTTCGCCATTAAAAGGTTATAATTCGACCTTTTGTGAATGTTAGAGTATATATGCCTAAAATTGAATTCTTTTCGTATTTTAAGCCTTTATATTTTATTGGATAAATGTTAAACTATTTAACAAACATATATAATCATATTTTAGTTGTTCATATTCATTCCTGCCAATACAACGACTACGTGTTAACTACCATTCAAAATAGTATTATTTAGTTACTAGTGTGCACCGTAAGATTTCAAAGAAACTCTTTGTTGCGTATCAGGTACGCTATCAAACATATAAAACCCATGAAAGTAAAATTAAAATTTAATTAATAAATATTAATAAATATGAAAATGTATTATTCTTTAATTACCTGGGATGTTATAGGCATTCCCCAAGAAGAATGTTTTTATTCAAAACATGAGTTAACTAAGAAATTATTATGAAAATGTTTGAGATTACTACTCCCATGGGATATGTAATCACATTATAATAGTCATCACATTGATCGTCACATCAGTTTTCAGCCTGAGTCCTTTTATATCAGGCCATTGGATGGAATAAAATGATTTTTAGGGGTAAAAAATAATGTGGAATCAAAAGATGAAAAGGGATAACTTATAAATTACATTTATTTCCTTAACTTATGAATTTATAGGCTTGAATATATGTTATCCATCATCTACTTAACAAAAATTATTCTTTGGGGAAATTTCTTTATTCCCTTAACAAAGGTTCATACTAAGATTATTAATTTACCAAAGCTTGTCCATCGGGAGTGTCCCAACCAAGTGAGCAACAACACCTATTTTTGGGCACCAGTTCCCATTCATTCCAAGCTCAGAGCATTGTTTATGGGTTTCACACCTATATACATATGTGCCAGAGACTCCACTACTTGTTCGTATACAGATATGGATGTATTATCTTGATAACCCACTTAGTCTATACTCACCAAAGTTTAGAGATGTTTTTATTATACATTGTCTAATCGCTAAGGCTATCACTAGGGTTTTCTAATAAAAAATTCAAAAATAACTAAACCAGTCATTTGGAATTAATTGTAATAACCCTTCTCTTTATGACACACTTAAAAATAATTTATTTCATAAAATTGCACTTAAGTAAAATAAATTGATCAAGAGTTCTATTGTAATTTGATATTAGGAACATTACCTGACAAATTAGAACATAAAACAAAACATCTTTATTTAAAACTTCTTTTACATGACCATAATATTCCTTTGACTTAGCATTTCATGGGATTACCTGAGGACATGTATATGAAAAGGGTGAGCTATAATGCCCAATAAGGGAGTAACAGGGCATAAAATTAATAATATAGTACATGTTAGGAAATAGGTAATTCAATGGATCCCAATAGAAACATGAATATAAAGGCATGATATAGTTTGATTATCATAGCATGGAGATGTGGTGATGACATTTAACATGATATTAGCATGATACATGACTCATTACACATAAAGAATGATTAAAACCTCATTTAACAAGAATTAACATTAATTAACCCACATTTAACTTGAATTATCTGCAGTAACCCGTCTTTTAAATTTACATATCTAGATACCAATATTTACCCAATGCATTGGAATGATATCCGAGCACACCATTATTAATCATTTTATTTCATGAATAAGTGTGCCATATAGATCATACAATATGGAATCATTAAACATCATAATTTATTCAACGAATAAGTGATGTGGAATATATATATGTATGTCCTAAATAAACAATTACATGTGAATAGTGGTAAATAAACTTGATAGTTAAATTGGTTTGATATTCACATACCCAGTGATTTTGGCATGGGAAATTTTTGTGTAACTTCAGCAGCATAATGGGGACAAATTGAAATTGTAAAATTGGTTGATGAGAGAAAAAAGGGTCTCTAGCCTTTTATATATGTAATGTAATGTATGGGGTCATGGAGTAGAATATTCCAACAAATGTAATGGAATTTAGATGCTTAAAATAAATGAATTCCATGAAATTAAATGAGGAGAGGGAAATCACTTAAGAAATTTTGGCATGGTAACATGTGTACATGGGAGGAAATAATAGGAGTGGAAGGGTTATATAATCATTAAAAAGGGAGCGTAGTATAGTGGGGTGTAAAATCAAACCCCAAAATTTTTAATTGAAAGAAAAAATTGCATAAAAGTAGAAGGAAACATGGACATAATTAAATAAGGAAAGAATGTAAGGATCCCTTGCATGGAAGTGTGATGTCAAAGTCTTATAAGAGGATTTAGTGATTCTTATTAGGATCTGGTGGTTCCTTGGGATGATTCTAGAGTGTATAGGTCATGGGTTGGTTTAGCTCCAAATTGTTTAAGTGAAGCGGAATGAGATAGTGAGTGGGTTAATATAGTAAGGTAGAGGGAGTTCTTTAGTATTTAGGTTTTGGACACTACACATAGAACTAATCAAAACCAAAATCCAACCCATGGTTTTGTACTAAGTTTTCTTCCAAAGTGGAGTGGAAAACATTATTTTATATGTAAAATGGCCTAAATTATTAATATATTATGTTTTATAATTTTGAGGTGAGTCACAATCTCAAGGAAATCATTTTAAAATGTTAAAATGGTTTGTTAGTCATCGAGGGTTCATAAAGGACTTATAAAATATGTCCATGATATTTTAAATCATATCATGTTAATTTTAAAACAAATATTATCTGAATATGCCATTTATAATATTTTATTATATCATTATTGGGTCATTATGATGTCCTAAAACACATTATATTTTTAAACAATATTTAATTTTTACACAATAATTTGACTATCTCAAAAAAGTATAAAAATTTTACCATTAGATAATTTTTACATCCTAATGATAAAAATAATATTAATTTTATCTAAATTATTTTCTATATATGTTAATTTTTATTTTTATAATAAAAAACTGACTTCAATCGAAAATTCATGGATTTCATAGAAACAGTTTTCAAACTGTAATAAAAATTAAAATTGTGTTCAAAAAATAATATGATCATTTATATATAACAAAATGTAATTCAGTAATTAAATTTTATTAAAATATTATTTATTTAAAAAATAAATTAATTCATCAAAAGTGATTTCTTAATTGAATATGAATATTAACCAAAAAATACAATTTTTTCACTAACAACCATTTATAGAGTAACAATAATAAAATGAATTTATATTATTTATAAAAAAAATATTTCAAATTATCATAGTTCTAGGGTCATTCTACATAAATCCTTATAAAAGTGGCATATAACCTAAGACTATAGTTTTCGATGGTGACAGACTTTTGGGGCGGCTCAGATAATATCACTCGGGTGGTAATCTCGATTAACTTCCACTTATCCCATATTTTATTTCATTCAAGCTTAACGTGTTGAAGCTCATTTTGGGATTGGTCAAAAGTGAAGCCCAGTGAAACTAAAACCTTTCCGAGCATGGAAAAATGTGCTTCGTATGGAGCAATTCAATAGGATGTGGCCCTCGATCCCTTTTTCTGAGTAAATTTGAATTTTTAATGCACTATATTTACACTAATCATGTTATCATCTTTTAACGTCTATAATTGAAATGGTAAAAATTCATAACGATATTTTAAAATAAAAAAATATAAAACCATGAAGTGTATATCATAAATATAACCATTTTAGATAATAAGATATTTATTTTGATCAAGTGGAATTTTCATTAATAAATGTTTGGGTTGTTTCATGCATATATATATTAGAGAGGATAATTTAGAGAATGATACTATTATGAGTTCATTTTAGAGAGATTATTTTTCTATGGACACCTTCATACATTTCATAGGCATAAGAAGTCCAATGGTTGTGAAATTGTAATACATTGTAGAGTTAGGTTATTTAATTTCATTTAATTGTTGAATTATGGAATATAATAATGTTCATTTATATATAAAAGTCCATATGCTATAATAAATGTCATGACCCTTCCCCGGGGCCCATACTGTGACTACCCCATGCTCACCATCTATAGGATGGGGGCATTCAACTAGCACCAGAAAGACGAATCCCTAAAAATGGGAAGGCATTACATTTTAACCTAAAAACTCACACAATCCAAGCACACAACATGATACAAGTGTAAAGTATATTATATAGTAAATAGGGTGATTACAGTACGTAAAGTGGCCAGAATACATGCCCAACTGGAAAGTACTAGTGAAACTGAAAAAAGCTCTTGTTAACACCCTCAAAGGATCCTACTTGAAGGGTATGTGTAGCTCTGGGACGGTTGTCTCTACAGTATGTCTCATCTAATGGTGTTCCTCTGAACAGCCTCTAGTTATGGCATGCTCAGCCTCAATCAAAATTGTATGTCATCTGCAGAAGACACAGCAAGGTGTGGGCATAGCCCATGAAGGTGGGAGTATAACAATACTCAGTTGGTACCCCAAGACACCCAAAGGTCTCTCAGAATCCGCAAAGGATAACCCACAAATTAAAACCATCATCACAAAGAACCAAAACAACAGCCATCCTTACATAGGAATATGCCCATAAATATACCTTAGTCATCAAGAATCCCAACCCATTCAATATGAACATGTAGCCAAACTCTTTATCCAAAAGAAAAAATATTCAATGAAGGAAATAAGACCATGTAGGTAGAACCACACATTAGAATACAAAAAATGTAATGACATAAACCATTTCAGGTATAACATAAGTACGAAGGTATAGATATTTAGTTGTATTGATTGATTATATTACTTCATTGAGAAGGTCTGGTGTTCACAAGCATTGGATCAATGATAACCCACACAGGATCGGAAAATGACTCATAGAGGATCTGAAGATGACCCACACAGGATCTGAAGATGACCCAAAAAGGTTTTCAAGATGACCCACACATGATCTGTAGGTGAGCCACCTTGGATCGATAGATTCTAACCCACACAGGATCTGAAGATAAACCACATTGGAACTGATGATTTTCAAGTACCACCAGACACAGGGTTCCCATACTAAGCCTGCATGATTCTGGGATGATCCGCTCCTCAAACCATAGGTCACACTTCAACGGCCAAGAAGTCCCATGAAGAAGTATCACAAAGGACTACCGTGTCATAATTGTCCCATCTCACAAGACGGTGCGTCAATCAGATGCTTGGTCTGTAAGTTATTAGTGTTTCACTTCTGAGGGCCAGGTTGGATTCGGGTTCGATCCAATGTGGTCGTACTCCCACTATATCCAAAACTCAAGTGGAGTATACCAAAAGGACTGTCTTGATCCAATAATTCAAGTTCCAAATATTGTTCATCAAATGGTCACTCAGTGCTCATGATATTGCCATAAATGTGTATCGGGGTCCAGATGAGCCTGGGTTCGGTCCGACATGGCCGGACCGACAAGGCCCGACCTGGGTTAGGATGATCTGACCCGGTTCGGGTCGACCTGACTTGATCCGGGCCTGTTGGGCATGGCACGGGGCTGGGTGTGGTCTGACATGGCACACCCCGACCTAGCTGCCACTTGGGGAGCCCTCCCCCTAGGATTCATGAAAGATCTTGTTGGACCATTCTGTTTGAAAAATATGGCGGAGCCACGTGGCACCACTGCAGGCATGCAGGACCCAATGGAGCGGGTCCTCCTCTGATGAGTCATGGTCAGCCGGGGTGTCGGCTGGTGCCTCTTCCAGGGGCCAGACATTGATGTTGCTCCAACCGCAGTAGGTCGGGTGTCGGACACCCTCCGTGAGCACCAATGTGGCTCAAAAGCCGCGACCTCTAACTCCGATGGCTTTGACACACTTCTCCCTAAATTCCATGCGGACAGTCATTGTGGAAGCTTCCCCCGTCCTCTATGGGCACCAGTCACTGGCGGACTTCCACAGGTCCTTGGGTGAGCTTTGGTGGCCTGTTATTTAATATGATGGAATCGTTGTGTGTCTCAGGACATTGCCTTTGCATGTATATCATTCAAGGTATAGATTCGCTCAACCCATGATTCTCCCATGAAGAACACATCGACAACGTAGTAGCCGATGGGTCGAGTCATGTTCGTTTGGCCCTCTCCCTTGGTGTTAGATTGATTGAAGGCTTCTCATATATCAAAATTAATGATTCATCATGAATAATAAGAAGAAGAGTTCCCTTCCTAAACCATTAATTAGATATGGAATGAGGAAGAAGATGAAGATAATGAAGGAGACAATGGTGTTCATCGCTCCCAGAATATTCTTCTGATCCATGCTTTAATGTTTGTTCAACGTACATGACCCGAAGATTTGTTCTTCGTTGGAGGAGGTTCTCCCACCAAGACATCTTCAGCAAACCAGTATCCCCACCATTCCCAACCACGAGAGGTGAGGATCCCCTCTATTGTTTTTGTTATTATATTTAACGTAACAATTAATGTCACCACATTAAAAGAGGCTTTTCAGGGTCGGGTGGTCCCCACCACAAAATTCAAAAAGTGGTGTAGATATTTTGAATGAAAATAGAACAATTCTTTTATTTTATTTCTCCGCAAAACCCAAAAATTCATCTTCCAGCATCAACCAACTATGGTTGAAATGAAGGTCTCCTTAAGCAATTACCAGCAATGTGAGTTCAACGGTATCCTCGGATATCAATACCAAGCACTGGAAAAAATGTTACAAATTGTCTCTCGCATGTTAACTGAATGTACATAAAGAATGTTTGTAAATTCCTTCTGACCACTCCAAGCCTCAAAATCACATGCTGTCATTTTTTACAGACTCATAACATTTCAATATAATTAAACAAATTACATGGGAAAATTCTAGGTCTTCACATTCTCCCAACTTCAAGGCTTTGTATTCCCTTATGCCATAGAAAACTAGTGAAAAAAGTGAGGGTATTGAGCACAAATCATAGAATCCCTCTCCCATATTCTCTCTGAGAGGTTCCCATACTGCCAATGCATGCGCACCAGAGGTATCGATCACCAACGAAAGACTCTCTTCTGTCGATCGTCAATCTATACTTTCTAAAAATTTCTCCCAATCATCAATGTCTATCTCCCCCAGTGAATGAAGTGTGAAGGATCATGCACGTACCTCCTTATCTGGAATACATGGAGAATGTCGTGCACCCAGTGCAACTGAAGGGGAAGTGCTATGCGGTACGCCACATCTCCAGCTCTACTGAGGACATGAAAGGGTGTGATTAACCTCCGAGGTAACTTGTCACCCAATATAAATCTACGCAAACCTCATCAAGGTGAGACTCGTAGAAAGACATGGTCACCATCCTCACACTCTAATGATCTCCGTATCCTATCAGCATAAGACTTATGCCTGCTCTTTGTCCTCTTCATCTGCTCTAGAATGATCTGAACCGTCTCTATGGAAGCATCTACCATCTCTAGTCCCATGAGTTCTGACTCTCTTGGGTCAGTCCATCAAAGTGTTGATCTGCATGGTTGACTGTACAATGCCTCAAAGGGATCCATACTAATGGTGGTATGATAGCTGTTTTTGTACTTGAACTCCACCAAGGGAAAATGACCCTCCCAGAAGCGGCCAAAATCAAGGACACAAGCATGTAACATGTCCTCGAGGGTTTTAATGGTCTACTCTCTCTGACCATCCATTTGAAGAATGAAATTTGGTACTCGATCCATGATGAGTCCCGAACGCCTCTTACTACACCATTCATAGACAGGAAGTAAAACATGATTCATCATGGGGGTAAATCATCAAGGGAACTCAATGAATTCATACAATCTCATGTATGTAGTGGTGTCTCATTCTCTCTACTTATCCCTTCACACTGATAGGTAGGAAGTGGGGTGACATCGTGAGTTAGTCAATGATCATCAAGACGGAATCATGTCCCTTGGTCATGTGTGGATGTCCTGTAACAAATTCCCTGAAAATTCCCTCCCACTTCCAATCTAGCACCTCTAGTGGCTGAACTAAGCCTGATGGAACCTAATGCTCTACCTTCACTTGCTGACAAGTTAGGTACTATGAGATGGAATCTGCCACTTATTTCTTCATTCTTGGCCACCAGTGCTAATGCGGACAGTCCTGGTACATATTCACCACTCCTGGAATCACCGCTTGAGGGGACGTATGGAACTACATCAACACATCCATACGTAGCCCGACTGGTACCATATTACAACATCTAAAGGGGATGACGTACTACCCCCATTCAAAAAATCCATCAGGTGCCTATCCGTTTGATATCTGATCACAACGAGCCTCGCAGACAGTGTCCCCATTCTACGTCTCCCTAACTCATTGAAGGAGTGGGGGATTGATTTTCATAGACCATAGATAAGCTTATCCATCTCGATCCATGTAGGATATCCACAAAGTGACTAGCTGTTATGTCGGCTCACTCCGAAAATTTATACAAGATCTCATGCTGAATGCATCATCCACTACATTCCCCTTCCCAAAGGTATAAACTATCTTGATGTAATAGTCCCCGAGGAACTAAATCCAATGCCGTTGTCTCAGGTTCATGTTCATTAAGAAAAGATTTACCTGAGACTCTTGTTATTAGAGTAAACTATAACATGTTCACCCATCAAGTAATGTTTCCACATCTTTAAGGTGAAGACCACTACTTCTAACTTCAGGTCATGGGTAGCATTGTTCTACTCATGTTGTCTCAGCTGTCGAGAACCATAAGTGATCACTACTCACTCTTGCATCAGGACACATCCAAGCCTACTCCCTGATGTGTCACAGTAGACTATGTACCCAATTCCCACCTCCAGTAGCCTCAAGTTGGGGGCACTCGTCAGTCTCGGCCTCAGCTATTGGAAACATCTTTTTCATCTCTTCAACTACATGAAGGGTTTCCCCTTCATCGTTAATGAGGATAAGGGTGCCTCAACTCTGGAAAAGTCAGTCATAGACCTCCAGTAGTAACCCACATGACCCATGAATCTATGCACCCCCGTCACACTTTTGGGTGGATACCAAGAAAGAAAAACATCAATATTACCTGGATCCACTGCAAATCCAACCTCCAAGATAACGTTTCCCAGGATGTGAACCTCTCTAATCCATAATAGGCACTTCGAGAACTTACCATAATGTTGGTTCTCTCTGAGTGTGTCCAGAACTATCTACAGATGATAGGACGGTTCCTCCTATGTTGCTGAATATACCCAGTTGTCATCGATAAAGACTACCACAAAGCGATCGATGTATGGTTGGAAGATCATGTTCATGAGTCCCATGAACACTATTGGGGTGTTGGTTACACCGAATTTCATAACCAAGAACTCATAGTGGCCATACCGAAATCTGAAGGCCATCTTCTGGACATTCTCATCTCGTAGCCTAAGATGGTCATAGCCTGATCAGAGGTCTCTCTTCAAAAACCACCGTTCTCCCAAAAGCTGATAAAAAAGATCATCAATCCTAAATAGTGGGTACATGTCCGTCATGGTCACCTTGTTCAAGAACCGATAATCCTCATAGAGTACCAAACTCTCATCCTCCTTCTTTGCGAACAAAATCATCGCTACCTAATGAGAATCATTGGGACAAACAAACCCCTTCAACTACAAGTCCTCCATCTATACTCACAGCTCTCGAAACACAATGGGATCAATTTGATCTACTGGTGTAGATATCATTGTCGTCCTAGGGTACAAGTCGATATAAAATTCCACCTCTCTGCGAGGATGTAGAGCCCGAACATCATCAGGGAAAACATTAGTGTACAGGTCCATCATAATAGAAAATCATGGACTCTCAACTTCATCCTCTATGAGGGTAAGGCTTGGAAACTAAAGTGTGACCAGCTGCACCCTCCTTTGGGTAAGTCCATCCTAAGCTATAAAGGTTCCCTTCTAGCTAAAAAAGGAAATATTGGTCCCTTTTTCATGGACACACTGCACGTTGTTCCTAATACAGTTGACCTGAGAAAGGACAATAGATATCCAATCCATACCCAAGATAATGTCGTAATACCTCGACACCTCTACTAGAAGATCACAACCAAATATCTTGCATCCTAGATTAAGTTCACAATACCAACACCAGTGTGTAATCATCAAATCCTCTACCATCAGAGTCTCTAGCCATAAGGATCGAGCCAACGGCTCAACCAGAATCATTGAGCTCTAAACGAGGGTTGTGGAAATAAAAGAGTGATTGGCACATATGTCTATAAGTATTGAAGCTATGTTTTAGTTTAAAAAGATCATACCACGAATAATATCCAGAGAATTGTGGTCATAGGCCTCAACTGCCTATAGCTAAGCCCATCCCTATCCACCTGCTCCCTGTGGTCGGGGTGGATGACCTGGGGGTAGTGGTGGCAGATCCCAAAATCTCTTCCAATCGCCTGTATCACATCTATCTCCTCTACCACATTTGCATGTTGCATGTGGACCTCCTCGATTTACTCTTAGACTCTAACTAGGTGGTCCATCGATAGTCTACTGGTCGTCCGTACGGTGGGTCAGTCCGTCGTGAGCCATGTGACCCAGCCTACCGCACAAGTAACACTGCCTACTCCTCAACTGTCATGCTCTGTCTCAGGAGCCCTGTACAACAGATCATGTATCCCACGGTTTCCTACCTATAGGTAACGTCTTCTTTGACCTATGTGTCATTTTATGCTACCAACTATAGATGAATCTTCAATGTGGTGTTTGGTGGTGGGTCACGCTATCGGGGCCCCTGTCATGACTACACCAAGCCCGCCTTCCATAGGCAAGGGCAGGCTACTAGCACCAAAAAGGCATATCCCTAATATCAGGAAGGAATTTCCTTTTAACCAGAAAACTCACACAATCCATGCACACATCAAGACACAAGAATAAAGTAATCTATAAAGTAAATAGGGTGAGTATATCAGGTAAAGGGGTTGGAATACAATATTATCTAGAAAGTACAAGTAAAACTGAAAACATCTCATGTGAACACCCTCCAATGATCCGACCAGATGGGTTGGTATAGCTCTTGAATGGTCCATTATGTTGTATGTATCGTATAATGGTCCACCTCCATGAAGCCTTCAGTTAAGGAACCCTCATCCTCACTCAATGTTTTCTATCATCTGCATAAGACACAGCTTGGTGCATGTGTTGCTCGTGAAGCGGAGAGTATAATAATACTCAGAAGGGACCCTGAGACCCCCAAAGGTCTCTCAGAATCAAAAAAGGATAAACCACAAAGCAATTCCATTTTCACGAAGCACGAAAACAACAATCATCCTTTCTTAGGTATATACCCCTACATATACCTATGTTATCATGTATCCCAACCCATTCAAGAGGAACACATAGCCCAACTCATTAGCCAAAATCTCAATGGTTCCATGTACGAAAGAATACCACATAGGTTGAACCACCCCGAAGAAAAATTCCTCGGTAAAGAATCATCTCATTCTAGGTATAACATAAGTACATAAGTATAGATGTTTAGTAGTATTTCTAGATCATCTTAAATTGTTTAGAAGCTCTGCTGTTGACCCACACAGGATCGAAGAAGACCCACACAGGATCTGAAGATGAACCACACATGATCTGAAGATGACCCATATAGGATATGAATATGGCCCACATATGATCTGATGATGACCCTAACAGGATATGTATATGACCCACAATGTATTGGTAGATGCTGAGCCACACAGGATCCGAAGATGATCCACAGAAGATTTGAATATTCTTCATGTATAGCCAGCCATAGGGTTCCCACAATAAGCACGCATGATTCTGGGTGGATCTGCTCCTCAAGCCATAGGTTTCATTTAATTTAGAAAAAATTCCCATAAATATGTATCCCAAAGAACCACAACTTCATATGGGTCCCGATGCAATAGACACTACGTCAATCAGATGCCTAGTCTGTATGTTATTTGCATTTCTGTTCTGAGGGCGCAGTTGGATTCGGGTTCGATCCTACGTAGATGTACTCAAAATTTATCCAACACCCATGTGGAGTATATCAAAAGGACCTTCTCGATCCAAGGATTTTAGCGCAGTAGACAGTTCTTCAAATAGTCGTCTATTTTTCACGATATGGCCAAAAAGGCATATATGGGTCCAGATGGGTTCGAGTCTGATCCAACCTGGCATGGGACCACAAGACCCCGTTCGGGCCCACTTGGTGCAACCCAACTGACGCGGCCCACTCAGCGCCCCTCCTGGCCCAGTGTGGGTAGCCCGGCGTGGCCAGCTATGTGCAGCCTGCCAAGTGTGACCCACATGGCGCTTCCCACTCAACGCGGCCCGCAGGGCTTGGCCCACGGTTGTGTTTAGTCTACTTTGACAGGTCTCACACTAACCACCACTTGGGGAAGCACCCCTGTGGGATTCCTGAACGTTCTAGTTAGACTATTCAGTTTGGCCAATAGGGTGGTGCTATGTGGCGTTGCCTACAAGCATGCAGGACCCTCCAGAGTGGTTCCTACACTGACGTGTCACGACCGGTTGAGGTACCAGCAGGTGCCTCTTCTTGCATAGAAACAACATGCTGATCCAACCGTGGCTTGCCGGGTTTTGGCCACCCTCTAGGTGTGCCTCCACGGCTAATCTGTCGTGGTCTCCAACTCCATTGATGCAGACGCGTGCCGCGCAGGCTTCCTCGCGTCCTGCTGGTGTGATGGCCTCCACCGCCTTTCGTCGTGGATGACGGGTCGTGGAATCCATCGGTGGTGCGGTTTCACCGCCACATCCATCGCAGTCAGCCGATGTGTCATTTTCCCCCTATACCCTATCGGCATTGGTCACCGGCACCGGTCACAAGTGAACTTCTTTGGGTCACTGGGTGAGCTCTGGTGGCACATTCTACAATCTGAAGGAATCGTTGTGCGTCCTAGGACATTGCCTTTGCAATTATCCCGTAAATGTCGAGTTCTTATCAACCAGATGTTTTTTCCCTGAAGAACACGTCAGCAATGTAGTTTCTGAGGGATCGGGTCGTGTTCGTTTTACCCGCACCCTCCATGTTAGATTGATAGCTGGCAGTTCATAGATTGAAATCAATGATTCCCCACAAATAACAATTAGAAAAATTTCCTACCTCAACCATTCGTTAGAGATTACATGAGGGAGAAGATGATGGTGATGATGGAGATGTCGGTGTTCGTCGCTCCTGTAATACACTTCTTATTCGTGCTCCATCGTTGGATAACCATTCATGACATGGAGATTAGTTCTTCATTGGAGGAGGTTCTTCCGCCATGAGTTCTCTAGAAATTTTTTTTTCCAATTATTACCAACCACGAGAGGTGAGGAGACCCTCTCATATAATTTAAGTAGTTAGATTTAACTTAACTATTAATGCCACCACATTAAAAGTGGGGTTTCATGGTCTTGTCTTCCCAACCATCAAATTCAATAAGTGGTGGTGATATTTTGAATACAAATAAAATAATTGTTTTATTCTATTCCTCTACAAAACCCATAAACTCAACTTCCACCATTATCCTACTGTAGTTGAAGTGAACGTCTCTTTAAGTGATTATCGGCACTGCGTGTTCAACGATGTCCTCATATTTCAATTCACAGAACCAGTTCATAAGTTACAAATTCACGCACGCTTCTTAACTGAACGTACTTAAAGAAACTTTCGAAATTCATTCCGGCCACTTCGGGCCTCTGAATCACATGCCGCCAATTTTCGCATACTCTTAATATTTCTGTATAATTAAAAAATTAAATGGAAAAATTCAGGTTCATTACAATTACATTAATGTTGGGGTTAAATTTTAAAAAATAAGGATGGTATTATATAATTGAGTTTATCAGGTACCTAATTAGATCTCATTATTTATCATGTTGAAGATAATAGAATAATTCATTTACTATGATATATTATTCTATGTTAATGAACATATAATCCAATGAGTTGGAGAAAATATTTTATTTTAATACATTTCCAAAAACTTTTATGACTATACTTTTATATAATTAGTATAAAAACTCATTCCTTTTTATACTAATGTACAATTCTCCCACTATATATAAAAATCCATAGTCAATAAAAATTATCCAAATTCCACCACTAGTTTTATGAATAAGTTACTCTTCTAGATGTTTCATTAGATTATTATCATAATAACCTAGGGAAACTGAAACATAATAAATTAGTGAGCTCAAATGCCTAGAAATAGTAAAAACTAGTGACAAAAGTTAAATATCTTAAGTGATCATTTATGATAATTTGTGTACAATTAAGATACCAAATAATTTTATAAACAAATTCATATATCCTAAATTATTTCAAAACATATGAATACATAATCGAAATTATGCATATCACATAAAAAAGGAATGATATCATATTATATCACCTCTATAAGAATAGATATGAAATTTTTTGGAATCTAGTATGAAACCATTTTATTTATAGTGAATCATTTTTAATTCACCAATTTACATTGGATGAACTATTTTTTCCCTCAAATTTCCAACAAGAGCTCTAAAATCATTGAATGATTCCAATTTTTAATAAACCATAACTACTTTTTTCACCACGATCTCACTATATTAAAATCATCACCAAATCCATTGGATTTCTATATCAGGCCCTCTCATCACATTAATATAAAACATGAAAATCAGCACCACATGAATAATTATATCCATCAAATTAATAAAAACATTGAACAATTATTGATTTCAAAAAAATTACATTGAAAAGCATTCACACTTTTTATACCATAATGCATCAATTGATATGAAATTTGGTTCATTCAACACATCAGAAAAAACCCATTGAATTTTTTTTCTTATATCTATTTAAAATTTGATCACAAAACGGATTTATTAAATATTGCATCAATAATGTAAACATGATAAAAAATGGAATAAATTTTTTTTTGAATAACATCTTGGATCATTCCAAATAAATAAAAATAAATGATGACAATAATGAATATGGTATTTTCATATTATATATAAAGTGTATAAAATAAAGGAAATAATTTAACCTAATTAGTCAATATATGAAATCAAGGTGAAAAAACTTCAATAATATGTATTTGAAGATACGGTATCCATAGAGGAAAAGAATTGGATCAAATATTATGTTTAAAAATTTAAAATGATGAGGCATGATAAAGGTATTGGTGTATAATGTTTCCATATAAAAGGATATTAAGTATGTGATTTAATGAAGGGAGGTGTATGGATATATTTGAAAATCATCATAAATCATGAATATGAAATGTCCAAGGTAAATTACATATATAAAAAATCCCTTTTAGTTAGTTTGGATAATTCATAAAAAAATAAGATGTATCATTAATCATTTGAGATATTTTTTAAAATATTATATTATAAATCAATGAAATAAAATTCATTTAGAAAATATGAAAATTTCTGGAGAATATTATGCATATAATGTAAAAAGGTCACAGAAATATGTAATCATCACTACAACATTAAATAATACCATTTTCAACATATTCAATGAATTTTGTTGTTACAGGTCAGTTTAAATTGATTTTTTTAATCGTGAAGTGAAAACATTCAAAAAAAATTTCCATTAAAAATTAGTCTTCTATAAATGATTACTTGAAAATTTTTATTGATTATTTTGGAAAATAGGGAGTGGTTGGTAAAATATATGTATTTTTAAGGTATGGAAAATATTTTTGAAATACGATTGTTTGGAAACCCATATATTACAAATGATATTATAATTTCCATTGTAATGTTATAAATAGAATTATTAAAATCCTATAAAATAACCCATATTATATTTTCTAAAATAATAGAAGAACACTGGTAGGATGGATAATGAAGACATAAAATACCTGACAATTAATTTTTGGAGGTTTTCTCATGAAAATATTATACTTTTTGGTTAAAGATAATAAATTTGGAATAGATACATTGACCGCTTTACCAACACTGGATTCCCCAAACTGAAAACCACACTCATTACACATAACACTATTTACAAAGCAAAAGATTAGAGTATGTTATCTTATATAACCAAATCCTTTGATACTAATTTTTCACGAACCATCCCCTGGGGCCCGTGTCGTGACTACCCCAAGCCCGCCTTTGATAGGCAAGGGGATAGTGACTAGCACCGGAAAGGCATATACCTAATGTTGGGAAGGCATTTCTTTTTAACATGAAAACTCACATAATCCATTCACACATCAAGACACAAGAACAAAGTAAACTATAAAGTAAATAGGTTGAGTATAGAAATTAAAGTGTTCGTAATACAAGCTTATCTTGAAATTAAAAGTAAAACTGAAAACATATCATGTGAACACCCTCCAATTATCCTGCCATAAGGGTAGGTATAGCTATCGAATGGTCCTTTCTATTGTATTTCCCATATAATGGTCCACCTCCAAGAAGCCTTCAGTCCTAGAACCCACATCCTCGATCAATGTTTCCTATCATCTTCACAAGACACAGTAAGGTGTGGGCGTACCACGCGCACGTGAGAGTATAATAATACTCAGAAGGGACCCTGAGACCCCTGAAGGTCTCTAAAAATCCAAAATGGAAAAACCACACAGAAATACCTCTTTCACAAATCATGAAAACAAAATTCAAACATACTTAGTTATATTCCTATTCGTATAACTATTTAATCATGTTGCCCAACCCATTCAAGAGGAACACATATCCCAACTCATTAGCCAAAATCTCAACTATTCCACGAATGAAAGAATACCACATAGGTAGAACCACCCTAAAGAAAACTTCCTAGGCAAAGACTCATATCATTCAAGGTATAACCTAAGTATGGAAGTATAGATGTTTAGTTGTATTTCTAGATCATATTACATTGTTGAGAAGCTCTGTTGTTGACCCACACAGGATCGAAGATAGCCTACACAGGATCTGAAGATGACCCATAATGGATCTGAAGATCACCTACACAGGATATGAATATGTCCCACACAGGATCTGAGGATGACACATAAAAGATCTTTAGATGACCCACAATGGATTGGAAGATGTTGAGCCACACAGGATCTGATGACGACCAAGACAAGATCTGACGATTCTTCAAGTACAACCAGCCACAGGGTTCCCACACTATGTACACTTGAGTCTAGGTGGACCCGCTACTCAATCTATTGGATGCATTAAAAATACCACAAATTCCCATAAATAATTATGCCAATGTACTTCCACTTCATAAGGGTCCCAACGCAATAGACGATGTGTCAATTAGAAGCATTGTCTGTAAGTTATTAGTGTTTTTGTTCTGAATTCTCGGTTGGATTTGGGTTCGATCCTTCCTAGTTATACACCAAAATTATCCCAAACTCAATTAGAGTATATTAAAAGGACCTTCATGATCCAATTATTCTAGTACAAGATACAGTTTGTCAAATTGTCACCTAGTTCTCATGATATGGCCAAAAAGGCGTATCTAGGTCCAGATGGGTCCGGTTATGATCCGACATGGATTGGTCCCACTTGACCGGGTTCGGGCACACTGGGTGCAACCCACCTGACACGACCTACTTAGTTCACCTCCACCCAGGCATGGGCAGCCCGTCGCGACCTGCTATGTGTGGCCTGCCCTACGTGGCCCACTTGGCACCGCCTGCTCAACACGGCCCGCAGGGCTCAGCCCACAGCTAGGTGCAGTCTGCTTTTGTAGGGCCCACCCTAACCGTAAACTGGGGAGGCACCCCTCCCCCCCTCTGGATTCCCGAACATTATTTTTGGAACATTCGTTTTATCCAATACGGTCGTCCCACGTGGCACCGCCTAGTGGCATGTGGGACCCACCGGAGCGGTTCCGACTCTGACGCGTCGTGACCGGTCGGGGTACCATCATGTGCCTCTTCCTGCGGAGTGACGACACCACTACTCCAACTGTGGATGGCTGGGTTTCGGCCGCCCTCTATGTGCGCTGCCGTAGCTAATCGTTCGCGGCCTCAAACTCCGTTTACGCGGACGAGCACCGTTCTAGATTCCTCGCGGCCGGCCAGCGTGCCCACCCCCATCAACCTACGCTGTGGATGATGGTTCATGGAATCCTTCAGCGACGTGGTTGCAGCACCACAACCTTTGCGACAGACTAGTGTTCCTTTCGCCACTTGTACCCTGTCGGCGCATGTCACCGGTATCAGTCACAAGTGAATGTTGGTGGGTCACTGGGTGAGTTACGGTGACCTATTCGTCAATACAATGGAATTTTTGTTCGTCCCAGGACATCACCTTAGCATCTATCCCATAAAGGTATAGTTCTTCTCAACCTGAATTTTTTCCCATGAAGAACACGTTAACAACGTAGTAGCAGAGGGATAGGGTTATGTTCGTTTTTCCCGCACCCTCCGCGTTAGATCTATAGCAGGCGGTTCATCGATTGAAATCATTGATTTATCATGAAGAACAATACGATCAATTCCCTTCACCGATCATTCATTAGATATGGTTTGAGGAAGAAGATGAAGATGGTGATGGAGATGATGGAGTTTATTCGCTCCCACAATACGCTTCTGATCTATGCTATAACATTGGATCAATATTCATGACACATAGATTTGTTCTTCGTTGGAGGAGGTTCTTCCACAAAGAGTTCTCCAGGAAACCAGTTTTCCAACTATTCCTAACCACGAGAGGTGAGGAGACCCCCTCATTTAAGTTAAGTCGTTAGATTTAACTTATCCATTAATGTCCCCACATTAAAAGAGTGGTTTTAATACTCACACATATAGTCTTCTTCTGCTTTTAACCCTTGTGTAGGTTTCAGCATGAGTTAGGTCTGCTTGAGAGATGGTGATCATGGTGTTGGAGAGTGACCAGCATGGTCATGTGGAGTTAGTGGGCTATCATGTTTGGTCAGTAGAGTTGCTGGATTAGTTGTACTTTCAGTTACTTGTACAAATAATGTTCAGTTCATTTTTTTATAAAAATGTATTTTGGGTAGTCCATTTTGTTTTGTTGTTTGTTTTATTGTTTATATTTGGGGGAAATCATTCTCTTTTGTACTTTATTGAATAACTTGTTCTTTACTCCATCCTGGGGGGATCGAGAATGCCTTTTGGGACTTGTCACGAGCTTCCCTGGGTGATCGGTTCATGGTCAACTCGGGCTGGTTCAGGACATATAGCTAACAACATATCAACACTAGTTGAGGTCATGCTACAAGGAAATAATATCCCTCTACCATGAAACATATAATGATTCAAATAATATCTTCTCCAAATATACCTCACTTTTCAAAACATAAGAAACCAGCATACCCACATGTCATGAAATAACTGGTCATCGTGTCTAGTCATCTAACTCGTTCATATCATCATTTCACTTGTTACATATTAAAATTACCCCCATCTAGGGCCACAAATCGATGAAGATCCCTCTTTACACTTTGGTACCATTAATATTATAATAAAAATATCATTTAAAAATAAACCACATAGTATTATTATCATTAAATAATTCAGAAACTATTAGAGGCCTATTAAAACAAACAAGGTTATCGATAACTAAACACATATATATGGTCAAACTCATTCATTGATCTCATGAATATACATGCACACACATGTGATAAATCATCAAATATGGTGTCATGGTATACTCACAAACAAATTGAGAAAAATAAATCATGGTCATAAAATATAACCACTATAGCGACCCATACTTTACATACATGGATAATACTTCAAACATGAAGCATAATTATTACAACATATAACAAAACAATGAATGGACCGTATAGGTATAATGTCTTTAGAAACTGGGAAACATAAACAACTGGTTCATAAAGCATCTTCACTATCTCCCAATTATTTCATCATATCTATAGTCCCTTTTGGCATATCTTACTTAATACCTTTCTTCCGGACCTGGGGAAAGAAAACATACAAAATGGTGAGATCAAATTCTCAGTAAGGGTAAACAAAAGAAATATCAATTTCATCAAATTCATAAGAACATAAAATTTTGAAAATCAAACCCTGCAAAAGAGATTATAATTTCATAACATGGGATAAATCATGGTAGTGAAATGTAGTCCCAATAATCATAACTTAAAACATGAAACTTTCTGGCATACACACATAATCATAAAGAATCATTTCTTATTAGTCAAGGCTCATTTCCAAGACTATCATAGTGGACAAAGTCCATTTCTGAACCGAGTTCACACCTCGTTTCAGTACTGTTTCACTGAACCGGTTTAGCCTGTCGTTCCAGCCATATCTATCTCATGAGATATAAAATCTTTACCCAATGCATTGGATGGTGATATTGGTCCCACCCATCTCATAATGATACCATTCTTATGTGTGCCACAAAATAATAAACCATACATCATAGCATAACCCATGTAATAAAAATGGGTTTCTTAAACATCACGAAATCATAAAAAAATCATATAAGATAAAGGAATTCATAAAAATAATTACATCACAACATAATAAAATAAATTTAATAATAGAGATATAAACAGAACCCTTTATTATCTTAGATGGAAAATAATTTTGATAAAACACTTGAACTCCATTCTTGAGGAAAATATCCTTTCTACTTCAAAAAAAAAATTCCTTTCTTAACATGTCATACGATTTTAAAATAAAATAAGTTGATTAAAAATAAACATGAAAACTTGTAAAGGAATATTCATGGAAATAATGTTTTAAAAAATACATTCATGCCGTATACGTTTAAAAAACATTATTCTCGTAATTTTTTCTGAAAAGTCAAAAAGTACCTCATACGAAAAATGAAAAAAGATTCCTTTCATATCTTTTACTAATAAGTCACCGAAGGGTAAAATTGGATTTAAAAAATTGTAGGTGGATGGAAATAATATTACATATTGAGGGAACATGGATGTGGGTGATAAAATACACCCAAGTAAATACCAAAGTATAAACAATCTTGGATAAAAATGAGATTGTGATATTTTCCCTTACCTTAGGTCCGATTTGCATCGTAAGTGTCTGAACCTCATGTATAATGATTTAAATAATGTTATTTACTTATTCCAGAATCATACATATTGTTATTATATAATATGTGGTCATATTATTAGCTTCTTATTAGTAATATTTCATTATTTCTTGTTATTCGGGTGTTTATTACTTTTTGTTCTTATGCGTGTTTTGTCGAATAAATTCTTATTCTTCTCTTTAGGTTATAGATACATAATTTCTAGAATGTTATTAGTGTACTATATATCATATTCATTCATTCAATTCATTTATATAATCATTGTTAAATAAAGATCATGTAGAACGAATCGCATCACATCATGGAGACGGTATTCCGTACGTACGCACGAGCGATGATATTGTTCCCATGATCGTGGAATTGTATTGGAGTGTATGTATACTATTTATGAATCAATGAAACTTTAAAATAATCATATATAGTTATTTATTTTCACCATTATACCCATCCATGTAAGGTGGTGACGGAAAATGGATTACACTACGGCGTGGAGACGGTATTCCGTACGTACGCACACGCGGTGATTTCATTTTCCGTAGGATGGATAGATTGTGAAATAGGGTTGTTTCATACTTATAATAACATATCAGTATATGAGTGATACTTATGTTGTTAATTTATAATGAAACAACTAAATAAGAAGAAGTGGAAGAAGAAATAAAGTTGAAAGAATCGGTAACAGACATTACCTCTTCTTTGAAGCGCCTCTTTGAGACCTCCTCTTAGGGCCCTACAATTGGTCTTTGAAGAAGACCAGGACCTCTAGGATGTATCTATGGAAGTGGGGAAGTGAAATGGGCAGGGATTTTCCGAGATTGAAGGCTCAAATTGGTGTGAGGAGAAGAGGGAGGAGGTTCCAATTTATAAGGGAGGAGAGGGGCACCTTTGGAAATATAAGAAATATTTGTTAATATTAAATCCCAACCCCACTTAAAACTTCTAAAATGACTCATATCCGAATATTATATGCGATAGGGTTGTAATCTCATCAACCAATAAAATATAAACTTGTTAGGAATTTATTTTTAACATTATCTACTTGATTTATCCTTATTTGTCAATTTAATTTTATTTGTGGTAATAATATTCTAAATTTTAAATTATTATAAATAATTACATATGTGTTTTGAATTTTCCATAATTTGACACGTTATGAAATTTTCGAGAATATAAATTTTAATTTATATTTTTTAAATATTTTTTTGATTTTTAAACAATTTTATAATTTGTTATTTTTATAAAATAACAATAGTGTCAATATTGACACTATTCATTTATTTGAATTTAAATAAAATATATACAGAATATATGTTCGAACTAAAAGCTTTAATAGATTTATAAAATGTCATATGTATCTAGAAAATTAGTTGACCACATTAAATAGTTCATATAATATTTATTTTAATAATTTTAGAACCATTTTTTGATATTTTAATTAATAAAATAATTTCAACATCACTATTGTGTCATAATTAATGATTATTATTTAATCCCTAAAAATTTTAAATAAATTTCTATGATGTAGATAATTGTATTATATTTATGTAGACTATTCATGTTAGAAGTTTCATTATGTTTATCGCTAAATTAAAATTATTATACTGATAAGATTTAAGAAAGTGACATGTTGTCACATTCTTTGGTTTTAATAATAATTAAATTATTTTCATGGAAAAATGTCCATTAAATGAATATAATCTGACCCTTAGGTGATATGGGTCGACTTTTAGTCATCCAATAGGATTTTCGCAGGTGATAGGGTAATTTTATAATCTTATATTTACCCTTAATTACCCGATTTACCTTTAACTATGGTAAATAAAATTTACCGTAGTTATTATTCATAATGGCCAAATATAAAAAGTAGCCTATTAATATAATTTGGATGCAATGATTCCAAATATGGAATCCATTTTTCAAAATTAAAAACATATAAGTTGCAGTAATTAATTTAAAATAAATCCCGTTGTTAAGAAAATGGATTTTAAAAGATAAAACATTGCCAAAGATTGAAATATTTTTACCTATGAATTCAATGCAAAATTAATGCTAATGACATACATTATATTAAATGGAATAAATATATTCTATTTATACTTTTAAAACATTCAATATTATAATTTAACCATATAAATTATCTCAATGAAAAAAGTTTTTTTTAATTAAAAATTAGCGTATTTTTCTTATTCATCAAAATATGAAAGTTATCAGAAAAATATCATAAAATTATCCAAAGTAATTTTTTATACCCGGATTCAAAAGAAGAATTTTATTTTGTAAAATTGAACATATAAACATGTCAGAAACTAGATTTAATGTGGGTGCGCCATCAAAAGGCGGCAAAACGAGATTTTTAAAAAAATACTTATTTTACCCGAAAAAATTATTTGGTTCTCTTACCATGTTCTAGAAAATGTGTAAGATGAATAATAAAATTCAAAATGTAGTTAATAATTTTCATAACAGCTACTTTATAATAATATATCGTTGTTTACTGAAACCCGGTATTGCGTACTACACACGCTATCGAGGAAGGTCGTGATTGCGTGTAATGCAAGCCAAATCCGTATTGTGTGCTGTGAAAGATTCCTTGGGTGTTGCGTATAACATAAGACGTAAAAAAAATCTCATAAAATTTCAGGGTGTTACATTCTACCCCCCTTAAAATGAATTTCTCCCTCGAAATTCGTCACTTCATTACAAACAGATGAGGATACCTCTCCCTCATCATATCCTCAAGTTCCCATGTAGCTTCTTCTAATTGGTGGTTCCTCCATAAAACTTTCACAAAGAGAGTGGTCTTGGTCTGTAGGAAATTTTTGCTACGATCCGAAATCTATATTGGTTGTTCTTCATAAAAAAGATCTTGCTCCAGTGGTACAACTTCTGAGATGAGTACATGTGAAGGATCATGTATGTACTATTTCAGGAGAGATACATGGAACACATCATGAACTTGAGAGAGATTCGGTGGAAGCACCAATTGGTAAGCTACCTTCCCAACACGATCCAGAATTTCAAATGTACAGATATATCTAGGGCTCAACTTTCCCTTCATTCCAAATCTCATGACCCTCATCCAGGGAGATATTCGTAAGAAAAATTTATCATCCACTTCAAACTCTAGGTCTTTTCTTCGGTTGTTGGCATATCTTTTTTGTCGACTCTGAGCTTCTCTTATGTGTTGTTGAATAGATCTGACCTTTTCTTCCATTTCATCAACAAGATCAGGTCCTAATAGCTTTCTTTCCCCAACTTCATCCCAGTAAGTTGGAGTGCAACATTTCATTCCATAGAGAGCTTCATAAGGAGCCATCTGAATACTGGAGTGAAAGTATTATTATAAGAAAATTCCACCAAAGGTAGATGTTGATCGCAACCAAATTTGAAATCTATAGAGAAAGCTCTCAAAATATCTTCTAGAGTTTGAATTTTCCTCTCAGACTGACCGTCTATCTGAGGATGATAAGAAGTGCCGAAACTCAACTCTATATCCAGAGTATGATGAAGACTTCGCCAGAACTTTGAGGTAAACCTCGGATCTCGATTAGATATAATAGAAAGTGGTACTTCATGCAATCTTACCACTTCCTTTACCTATATCCTGGAAAGCTGATCTAGAGAGAAATCCTCTCTAATAGCAATGAAGTATGCAGACTTTGTAAGATGATCAACTATGCCCCAGATATAATTATTGAATTTGGATGTTTTAGGATGTCCAGTGACAAAGTCCATAGTGATGTTTTCCCATTTCCATTCTGGTATGAGTAATGGTTGTAACATCCCCTTAGGATTCTGTCTCTCAGCTTTAACTTGCTAAAAACCCAAGCATCAAGAGACATATTCAGCAACATCTCTTTTCATGCCATCCCACTGGAAGTACTCTTTTAGGTCCCTACACATCTTCGTGCTTCCAGGATGAATAGAGAATGAAGAACTATGAGCCTCATCCAGCAGCTCCTTCTTTAATTCGGGGATGGGAGGAACACAAACCTGATTCCATAACATTATTATCCCATCACAATCAAGGTTTAATTCAAGAACATTTCTCACCTTCTTTGGTAACTTGACATCTTCTTTCTTTGCCTCTTAAATCATCACATGTATAGATGGTTGAACATTCATTTGAGAAAGATAAGATTTCTCCCCTTCCATTAAAATTCAAAGACCCATCCATTGTAAATCCATAAATATTGGATCTTTTGTGATCCTCGTCATGGATAAGATAGCATGGTCTTGTCGAATTCATGTGTCTGATACCTTGTTTGCTTTCCCAGGGTGGTAATGGATTGAGTAGTCGTAATCCTTAATCAGATCCAACCATCTTATTTGACGCATATTCAGATCCTTTTGTGTAAAAATATACTTTAAGCATTTATGTTCAGTATAAATATCACACCTTTCACCATAAAGGTAATGCCTCCAAATCTTTAATGAATCTATTATCGCAGCTAACTCCAAATCATGAGTTGGGTAATTTTGATCATGGATTTTCAACATTCGTGAGGAATAAACTATCACCATATCATTTTTCATGAGAAAACACCTCTGTCCCTTCTTGGATGCATCACTGTAGATCACAAACCTTTCTCCACAGCAAGGTAGTGTGAGCAGAGGTGCACTGGATAACCTTCTTTTTAACTCTTTGAAATTTTCTTCACATTCCCCTATCCAAAAAAACTTAACGCATTTTCGAGTCAACATGGTGAGTGGGTTAGATAACCTTGAAAATTATTTCCCAAAACATCGGTAATATCCAGCCAAACCAAGAAAACTTCAGATCTCAGTTACTGTTGTTGGTCTCAGCCAGCTTTCGATAACCTTCATTTTTGTAGATCCACAGATATCCCCACTTTTGAGATTATGTGACCCAAAAATGAAACTTTTTGAAGCCAAAATTCACACTTGTAAAATTTTTCATCAAGCTTCTCCTTTTGTAGGGTCTTTAATACAATTTTCAAGTGAACTTCATGTTCTTCCTTGCTTTTTGAATAGACTAGAATGTCATCTATAAAGACTACCACAAACTGATCATGAAAGTATCTAAAGACTCTATTCATCATATCCATGAAGATAGCAGGGGCATAAGTAAGACCAAATGGCATCACTATAAATTCATAGTGTCCATTCCTTGTACGGAAAGGACCCTTTGGTATATCCTCCCTTTTGACCCTTAATTGATGATACCCTGAACGAAGATCAATCTTGGAAAAGTATTGAGCTCTGCGTAGTTGGTCCAATAGGTCATCAATGCGTGGGAGAGGATATTTGTTCTTGATAGTGATCTTGTTAGGTTCTCGATAATCAATGCAGAGTCTCATTTATCCATCTTTCTTCATAAAAAACAGAACAGGTGCTCCCCAAGGTGACGCACTAGGGCGTATGAATCCTTTATCAATATTCTCTTGGAGTTTCTTCTTCAATTCCTGCAACTCAATTGGGTCCATTCTATAAGGTGTCTTTGAAATATGAAAAGAACCTGGAACGCGTTCTATTGAAATATCAACTTCATGATTTGGTGGAAGACCTGGCAATTCCTCCAGAAAGAAATCGTCAAACTCCCGTACAATGGGCATATTCATAATCGTGAGTTTCTCACCAACCATTGGAGATAAATAACCTTCATTTAGTGGAATCAAGACCCATAAGATGGAAGAAATTTCCACTAGAAGTTTATGTTCATCCTTGAATCGATAGACGATCATAGATTGATCTAGAATATGAAATGTGACTTCCCTCCATTGGAAATTGATATGATCTCCATATAAAGAAAGAAAATCCATGCCAATAATCACATAAAATTCCACTATAGGAAGGATGACAAGATTTGAAGGAATCCCTTTCCCAAAAACATCAATCAGAGAAGAATTGTAAACTTTTGATGCGACTGTTGTTCCATTAGGAGTTGTCACAGCCAACTCAACATCTAATTGATGAGGTAATACGGTGATACCCTTAGAAAATTATTCAGAAATAAAAGTGTGGGTGGATCCAGAATCAAATAAAACATTTTCTACCTTAGAGTGGATGGTAAGTGTACCTCTCAACACTTCTTTTTCATACTCCACATCGCCGATAGTAATTGCATGTGACATTCCTTTGTCTTTGGCCTTATGAGTTTGTTGACGTCGATCATCATCATCAACCCTTAGATTTGGGCATTGATTGGAATAATGCCCCATATCCTTGCACTTGATACATTGAAGTGTAGTAGGTTCATTCTATGTATCCCTTCCTTTGTTTGCATCATGAGAAATCTTATTCCCATTATTTCGACATTCAATTGCCTGATGACCATCTTTTCCACACTTATAACATTTTCTTTTACCCTTAAGACAATTTCCTCCATGTTTCTTTCCACACTTTGAGCATAAGGGAAAACTCATCTTCTTTTCTGTGTGGTCATTAGATTTTCCTTTGAATTCCATTATCCTCTTCTTATCAAACCCATGTGACTGATGGGTTACACCAATCTCTATCTCAACCTTGAGAGAACATAGAACAATTTCCTCTTAGCTATTGAAATCCCTTATGGCTAATGCCCTTCGAAGACTTGGTTTTAAGCAACAAAAGAATCAATCGATCTTACTCTCAGGTTGAATAATAATTCCAGAAGCGTACCTTGTATGTCTTGTAAAATTTTCTTCGTAGGTACCAACAGATTCATCATCCTTTTTCTTTAGTTCAAAAACTCTTTATCCATCTTTGTTTGAAGAATACGAGCGAAATACTTATTGAAAAATAAGTTCTTGAACTCGTCCCATTCCATGGACTCAATTTCATCCCTTTTCCTCGTATTCTTAATAAGATTCCACCATTGGTCAACATCAGCTTCCACATGATACACTGCTAGGATGACTTTATCATGTTCAAAAAATTAAATAACTGAAAATATATTTTCAGTGGTACAGATCCATTGTTCAGCCACTAATGGATCAGAAGACCAGCTGAATGAAGGATGACACTACCTCATGAAGGATTTGACAGAATTTTTCTCCTTCCTTTTCTCATTTGGATGTCCTGCATGATTCATATCTTGAGAATGTTGTGTGAGCATGGCTACAAGATTGTGCATTCCAGCTCCCATAACTTCTGGTTTCTCAGGGGGACAATCATTGCATTGCTCATTGCAATCTGCATTAACACGGTTTCTTCGGGTTCAAGCCATTGACTGAAACCAAGACGAATAGTGTGAGCAACACTAATTATAATAGGAAAATCACATAATCAATAATAAAATTTCCCACTTAAGGTCTTATTATAGGTTGTTCATGGCCATTTATAAAACACTAAGATTGTGTTCTATGCTTAGAAATATCCTTAGGTTTCTAACTAAAGCTTTCACATCCTAGTTTCCAATGGTTGACTATACATTTCCTTTGATACCAGCTATAGAGACCCATACATTACATACATGGTTAGTACTTCAAAGTTGAATCATACTTATTACAACATATAAAAAACCATGAGAGGACCATATAGGTATATTGTCTTTAAAAACTGGGAAACATAATCAACTGGTTCATAAAGCATCTACATTGTCTCCCATTTATTTGGTCATATCTATAGTCTCTTTTTGGCATATCTTACTTAATACCCTTCTTCCTGACCTGGGGAAAGAAAACATACAAAAGGTTGAGCTCAAATGCTCAGTAAGGGTAAACAAAATAAATATCAATTACATCAAATTCATAATGACATAACATTTTGAAAATCTTACCCTGCAAAAGAGATCATAATTTCATTACATGGGATAAAACATGGTAGTGAAATGTAGTCCCAATAATCATAACTTAAAACTTGAAACATTGCACCATACACACATAATCATAGAGAATCATTTCATATTAGTCAAGACTCATTTCCAAGACTATCTTAGTGGATAAAGTCCATTTCTGAACCGAGTTCACTCCTCGTTTAAATCATGTTTCACTGAACCGGTTTAACCTGTCATTCCAGCCATGTTTATCTCATGAGATATAAAATCTTTACCCAAAGCATTGGAGGGAGATATAGGTCCCACCCATCACATAATGATACCATTCTTATGTGTGCCACAAAATCATAAACCATACATCATAACATAACCCATGTAATAAAAATGGGATTCTTAAACATCACGAAATCATTAAAAAATTCATATAAGATAAAGTAATTCATAAAAATAATTCCATCACAATATAATAAAATCAATGTAATAATAGGGATAGAAACAAAACCCTTTATTATCTTAGATGGAAAATTATTTTGATAAAACACTTGAACTCCATTCTTGTGGAAAATATCCTTTCTACTTCAAAAACATTTTTCATTTCTTAAAATGTCATACGATTTTAAACTAATAGAAGTTCATTAAAAATAAACATGAAAACATGTAATGGAATATTGTTGGAAATAATATTTTAAATATCCATTGATGCCGTATAAGTTTAAATAAACATTCTTCTCGTACTTTTATCAGAAAAGTCAAAAAGTACCTCATATGAAAAACGACAAAAGATTCCTTTCATATATTTTACTAAAAACTCACCGAAGGGTAAAATTGGAATTAAAAAATTGTAGGTGGATTGAAATAATATTACATATTGAGGTAACATGGATGTGGATGATAAAATACACCCCAGTAAATACCAAAGTATAAACAATCTCAGATAAAAATGAGATTGTGATATTTTCCCTTACCTTAGGTCCGATTAGCTTCGTAATTGTCTGAACCTCCTGTATAATGATTTAAATAATGTTATTGACTTATTCCAGAATCATATATATTGTTATGATATCATATATGGTAATATTATTAGCTTCTTATTAGTAATATTTCATTATTACTTGTTATTCGGGTGTCTATTACTTTTTGTTCTTATCTATGATTTGTCGAATAAATTCTTATTCTTCTCTTTAGGTTATAGATAAATCATTTCCTCAATGGTATTATTGTACTATATATCATATATATTAATTCAATTAATTAATATAATCATTATTAAATGAAGATCATGTATAAAGAATCACATCACATCGTGGAGACGGTATTTCGTACGTACGCACGAGCGATGATATCGTTCCCATGATCGTGGAATTGTATTGGAGTGTATGGATTCTATTTCAGAATCAATTACACTTTACAATAATCATATATAGTTATTTATTTTCACCATTATACCCATCCAAGTAAGGTGGGGATGTAAAATATATTACACCACTTTGTGGAGACGGTATTCCGTACGTATGCACGCTCGGTGATTTCGTTTTCCGTAGGATGGATAGATGGTGAAATAGGGTTGTTTCATAATTATAATTAAGATTCTGTATCTTGTTGATACTGAGGTTATTAATTAATAATGAAAAACTAATGAACAAGAAGTGGAAAAGGAAATAAAGTTGAAAGAATCGGTAACAGACATTACCTCTTCTTTGAAGCGCCTCTTTGAGACCTCCTCTTAAGGCACTACAATTGGTCTTTGAAGAAAACCAGGAACTCTAGGATGATTATAGGGAAGTGGGGAAGTTAAATGGGAAGGGATTGGCTGAGAATGAAGTCTCAAATTGGTGTGAGGAGGAGAGGCAGGAGGTGCCCTTTTATAAGGGAGGAGAGGGGCACTTTTGGAAATATAAGAAATATTAGTTTATAATAAATCCCAAACCCACATAAAAACTTCCAAAATGACTCATATCTAAAATTAGATGAGATAGGGTTGTAATCTCTTCAACCAATAAAATCTTGACATGTTAGGAATTTATTTTAAACATTATCAACTTGATTTATCCTTATTTATCAATTTAATTTTATTTGTGGTAATAATATTCTAAATATTAAATTATTATAAATAATTACATATGTGTTATGAATTTTCCATAATTGGACACTTAATTACATTTTAGACCATATATTTTTTTATTTTTAATTTTTAAATATTTTTGTGATTTTTAAACAATTTTATAATATGTTATTTTTATAAAGAAACAATAGTGTAAATTTTTACACTATTCAATTATTTGAATTTAAATAAAATATATACAGAAGATATGTTCGAACTAAAAGCTTTAGTAGATTTATAAAATTTCATATGTATCTATAAAATTATTTTAGCACATTAAATAGTTCATATAATATTTATTTTAATATTTTTAAAACCATTTATTTGATATTTTAATTAATAAAATAATTTCAACATCACTATTGTGTCATAATTAATTATAATTATTTATTCCATAAAATTTCTAAATAAATTCTTATGATGTAGATAATTGTATTATATTTCTGGAGAATATTAATTTTCGATGTTTCATTAAGTTTATCACTAAATTAATATTATTACACTTATAAGATTTAAGAAAGTGACATGTTGTCACATTCTTTGGTTTTAATAATAATTAAATTATTTTCAGAGCAAAAAGTCCATTAAATGAATTTAATCCGACTCTTAGGTGATATGGGTCGCCTTTTAGTCATACAATAGTATTTTGGCAGGTGTTAGGGTAATTTTATAATCTTATATTTACCCTCAATTACCCGATTTACCTTTACCTATGGTAAATAAAATTTACTATAGTTACTATTCATAATGCCCAAATATAAAAAGTATCCTATTAACATAATTTGGACCCACTGATTCCAAATACGGAATCCATTTTTCAAAATTCAAAACAAATAAGTTGCAGTAATTAATTTAAAATAAATCATGTTGTTACGAAAATGGGTTTTAAAAGTTAAAACCTTGCAAATGATAGAAATGTTTTTACCTATGAATTCAATGTGAAATTAATGATAATGACTTGAATTATATTAAATGGTAAAAATATATTCTATTTATAATTTAAAAACATTCAATATTATAATTTATCCATATAAATTATCTCAATGAAAAAAGTTGGTTTTAATTAAAAGTTAGCGTATTTTTACTATTCATAAAAATATGAAAGTTATCAGAAAAATACCAAAAATTTATCCAAAGTAAATTTTTATACCCTAATTCAAAAGAATAATTTAATTTTTTCAAATTGAACTTATAAAAATGTCAAAAACTCGATTTAATGTGGGTGCGCCATCAAAAGGCTACAAAACTGCATTTTTTGAAACAAACTTATTTTAACCGAAAAAATTATTTTGTTCTCTTACCATGTTCTAGAAAATGTGTAAGATGAATAATAAAATTCAAAATGTAGTTAATACTTTTCATAACAACTATTTCATAATAATATATCATTGTTTAGTGAAACCCGGTATTGCGTACTACACACGCTATCGGGGAAGGTCGTGATTGCGTGGAATGCAAGCCATGTCCGTAGTGTGTGATGTGAAAGATTCCTTGGGTGTTGCGTATAACATAAGACGTAAAAAAAATTCTCCTAAAATCTCAGGGTGTTACAACAACATAGGGATATATCATGAATACAACAATACACACCTCCTATACATGATAAGGAACTTCCATCCTCAAGATTGCCAAAATCAACTTCAAGACTCCTTATGAGTGACATCAACTGAAACATGTCATTTTATTCATTTCATTAATTCACTAACTAATGATTCGTAGAGAAAATACCAACAGTATTATTAATAATAAAACACCTAATTTGATAACAATATCTCTCTAATAGTTAATTTTAGAATTATATATTTACTTTATTTCTTGAGATAATAATTTATATCATTAAAAAAATTCATATTTAAAATATGTTTATATTTCAATATAATTAATTTGATAGAGATTTTTATACTTATTTTTTAATATTAATTCATAATTCAATGACATTATCTTATAGGTTTGAAACCATAAATTTATCTCAATAATTTAATAATAAGAAAAAGATATTTACCATGGATATATTTCATAAATACACTTCACATAAGAAGAATGGAGAGTGAGAGTGAACTTACACATATATGAATGATATTAACAACTTTGATTGATTGAAAAAATATGTTCTAGATTTTGTGAAAAGTAAATACAAACTTCATAGACACAATAGCAACATAAATTCAAATGCATCAAAGGTTTGGATATTTTAGAAATGTGAAAATAGTTTTATTAATTGTTTTTTTGAAACAAAAAAATCTAATCAATATTTATTTTTCTGTATAGATGATTCTGGAAAATATAGTGTTTAAAATATTTTAACCTATAATTTATACTATAATTCTGCTATTAAGATTATTTATTAATAATGATTTTAGGCTTTTAATTTCATAAAAACGTTTTTTAGGTTTGAGATGAAAATGGGGAAAATAGGGTTAAGAACTTCCCTTACACTAAAAAGGACATTCGTTAGGGTAGCATGGTTTTACCCATATCAATATCCTATTTATCACACAACTGTAATTATTTTATCCTTACATAAAAACTGTGATCTTAGGATTACAGATATATAACACACACAAAAAATTAGTAACCTAAAAAGAACACAGAGATACACATACAGAGTGAGTGTTTTCCCTTACGCATTCTTTATAAAATCACAGTTAAACTAACATTGTGGTTGAAAACACAACATAAATTTCCATAGTGAGTGAGTTTATCTACCATAACCCATAGAAATTACGAGATACATTTAAGGATTTCTTACAAACCATCTTATATAATAGAAGAAATCATATAACCAAACATAGAACCTATAACACACATATGATTAGAACCAAAAAATCAAATCAATATATTTTTAATCAAAGGTCATATAAATTATATCCAATTATGGGGTTTTAGAACATTCAAAAAACTAAAATGTAATAATTATCCCCAATAATAACCAATATTCTATATGATATGTCTCTACAGTTCATTATTTAATAGCTAAATCCATTAATCTAAAACATTATATTTCCACCAATATGTCTATTAATAAATCCAATCATTCTTCAAAATGATTCTAATAAGTGGATTTATCTATCCTAACATTTTATTTCCACTCTGGTCTATTATTCAAACTAGGAGCTCCCAAACAGTTTTTCTCATCCACCTCATTCACCATGTAGTCAATCACTTGAATATGATTGGGAATGTACCAATCAAGATGAGAAACATTGAAAAAAAATCATTCCCTAATATTTTCATGGATGGATCAGTTAGTAATAAATATCTTCAATAAATATTATGTTCTCCATCAATTGGACAACCCATATATCTTGTTTCCCCTTCATCCCAAAATAATGATGCTTGAATCAATATAAAACCTATAAAAAATCGAGTTTCTGAAAAAACACTGAATTTAAGATCCTATAGTCAATATATGATTTCATTATACTCTTATAAATTAAAAACCTGTTCATAATCAACTACACTCTTTTTTATGTCCCCCACCATCATTTATATCTCCACAACAATCTCATCTAAACATATCTTTGAGAACATTGACTATCTATAGAAGGAGTAAAATGATCCATATAAATAAATCCCTAGAAATATTGATTTATAAAATACCTAATAAGGATAATAGATCATCTCATGCTCCATTAATGTCTAGTATTCTTTTTATATTAATATTCTCAAGGATCTAACTCATCCTATCTTACTATATATTTTCTATGGATGATACATCTTACTCAACATTAATTGAGTCACCAATGTCCTCTCAAATCCAATTTCTAAGAAAAACCTAAAATGACCACCTATATCTGATAAAATAATAGTGAAATTATAAATATTTGTTCAATCTCTTAGAAATACACATCAACAATCACTTTTAAATAATCAGTATCACAAATTAATAAAATGTGGCACTTTAATATACTGATAATATACAATGAAAATATCATATTTGGTACCAACGTTCCTAGGGATACCCATCATGAAGTTCATAATCATGGTATCCCACATCCAAAAATGCACCAAAATTGGGTGAATAAATACACTAGGATAACCATGATTCAACTTTAACATCTTATAGGTAAGTCATCTCATAGAAATTTGTGGATTCCCTCCTCATACCAATCCACCAAATCTAACAATGACTATCATTATACCTATTCATTAACCCTGGATGCACATTCACAATTAATGATTGACATTATCTCATGAAATCCTCTCTCATGTAGAATGGTAATAGAAATATCCCTTTGAAATAGATCTAATCATCACCGTCATCATCATATAATAAACATATTAGAACCAAGTCACATCCTTTCAGTCATTCTCATATCAACTCTCACTCTGGATATGAAACTTCTATAACATTCACATGGTCCACTAATATAGATGGGATATATAATTGAACATTATTTATCAATTTGTGACTCTTCAATGTATCAACAATAAATTCACTCAACAAAACCATTAGATATAAATAATCATTTGAAGGCCACTCTCCAAGATTCATCATATCTATAATATTCTTACTAAGAGAATCTAAAATGGCATTACCTTTCAATATAGAATTTGACATTCCAATTTAAAATTTATATGGATACAATAATAAAATAATATACCTATTTTTCAAATCCAATTAAGATAAAAAATATCTCATGGTGTTTCCATATGTATATATAATATATCTATCATCAATGATATAAGGCCTCCAATATTTAATATCCTTGAATATATCGACAATTCTATGTCTTCTGTTTGTTATTTCTACTCAGGGGTCATAGCTTAAATGCGAGATAAAAAAACATAAGATCCCTTTACATTATATGAAATCCAAATCCAAAAAATAATGCACCCTAAAAAACTGAATATCCATTATATTGTTAGAGAAATATTACAATAGGGGTGGTCACAAAGAAAATCGGGTCGAACATAAACCAGTCACTTGAGTCGGTCTATGGCATGGCCCGATGGCCGTTCCCGATCCCCATGGGATGAAAACTAATGTCGGACATAAAAATTAAATAGGTGGGAATGATTTTTCCAATAATAAGGGGAAAATAAATAAATATAAATAGAATAATTAAAATTAAAGCTAGTTGGGTAAAGAAAATAAAACTTCATGTAGCTCTATGTGACCCTTCGTGTCACCAATGACCTCATTTCAACATCTCACTACGGTGAACGAATATGATCTTGAATGCACACCAAATCTAAAAAAAAGATAAAACTATTGGATTGAGTATTACGAATTAGTAGCATTCCAAACCAATATATTCCCACATTCAATTCCATTAAATAAAAATATTCATCAATTTTATGTCTGAACTATAATATATAAAAATAATACATTCTCAAATTTTCTATTTAATGAAAATCATCATTCATTTGCCTTTGTCTTTAAAAAACAATTTTCCTTTTCAGGAGGCATACATTTTCATTTTATAGGTGGTTATATTTTTTACATCAAAATATAGGAAAGAAATGTAAAAAAAAATCAAAACCTTTCTCTGAAAACACACAAAACTATTCTATCAATTTTAGCATGATGCTATAATATAAAAGGGAACATTATCAACAAACATACAACACGGGTAGTGGAAAACATCCAAAAATAGTAACCAACCATCACATGAAATTCAATCATCCGTCACATTTAACTATGTTCCATACAACATCGTAGAACCAAGGAGTTTGTGTATAGTATAGAACACGCTATAAGTGTGACTCATCCCGAAGGTATTACCTACATGTTTCCATCATAATGCCCAAATTCTCGATCATCGCCCAACCTATCCTAGCCAAGTCTCCCAATCCCATATTAATAATAATAAATTATCTCTCTGATATAGGCCACTAGCCAGTGCATAAACTAAACTAGCGCAATAATCATTCACCGAAAATTCACTTTCAATGCTAGGATCCCATGTTTAGACTAAATAGGGGGGTGGGGTCCGAAAACATGTTTAAACAAATAATCCAATCGCAAGCACATCTATCACACAAAATAAAGTCACAATTGTGTCACCCCAAGAAACATTTCCCTTTCCTTTCAACTATTTGATAAATACGAGTCCTACCTGGAAACCCTCTAACAAAATACACAAAACTAATAAAATAGCAACATTCAAGGAAATTTTTCTAATAAAACAATTTTAAAAGTTACAACCAGGACTCAGAAAACGTTCAAATACCGAACCATTTCATAAAGAACCAAACAAGAAACAAATATTTTCCAAATTTTAAAATAAACACCACTAGAAATATTAAAACAATTTAGATCCCCATTTATGAAATATATTTCAATACCCATATGAATTAAAAACCCAATCCATTTTTTAAAACCCACAATTTAAATAAAAATGCTAACCATGTAATTTGGTAAACAATTGGCTTGCATATTCATTAATGCAGTTTCAAGAAATTCAAATACAGAGAGGATTTTATTTTAATATACAATATTAATTTATTTTAAAAACATTAAATTACTAACTAGAATTAAATAAATTTTTTATAAAAACGAAAATCAATAATTCTTTAATTTAATGGATAATTCAATGTGATCCTACCACAAAAAATCCATTTTTTAAGAAGCCAACTTTAACCAACCTTTCAAAATTATAGGAACATGTATATATATATATATACCCCTATCTTCATTAGACATATACCTCATTCCATGGTGGAATATGTACAAATATCGATTATATATATATATATATGTCTTACCCTATGCATGAAAATTTAGTAACTCTAAACACCAGCAACCCAAAATCACCATAGTAAGGCCCAACCCACTTTTTAAACATTATTAACATCTCCAAAATCCAAAAAACCATAAAAATAAATTTACACCAAAACAAAGGAACCAATATAAAATTCAAAAATCAACAAATCATTTATGAAAAACATTGATAAAGGAATACAATATTTTTATAGTACCATCATTATTTGAATACCTATCCATGTGTGCACTCCATGCAGCCATTGATGTTCCATCATCCAATGGTATTTCCAATAAGTCTATGAAAACCCCTAAACTAATTTTATTGGAACATCACATGTTTTCCAACATAAGACAACAAGCCATAAATTGGAATCATGCTTCTAGAAATTACCAACTCACACACACAAAACCAACTTAAAATCCAAAAATGATATTAAAACATAAACAAGGCCAAAACCTCCTCCAAGGAAACCAATTACATTTAAAAGAAATCATTTCTTGTTATTAAAATCTAAAAATGAACAATTACAAAGGCATACATCAAGATTCACATGAAATTATATTTTTTAAAAAATAAATAAATTCCAAAATATCACAATATTCTCTATAGGGGTTCCGTAGGGTTTTCAATAATGTTTAACAATTTACTAAAAGAATGGGAAAACACCATTTGGTTTTAAAACACATATTCATAAACCAATAATTACCACAAACCATATTTTAATCAAATTATAATAGTTTTGAAACACCATATAATGTCATCCATGAGAACTAGGGTTATGAAAATCAGGTATAAAAATAAATTTTAACCATTAATGAATAAAATGATATTTTAAGAAAGGAATAATATGTAAACACATACCATGCAGGATTTTGACAATGATGAAACTCACTAAGGGGGGATTGAACACCCTGAAGACTAAATTGAACACACTAAAAATCTATAAAAATGCACCCATCAAGAACGAAAACCATGAGGGTTTTCTCATGATGAACAAAACCCCCAAAATATGGATGAAAAAAATTATGGTGGATGCAGCCGCCAGTTATGGAGGTGCTACTAGAGAGGTCACTAGTGAGAGGGGAACGATCGGCGCATAGGCCGATGGTGATAGGAGGCGTGGCAAAAGAGGAGTGCCACAGAACAAAGGGGAAGCATGAGGAAGCCTAATGAGTGAGAGGTGCCACATAGGGGGAGACCACTGGCCGAAGACGATTGTCACTGGAAGAGGAGGGAACACTGGGAAGGGAGGTTGGTAGGGGTTGGTTCATTCTTGAATAAGTGTAGGGTAGGTGCACCATGCATGGATAAGAAAAGAGAGAGGGGAAATCTCTCTAGGGTTTACAAATATGAGAAAATTTTAATAAAACTAAATAAAAATCGATATTCATAATAATAATATTAATAATAAAAATAACATGGTAATTAAAATAACATAAAAATAAACATAATAACATAATAATAAAAATAATCGTAATTAAAATATTATTATTATTATTATATATAATTTTTTTTAATTTTATTTCATTTTAATTTTTTTATTTAATTATATAATTTTTAAACAGAGGGCAGGTCACACAGTTTGGCCGCATGGTCAGCCAGACCGTGCACCAACCATGTGCACCCAACTCGAACAAATGGGAACCCATAGGGGCTTGTCGCATTGTTACCAAATAATTTGGTAACCATTATGGACACTTATAGGGACACCGACATGATGTATAATTATATTACATCATTTTAGTGGAATATTTAGTACATTACAAAAATATATGCCTGAAGACCCTAATAGTATAGTGTCTCTGAAAACATGGAAACAAAATATTCTATCCTAGTGAAATGTCTTAAAAATCTCCAATAAATATATCCACCTTTTTTATTTCTGACTAAAACCTATATTCATAACCTGTAGAATGAATACATAAGAAATGGGTGAGCTCGGATGCTTAGTATGGGTAATCAAGAGAGGAGTGTAAGAATTAACATGAACACAATGGTATGATAGTGTGATCGTAACATTAGGCAATCATAAAATTCTTATCAAAGAACCTAATCATGGGTTATTTAATAAATATTCATACTTCATAGGACTTGAATCATAAGGAAATAATCATCATGGGCCATGAAATCATAAATTTTGAATAAGGCAAAGGATTTGTGGAAAACATAAAAAACTAAATTGTTTTTGTCATGGCTACCTATTAATACATTTATAACATGTTAGGCTTGGTCTACAACCCATAATCCTACTTCAAGATTTGGATAGAAAACCATATACCGACTTTATTTTAATAATGGGATAAAACGCATGTACCTTCTTTTTTTCAGTCTTCGTCTACAACTCAGGTACCTTCTTTCTTTTAGTCTTGTGCTACAACAAATATACTTTCTTTTTTTGGGATTAGGCTACTTCAACTCTACCCTATTTATTTTTAACTTGGGATAAAACCCAGGTATATTATTGTTTTTATTGTTAGGATACTACCAATGTACCTTATTTCGTTTATTCTTGGGCTACAACCCATACACCCTATTTCTTTTTAGGACCGGGGTACAACCCATACACCCTCTTTCTTTTCAGTCTTGGTCTAAAACTCATGTTCCCTTTGAGATCCTACAAAACATACCATTTCCCAATGAATTTGAAGTATATATAGTTACATCCAATATCATTGTAAAATCATTGAAATGTGTTCCATAAGAAGATAAAACATTCATCATATCATGACCCATAAGTAGATATGGGTCTCATAAACATCCAGTCATAACCTATAAAATTATATGGATATCACTAACATTTCATCCCATCATAAAATTTGTAAAATATGTAGGTTTAATAACCATTTAATCAAATAAAAACCCTTAAAAGTGAAGTGGTTTTCATAAAAAATATTTCATGTGAAAGAAAAAACAAGATTCAAAAAGACCATGACATTAAGCATAACTCATTCATTGAAAGTATATAAATGGGACCATTTAAAATTTTCCAATAAAATTGAATGAACAACATACATGGAATTCATCTTATATTTAATAGAGCTTTTAAATATCATTAAATAATATTTCTTGAGTAAAATATCTATACTTCTATTAAAAATACATTTTAATACATAAAACCATTAAAAATTCAGTTTCTCGAAAAATACCATGAAAACATATCAATAATACTTGAAACCATTATGAAAACATATTTTTCATGAAAATTACTTTTATTACAATTTCTTAAATATTATACATTTAAAATGTGAAAACTAATGTTCAGTGGAATAACGATGGGTAAATATTTAGTTATCATAGGATGTAAAAAAAGAACATTACTTTGCATGGTAAAATGTTTTTAATGAATAACTTATTTGGAGAGAGACACAAAAATTCCCTTGAGTAGATTTATAAAAGATAAAAAGGGTCAAAATTTATTTAAAATATTTTAAGATAATGGTATAATATTCTTGGAAACACTTATTAGAAAACATATATTTCCAACTGAAGGGAGGGTAATGTTAGAATTTAGTAAAAACACATTATTAAATATCATTTTGTCCAAAGAGTATAAAAGTGGTAAAAATACATTAGTATATCTTGGATAAAAAGAGGATAAGTAATGCCAGGAATTTTCCTGTGAGATTTATCATAATATTTAATCAAATGAAACATAAACATAAACAATCTCGAAAAGAGATGAGAATGTCCCAATTAACTCTTATAACATGGTAACATGAGATAGATCTCTACATTTAAATAATTAAATTATGTGAAGATTAAAATATGAAGAAAATATTGATATTATTTATCTAACATGTAAAATATATTTATACACACATTGAAGGATGTGTTTCGGTGCATAAAAAACAAGAGTCACAATGACGAAAAATTGAGACAAAAATATTTTACAGATTATGAATATTCTAAAAAATAAACCAAATGAAAGAAGGATCATAAAATTACAATGTTAATACAAAAAGATTTATTTTTAGGTTATATAGAATAATTTTTTTTTCAAGTACATACCCCACAAAAAATGAACAACTGTCGAACATAACATTTATCTCATGGAAATTAATACTGAGTTGAAATCCCCTTATCATGTATATTGACTCTCTCTGAACTCATACATGATTCCTATATAATAAATATAAGTCTATTATAAATAATTTATAAAATATATTTATTATTTATAATATCATATATTGTTTTATTATGACAATATATTACATTCTTGATAATGATCCCATGATAAACATTCACTTCGAGTAAAATTCACTTAGTTCTTCACATCTGTGTTAATTAATTATATCATTGGTCCTTATAATTCTATAATGATAACAGAATTCAAAAATGATATAAATATCTGGTATATTATGTAAATTTTTATTATAATAATATATTGAATATAAGAGTACAAAATCAAATCCATTGTTCATGGAGACAGTATGTCGAACGTATGCATGAACGACGATTCCATATTTATTATTGGGTTGAATGAAAGTATATAAATGATATATATATATGTTAGTAGCATTAATATAACATATATATTATATAATTTCATTAAACCATTTCTTAATACATTCCATGTGGTATGTGAATGAATCACATATCATTGAGGGATGGTAGTCCACACTCCTCAAACAAGATTATCGTATTGACACCTATTGGAAATTAAACATATGTATGTTGTAAAAGAATAGTGAATAAAAATTTATATTAAATATAACATATTATATATATAAACAGGTTTTCCATCGTAATATCCACCATAATTGGTTGTAAAGGGGAAACAAACGATCATTATATCATGTGGTAGTAGTTCACTATTCACAGAAATAGCATGTTCAACATCCATCAGATGGTGGTGTGTGTAAGTGTTAGTCAGAACCATTGCATTAAAACATCCTCATATATGTAGGATACTATTTTTTCACACAATAATTTAATTAGGATCGTATATGGGTGGAGAAGGAAAATAATTGGATGGAGGTTAAGAGAATATGTTACCTTTAAATACGGTAGCTCATTTTGGTTTGTGCCAAAAGGCAACCTTGGTAGGATTTTATCCCTAAGGCACGCTTCACGTTAAAAGGGGGAATTGTTGAGAGTATATTTTTTCATGTATATAATTATAATAAAAGGACTCATATTTTTTATGAATGGGTAGAGGTTGTATGCATTTATAAGGAAGGAAAAGGACTGACTTGGAATTTTTATAAACAAGTTAGGTCTGCAAATGTTCTTACCTAACTGAAGTCATCACAATCCAACAAAAGTAAATAATGTATGGTTTATGGATGATATATTCATTGAAAATGAGTTTTTAAAAATTAGATTCATTATTTGGGCCGTTAATTTTATGGGTTAGTCCCTAATTAAGATTAATTAGGCCTTAATCAATGTGATTAATTTTAATCACTTTTAGTTATAATTTTTGTGAAAATAATAACTTGTTCTTATTAGACACCATATATTTGTCTAGAAACAAAGTTTTTTGTTAGAGTTTTATAATTCAATTCATAGAAGTAGAAAAATTAAGATTATTTTTAATCCTGTAGTCAGGATGAAATACTGGGGTTTTAATATAGGATAATGTTCAAAACATTATTACAATTTTATCATCAATTTCAAAGTGAAATTTATTCGACTGAATTAAATTTTATTAATATATGTAATATTTATCTAATTTTTCCATAAAAATATTTATAATATCAATTATCATTAACAATTAATTATACAAAAAGGCATTTTTTAACTAAAAAGAAGTATTTTTCATAATTCACCCAAAAAATGTTTCTCATAAAAATCCCAAAAAATCACACTAGGATAATTTTGATGGTCTGAATTCAAAAATTAATTTTATTATATCATTTTTAATTTCACACTATGTATAAAATTAATTTTATTATTTATATCAGTTCATTCAGGAAAATAATTCTTTTAACATAAAAGATCTCTACCAAAAATATTATCTTTCATTATATATATGTTATATTTATATAAATATAAAATAAAAATTATTTTAAAATTATTTATTACTATTACTACAACTATTTTAATGTTTTCTTTATAATTATCTCATTTAAATTATATATATAAATATGTTTCATAGAAACACTATGTTGCGTGCATTGTACGCTAAGTTGGTGTTGTGGGTAGTGCATGCCTAGTTAGTGTTGCATGTAGAACAATACATGTTGGTAATTCATGTATCCCAAACCAACTTGGTATTTTGTGTGAATGAAAGGCTTGACATAGTGATTTAATATCTATATATATATATAACTATTTTTCATGTCCTATGAAATGATAAATATCGAAAAGATAAATTAATTTTAAAACAATATTTCACAAAAATTTGATGTGTCAAATTCTACCCCCTTAAAATGGATTTATCCCACTAAATTCATCTAGGTTGTCATATTTTTAAAAATTGAATGTTTCCTTCATAAAAACCTCTATCGTAAAAATGATTACTAAAACATCACTTGGAAATGGAATGTAAGAACCATAACAATTACCAAAATTAACTAAAAAAATGTAAATCCCACTTAGAAGAACATATATGGGAGGTGAAAACATGAATATTGAAGAAAAATATTACTATCTAGATCTGATTTAGAGTGATAGAAAACAAGGTTGGGATAATTTAAAAAAATGTGATATCCCTAAATCTACGATAACCTATGTGACCTTCTGATTCATCAAAAAATATAGTTATAGGAAGAAATTTTTTTCCGGATCCATTTTCTCAAAGATAATGATTTTTTTAAAATGATATACATGCATTATTTCTAGATCAAATCACCCTTTATTGTTTTTTGATACATTCTCACTTTTCTATAGAAAAAAATGAATCTTGTTTTCTCCTTCCTAAATTTCTTACAGAACACGAGTTCCAGGATATTCCATCCCATTTGATGTTAGCTACCATCAACATAAGGAAGTTCTAATAGGGTATCCAATATGCATAAATCCACATATGGAATATAACACATAAATTTTACTAACTTAATTTGATGTATAACTTAATCTTACCATAAATGGTTAACCTCATAACCACTCCTAAAGATATAAATTCAAGGCTTTTGAAATAAGTTCATGAAATCATCCTAACATTGATTCCCATGTACATAAAAAGTATAATTTTTTATTATCATTCCAAATATGTGAATACCCTTATTGTATATTCTGAAAAAACATTGTAATAACCTAATTTACCATTAATATTTTTTAAAAAAATGCATTCCACCTTATTCAAATGTATGTTGGATTTATTCCCTAAATCCGAAAATTGTGTAAAATTAATCAGGGATAGAATGAATCACCTATCAACAAGTCCCTACATTGTTTCATTATAACAAGTACTTTCCAATTTACTGATCCATATTCCACATAACATTATCCAAAAAAAACATTTTTTTAACAGAGAGACCAAATTAAGGGTTACCTTCCCTTAACCAATATATCACCTTTCCATGAAATAACTTTTTATATCATTATCACTATTCCGCATGTAATATGAAATAATTAGTGAAATAGAATACAAAAAATAATTATATATATCATTATTCATTGAACATAATTCATGAATTCTAAAATATAATTACTTCATTAATCCATCCTCATTATTAGGCCATCACTTTTAACACCTTTTAAATCAAATTAATGAGCCTTCTACATAAAAAATTTATTTTATAATGCCCATAATTTCCATATATAAAGTATTCATTAACTTATAATATCATAGGATGGCCAACATTACATTTCATTTGTTTCCTCAACTATTAATTTTTCCCTTGTGGTCACATTATTTGCGTCCTTATTTTCCATAGTTAAAACAACTTCTTATTCCTCCTATTGATTAAATTAAGTTATTCTTTCCCCAATATTGAATTAAAGAAAAATTAATACGCATTACTCCATGTTCTCCATTACTCAAACTCTTAGTGAACTCATTCTTTCTCTTCCTTGGTGAGTCCGAGAGTTGGTTACAGTTAAAAAAGTTAATCATGATCTGTGAAAAATAATTAAGCATGATAACAATGGAATTCACTCTAGTGATCATCCCACATTACTACTCATTAGAAAAGAATCCATCACATTTAACATTAATTTAATTCTTTCTAGATCCCTCCATTGACTAAAAAATTAACCGTAGTGTGATAATTACATATCATAGTAGAAAACCGCATTGTCCTGAAAATAATGACTTATTGGATATGTAAATCATTTCACCTTCTATAATCAAGGACACAAAAGGTTTATCCTATATTATTTGTAGTAAAATTATTTTTAAATCCTTTATAATTGTTCATGATGATTTTATGACTTCCAAATGAATTTATACCTACAATGTCAAACCTGGTGTGCAGCAAGGCTCTTTTACATGTACCAGATTACCCGGAGTCAAGCCTGGAAAATATTTTCAGATTTGTTACTGTTAGGTACATCTATTCCAAGGGACGCATCCAATTGTATTATCTAGAAAATGATTTATTTCTCAAATAATACTCACTCAATCATTTACCAAAAATTCCATGAAATTTTCCAAAATGATAACTCTTCCTAATACATATCCTTAGAGACATCCCTAGACATATCTTTATCCATATACATAGGGATCTCACAAAATATTTCTCATTCTAGTTTCTAAAGGATGAATAAACCATTCCTCTTATACCAACAATAGATATCAAGTCTTGATAAAAATATATATTACCTCATTTTAGATGAATATTAAATACATTATAAAAATGCATGCCTGAGGACTGTAATAGTGTCGTGTCTTTGGAATCCTGGAAAAAATATTATATCCTAGTGAAGGATCAAAAATGTATCCCATAAATATTTCCACCATTATTACATCCACCTAAAACCATTATTCATAACCTGATGAAATGAAATATAAGAAATGGGTGACCTTAGATGCTCAGTATGGGTAAATAAGAGAGACATGTAAGCATCAACATGAAAATAGGGGTTTGATAATTAGATCATAACATAAGGAGATAAATCCATTCATATCAATGATCATACTCATTATTCATGGGATTAATTATTTCATCTCCTAGGAAATGAATCATAATTAAATAAACATCAAGAGCCACAAAATCAAAACTAATGAATAATTCCTAGGATCTGTGTCATACTTATGAAAATTGGAAATTTTATGTTAGAGCTACATACCAATTCCATTGTAACATGTTAGGATTGGGATATTACCTATGTATTGTAACGTCCCAATTCTAAAATCCTCCCAGAGGTGCCCTATACCTGTTTGGTCACATGGACTCAAGTGCATTTCCCCAAATGCTAGAGGCTGCCGACTAGCAGCGAGGGCCTTGGTGTGATAGTGGGAAAACGATGCCCTCATTGGCTGAGTAACATAGAATAAGGAAAAAAATACACCATAGTAGAAAATTGAAATAATAAACAATTAGAGAACATATATATATAATTATGCACAATGCATATGTCTAGGAAAATAGCCAAACAAGTCAAAATGCTGAGTACAAAGAGTAATAAACCAAAATACACGGAAATAGATAAATAGCTCCTCTGAATCTCGAGCCTAAACTTGGTCACATACTCTCTAGCTCCATAGTACGTCATGTACTTGAAGTAGAAGGGATCATGTCCTTATGTATACCTGTAGCAATATAATATGTTTGGGTCCAATAGCATGGCCCAAACAGGGCGTGAGACTAAATCCTAGCAGGAAACCGCCCAAAGATATGGGGCTAATAGTCATTTAATATATGGATGGTAAATGTACAAAAAGCATTAAATAAGAAAGTAGTTAGTATTATACAATCCTTAGTTTCAACATCAAGAAATAGAAAAACCAGCATCTAAACACAAACAGGTAACCCTCTGGGAAAAATACTCACAACCTATCCCCTCTGGTCCTACCTAACAAGTACAAGAAACCCTGTAGGAAGTACCCTTGGTATAACCCCTCTAGTTCCGTCAAAAGAATATAGAAAATAGACTCTTTGAGGAAGTACACAAAGTCAATTCCCCTTATAGTCATATGTAAAACAAGACTCTCTGAGGAGTACACATAGTCAATTCCCCTTAGTGTAATAAGTAAAACATGGCTCTCTAAGGAAGATCACAATTTCAAATCTCTTTATAGTCAATGGTAGTCAAGGGCTATCTGTGGAAGATCAAACGTTCAATTCCCCTTATAGCTCTAGGTGATGTAATATCTGAGGAATCTCATTCGGACACTTCCCCTCATAGCGCATAGTCATCAATGTAATTAAATGACTCTCTGAGGAAGCTCACACAACCAATTCCCCTTATAGACTAAAGCAGTCAAGGACTCTCTGAGGAAACACACTCAGTCAATTCCCCTTATAGCCGCAAGTGGTCCTAGGCTCTATGAGGAGGCTCACTCTTCCAATCCCCCATGTAGCCTAATGTGCTCAAAGACTCTCTGAGGAATCTCACTCAGTCAATTCCCCTTATATCCTACTACATCAGGTTGTTATAGCCCTGTGTATGTCAACGAGCATAGCAATGAAATATGGCCAAAGTAATCCTACAGAGCTACTCAGCTATCCAGTCTACAACATATCAACCTTGTCAGAATAACAACCATCCACCCTACACCAACAGGCATTGAAAACAGGTAAGGCATCCAAAAGATTAGCTGGACCAAATGGTCATAATCATAACATGGATGGGAAACACAACCAAAGCATAGCAATAAACCCTATTCATATCTAATTATCCTCTACACAAGTATACATTAATGGAAGGAAATCAACAGGGGTAAAATAGTAAACTCGCAATACCTCGTTCAAGGGTATTTGTCAAAATTTCTCATAATAATCAAAGACATTCATCGGAACGACACAAACCACCTACATCGGAATTATAAGATCCATATACTCTAGTGCAGGCCCTTTGATCGACCTAGAACGCAATAGATATATAAAAATGTCTAAAATGTTCAATTGACAATAACATGATTAAGAAGAGGAACCATGAAACGATGTTCCAGAAGAAGAGAGAGCCTACCCAGGTGATCCCAATGCAATCAATGCCGGTTGAATTGGAGAACAGATAGAGGCTTGAGGGCTCCTAGAAGGATCGCGGTTGTATGGGTTTTCTCGAATAAAGAAAACCTAGAAGAACATATTTCTGGAAATTAGACATGACCCCAGTGTATGTAATGAAAAAAATAAAGAACATGCCATGTACTTCCAAAGTACACAGCCTGTACACCCCATTTTCGTACTAACCTTTAGGAAGCCACGAATTCACCACCACGTGGTTGTGTGCATGGCTGCTACACGGCCAGCACCCGTCTACTTATAGTAACCGAGTACACGACATGTACTCATAAATTAAAAGTTGTGTACTTCGAAAATTACTACAATTTCCACTATTTCTAAAAAACGACCAAAAAAAAGAAAACATACAAGAATAGAAGATCCGAGTTCTTACTATCTACCCCCCTTAATTAAATTCATCTCCTAATTTCCCTTGCGTGGAATAAACGAAGAAACCTCGAACAGTTCTGACCACTGTGCTCGTACATCGGCCTTCCTCTCCCGTGTCTCGTTTAGTACCAACTCGTACTGCCATAGCACTCATACCAGAGGATGATACAGGCCACAAAGAACCTTTGTACTGCGATCAGCAATACGGATAGGGTGCTTCATGAACGATGCATCCAGTTCGAGCTCAACCTCCTCAGGTTGAAAGAGATGAGATGGGTCTGAATGTACCATATGAGCTGAGAAACGTGAAAAATTCATTGAATATCTCGGTACCTCTGGGGTAACTGCAACTGATAGGCAACCGGCTCAACTCTCTCCGACAGCACTAATGGCTTGACGTACCTTGGTAAAGAGTACCCTCTCTCCTAATACTTATGTGTCCCAACCATGGTGTGACATGCATGAAAACCTGATTCTTGACCTCGAACTCAAGATGTTGTCTCCACTGATCAATATAAGACTTTTTTGAGACTACGCCTTACCCATCCTCTTTTGAATCAACTCTATCTGCTCTATGGTCTCTTGAACAAGACGAGGTCCCAGCAAGGCTACCTCTCCTGCCTCCCGCCAAAAAAAATTTTATCGGCATAGCCTACCATAACAATTCCCATAAGGATCCATTTGAATAGTTTCTTGAAAACTATTATTGTTTGAAAACTCCACAAGAGGTATATTCTTCCCTCATGAACTTCCAAAATCTAGGATTCAGGCTCGGAACATGTCCTCAAGCACCTGAATTGTACACATAGACTGGCCATTTGTCTGGGGGTGGTAAGTCGTACTCAAATGTACCTGTGTACACAAAGTCTTCTGAAGCATCTGCTAGACCCGAGAATTAAAACGGTCATCCTAGTCTCAAACAAAGGAGTGTGGGACTCCATGTAGATGTACAATCTCACAGATGTACAACCGACCCATCTTATCGACACTGATGTTCTTTATGACCAACAAAATGTGAGAAACATTCGTAATCCTATAAATTAAAACCCAAACTGCATCATTCCCTCAAGGCGACCTCGACAACCTTGTTACAAAATCCATCGCGATGTCATTCCACTTCCACTCGGGAATGGGTAACTGCAGTAAATGCCCGGTCAGCTGCTGATTTGTCGCCTTCACCTGCTAACCGGTGGAACACCTAATGATGAAACCAACAACATCCCTATTGATACCTTGGCACCAATACTGATGTTGTAGATCACGATAAATCTTGGTGACACCAGGATGAACTACCCAAACTGAGGAATGAAAATCCTGCAACGGCTCCACGTGTATATATATTGGCACCAATACACACCCCTATAAATGCAAGATCTCATCCCCGTCTACTTTCCATCAAGGAATAGGGTCCTCTCCTGACACAATATCCCATAGTACTTGGGCTTCTGAATCTGATAGCTGCCTCATTAGTACTCAATCAAGATGAGTAGAGGAAACAACTACAGATGAATGAAATGCCTTCCCCTGAATATTTTGCACTTCCAATTGCATTTCAGTTAATAGAGCCATAAGCTACCCCTCACTATTGGCCTCCTGAAATACCAGAATTTGAGTCCTTCTGCTTAATGCATCAGCCACTATGTTTGCTTTCCCAGGTGTATAAGCAAGCGCAAAGTCAATTTTCTAAACGTACTCAACCCACCTTCGCTATCTCAAATTCAGATCATGCTGATTGAAAATGTAATTGAGATTTTTTGGTCGGTGAAAACCAAAAAATTACCTCCCAGAATATAATGTCTCTAATAGTGCAAGCCATGAACATCTTCCGCCAACTCAAGATCATGCGTCGGGTAATTTATGTCATGTGGCCACAACTGCCGAGACCTGTACGGAACGAATTCATTCTCCTTGCATAAGCACAGTGCTCAGATCAATACCTGGTGTATAACAGTAAATAGTTTATCCTTTTCCTGGCTCTAGAAAGACTAGTATCGGTGCTGATGTCAACCTCCCTTTCAACTCCTGCATGGATGACTCATAGGAATCTGACCACATGAATATCATACCCTTCTTAGTCATACCTATAAATGGTGATGATAAGAATGAAAAGTCATGTATGAATCTTTTTTAGTAACCATCCATCCCTAGAAAACTCCACACCTCAATGAAGTTCTTCGGAAACTCGTTGGTAACTACTGTTCTCACATTCATTGGGTCTACTGAAACTCCTATATTTGAGATAACATGACCCAAGAAGTGAATCTAATCCATCCAAAAGAGGAATTTTGAGAGCTTATCATATAACTAATGTTCTCTCAGTGTTCTCAAAACAATCTCAATATCTTTATCATGGCCATGTCGAGTGTGAGGTTACACAAAGTTATCCTCCACAAAACCACAATGAAGGAATCCATGTATGGATGGAACAATCAGTTCATCAGTTCCATGAATACAGCTGGTATGTTAGTGAGACCGAATGGCATAACCATATACTTGTATAGAACATGCCTACTTAGGTAGGCTGTAAGAGGTATATCTGAAGGTCCAATACGCAACTAATGGTAACCGGTCATCAATTCAATCTTTGAGAACACCAGGGATCCTCAAAGCTGATCAAAGAGATCATCAATCCTAGGAAAGGGATAACGGTTCTTGACCGTCAACTGGTTCAACTTTTGATAATCCACACTAATCTTGAGGGTACAGTCTGCATTCTTCTCAAATAGTATAGGTGAACTCTGAGGAGAAGTATTGTGGCAGATGGAACACTTTTCTTGCAACTCCTCCATCTATTTCTTGAGCTCCTTCAACTCAGGTGTAGCCACCCTATAAGAAGGAATGGACCCCGGTTCAGCTACTGGAACAAACTCAATAGAAAATTCTACCTCACACTCTGGAGGAAAACCTAAAAATTCCTCTGGAAAGACATATCTGAAAAAATAAACCACTAGAGGAATGTCTAACTATGAAGTCCTCTCATCATCCAGATATAGACTAGAAATATGGGGTGTAACTCCTCTCAATCCATGACGCTCAGGTCACACTATACACTCCTAGACTTTCCATTATCCCTAAATAAGAAAAGATTCATCTTCTGGTGATGTGAAATGCACCATGTAGCGATAACAGTCGATGACTGCCTGGAATGGAACGTACTAGCCCATCCCAAGAATGACGTCATTGGATGTCATCTCAAGGACATAGAGGTCCCATAAGATGTGACACCCAACTACCTGTAGAGGGAACTCCCTGCACTGACATACACTAGCCATTCTAGTCCCCAACGGGGTGTCTAGCATTAAGATATCTGCAGAAGAAAAGATGCATACACCAAGGCTCTCCAAAATAGTAACAGATATAAAGCTATGGGAATCACCTATATCGAAAAGAAAAAAAGATAAAACTAAGGATACTACGATCATACCTCGAACGGTAGTGGGTCCAGGATCATGTTCCTGCTGGGTCTGCTCCACTGCCAATGTATGACCTATACCAAGACCCTGTAAACCTCCCTGACCACTCTATGCTAGTACATCCTGATGTCACTGAATGCTCAGTGACTGACCACCATGGCCACGACCTCCACCTCGGCCTGAATAGCTGGAAGAACTCGAGTTCGCAGACTGGTGAGAAACTGGTGGTGTTGCTCCTGAACGAGGAGTCATAGAAGAACCAATGTCACCAGATGCTGGTGAGAAGAACTAATAGAAGCGCCAATGGTTACCCATCTTGCTGCAAGATCGGCACTCCACCGGGACCCTAGGGAAATGTGGCCTCGTATGCCCTCTCTTCCCACACTAGTAGCACACAACCTGACTCCCAGAAGATGCATCTCTCCTACTCTGATCTCCTCATGTGTCTCCATATGGCACATCTTGGTATTAGTAGGTGGAGAACTGACTCTGGATGCCAAACATTCCTAGCTCATACCTCCAGAATCTCCCAGATTACGCTCTATGATTAACACCTGGTTAAATATAGAGGATATCAAAGTCAACCTGAATATGTTAACCTGAGATCAGATGTCATGACTCAGACCATCCTCAAACATTGGTGCAAGTAAAAAACTCATAGACTCCTAAAATAGGTGTGAAATGCTGCAGCACAGTGATGTGAGGGGAATACTCCATAACAGTAATAGTGCCCTACTCCAGACTCATGAACTCTCATGCTCGATCATCCCTCAAAACCTCCAAATATAAGTAATCACTGTAGGAGGACCAAAACTCATTCCAAGCCATATTTTGCTTGAGTCCCACCTATGAGATCACATCCCAACTCCTCTTTGTTGTGTCTCAAAGAATATAGGTAGATAGATTCACCCTCTTCTCTAGAGGTATCAATAGATGCTTGAAAATCATCCACGTGGCTTCAAGACTTAACTCTGCAGACTGGGGTCCTCCATCCCTTGAGAAAGTGGGAGGATGTTGTTGTGGAAAGACTCGCATCAATTCTGCCATCGACTGGGCAGAAGGCCATGCTCCCTGAAAGGTCATAATCATCCACAAAAAGCCATCTCTGAACTATGAATCATCACCTATGTCAGGTATAACAGTTGGTGCCAAGACTGGCATAATAGGAGGATCTGTAGGTAGTCCTTGATCATCCATTTCCGATGTGTGATCACCACCTGGCAACTACCATACAACCAGAGGATGTCTCACTGGAATGACTCTTCAAGGTCAAGCGCACACCTTAAAACTTGATTATCAAGGACTGAAAACTAGAAATGTATGTAGGGGATAAGAGAAATAAAGCACTCATGTTTCACAAAACATGACTACATGCCTAGTACAATTCCAACACAGTGCGTTCCCTTAAGTCATTTACATGGGCATGTACTCCTTCCTATACTAGTCGTGTAGCAACCCAAACACATGGTGTGTTGTCTTAACACATGGCATGTACTTGAATCATACTTCCCTACTCAAGTCCTTCTACACGGTTACCCCACACAGCTCTCCTAAGACAAGAATTCATGGCGTGTTCATGGTAGACATGGCGTGTACTAAACAAGCTCCACCTGGATCATGTTGTTAGTGACACAGCCTAAAACATGGCACACACTATACGGTGTGTTCAAGGACGACATTGTGTGTACATGAAAGGATAACACTAACCTGTTTAGTTAGTGACAAGGCCTGGTACCTGGGTCAGACTACATGTCATGTTCAATCCTAACACGACATGTATAACTTAAGGTTTATCAGTCTGTGTTCTTATTCACACGGGAAGACACATGGCCAACACTACATGGCGTGTTCAACTGGTACACAGTGTGTTCTCTCATTACATTCCTCATCTCGTGTCTCTTCCCACACGACGTTTGACATGGTTCGAGACTACAAGGCATGTACATAAAGTGCATGTTGTGTACATAAGAAAAATAGTTTCTTCCCAAATAGAAGAACACATGGCATGTACATAACATTACACAGTGTGTATTCTGGATTTTTCGGGGTAGTAACCCTCAGAAACAACATTGGAACCTAGAAAAACATTTAAACGAACATTGAAAGTGAAAAATTCTGATCTGTGAGGGCCCATACTACCAGGAATCAATGTTTTGAATCTTATTCACATTATAACATGGAAAAAATGGTAATGAACCACCATGTTCTGGTCCATGAGGGCCCATAACACCTCAAGAAAAATGTTTGGCGTTCATTCCAACAACACCATACAATACAATACCCAATCAAATAGTAGGTATTTTTATCAAGGCATCTATCACAACAACATTCATATTCTACAAAACATCTATCACAACAACATGCAATCGCTATTGCATCTTAGATGGCATGGAATGAATGAGTGACATGTGATTTCTCACAAGTGCCTATATGATGCAAGAGACGGAGAACCCTTATCTCATTGGGTTGGGATAGAAAGAGAACATCAATAACATTAATGGTTATCAGCACAAAACATGTTAATCACCCAACGGTGAAAAGAAAATCAACCATATTGTAGAAAAATCATAAAATATGAATTAAACGAGGTAGATTGGATTTTCCCTTTATACGGGTTAGCTACTCCCAGGAACATCTTATTACCAAGAACATATTCCATCTTATCCCTAGCTAAAGGCTCCACATAGTATGTCAAGATAAATGAATCCCTCTGATACAACTTTTTAACCCCCGGTTTCGGGAGACAACTTGAGGCGCCCCGTACCCAGGTGGTCACATGGCCTCAAGTGCATTTCCCCAAATGCCAGAGGTTTCCGACTAGCAGCAGGGGCCTTCGGTGTGATATTGGGGAAACTATGCCCCCATTGGAAGAGTACCGCAGTGGAAGGAAAACAAATACACTATAATAGAAAATTGAAATAATAAACAACTAGAACACATATATATAAAATGATTCATGACGCATATGTCTAGGAAACATCCAAACAAGTCACAATGCAGAGTACAAACAGTACAATACCAAAATACATGGAAAATGATAAACAAATCCACAGTATGGAAAGCCTATGCTTACTCCCATTCTATCCAGCTCCATAGGAAGTCATTTACCTGATGTAGAAGGGTGTTTTCCCTTATCTATACCTGCAGCAATATAATCTGTTTGGGACCAAAATCATGGCCCAAACATTGTGTGAGACTAAATCCCAGTAGGAAAACATCTGAAGATATTTCCCTAACATTCAGAGAATAAATGGTAGGTAAAAGTACACAAAGCAGAAAATAGGAAAGTAATCAGCTGTAAACAATCCCCAGTTTCAATATCACGCAACAGCTAAACAAGCAGCTAAACACAAACAGGTAACCCTCTAGTAAAATACTCATAGACCATCCCCTCTGGTCCTACCTAATAAGTACAAGCAACCCTCTAGAAAGACCACTCAGTCTAACCCCTCTGATTCTGTGACATGAATATAAAAAATAGACTCTCTGAGAAATCATTCACAGTCAATTCCCCTTATAGTCATAAGTAAAACAAGACTCTTTGAGAACTCACACACTCAATTCCCCTTTTTTATAAGGTAGTCAAGGAATCGTTGTGGAAACTCACATGGTCAATTCCCCTTGTATCCCCAAGGTCAAGGAGTCTTTGAAGAAGATCAGTCAGTCAATTTCTCTCACATCCCAAAGTCATTCTAGTAATTCAAAGACTCTGCGAGGAAGCTCACACTGTAAATTCCCCTTATAGTCTAATGTAGTCAAGGAATCTCTGAGGATGCTCACTTGGTCAATTTCCCTTATAGAACCAATTGGTCCTAGTCCCTATGAGGAATCTCCCTCAGTAAATCCCCCTTATAGCCTATTGTGCTCAAAGACACTCTGAGGAAGCTCACTCAGTCAATTCATTTTATAGTCTACTACACCAGGTTCTCATGGCCCCATGTAGTTCAATGGGCATAGTAATGAAAAATGGACAATGTAAACATATAGAGACACTCTTTTAACCAGTCTACAGCATATCAAGCATGTCCGAATACAATATCTCCACCCTAATGCAAAAAGCATGGAAAGCATTAAATGCGGCCAAAAGCTAAGTAGGACCAAACGGTGGTAAACATAATATGCTTTGGAAGCACAACCAAAACATAAAAATTAACCCTATTCATATCCAATTAAACATTACACAAGTATACATGCATGGAAGTCAATCAATAGGGATAAAATTGAAAACATGGAATAACTTGTTCAAGGGTATTGGTCACAATTGCACATAATACTCAAATACATTCAATAGAAATGAAAAAACCACATACCTCGGCATTTTGATATCGATATACTCTGGCGTCTGCCCTTGGATCGACCTATAATGTGGTAGATCTAGAAATATGCCTAAAACATTAAACAATGGATAACTTGAGGATGAATATGAATCATGATATGATGATCAAGTAGAAAAGAGAGCTTACAGAGGTGATCCCAATGCAATCGACAGTGGTTGAATCGGGTATAGGATGGAGGCTTAGGGGCTCAGAGAAGGATTGTAGCAATACAGGTTCTCTCAGATGAACCAAACCTAGATGAATATGGTTCTGGAGATTAGACAGTACGCCAGTGCATTTAATGAATAAAAAGTACACGACATGTACTTTTGAAGTACATGGTGTGTACCCACCATTTCCGTAATCCACTTTGGGTGGCCTCTAAGTCACCCCCAAACAACTGTGTTCATGTACTCTACACGACTACCACCCGACTACCTGCGTTAACTGACTACACGTCGTGTACTCATAAAGTACACATCATCTACATGAAAAATTTCCTGAATTTCCCACTTTTCTAAAAAACGACCAGAAAAGGAAAACATGCCTGAAAAGAAGATCTGGGTTCATAAATGTACTAACTTTAGGCTTGGACTAGCCACTCGTGCACCCACTTTCTTTTAGGCTTGGCCTAAGACCCATGCATCTTCTTGTTTTCTGGAATGGGCTACAACTCATGTACCCACTTTCTTTTTGTCTTACGATACAACCCATGTACCTCGTTATTTTTAGGCTCAGGCTACTACATATGTACTCTCATTCATTTAGTATTTGGATAATACCCATGTACCTTATTGCTTTTAGGCTAGTACTACTACCTCGGTACCCTATTTCATTTATGATTGGACTATATCTAGTACGCTCTCTTTCTTTTCGGACATGGGATACAAACCATACACCTATGATCTTTTCTGGTAGAAGCTATAGCCCTTGTACCCTTGAGATCATATAAAACTTATCATGGCCTAATAAATTTTATAGAGATATAGGTCCCTCCCATCTTGTAGTAAAATAATTCATTCATGTGCTAAATTATAATAAAACATTCATTATATCATGACCCTTAAGAAGATATAGGTATTATAAACATCAAATCGGAACACCGAAAATGAAGTGGGTATCATTAACATTTCTTCACATAATAACCTCTGTTAATGATATAGGATTAATAATAATTCATTTTAATATTATCCAGTGAAAGGGAAATGGATTTCATAAACATTTGACCAGTGAAAGAGATATAGGTTTTAGAAAGAGAAATAAATTTAGCATAACCCATTCATAGAAAGCATATGAATGGGACCTTTTGATAATTTCTTAATAGGGAATGAGTAACATCTACAAATGTAATCTTATATGGAAAATAGTTTTGAAATATATTTCAAAAACATTTCTTGAGAAAATAACCTTCTTTATTTTAAAAGTCTTGTTAATACAAAAAAAACCATTTAAAACCATTTTCTCAAAAAATTCCATGAAAATATGTAATGAAGACTTCAAAGTATTTTGAAAACGTTTTTGCTTGAAAATTATTTTTAAAACAACTTCATAACGATTATCATTTTAAATAGTGAAAAATAATCTTCAGAGGAATGATTGTGGTTAAAATGTTATATGTCGTACGATGTAAAAAGAATATATATTTTTCACGGTAAAAAGGTTTGAAAGAATGTCCTGTTCGGAAAGGGAAAAAAATATTCCATTGAAGATAATGGTAAAAGTAAAATGGGTAAATTTTTTTAAGAAATTATTATAGGATAATGGTACAATATTCATGGAAACACTTTTTAGAAAACAAATATTTTCGACTAAAGGGAAGGTAATGTTGGGATTTTCTAAAAAAACATTATTGACTATATTTTGGGCTAAATCATCGAAAAATGGTACGAAAACATGATTATATCATGAACAACTAGAGGAAAAAAAGATTCATGAATTTCATTAATATATGGAACAAAATGTTTTATCAAATGAATCATAAACATAAATAAACTCAAAAAGAAATGATATTGTCACAATAAACTCTTATAACATGGTAAAATTAGATCATACTCTCCATGTAAGAAATGAAATTTCATGAAGATTAAAAAATCAGGAAATTTTTTAAATTCATTATATATAATGTAAAATGAATGTATATACACATTTAACAAAGATTTTAGGTGCATAAAAAAAGATCAGTCTCAATGAATGAAAATTGAGAGAAATATATTTTACCATTATGGTAACTTTTAAAACATAAACCCCATGATAAAGGATCATAAAAAGGTCATGTGAATACCTATTTATTTAAGTGCAATAAATATTGATTTAAATTGTGTGTGGTATATACACCAAACAAAATTAAAGAGTAAAAAACGTATTATGTATCTCATGTAAAATAAATATGAGCTGAAATCCCCTTACCTTGTGTCATGACTCTCCCTGTATTCATACTGGATTCCTATATAATAATTATAAGTTTATTATTCATATTTTAGAGAATTTTTTTATAAATATTACTATCTATTGTATTATTTTTTTTCTTTTATTAACTTCTTGTTAAATATCCTATGATAAAGTTTAACATCCGGTAAAATTAACTTTGTGCTTCACATGTGTCTTAATTTGTTGTATATTTATCCCTTATATATATATATATATATATTGATTCTACAATGTAATCCATGATATAAATATAAGTTATATAAAATATATTTTTATTATAATAATCTATAGAATATATGGGTATGATGTCGAATAAATTGTTCTTAGAGATGGTAAGTCATACGTACGCATGAACTTTGTTTCTATCATTATTGTCGTATTGATAGAAAGTATATAAATGACATATATATATATAATTATTCCTATGAAATTAATATATCATATATATCAAATAATATCATTAAACACATCCTTAATACATTCCATGTGTCCTATGAATGAATCACGTAAACTTGGGTGGCCGGTAGTCTACAACTCCTCAAACGAGATTATTGTATTAACAAAAAATGTAAAGTAAAGAGATGTGTTTTGTAAAAGGAATAAAAAAGATTAAATACATAGTAATATAATATTTTTCAAATATAAACATATTTTTCTTCATAATTTCTACCATTATTGGTGGTAATGTAAAAATGAATAATCATTATTTTGTGAGGTTATAGTTCACCGTTCATTGAAACAATATGTCCTACATCCATTAGATGGAGGTGTGAGTAAGTTTTAGTCAAACCCATAGAATAAAAAATCTGAGTATAAGTATTATTCTGTTTTTTCAAACAATAATTGAATAGATTTTGGAGAGTTGGTGGAGAAGGAAAATAAATGAAAGGATCATGAGAGGATATGTTACCTCCAAATCAGGGAACTCCTTTTGGTTTCATCCAAAATGATTCCTTGAGAAGATTTATTCCATAAGTGAGGCTTAAAGGATAAAGGGATGGTTTTTGGGAGGATATTAGGGTAATCGTTTCTGAATATAAAAGGTTTTATAGGTTTGAGGAATTGGTATTGGTGGTGGCGTTCTATATAGAAGGAAGAGGAATCATTTGGAATTTTTTGAAAAAAGTGAGGTGTCCATATGATCTTACAGAAAAACATTCATAATAGACCAAAAAATACAAAATTTTTGGTTTACGACCGAAATGGGGACATCAATGGGGTTTTGGAAAATAAATGGTCATTTGTGCCCTTAATATTAATGTTTAGTCCAAAATTAAGCTTTATTAACCCTTGACCATTTAGATTAATTTTAATTACATTTACTAAAAATTTGGTACAAAAATAACCTGGTATTATTAAGAACTAAATATTAGAATAAAAACAATGGTGTATGTTAGATTTTTGAAATTCAATTCATAGATGTGTGGAAATTAAGATATGTGTTAATCCAACAGATGGGACAAAATAATGGGGTTCAAAAGTAGGAAAAATTAATAATGTTTTTTAATATTTCATATTCAATTTAAATTTAATAATTATTCTATTGAATTAAATTGTGTTATTATATGTAATATTAATCTAATTTCACCTTAAAAAATATTTATAATATCATTTAGCATTAATAATTAATTTGAGAAAAAGGTATTTTTACCTAAAAAATATACTTTTAACTAATAATCTATAATTGATGTTGCTCAGAAAAATCCCAAAAACTCACACAAGGATAATTTCAATGTTTTGAAATCAAAGTTGATTTTTTTTAGAATTTAGTTTCTAAATGTGTGTAAAATTATTTTTATTATTAAAATCCCCTTATTCCTAAAAACAATATTTTTTACATAAAAGGACTTTACCAAAAATATTATATTTCATTATCAATATGTATTACTTATATAAATAGATTATAAAAAATATTTTATAAGTGGTTATTACTATTACAAATACATTTTCTTAAATTTTAGTTTATAATTATCTCATTTCAAATATATATATATACATATATCATAAAGATAATCCTATCATTCCAAAAACCTTAAATTTCAAAAAATCACCAATGTAATCCTACTAACCATCACATGTGTGTCCATACATTTCAACCCACATGTTCCAACACGCACTTGTCACACACATACCCCCATATGTACAAACATTCGTAGTGGAAACCATGGGTCGTACCCAACCATTTATTTACCTATTACAAACAAGCACCAATTGTTCCATAAAATGTGAATTAAATTTTATGACCCACATTACCAATTTAAATTAATTAATAAGAATAATTTCAATTTCAAAATAAAATCATCTTAAAAAGAACACTTACAACAACCAAAACCAAAACTAAGCACAACATAAACCAAAGAACCAATTGGTTGGACTAACAACTATGACTAAATCAGAGTCATGGTGATAGTCCCTCCTCTAGTGGGTCCTAACATTAATAGGGACGTGAACCATGCACTTAGACACCACATGGGTCACCACTTCGTGTGGGATCACAACGTGACAATGGTTCGAATTCATTATCATCCCTCAGTCCTAAAAAATGACTAAAGAAAAAAATACCAAACCACCCCCCCCCCCGGAAAATGAAGGATCCAAATGAGAAAGGGTTCATGATGTCCTTCCTGCACTTACCTCCTGGGTCCCGATAGTCCTAATCTCTAACTATTAGAAACCTCAAATATCTAGTCCCCTCTCTAATACCATTTTATCACAATCCAACCCGAGTTGATCTTGAACTAATCACTAGAGTCATTTTATAGCAAGGCCCAAAGGGGCATTCCTGATCTGCATTGGTTGGATACTAGGGTTTGGAATAAAAATTAAACATGTGGGAATGATTTTTCCAATAAATAATGGACAAGTAAATAAATTAAAACTGAACAATTAAAACAAAAACAAGCAACAAAATGAATATAAAAATTCACTATTTCCAAAAAAAATTCTCCATGGTGTCCCTTAACATGCTTGTTTTTTTGGGAAGCTTCAGCATTATAGTCACATTCTACCCCAAATTCCTTCTTTTTAATGTTAGGAAGCATCAATCTCTTCTACAATGATGCTTTCTCAATTATTGAAAAAGGATGATGGGATGTTGGATCCCCTTTCAGTGGATTCCTCAACATAAATTATTGCCTAGACATAGTCTTCCTCATAAATTAAGACATTGGTCATGAAACTCATTCCTGGATTCATCTCTTCATGGACACTAGTTAATAACACATATTTTTCAGGGCATTTGAAGGGGTCATATCGGGGCTGCAACCTTCGGTCATGGGGATAGTCACACTGAGGCATATGTGACATGTCATGACACTGGAACATTATAACACATGAATTATTCCATGATAGAGGGATTTTCAAGGGCATAGAAACCAGAGACTTACCAAACACATTATGGGGTTTCTTATTCCATAGGAATCTCTCCATGGTTTTCCTCAGCATTAAATATTTAACACAGGGTGTACCACATGTTTAACATCATTTGAAAATGGATAAGGCTAATCAGAACCCTGATAAGGGTGGACAAGATGGGTAGTAGGAGGGTTTACAGTATGGATAGACTAGAGAACCCAAGGATGATGGATGAAGGATGGTGTGTACCTAATAAGGGAAGGTTTAAGACTTTGAAGGCTGATATGGACACCATAAGGGGAAGACTAGGGAAGGTAGTCCCCAAATAGGGGAACACCATGGTTTACCATTGGAAGGGATTGAACCTCGGAAAGCCTTCCTATATAACCTATATAGAGGATAGGGATCAAAACCCATGAAGTTTGAGAGGGTGATTTAGGGCTTACATGGGGTTAGGTGCCTGGGTGTTGTAAAGTGCAATGTGATGGGTGGTACTTAGGCACTAAGACTACATAGGTGTTTCTGGGATTAGAAATCATATGAATAAATGGGGATTACACAGTAAGAAAACCTGTATGGATGGAATGAATTCACCGAGATGTGGTTGACCTGGAAAAAATAAGATAGACAAGATGTAAGTGCCAATGGTTGAAAATGGATTGAAATAAATGTTGAGATAATGGTGTTGGGCTTAAACATGAAGGTGGTTTTTACATATCCCCATGGAAGGGAATAAAATAAAATGTAGGTTTGGAAATAGGGTGATGAGTCACTTAAGCTGTTGGCTTGTGATAATAGATGTGTTTAATGGACCCAAAGGATGCATAACCCTTAGTTGAGGCATGATCATTCAGAAACACAAGTTCTCAGGGGAGTGGCGAGGATGTTACATGACTAATGGGATTCAACCACAAGGAGTCTTGCTACATACCTTGCTTAAAAAGGAGAAATGTCAATGTCCATGTAGTTTAGGAGTGGGACATAAAATCAGGGTGTATACAATGGAAAATGACCAAAAAGACTTGTTGGGGCATGTTCATGGTCCACATCCAATCATAGGATGGACACTCTAGGTTAGAGGAGTATGGTGAAGTGTGGGTCTTATGCCTGGATAGCCACATAGGTGGATCTCTAATGACCACAAGATTAATCAAAGGGAATTACCTTCTTATAGTTATGTCATATAATCACATTGAATCAAAATAAAATGAAATACTATGTTATATGTGACCCTTAAACATAACATTTTCAATTCATTGATTTGAATTTTCCAATAATATGACTCACATGATTGCGATCAGTAATAATTTTTTGAATGTGATATGAGAAAAAAAAATTAGGGAATTGTAACTAAACTTTCTGAATAGTAATGTTAACCAAATGAATTGTAATAGGCCCCTTATGAAGAGTAAATTAGCGAAGTAAATAGTATCATTACCGATGAGAGTATAAATAAATTTATTTCACCTTATAAGTAAGAATAAGATAGTTTTGGTTTTTTTATAAGGCAAAATTATATAATTAAATGTTAAGTAATAATTTAATAATAATAATAAATATTTTCATAAAATTTATTCATAAATAATTGTTTTTATTTCTTACTATTATAGGATAATTTTATTAGACCATAGTTATTTTTCAATGTATTTGAAAATCTGTTATAATTTATAAATATGTATTTTTCATATAAATGATGATTGTATTTAAAAAATAAATTTCCCATATTTTGAAATAATTTTCATAAATTTTTTTCCATTTTGGATCTTACACATTAATAAATGTTTAGGGTGAATTTATAATATTTATCTGAAATACATGATTTTTCATGAAAAATAAAATATGATAATATATGATAAGTGATAAAAACCAAAATTTTTGCATCATGCATGAGTCATGGATTATGTAAATGGCCACTGGTGTGAAATCACAATAACTTATTACTTTTTCATTAACAATAATCAAGGCTATTCATATTATTTAGAAAAAAAATTAAACTAATGATAAAAAAATGGGAATACTCTCCTCTCATTCACTATAAATACCACCCCTCTTTACATCTTCTATTCACTCCCCTAAAGCCTTGTACCTTTTCTAAATCCTTTTAAAATATCTCCCTATGCCCCTCTCCCACTTCCATCTACCCTTGGCCTCTTTGAAACACCAAATCCCCACCACTAAAGAGGTTCTTAAGGAAGTTATATTCAAGATCTAAATTCCACTTTTCATTTCTTCATTCATGTGTATTTATTTCTTTTTCATTCTTGACATAATTCCATAATAAAGTTATTATAAATATAATACCTTACATGTAATAGAATGTTGTTATGTTAATTAAATATTTCTTCATAATCTCCCATTTCTCCTCCATTTATTCAAGAAATGAAAACATCGTCCGAGATGTGTTAATTTATCACATTCAAGGATGACATGATTTCAATTTATATTATCATATTCAATTCTGGTCATGAATACATTTTGATGGTAGAACAATAAAATAATATGTGTGTTAGCTCTAATTTAAGGTTTCGGAATATTTTTTATGCCTGATATTAATTTATAAATAAAAATGTGTTCGATGTGATCCAAAAACTGCCATTTAACCAAAATGGTTATCATTAATGTTTTATATAATGATTCATTTTCACTCTAAACAATTAAATGAAATGGATGAACATGTAATATTCTGGATAATCACTAATAACCTACAACTTCAATTATAGACAATCATTTTCATGTTACATTTTTGTCCTTAAATGTATATAACTAAACTAATCATGAAAACCATGGAAATAAATGCTCCAAACAATGAAATTGATCCTCTTAACCAATCATAAAAGGTCATGAATGATTATAACAAGGTTATACAAAATAAAATTTTTAATGAATAGGTTATGTAATTATTGATAAATGAATTTAATTTGGTTTTCCAGGACATTATTATTGTAACACCCCGAGATTTTATGATATATATTATTATTAATTTCTTTTATGACTTCTATTATACACTACACTATGATTAGCTTGTACTATACGCAACACCGTTTTATCTTGCAGTATATTTGGCACGTGTTACACACAATTTCAAGTTTATTTTGTGGAAATTATTCTATGAAAAATTAAGTATAGATTTTTTTTAATGTATAAATGAAATATGTTTTGATTATGTTATACGCATCACTAAACGGAGATTTCACTACACGCAGCCCAGACATGGATTGCATTTAACGCAATCCTGAGCTTCTTCGATAGCGTGTGTAGTACGCAATTCCAAATTTCACTGAACAATGATATGTTATTAAAATATTATATAAAGTAGCCTTTACGAATAATAATAACCACTTTTTGAAATTTTATAAATTTTAACATTGAAAATGGGCTTCATTTTTTGATTCAGAATATCAAAATTATCCTAGGGTGAATTTTTATTATTTTTCTGAAAACCATCAATATTTGATGAATAGTGAAAACAGAGGGTTACTATTTAAAAACCAACATTTTATTTAAATATTTATTTATTTTATTTAAATTTAATTTAGGTCAAAATTTGATACATAATACCTATATAAGTTCAATGTAATTCATTGGAGTCATTTTATAATAATTTTAGATATATAAAATTTTTATTGAAATTTTCACCATCTTTTGCCCACCTCCTAGGAGAATTTGAAAATTTACATAATACTAAATTTTTCTGCTTCTATGAGTGGAATTTCAAAAATACTAGAGGCATGGTTAATATCAAGGATTAAAATGTGGTTCAATAAGATAAAAATAATTTTTTGGTGAATAGTAACTTTTAATTTTTATTTACAACGGATAAAAGAAAATAGGGGTGAAAATGATATTATTATTTCCCTAACACATGTAATAATTGTATTTTATAATTTAAATTCGACCAAAAACAACTTTATAAATAAAACATTACCCTTTAGGTCCACTTGAATAAGATTAGGAAACATATTATTATTTTATTTAAAGAAGAGTTAAAAGAGTTATAATCAATGTTTAATAACTAAAACATTTTTAATATAGGGTTATATATAAGATAAATTATAATATAAATATTTATTAGAAAGATAAAAAGATTTCCTTCCTAAGGGTATTTTATTTATAATTTTTAGACATTAAATCACTTACTTTATTTATGACACAATGATGATGCAGTAATTTCCTTATTAATGAAATATTAACATAATTGAGGCTATAAAAACCCAAATAAATGTAATTTAAGACTTTATATAAATTATAGTAAATTTTTAGGTTAATATGACATGTTATTATAGATTTAATTAACTTTTTTCGAACTAATTATTCTGTTATGATTTTCACAAAAATCAATTACCAAATAGCTTCAAAATTGACATAAAATAGTTTTTAAAACAAGTATTATATTATTAAATGTTATACTATTCCTAAAAATAAATGGTTTAAAAAAATGACTTAGATAAGGTTATATATACTAATAATGAACCACTCGGGGTTCGTTTGTCTTACTATAGTAAGTATTTTAACCATATAGTGTAAGAAAACAGGAAGACATGGTACAAGATAAATTATTCAACTTAGAGTTAAATCTAAATTATAAGGTTAAAATAATAACATAAACTTGTCTAAAACCTATTAGATGAGATGATTTCAACCCATACCCACCTTATATTATAAATAAACCTTTTGTATCTATAAAAATACTGAATATGAATTTATTATAAAATAATATTTTAAGTTTTCCTAAAGTGCCCCTCTATTCCCTTATAAAAGGGCACCTCCTCCCACTCCTATTTACACATATTGGAGCCTTCAAGCTCGTCCATCCCCTGCCCATTTCACTTCTCCACTTCAGTAGAAACATTCCGGAGGTTTTTTTCTCCTCAAAAGACCAACTCTAGTGCCCTAAGTGGAAGCATAAAAGAGATGTGTCGAAGAAGAGGTAATCTCTTCTACCGATTCTTTCAAGTTTTCATTATTCTTCAACATATTCTTCTTTATCTTTTTAGTTATAAAGTAATAACATCAATATCACTAATAAACTTATATTTTATTATAATTATGAAACAACCCCATTTCACATTATATCCATCCTATGGAAAACGAAATAACCACGTGTGCGTACAAACGGAATTCTGTCTCCACGCCGCGGTGTAATCTATTTTTCCACCACCACCTTACTTGGATGGGTATAATGGTTAAAAGAATAACTATATATAGTAATTATAACATAATAATGATTTTGAGATATTATATCATCCACTCCAATTCAATTCAACAATTATGGTAATGATATCATCGCTCATGTGTACGTACGGATTACAGTCTCTACGACGCGATGAGAATAATTCCCCATGTTAACCATTCAAGAATGATTATAAAGTATATATAATGAATAAAAATGAAATATATGACATGAAAAAGCTACTAGATTTATTTATAAATATATATATATTTCATCTACTTACTTCTATTCGAGTCAATAAGGAATGGAAAACAGCGTTCATGCGTACGTACGACCAACCATCTGCATGAACAGTGTATTTCACTTCATTTATCTATCTATTATATATATATACTGAATATTTATGATATATATATCATGATTAACATTCTGTAATTATGTAAATTATGATATAAGTTTTAATAATATCCTGAACAACAAGTCCAAACACATACTCTAAATAAAACGATTTTACCCAAAACGCTGCTTTAACATGGAATTTACAAAATAACGGGTAATATAAAGTCATAAGTGAACCATATATGATATAATAACAATGAATATTATTATTTAATAAGTCAATTACATTATTCAAATCATTATATAGGGGGTTCAGATACATATGATGCATATCAGAAATAAGTTAAGGGATAATTTTTCGATCTCATTTTTATTCGAGACTGCTTATACGTAAACATTTACTGGGGTTATGTTTATCATCCATGTCCATATGTTCTCAAAATGTTTTCATAAAATTTATAATTATCTTCCACATATGTTTAAAGTCATTTTTACCCTTTTTGACTTTTTCCACATATTATGGAATAAATCATTCTTTTGTTTACCATGCGAGGTACTTTTTGTCTTTTCAGACAAAAGTATGAGAAGAATGTTTTTTTATCTTATACAGCATGAACTGATTTTTACGGTTTCATAACACCATATTTTCATGAATTTTACTCTACAATATTTAATTTTTATTTTCAAAAAAATCATTTTCTTTTAAAATTTTGTGGCATTTTTTATAAATAAAATGATTTTTAAGAAGAAAGTATATTTTCGTCAAAAATTATTTTGAAGTGTTTTATCAAATCCATTTTTCATCTACGATGAAATTATTTAATATGTGTATGTTTCACATATAATATCTCCATTATATACATGTTTTAACTTTTTTATGATTAAATGATATCCATTTATTTTATATAGATTATGTTATGATGGGATGGTGATGATGAAACCCATTTTTATTCTTTAGGTTATGATAAATGATTTATGTTTATGTTGTGGCACAAGTAAGAATGATTTGATTATGAGATGGGTGGGAACTATATCTCCCTTCAATACATTGGGTAAAAATTTATATCTCATGAGATATAAATGGTTGGAACGGTATGTTAATCTGGTTCAGTGATACATGACTGGAACGAGGAGTGAACTCGATTCAAAAAGGGACATTGACCACTAAGATGCTCATGGCAGCAATGCCTTGGATACTATGGAAATAATATCATGTGCATAACAGATTTCCACAATTAAATGTTTTATTCCCATGCTATTTTATCATGATTTATGTTCCTTTATGACATATTCCTTACGTTCTGCAACGATTTACTTCACAACTCATGATTTTGATGGGTAAACTTTATGTCCGTGTTTTGACGTTCAAATGTATATGGTATGTTTTCTGTTATCCATGTTTACCCTTACTAAGAATTTTATCTCACCCTTTATATGTTTTCTTTTTCCCAAGATATAAATAAATATTTTAGGTAAGAAAAAAAGGGAAGATCATTATGGGAGATGTTGAAGATCTTTCAGTAAGATTAGAAGATTATATTCCGAGTTTCCAAAGAAACTAAACTATTACAGTCTTTGAGTGTTGGTTATTATTATATATTAATTATTCTGAAAAATTAATGTAATGTCCATGTATGTCAAGCTTGGGTCTCCACAGTTGGTATGAGATGAAAGGTTTAGTTTACCATTGGAAACAAGGATGCTGAAACTTTTGTGAGATCCCTAGAGATATTTGGAAGTTATTCCTAGGGATGTCTCTAAGGTTAAGTATAAGTATAGGTTATAGTCCTAGAATTTTGGAAACAATATTAGAATTAATCCTGAGATGTTAGATATTGATGGTACTCCCCCTTGATTATTATTTTTTACTCTCACAATATTCTTTTTGGGTTTTAGAAAATGGCAGGAAACAAAAAGATTCACGATAATGGAGGATATGATAGACAATGGAATTATATTCTTCATGAGAAACCAAAGTAAATTGGATATGGAAGTACACATATCGTTGTTATTCCTAATCATAAATCTCATAATATGTTCAATAATATAAACTTTGGTAAGTTTCCCAACATAGGTAATAAGAGAAAGATGGAGTTTCATGATGATCAGAGAGGAAAGAATGTTCAATTTCCCACATGTAAATCATGTGGGAAGAGGCATCAGGGAGAATGTTTCAATGGAATTGGAAGATTCTTTGGGTGTGGAAAAGAAGGACACATAGCTAGTAATTGTAAATAAAAAGGATCAGTTAACACAATGGACAAGGATAATGGTGTTGCTAAGACATCAACAACGGTTAAATGATTTAAATGTGGAATGTACGGGCATTATACAAACCAATGCCCTAAGGGGAAATCTCATGAAGAGAATCATCATGGTCATATGGGTTGTATTTATGTAGAAGATGATGAAGTGACTACAAATAATATATGATATGAAAGAAATGATGAAACTCATTCGGTGGTTTAAGATGGTAGTGGAATGATTGTATCTTTATAAAGATTAATGTATGGTACTATGGAATAACGAAAAATCTAAGGACTTTTACACTATTGTCTTTCTTTGATTTTTGAAAGTATATGATGAATGGTACCAGTAACCATGAAAGGTTATTCAAATATTTTTAGAACATAGATGATATGTGCATAATGAAAGGATAAGGAGATAATGAGATGTTTGATAGTATTAATGTGCTCATGACTGGTATAAGGACAAAGTGATATCATGGTTTGAGTATACAGAATTTTGGGATTTTGGTATGTGGAAACAATTAACTTCTAACTACATTCAGGTTTTCACTAATGTTCAATGGGTATTCATCTTTCAAGAGAATACATGATTATGGAATTTAAATGTTTATAATGTGACCAAAAAGACATATCTTATGATATATGGGGATAAATGACGGTATTTACATGCTTGGTAGATGAACTCTCTATCAATATTTTTCCTTATACTATAAGTTTGGGTAAGCCTAATGATTGGAATGGATTATGTTAGACATCGGATAGTATTATTTAAGTATAGAACTTGTTTTTAGATATTATTTCTATAATGTAATAATAGTATAGTTTTAGAAAAAGCACAACCCATAGGAAGAGAGACAACATGTCGCGTTGGACAAGGCTGTGAGAATCGAACCCACAACCGAAGTGCGACATGAATTTATCACATACCACTAGCCTACATGAAGTCTATGGTTAGTAGAAACTAGTTTTATTTTATTTAGAGCTATTATATATGAATTATATGTCCATTTTTGGAACTATATACGATTAATCTCACCCTCATATAGTCTTATATCTTTTGCTAACCTTATGTATGAAATAGAAGGAATGACCGGTCATTCTATCACATGAACTGATAAGACTTTGCAAAAGACAAAGTCAACTTAATATCTTTTAGAGGTGAAGTGGAAATTGTACAAGGCACGAGCAATGGTATGATTGTACCAAATTCAAGTAAGTATTTCTTTTAATTCAAAAATTCTTCAACATTAGGGAAATGATATTGAAAACCAAAAATGTTTTCCTAGTGCCCTCATATCTAATGAATGAGATGGTACCGTAGATCATCACAAATTTATGGATTTTTGATTATTGGCTTTTTTATAGCCATGTCCTCTACCAGTCTTCAACAAAAGTTGATGGTTATATTTCCCTTCCATATATATATTTTAACCTATGTTCTCCTATGTGGAAACCCAATGATGAGTTAATTTGGGTAACCTTTACGTTTCATACTATAGTTTTTTAAATTATGTTTTAGTACTCATTTTTACGATGTGGGTTTCTATTAAAGAAACTTTCAAGTAGTAAACCATTTATAACCCCGACGAATTTCGAGGGAAAAAATCTTTTTAAAGGGGGTAGAATGTAACACCCCACGATTTTATGATATATATTATTTTTAATTTATTTGATTTCTTCTATTATACACTACACCATGATTATATTGTACTATACGCTACATCGTATTAACTTGCAGTATACGCAACACTATTCTTAGCTCGTGTTACACACAATTTCAAGTTCGTTTTTTTGGAAATTATTCTACGCAACATTAAGTATTGATTTTTTTTAATCTATAAATGAAATAAGTTTTGATTAAGTTATACGCAACACCAAACGAAGCTTTCACTACACGCAGCCTAGACATGGCTTACATTACAAGCAATCAAGACCTTCTTCGATAGTGTGTTTAGTACACAATACCAAGTTTCACTAAACAATGATATGTTTTTAAAATATTATATAAACTAGCTGTTATGAATAGTAATACCCACTTTTTGAAATTTTATAAATTTTATCTTTCAAAATGGACTTCATTTTTGGATTTGGAATATCATAATTATCTTAGGTTGAATTTTTGTTATTTTTTTGAATACATGTAATATTTGATGAATAGTGAAAACACTGACTTACTATTTAAAAAGCGAATTTTTATTTAAATTTTTATTTATTTTATTTAAATTTATTTCAGTTCAAAATTTATATGTAATACCTATATAAGTTTAATGTAATTCATTAGGGTCATTTTATAATAATTTTAGATATATAAAAATTTTATTGAACTTTTCATCGTCTTTTACCCACCTCCTAGGAAAATTTGAAAATTTACACAAAACAAAATTTTTCGCTTCTGTGAGTGGAATTTAAAAAATTCGAGAGACACTGTTAATATCAAGGAGCAAAATGTGATTCAATAAGTTAAAAATAATTTTTTGGTGAATATTAACTTTTTTACTTTTATTTACCATGGTTAAAAGTAAATAAGGTAATTAAGGGTAAATATTATATTATTATTACCCTAACACATGTAATAATTCGATTGGATAAATGTAATTCGACCAAAAAAAACTTTAGGAAAAAAATATTACCCTTTAGGTCCACTTGAATTAGATTAGGACACTTATTATTATTTTATTTAAAGAAGAGTTAAAAGTGTTAAAATCATTGATTAATAACTAAAACATTTTTAATATAGGGTTATATATAAGATAAATTCGACTATAATATTCATTAGAAATCTAAAAATATTTCCTACAAAATGGTATTTTATTTATAATTTTCAGACATCAAATGTTTTACTTTATTTATGACACAATGATGATGCAGTAATTACCTTATTAATGAAATATTAACATAATTGATGCTATAAATACCCAAATAAATGTAATTTTAAACTTTTTATAAATTCCACTAAATTTTTAGGATAATATGACATGTTAGTATTGATTTAATTAACTCTTATTGAACTAATCATGCTGTTATTATTTTCACAAAAATCAATTACCAAATAGTTTCAAAATTGACATAAAATAGTTTTTTTAAAAAAATTATATTATTAATTTTTATTCTATTCCTAAAAATATGAGGATCATCCAAATGACGTAGATAAGGTTATATATATTTATAATGAACCACTTGGGGTTTGTTTGTATTGTTATAGTATGTTTATTAACCATATAGTGTAAGAAAACAAGAAGACACGATAAAAGTTAAATTATTTAACATAGAGTTAACTCTAAATGATAAGGTTAAAATAGTAACCTAGACATGTCTAAAACCTATTTGTTGAGAGTTTTATAACCCATCCCCACCATATGATCGGATTAAATCAATTTGGAGCTATTAAAAATCGAATATGGCTTTATTATAAAAAAAATAGGGGCACCTCCTCTCTCTCCTCTTTACAAAATTTTGAGCCTTCAAGCTCGGCCAACCCCTTTCCATTTCACTTCTCCACTTCCCTAGAAAAATTATGGTGGTTCTGGTCTCCTCAAAAGACCAACTCAAGTTCCTTTAGTGGAATCTTAAAAGAGGTGCATCGAAGAAGAGGTAATCTCTTCTACCGATTTTTTCAAGTTTTCAATCATCATCAACTTCTTCTTCTTTAGTTGTTTCATTATAAGGTAATAATATCAGTATCACTAATATACTGATTTATTATTATAAATATGAAACAACACCATTTCACCTTCTATCCATCCTACGGAAAATGAAATCACCGCGCGTGCGTACGTACGGAATACCGTCTCCACATCGTGGTGTGATCTGTTTTTCCACCACCACCTTACGTGGATGGGTATAATGGTGTAAAGAATAAATATATATAGTTATTATAACATCATAATTATTTTTGAGATATTATATCATCCACTCCAACTATATTCAATAATTATGGGAATGATATCATCTCTCATGCGTACGTACAGATTACCGTCTCCACGACGCGATGAGATTCATTATCCATGTTAACCTTTCATGAATTATTATAAAGTATATATAATGAATAAAAATGAAATATATGACATGATAAAGAAACTGGATTTATGTATATATATATATATATATATATATTTCATCTACTTACTTCTATTCATGTCAATAAGTAAAGGAAAGCAATGTTCATGCGTACGTACGGCCTTCCGTCTCTATGAATGGTGTATTTCACTTCATTTATCATTCTATTATATATATATTGAATATATATGATATATAAATACTGATTTACATTCTAGAAGTAATTAAATCATGATATAAGTAATAAAAATAACAATAACAACAAGTCCAAACACGTATGATAAATAAAAAGATTTTACCCAAAACGCTGCTTTAACATGGAATTTACAAAAGAACGGCTAATATAAAGTAATTAGTGAACAATATATGATATAATAAAAATCAATATGATTATGTAATAATTGAATGATATTATTGAAATCATTATACTGGAGGATCAGATACGTATGAAGCATATTAGACCTAAGGTAAGGGATAATTTTTGAATCTCATTTTTATCTGAGATTGCTTATTCATAAGTATTTATTGGGGTTATGTTTATCATCCATGTCCATATGTTCTCAAAATGTTTTCATAAAATTTTTAATTTTCTTCTATGTAATTTTAAAGTGATTTTTACTCTTTTTTGACTTTTACCACATCACTTGGAAGGAATATTTCTTTTGTTTACCACATGAGGTAGTTTTTTACTTTTCTGAAAAAATTACGAGAAGAATGTTGTTTTAACTTATACGGAATGAACGGATTTTTACGATTTCATAACGCCTTATTTTCAGGATTTTTATTCTACAATATTTCTTGTTTATTTTCAAAAAAATACTTTTATTTTAAAATTGTGTGGCATTTTGTGAAAAGAAAATGATTTTTAACAAAAAAGGATAATTTTTCCTCAAGAATTATTTTCAAGTGTTTTATCAAAACAATTTTCCATCTAAGATGAAATTATTTCATTTGTGTATGTTTCAAGTATAATATCTCTATGATTTACATGGTTTCACTTTTATTATGATCAAATTATATCCATTTATTTTATATGGATTATGTTATGATGGATTGATTTTTATGAAACACATTTTTATTCTTTGGGTTAAGATGAATTATTTAAGATTATGTTCCGGCACAAGTAAGAATGATTTCATTATGAGATAGGTGGGACCAATGTCTCCCTCCAATGCATTGGGTAAAGATTTATATCTCATGAGATAGACATGGATGGAACGGTATGTTAATCTGATTCAGTGATACAAGACTGCAACGAGGATTGAACTCGATTCAGAAAGGGACTTTGTCTACTAAGATGGTCTTGGCCACAATGGCTTGGCTACTATGGAAATCATATCATGTTCTTAACAGTTTTACACAATTAAATGTTTTATTCTGATGCTATATTATCATGAATAATGTTCCTTTATGACTTATTCCTTATGTACTACCATGATTTATTTCACAACTCATGATTTTGATGTGTAAACTTTATATTCATGTTTTAAAGTTCAATTGTATATGGTTTGTTTTATTTTCTCCACGCTTACCCTTACAGATAATTTGAGCTCACCCTTTATATTTTTTATTTTCCCCATGGTAAAATAAATGTTGTAGGTAAGAAAAAAATGGATGATCTTTATGGGAGATGTTGAAGATCTTTCACCAAGATTAGAAGATTATATTCCGAGTTTCCAATGGCACTAAACTATTATGGTCCTTGAGTGTTGGTTCTTGTTATATATTAATTATTCCACAAAAGTAATGTAATTTCCATGTACGTCATGCGTGGTTCTCTATAATTATCAAGAGAGGGACACCATTGGACTTAAGTTAAGGGAGTGTACCTGAACATTTATTATTCCTTCACGTTATTCTATCATTGTCATTACCCAAATAATGTTATCTATTATTTGTATGCACATATTATATGTTATTTTTAAAATCGTAAAATACATATATGAAGTTCACTTCATCATTATATTTGGGGGATATACATGTTTTAAAATGATTCCTTCCAAAATTATTCCCCATAACCAAGATCATTTTAAGGGAACTTCCCTAATTCTTACCAAATTTCAAGTTAACTCTATTGTATATTCTAAGATGCCACTATTTTTATAAAAATAATTATTTTTATTATGATAACACTCTAGGTTCACTTTTTTTTATATATTATATAATGCTATTTTCTATTTTAAATTCTGTTTAGTATTTTCCATAAAATCATACAAAAATGTTTTAAAGATAAAATTTCATAAATATTTTTCATAAATGTTGTCACCTATATTTGAAAACATATCCCATGATATTTTCTTATCATCCCTTAGAGATTTCTAATTATTTAGTAACTCCTTTCTTTCATGGACAAATATGTAATACTCCCATCTATTATTCTTTATTTCATTATTATGATACCCATTTACATCCATGGGTACCCTTATGTTTATGTAGGATTTATTATGTATGGTGATATGTGGAAATATTATTCATGAACATGTTATGGTGTGTGAACCCAGATAACACTCCAATGGATTGGGAAGCATTGAGTCTCATGAGACGTTATGCACAACAGTCTTGGCGGTTAGCCTTGACTCATGCTACCTTGTGAAACAGTCCTACTGGGTAACCTTGACGTGCTATCCAATATGTTCAACGAGCCTTGACCCAAGATAAAGTGACTTTTTTTCTGTCTTCATCATTATTTTCACTCCTTCTTTATATTATCCCATGTTTACATGTTTTGATTTTACATGTTCCATGCGTTTTAATATCATTATTCCATGACTTCTAACCCATGTGCTAAAGCGTTATTATTATGATTATTCCATTACATGGCTTTTAGCTCATTCATTTTTTATGTTATTCCCTAGTTATTCAATGATGTTGTATGAGAATAGTGGGTTTTAGGATCTCATTATGACTACTAAATAAATAAATGTTTTAATTAGTCCAGTGATTTATGTTTTTGTACCAACACTTCCCTGAAACTAATCTTTGGGATCCTTTTTTATAATACTATGTATTATTCTACTTAAAATCACGTAAATATATGTTTTAAAGGTGTGGGGAGATATAGTTTGTATCATAGGAAAGGTCTAGTTATTTTCGGAGATTAGGAATAGAGCACTTTATTAAGAACATTAATTGTGAGACAATGTATAAGAAAGCATCCCTTAATTTTTTTTAAGTATAGAAAAAGTGGTTTATCAAACAAATACATCCATGTCTGGATAAGAGCAAGTGGATGTGGCACTAAATCAGTTGTATCTAGGTGTAAAACTCCAAAAAAAACACTCTATGGTAGACTCAAAAGGGAAATGGTGCATGACAATGAGCCTTGCTACACTCCTATTTTTCCACTCCAGGGGGATATGATATGGTAAATTAATAATCTCATTACAAACCACAATTTATTGATTGAAAACATATCATATAGGAATATATGTTATGAAATAAATCAATAACAACTGATATTGAATCCTATGTAATCCCATGTAAGAATATGCTTTTTCATTAAGAGTTTATCATTTTATCTTTAAATATTAATTTATTATACTTATTATATATGTATTCAATCCCCTTAATTGTATGTCATTATTATTAGTTAATGGGGGAAATTGAAGAACATGTGATGATAATCAAAGTGATAGGTAATGTAATTATTTCCCTAATAATATTCCAAATATGATGGGAATGGGTTCCCAAAACATCTTGATAGTACATTCTCAGCTACCTTATATTGTGAATAATAACATGATTCATGTGTAATGACCTCCTAATCTAAGGAAAGAGAGTTCTTTCATTGAATACTTTATGTATATATGTTTCCCCATGTTCACTGGAACATCTGATCCCCTCCACATGGAATAGTTGATTTACTCCATTGAAAAGATAATCTATGTCCCCCACTGATCAGAAGAAGTGATATTTGTACTGGTGGTCTATCATTTTCATGAAAAATTTGATCATTGGTGGACAATAGGTATGAATATTAATTCATAAGAGAAAATTAATTCCATGTATTAGGAGTAATTCAAGATAAAAATTCAATATATATTTTCACCAAACCCTACACCTCAATATGGGAGGATACATCCTTGGAATCATGTAGAAGAATGATGAGTCAATCAGTGTGTATGATGAAAACATAACATGATTTAAAATTTACCCCTCTACCATTTTCATGAACACCGAATGTAGGATGCATCGCTTCTCTACCAGATTAAAGTCACATTTATAAAAATCATTAGAGATTCGAAACATTGAGAGTTATAAAGAGATTGTCATTTTTACCCTTAGGGATGAAATCAAGATTGGAGACTCTTATTAGTCTGATGGGACCAGTGAAAAAAAGCATAAGAAGGAGTCTAATATTGGTGGTTTGGAAAATAATTCCGATGATGGAAAGAAGATCAAACATCACACGTGTCAAAATTGTGGGAATAGTCATCCATGTAACTGCCTCAAAGGAACAGAGAATTGCTTCAAATGTGTAAATTTGGGACATCTAGAAAAGAACATCAAAATAGATAAAAAGAATCCCAATAATGTGTAAGAATAAAGGATTGTTTAAATCACTGATCAACATTTAGTTCATTTTTACAACTTCAAAGAGCAAGTGCATTATACGAAAAATTCCCCTAAGCCAAGGGTTGTCGAAGACAATCAACAACAACCTATGAGGAAACATGGAAGGTGTTATTATATCACTACTATTAAGGTGGAGTGGGAAAATGATGTTATGATAGGTATTCTAGTTATTTATTCAATAATTGATAATGTACAATTTGATTTTGGTTCCACACTATCTTTCATATCTTTCATATTTAGTAGAAATATTCAAACAACCCCTCAAATTTTGGAGGATATGTTTTCAGTGAGAACATCAAATTGGGAAATTATTGCATCCAAATTTTATAACTCCTCCCCAGTAAATATTTGTGGAATGAACCTTTGAGTATATATTTTCATACCTCCATTAGAGGAGTTCGTTGTTATCATGGTCAGGGATTTTCTATCTTTATACAAATCCAACATCAACTATTGAGAATGGGAGATCACTCTTCACATCTTGAAGTATCCTCCAATTCATTAAAATTGTAATGTGGAAGATAAATATTATTTAGAATTATTATCTCTTTTGTGGGTATTACTGCATTATGAGAAATCATGTTCTTCTCAAATGATTGATAAAAAGGGGATGAAACTATTTAAAGATACGCCCATCGTGAGGGATTACAGAGATGTATTCCTTGAAGAATTTCCATGACTTACTCCTGATTTAGAGGATTAGTTCTCAATTGAAATTATTCAGATAACCCTAACTATATTAAATATTCCTCATAAAATGGTCACTATAGAGCTGTAAGAGCTAATGAAGAAGTTATAAGAGAATCTAGATAAGGGTTTTATTTGATTGAGTACATCACCAGGGGGTGTGCCCGTCATTTTCCTAAAAAATCAGGATGTTTCATTGAACCAATTCATTGATTATCATGAGATCAATAAAATCATGGTTAGGAACATGTATCCACTATCTCAGATAGATGAATTGTTCGATCAGCTTCGGGGAGCTAGTTACTTCCCTACGGTGGACCTTTGGTCAGGATATCACTAATTAAAGGGGAGGAAAGAAGATATTCCCATGATTGAATTTCGAACGATGTATGGACACAATAATTTCATATTGATTACCTTAAGACTCAATAATTATATCTAAATTTTCATGTATCCAATTAATTGAGGATTTATAGATTACCTCGACCAATTTTTGGTAGTCTTTATTGATGATATTCTGAAATAATCCAAGGGAAAGGAGGAACATGTGAAGAATCTGAATACCTTGTTGATGACATTGAGAAATGAGAAACTATATGTAAAGTATAGTAAATGTGATATTTGGATGGAGGAAGTAACATTCATGGTGCAAGAAATCACCAGATATGGGATATCTATAGAGCCTTACGAGATAATGTTCATTGAATAATGGACCAGGATAATATCTGTAACTATGATCCAAAACATTATGAGTCTGTCCTGGTTTTATCATTGATTTTTCAAGAACATATAAATATTTTAAATCCTAATGACCAAGCTTATACAAAAGGGAGTGATGTTTATACGGACTTGTGAATGTGAGGAAGGCTTTAAGGTTCTCAAAAAAGGCTTACCACTATACCAATACTCACAGTCCCAACTTGTGGAGAAAACATTGTAGTGTACAATGATGCTTTAGAGAAGGGATTAGTATGTTTCCTGATTCAAAATGATGAAGTGATAGACAATACCTCAAGGAAGCTGAAAATGCATGAGAAAAACAATCCTATGCAGGATCTGGAGTTGGCAACTGTGGTCTGTGCATTGAAAATATCATGGCATTATCTCTGTGGGGAGTAGTGGGAGATATATACTAATCACTAGTGTCTCTAATATATATTCAAATAGAAAAAAAATTAATATGCACTAGTGTAGACTATTATATCTCATCAATGATTATGACTCACAATCCACTACCATCTCTGTATGGAAAATAATGTGGCATATGCTCTATGTAGAAAGGATCACGCATATTTATCAATGATGAGAATTGAAAATGGTCCAATAACCATATATTTGTAGGGAATGGACATGGGAATAAAAAAGGGAGGAAATCATCAATCTATTCTCAAATTCTTTCTCAACTATTCCTCATGAAAAATTAAAGTATTTTCGAAGAAAATATGTGAAAATTTAGAAAAGGTTGGAAGCTACTAGAAATAAGAAGTCCTCTGGGTTCCTGATTGATGAGGAAGGAGTTATGATATTTGTGTCGTAATTATGTGTACAGTAAAATCTATAGATAATGAAGGATAATTTGAATGAAAAACATATCACAACCTTCTCTATTCATAGAGGGGGGCCAAAGATGTATGAATATCCTCGATAGACCATTTGGTGGGACAAAATAATGTGGAGATTGTTGAATATAAATCAAAGGTTCCGGTATTTCATAAAGTGAAGGCTGAAAGATAGATGTCTGAGGGGATGATGCAACCATTTCCCATACCAACATGGATGTGGGAGAACATCACCATGGACATTGTTACATGACATCAAAAAAATCTAGAGGAAACAATGTTATATGGGTCATTGTGTATCATCTTATAATAAAAGCTCATCGTATCAATATTCAGGAGGAATACTCATTTTATCAACTCTACTAGATATATATATCAAAATGGTGGTAAGGAAGCATAGAGTAAAACTATATATTGTATCTGATAGAGATCTGAGATTCACCTTGAAGTTCTTGAAAAGCCATCAATATGCACTAAGCATTGAACTAAACTACAGTATGGCCTATCATCCTTAAACTAATGGAAAATATGACCTGACTTTTCAAAAAATAGAATACTTGTTGAGAGTGTGTTCCATGGACTTAAAATGTGGGTGGGACTAACATCTTATACTGGTTGAATTCTCCTACAAAAAAAGTGTTCACTCCAGCATCTGAATGGCACCATATGTAGCCCTTTATGGGAAAAGGTGAAAAACACTGGCATGTTGAGATGATGTCAATGAGAATAAGATAATAGGACCTAAAATGGTCGAAGAAATGATGAAGAAGGTGAAATCCATTCCGAAACACATCAAAGTAACCCATAGTCAATAGAGGATTTATGCGCACAATCATCAATGGGACCTTGAGTTCAATGTTGGAGAAAGGAAAGCTATGTCCAAGGTAAATCGTCGGCTTCAAGATTATTGATAATGTTGGACCAATAGACTATCGACTAGAACTTCCACCTACCATGTATAAATGACATGAGGTCTTCCATGTATCCATATTATGAAATTACATACTAGATCATTCACAAGTACTATAATCAAAAGTGGTACTATTGTATAGTGATCCTTCTTATGAGGAGATGATAAAGAAGATCATGGATCATAGAGATGATGTGCTACGTAATAAGGCTACTCACCTTGTAAATGTACTATGGTGGAACCATATGTATGAAGAAAATACATAGGAACAGGAGGAAGCAATGATAGAAAAGTACCACCCCCAATTTTTGGCATAGAATGTAAAATGAAATTTCAAGGGTGAAATTTCAAAAGTGGGGAAGTATATATTTACCTAAACATGAATCCTTGGAATTTCCTTTCTTATTAGTATGTCATATAATCACATTAAATCAAAAAAAATGAACTATTATGTTATATATGTCCTTTAAACATAATATTATCACTTTTGTGATTTGAATTTTGAATATCTAAGATACACAGTTGAGATTAGTAAGATGTTTTTAATCCGATAAGACAAACGTAATTTTTGGTGAATAGTAACTAACCATTATGAATTGTAATGTTACCCCCTATGAATAGAAATATGACCCTTATTAAAAGTAAATTGTCCAAGTTAATATTAACATTAACAATTAATGTATAAATTATAATTAACCATCTTATAAGTGAGAATATGAAAGTGATGGTATTTTTTAAGTCAAAAATAATTAATTAAAAATTTATGAATAATTTAATAATTTTAAAAAAATTCTTAATATGTATTCAAAAATTATTTTTTTGATATCTTAATATCAAAGGATAAAATTATGAGAACTTAGTTATTTTTTCATTATATTATAAATTCTGATATAATTTTAAAATATGTATTATTCATGTGAATAATGATTTTATTAAAAATTAAATTTCCCCAATTTCAAAAATTACTTTCATAAAATTGAGTTTATTTTTTGATAATACACATTGAAAAATGGTTTGGGTGAATTTGTTTTATTTTTATGAAATAATTTATTTTTTATGAGAAATAAAATATGATAATTTATGGTAAGTGCTAAAACCTGAATTTCTGCATCATGCTTGAGTCATGGATTATGTAAAAGGACATCGATTCAAACTCACAATAACTTATATCTATTTTTTGTCATAATAATTATTATTATTCATAGTCTTGAGAAAAAAATATGAAACCAATGATTAAAATAATTGGAATCCCCTCCTTTCCTCCACTATAAATACCACCCTCATTACCTCTATTCTTCACTACTCTTAGAATTTTTGACCTATCTAAATTCCACTAAAATCACTCCCTAATCCCCCATCACATGTCCAAAACCCATTTTCTCTTCAAAAGACAAAATCATCTGCCTTAAGGAGGTTCTCAAAGACGTTATATTTAATTGGTAAACTCCTCTTTTCCATTTTTCTATCATGTTCCATTCATTTTTTTCATTCCTCACCTCCATTCATTAAATTGTTTTGATAACTCAAGCATAATACATGAACTGAAATTGTGTTATGATAATGTAATAATTCATCATCATCTCTTATTTGCCCTCATTTTATTCTAGAAATGAAAACACAGTCAGAGATGTGTTAATTTATCACATCCATGGATAATGGGTTTCAAAATTATATTACCATGTTGAATTATGGTAATGAAACCATTTGTATGGTAGAACCAAAATATCGCATGTTTTTTATAATTGATATTTGTTTCTAGAATCTATTGTACTAATGATATTAATTTATAAAGGTAAATGTGTTTTATGTGATCAAAAAGCCGCAATTTCCCCAAAAGGGTTATCGTTGATCTTTTATATATTGATTCGTCTTCACTCCAAAAAAAATTAAATTTATGACCAAGTAATCTTATGTATGATCACTATAAAAACACAAAATCCATTCTGGAAATCCATTCTGATCTTACATGTATATAACTAATCCAATTATTTAAAACTGATGAAATAAACGCTCCCAAACAATGAAATTGAACCTCTTAACCATTTATAAAAGTTTATTAATGAACATAATATGGATATAATTAATCAATTTCATAAATAATAGTTTATTTACATATTAATTAAATAACTTAATTTGGATATCGCATTCTTTAGGATCTAGTGAAGGACATCATTGGACTTATGGTAAGGGACTCTACCCGAACCTGTAATATTCTATCAGGTTGTTCAATAATAATTTTTACCCAAATGAAGTTATCTAAATTTTTTATGAACATATTATAAATTTTTTCTTTATTCTCCAAAAACATTTATCAATATCAATTCATCATTCTCTTTTGAGGATATATATGTTTTTAAATGATTAAATCCTAATTTATTCATGATAAGCAAGCCTGTTTTAAGGGAAATTCCTTAATTTTTACTAAATTTCATGTAATCTCTATCATATATTTTAAAACACCATTGTTTTTATAAAATAATTATTTTAATTATTAAAACCTTCTTTTTTCACATCTAATTCTATATAAAATATTGTTCCCTTTTATATTTTAATGGATCTTTACTACGTTCCTTAAAATGCTACTAAGATGTTTTAATGCTATTATTTCTTATATACTATTCTTATATGATTTTACATATGTTTCACATAACATGCCTTATTTTATATGCCTATTTAACTTATCAATTTACATTTATGTTTTAATGCCTTTATTTCACGAACAGTTTTATGAAACACCCATCTATTATGACTTTTGACATGATTATGATACTCATTTCATACCATGGATACCCTTATGTATATGTAAGATTAATTATGAATGATTCTATATGTTGGAATAATATTCATGACCTTTTTATTATGGGTGCACCCAGATATCATTCCAATTAATTAGGTAAATTTGAGTCTCATGAGACGTTATGTGCAACGATCTATGCAGTTACCCTTGACTTATTCTACCATGTGAAACTGTCTTGGGGGTTAACCTTGACTTGTAATCCTCTATGTTCAACAAGACATGCAACATGAAAAATTCATGTTTTATGTTGCTGCCACATTATTATGACTCCATGATTATATGATTCCAGGTTTATATGTTATAATTCCACATATTATATGACTTTTTATATCATTATTTCATGCCTTCTAACCAATGTGCTAAAGATTTATTATTATTCTTATTCACTAATTGGGAATTTTTCTCATCCATGTGATTATATTTTCCCCAGGTTTTCCAATGAAGATGTATGAGAATAATGGAAATTAGGAGATCATTACGATGACTAGATAAATAAATGTTTTATTGTGTCCAATGTTTTATGTTTTTTGTATGTAGTCTTCAAATAAAATAGACATTATGATCCTTATCTTGTATTATGATGCATTTTTTTCTTAAAATCATGTAATGATGTGTGTAAATGTCGAGGGTCTCTATAGGATCAGAACACCTCTTGGAGGTGGATCCAGGAGATTTATCCTATAAAGAGAAGATGTCACTTCAGGTGGGTAAATACAAAGGAGGGAGTCGTAATGTTTACCATTTGTCATTGTGAACCTCAAGGTGGGTTATAACAATACATTGTGTAGAAGAGAATGATTGAATTCCATGTTATTTGAGAGAATAGTTTTACATCATACGGTGTGAGGGTGAATAGACTTGAAGTGGTTAGGACTGATGGATGATGGGCTTAAACCTCAGCTATGCTTCCTATGTATCCCCATGATATGGAATCTAAGTCTTTATAGTTCATTGAAGATTAATGGGGAATATACACTAAGGAGTCCCAACGGATATGTCATGTTTGATGCTTACACTAAGACCATGTGAGTTATTCTCATTGTGAGAAGCAAGAGGTAGTAGGAGACATGATGATCCTATTATGAGAGATGAAGCCACTAAGGATGGTGTGTGGATTACACATTGTTAGGGAACAAGGGAAATGGATATTAGTACTTACTCTAGGGTGATGGCCTTAGGAAGGTTCCTAGATGTATGTTGATGATATGACCATCGTATAGATAACAACCTATCAATGTATAGAGGGGCTTACACTGTGGATTTCCAAGGCACACACTATGTCAATGAACAAGGGGAAAGAGGAGCCAGATAAAAAATATGGTGAGCAAAAGGCTCCTAGTCTGATCCCCTCTCTAGACCACTCTAGTGTGTTGCACAAGCGTAAACTCAAAGTTTAATATCTTGTATTGGGGATGAGGATTTGATTGGAAATTTAATGTCATGTAGCTTTGATGAAGGGGATTCAATCACATCCCCTAGGACTTATATTACTTGTCCAACCCTCCCTTGGGGAAGGGGAGGCCCAATCAATGCTAGTTGATGTTGAGGTGGAGGAGTGGTCACTTGAGGCGCTCATGTTAGTGTGGCTATGTGAAGATTCAATTGTCGTTAGTGTGCCTATGTGAAGAAGAATATGGAAATGCCATAATAAAATAATCACCACTCAATGGACTGTGAAATTACTTCATACAAGCCTGGGGGCACACTGTAGAAGGTTTCGTGATGTATAAAGCTTTGTAGAGAGATGAATTGTGAAGTAAAGGAACTTCCTAAAAGAATGGGGCTTCTTGAAGGAAGGGTGATTCATGAAGGATGATTTCCTAATGAATGAGAGTTTCTTTATAAAGGAATTGATTTGGTAGAGTATATATTCTCTCTTGAAAAGTCCCTATTATTTGGAGAGTTCTCCATGAAAGATTTAACCTTTGTCGAGCCTTGAGTAACCCAAAGGGGATACCTCCTTTGCGAAGTGAGAAGGACTTCTCAAAGTGGATCCCCACCATAGTAGGGGGACATTAATAACCAAATGAGTCATATATATCATAGCCTATGTACCTTAGGGATCAGTTTTTGGGTTCGTGAAGAGTTTTGTGATATTCCAGCTATGAATGTTAAAGGTCAGAGTAATAATTGTCCAAAGAATGTTGAATCCATTTATTTATAGGTAGCAGAGGTCGGGGAATTTGTTGGAGTTGGCCTCAGAGAATATGTTGGACGCATAAAAGGCAAAATGTTTGTGATCACGTCTACAAGGTAAAAGAGACACTAAGGAGGAGATCTATACACAATTGTGTTTGCTAAGGCAATACAACACCGTTGAGGAGATCTGTTCATGATTCAGTCAATTATGGAATTGGGACACCGAAGAATTTATATGTACAAAATTATGTTCAAAAAGAAAGTGGGACACCTTGGAGGAGATCAATTCAGGATCAGATACGCGAAGGTTCTTTGTGGAGATGCTTTTCAAAACTGACCCCATTGATGACTTTATCCAAACATCATGGGTCTTTATATAGCATTGATCCTTCTGTGACTATTTTTGAGTCATTTGGGGTTATGAAATTTGATACCAAAAAATCCCCCCCATCCCTCAGAATTGGAATTGAGGGGAAAGGAGGGGATTCTAAGGGTAACTTTCCAAAAACAGAAACTGGATCCGGAAGAAGGCTTATGAAGGGTGCACCACACCAAGAAACGCATACGGATGTTGCCATGAAGGGCGAGTGAAGGATTATGTGAAGGGAGAATGTAGTTCCCTACAAATAGCACTCGAATGTCTCCATGAATGTAGAATCATCACATGCATATAAAGTGGTCCATATTATTGTTTTATCCATTCCTAGAGCACTACAAATGACTATGTTGTCATTATTTATTTGTGAAGAGTTCTACCCCACAATCACTCCTTCAAAATCTAGGTTCTTTCATCTACTGCTCTTAGAACAGGTTTTAGTGAACCGGTGCACCTCGATCCTCTACTTTTGTGCGACACCAACCAAGAGAAAGTCTTATCTACAAACAGTCTCTACAAACTATCTATGAGAATGATTTGAAAATCTTCTATTTCTCAGGCCGATGAATTATCATGAGGCTACTCAAAAAGTCCACATTGATACCACCTGGAGGGATGAAATAATAGAAAAAATTAAAATAAGACAGTACACGTAGAGTACTTCCAATAAAAGATCATTGATGAAACTGCAATAGAATTATTAAAAGGAATACCCGCAATTAAAGAGGCTTCTTTTGTACAACATTGTCAAGAGAGATGATTTTTTCATTCCTGAGGAATGCAGAGATGATCCATCCTACTACTTTAGGGGAACACCTAGACAATATCAGGGGTATAGGTCTACCGATGGACATTTTGGGAAGTATCATACTCCTTATATAGTGCATTGCATCTACAATCATGTCAGAAACATCAATGGTAGGGAGATGGATGAAGAGTCTTCCCCAAATTTGATTATGACAATCATCAAGATAGGGCTTGGGAATACATATAATTGGTCGACCAAAAAATGGGATCTGTGTGAGGGAATAGACAACATTGATGAGTGGGCCTGGACCTACTGGGTGTGTGCATCCTCTCTCGAGTTCAATCATGTACTGAGGTGAGTTAGCCTGTATGATGTAGCACGGGCTTCACAATTCAATGTTTCCTAAGTAAAGGAATTCATATGAGAAATATTAATTTAATGGACTCTAGATACAATAACATTCCACCAGCAACACGAATAGATTGGCATCAAAATCCAAGATCTCTATCAAATATTATGAATCCTGATTCTAGGAAGGATTTATGAAGAGTTCTGTCCTCCCATGAATGTTTGGGAGTATACAAAACAAATTCTGTCTTTGTATAATGCACTTTTGAACCGAGTTCTGGGAATTGATGATGACAAGAATAATACTAGAGATGTCCACTTCAATCTGTGGTTTAGATTCTCTCTGAACATTCCACTCGATGAAGAATCAGAACCAATGAAACAAGCCATAGGGCCCCTAACATGCCCATGGGGCTCAGTATGGAATGTAAGGAAACTACTTGTTTATCTAGGAGGATTTTAAATGGAAACTATGGGGTTACAACACCAATAAGAGGAAGCATTGGAACCAATGTTGTTCTTGTCTAGAAATTATGTTTGACTTGTGTTTGTTGTCAATCCACTTTGGGTTTATCAAGGTGCTTCCAAGTCAAGTGATAATATTAGGAAGGCCAAAGAAGTTGTTTACGGTGGCACAATATTCTAGTTTTTTACAAATTTTTGGCCATTAATATTATGAATTTTATATTGTAAATTGAAGGTTTTCCAATAAAGATGCTTGAATAATGGGATTTCTGGGAAAAATTTGAGGATCATGAAATATGGTATGCGGAATGGAGATCCACTATCCACATAGAAGTAACAGTTCATGTAATTAAAAATGGTACGTATACCACATAATAGAAACAGTTCATATAGTGAATGAGACTCGCAGTGAAGACTAAAGGTTTGCGAGAACGCTCGTAGTACGTATAAGTAATGATTATTCGTATGATGGTGTGTCATTCACAAAAACATGGCTGAGTTTTGATAAACCATGAAGTGTGTATTTTATATAAATGATGTGGTAATTTGAGTCCCCAAATATTTAGAATGTGGGTATGTGGACGGCGTAGGAAATATTTTTCACAGGAGATACATTGTACATGGTAAAGGTAGTAACATATAAGAGATTTAGAAAATACCAGTTTTACGGATTATGCGGATTTATTTTTCTATATAATGATGAAAAATACCTTTAATAGAGAGAGACACTAAGATTATAAATCTATGGTGTAATTTGGTGAAGTATATAGTCATTCATGGAAAGGAAACATAACAAAGGAGACTTGGATTAGTAATTTTAAAGTAATTCAGTGAAGTCCATAATAGTTAGTTAAAGACGGTTATCAGAACAATGTTTTCATAACACAGTTTAGTGAAGATGGTTCATGGAGGGGGAGTTGGTTCATTGAGAAGAAGCTTTTGGTTTATGCAGTATCTATGGGTGGTACGCTGAAGCAGTATGTAGAAGTATAGTACAGAAGTAGTATATGGATGCGGTGTGGGATGGCAGTATGTGGTCATGGTTTTTGGAGGTTGTACATGGAGAAAATGCAGTAAATGGAGTAGTAGGATATGTGATGGAATATGGACAGTTCATGGAGGAAGTACGTAGAGCACTTTCAGTACATAGTGCATTGCGGTATGTAGTGGAAGAAGGCTAGTTCATTGGGGAAATATTCACAAACGAGTAGTATGTAGAATAGTAGATTACATCTGTAAGGGAAAAAAGACTTCAATAAAACATCTATTTATTGATGAGGATATATGATTCGATTCCAGCCCATTAAAGAGACCATCATGTTGGTAAAATGAGTTTAGATTCATCACAATTCAATTTGAAAGGTCGATTCAACATAACTGGCCTGAGAGATGTGGTGTGATATCCCTGAAACCGTGTAAAGGTAGATCACCTATCATAGAGTGAATATGATAAACATTAGCACTCCACAACTAGTGAAGATTACTATAAATTTGAATGACTGAAAACGTATCTGTGGAAGCTCCTTGGATATATCCCTTAGTGGTTAACCAAGTATAATTGTTGTGTCTTCACTTTGAATGTGTTTGTTTTTTCTCTTATTTCTCATTAAATAGTTTTAATAGGTTCCTACTAATGTGGGAAGAAGATCAATCAGTTTAAAAGAAAATGTTTGAATACTAATTAAAAACTCCACTTTTAGGTTGTGTAGGGGTCCTAGAAGTGGTATTATAGGGTAAAGGCTGATGGTGTTAAATAATCACTTAAATTATATTATAGATAATATGGAAAATGACAGGGGAGTACCTTTATTTAATAGAAGAAACATTCATATCTGAACGAATAGGATGAGATCTCATATATGATCTCTTGGAATGAATATCTTTTTTCCACTACACAAATAATTCAGGTCATTGATCCACTTGGGATTTTTATGACTGATACTGACTAGAGAATGCTTAATGAAAATTCCAAATCATAGAATTCCCCAACAGTAGCTCTTTCTAATTAGATATATCTAAAGGTGATTAATAGTATGCCAGCAATGTTTATGTGGGAAAAGCTGGATAATATTAATGAAGGTGAAAATAAGTGAAGGAGTTGAAACTACAATTTTTTATCAATGGGTTTGATGATATGAAGATTCATCCTAAATAAAAGGTTGATGGATTTTCAATTGAATTTTTGATGTTGATGGGTCAATATGAGGACATGGTGACGAAATCAGAGACATTGATACTATAATGAAGGACTTGTGATGTCTTCTAGCTCTTTACATGGAAAAAAGTTTCTTCCCCTGAGGAACATTAACATTCCAAACATTCTCTATATGATCTAATGAGCACCCTAGTGGAATATTAGATGAGATTCAGAATAGAAGATGCAATGACTCGAGTAACCATGGAAATGGAATTCAAAGCCATAGAAAAACTAGACATTTTCCAGAGATAGTTTTGATGTAGATAATGAGTAAAAATAAATTATCTCTCACATTACTATAAAATTCAAGTTTTTAAAATGGAAAATTTTAAGGTAAGTTGCCTCTTACACTTTTTTGTTGTGGCAGAGTTGGGAACATTGCCTCTCAGTGGACAAGAATGTTCAATGATGAAGAAATAGAAGCTATAATCATTTAGAATCCTTGGAAATTGATTTTCAAAAAGAGAGACTTTATGTCTAGTAAGAAACTAAAAATAAAGGTTTTTTTGTCAGGAAGAATTTGAAGATAGTTAATTTTTTAAGGAAGAAAACCCAGAATTTAAATATGGAACCTATGAGTCAATGATGGACACCCTTGAAAAATAAGAACCATCGATAGATAAATTTTGAGATAATCATTTGCCCAAATTTTTTGTTATCATGTAGAAATGTAAGTATGCTTTTAGCAAGATTGAGAATCAATACAAAAAAATTAAAATTGTTGAAAGAAATTGTGGAAAAGTCATTAGAATATGTTGATATAATTGAATCTAAAATTTATCGACTTGGGGAAGTAGTAAAATAACATTGAATAAAATTTGAATGTTCAGATGATATTATTGAACTAAATTTCATAATTGAATAACCCAAAACGTTTATTAATTACATAACCATAATATTGGCGGAGAAGTTCAAAATTATTAACTGAATAGAAGATTACTTTTTTACTCTTAGGAGTAAACTTTCATGTGAATAAAGTCCAAAATAAATAAAGAAGAAAATAAATTTTGGAAAATTATCAAATGATAAACTTCTAGAGAGTTCACTAGGTGGTTATAATCGATTTGAAAAGGCTTTGAATCATCATAGACCATCATGTATGGGAAACATATGAATTAGGTGTGATGTTGAAACATTGAATGATTGAAGTAATATTTGAAAAAAATAAAGGCAAGATGAAAGTGATACATTTTATAAATACTCGTGATGTCCAAACAAAGGATTTCTCAAATCAGACTGACAGGATGACTAAAATCCATTATGATTTTTCCAATGATGATAGAGAATCAAAATATCCCACAAAGTAAGTTTACATGTAGAGACATAAAAGTTAAAAGATATTTCCACTTATTAAATGTGAATTATCAGTCTATCTAGGTCATACCATGTCCAAATGTGAAGAGGTAAGGAACTGTTTGAATTGGGAAGATCTAGGTAGTCAAAAAAATGAATAAATTAATTTCCTAAATATTATATATGAGATTGTTTCTAGGGATATTTTTTTCTTTATTTTATCATTGGACATCAAGATATTGATTGCAAGGAGATGAATAGAGGGAATATTTCATAAAAAACCCAAATACAAGTCAATACTCATTAACTCAATGATGTTTCTCATAAAAACGTGTCTCCACCAATTGTAGAATTATATGATAATTAATAAACAGCTCATATGGAATTGTTTTCTTAATGGCCATGTTTTTCCATTAATTAATATAATATTTTGTGGAAGGAAAATAAGAAAATTAAAATATATAACCATGTAGAAGAATCTTAAAAAACTACCAAGAATAGAAATACATGGATTCATGATAGTTGATGATCATCCCATATGATAGTAATTGAAGAACTATTAACAAATTTCAAGAAAAAGGTCAATGTAATAGTGAGATTCTGTATTTATGGTGCTTTGATGATCAAAGGTAGTGGAATTCCTGAATTTTCCAATGGAGAGAAGAAGAAGACCAATGTTTATTTATATGGATGGGTTGTATCATAATCTCTTGAGTGTGAGTCAACTATGTGACTCATAACATAATGTGAAATTCAATTAAAAGGGTTGAACTATAAAAAGAATAATATGGGATAATCCAATGAAAGGATCTAGAATAGATGGAAACCTAAATTAAGTTGATAGTTAAGAGAACATTTCCAACAATGTTTTTGATGAAGCAAAAAACTTTTGGCACCAGTGGTAGGGTCAAATCAATCAAAAAATCAAGGAAAATATATTGAAGATGAAGATATTCATGGATTTCCAAAAAATTTAATATGAAAATGAAATGACTTGTCATGCTTTCATTTGAGGGAAGTTAGTCTATAGCACATATCATCCAATGATGAAAAGGGCATAAAATCATGTTGATCTCAATCATACAAACATTTGTGGTCCAATAAATGTTGCTAGAACACATGGAGAATTATAAATTATTCTTGTCATTGAATATTATTTTAGAATGTCTTGTGTTATGGTTATATGTAGGAAATAGAAAGTGCTTGATTTTATGAAAAATGAAAACGAATAGTTAAAAATGATACTGGATAGACAATCAATGTTCTGTAGACTGGAAATGGTGGAGAATATAAATCTATTGAGTTTTAATATTTCATAGAGAAACATGGGATACAAAATAAGGGGTTTATTGTGAGAACTCACTAGTAAAATGGAGTAGTTGTGCATCAAAATCCACAGGGGAATATTATTGCTGGAACTATACTGATTTGGATTCGCATGTCTCCCAATTACTACAAAGAGGTTTTAAAAAAATATTTTTACATTTAAAACAAAAAATGTCTTTATTTGGGGGAAATTAAGACACCTTATGAGTTATAGAATGGAAGGAATCCTTATTTGAATTATTTTCATTTTTTCAGATGTTAATGTTTTATTTGAAACAATGAAGGAAATCAGGGAAGGTATGGTGATGTTGTGGATGAAGTAATATTGTATAGATACTCAATAAATAATTAATAAATCAATTTTTTTAACAATTGACTTTTAAAAATTATCAAAAAATGATATGAAGATCAATTAATATAAAACCACAAATGGATCATGGAATTTGATAGTTGATGTTATAGAAGATGAAGAAGAATATGGACCTAGAAAAAATCCAAATATAGAAGTAGAGGAAGACATGACAAACATCTATGAGTCACATCCTGATGTTGACTCATAAGAAGAATCAAAAGAAGAATCCATGGCAGATGAATGTTATTCTGAACCTCACAGTAGAAATCGAAGAGAATAAATTATTTGATCCAACATAATTGGTGATTTGATAGATCCCACGCAGACATGGAGAATGAGGAATAGTTCACAATATTCATTTATTTTAATTAACGAACCATCCTCATGTAAGAACCTGATTTTTTAGTAACGGTTCAAATTCCGACCCTGTTCAAACTTTTTGACTAGTTTTTGAGAAGTCTGGAGAATTTGGGAAATTGATAGAAATTTCAAGACTACACACCGTGTACCATAAGTATACGCCATGTATGAGTTACCCGAGTGATCGATCGTGTTCTCGCTGAGTACATGTCGTGTCAAGACCGTGTAGATGTTTTTACTAAACAACATGTATTTATCGACACGCCATGTATCCCTTACTTGTACGAGGCTAAGTACATGTCGTGTGGTGCCCAGGTGTAAATTTCCATCTACACGATGTGTAGGCTTCCATGAAATTTCGTGTAACATTATTCAGTGTAGCGGCTAGGTCCCTGGTCGTGTGTTGACCGTGTACACTGTCCAAGCCATGTGTTGGACTCCTCTTAAGTCAGAGTACGAAAAAAAATCTACACGGCGTGTACTTTGGAAATACACGTCGTATAATTTTTTTTATTTTAGCGATCGAGGAACCATCGCGCCTCATTCCCAGAAACCTCTTCGTCTTCCCCTTTGGATGAACAGTTCATCGGAAAACCTCCAAAAATAAAAAATACTTCTACAATCGTCATAAGACCTATGTTCTTTGATTCGTCGGTGGCATCGGGACCGCATCATAATGGCTAACCCCACACACCCTTCATCATCTTTGATTCCTCACATTTTCCTCCAGAAATTCAATCCTAACAGAATTTCGAGATTTTAAGGAAACACAGATCTACCGTGATTCAGTCCAATTCAGGGGCTGCAATCAGAGGTGTGTCATCGTACGAGTACAAGGTAGGTGGTGCATACCTTCTTTCGTGTTTTTGTAGACAATTGGGGGTTTCAACCTTCAGGCGCAACATTGGTTATTGAGCGAAAACCTTTTTTATTTATCTTAATAGTTTATCTGCATTGTGGGATGCCTCTGGGTATTCCATGACCCTTGTTGTGTTTGAGCGAGGCCAGGTTAGGGGTTGTTGCTCGTTCGGGGAAATTAGGTCGGGGGTGCCAAATTGCGTATGAACTGGACCATTGTGTTAACTACTGAGTTTAGACTGTTTTTGATGTTTTTGGATTAAACTACTAAGTTTGATTTGTTAATGCGTTTTATTAATTTGTTCAAGGTGTTTAAAACCTTAGGTGCTGGTTTGGGATAGCACAAGTTAGTGCAATTTGACTGTTCAGTGATTGCCTGTTTAATGTAATGTTTTCAAGTATGAATATGAAATGTGTGTTATTGCTTCTGTTGAACATCTTATTGTGTTGGGAATGTCCTGGATATATTGTTGTGTGATGGGGATCACAGGTTGGGGATTTTGCTTGGTTTTATTTGGGTGGTTGCTACCACGGGATTGGGTGTCATGGACGTCGGTTGAGGTAGTTGGACTGTCGGACAAGGCTTTGGCACGGGTTACATGGATAGCGAGGCCATCGGACTTGAACGACAGGTTCACAGGGGCATGAGGTGTTAGAAGAGTTGTGTCTCGGGAACTTATTGAGGTGATTACCACTCACCGGGTAATTTTGAGTAGTGTGCACACAAATAGACTCTAAGATGAGGTGGTACGGTGACTCGCCGGGTAGAGACCCCCGGTAGATGCGGTTAGGTGTTTTGGTTTGGGGTGCATGCCAAAGGAAGCCACGCGGAAGGTGAGGAGCCTTCGGGAGATAGCTTTGAGGCGGTCAGGTTGGGGGCAGAGGCTCGCCGTGATTTGAGGGAAGACATCACTGTCCCTCCAGTTACCTTTTGAGGACAGGTATCACTATTCCTCCGGATGTTGGGCCATGGGCAGGTTGAGCTTTCGAGATGGGTTACGACGGTTGGGCGTTCCTTCGGGACGTTGATACATGAGACACATGGTGTCATGTGGCATGAGGTATCGGGCAACGAATAAGAGATTTCGGCATTGGCCGAAGCAGGTGACACATCCTAGTGGACGCTGAGCACCAGTGATGTCTTTGTTTACTTTTAGTATTGTATTGTTGACTGTTTTTCTTATATAAGCATGTCTTCCTAAACAATTATATTAGGTATGCACCCATGGGTGGTATCCTACTGAGACTTGTCTTACACCCTACACTAGCCCTTCGAGATGCGTGTAGACATTATGAAATTGTGTGCTGGTAAAAGGTCATCCTCATGAGCTGGACATTAGTGTTGTTGACATGGAGACTAGCATGGACATTGAGGTCGTTCCGTATTGGAGATACTTTTTTAGTATTCTTTTTCTTGCATCAACATGTTTACTTCATATTTTAGTTATTACTAGTTATCCATTGGCATTGTCGTATGTATATTGGGTTGTATGACTTGCTTGGTAATTTTAGCAGTTATTGCAATTAATTTATGGCATGATGTTCTATTTACATTACTCTATTGTTGTTCTATATTGCTTATGCTTTTTATTGATATTGAATGTGCTTCCGCTCTCTAGGTCTGGTTCGAGTCTACTAAGTCATTTATTTCCACTGCATATTTTAGTTTAACACTTGGTCCTGTACCTTTTATTTCTCTGAGAGGGTATAGCCTCCCCATTGTACCTATTCAGACCCTCACTTCTAGTTGGAAGCCTTTGGTGTTCAGGGGAGGTTCACCTAAGGTAGTAACACCCGACCCGTTCGGCACTGTTCGGGTGGCTAGCCGGGTCCGGGTCGTTACAAAGTGGTATCAGAGGGGATTCATGACAAGGATTTAGTAGCATTGCTTTGCTGGATACTAATGAGTTTGAGTCTTCTCTTTTTATTTCTACGGATTTTAATATTTGCGATATGGTAGACTGGCGATAGGTTGTTGTTGGAACATCATTTTTGAATTTGTGCTTGGGTGCTGGTAGCCCCATATACGAGGGATGGATTGAGTTTCCGGGGGCTGGAATTGCTATTTGATTTTTGCTCAGATTACAGTTGAAATGATTTCCACCTCAGTGGCTCACTTGTTGTATGGTGTTATTGATTATGATATGTAAACCTTCGCCAGTATGGCAAGGGTTTCTTGCTTGGTTTTTGATAGGCACATTTTAGGGTATTTCATTTTCATAACTGCACATATGCTTTGTGAAGTGATAATACCATGTGAATAAAATCAATTTCCATTCTATGTATGCTCTAGAATGTGAATAGGTAAAAATCCTGATAGAATTGCATGTTTATTGCAATCTGTGTGCCATGATTTGTATTCTGTATAATTACATGTGCAGGGCATATGGGTCTGGATCATATGAGAGCATGCATGTACTACGGTTGAGGTAGTGTAACTGTCAGGATTGGGTGAATTGGTTGTCAGGTTTGAGGCAACGTTGGATGTCAGGACGGGCATGGCCTGAGATACTATTGATACTTGGCTCTGTTTAGGGCGGGTAAGGAGGTCGTGAGGTTGGGATGTCGATGGCATGGGTTGTGATAGGGGAGTGTGAGGGTAGTTGTTATACACTGCCTCTTTACTGCTTTCTTTATCTACGTAGAATTTATTGTTATATATATATGTTCGTTGTCTGACCATTTATGGTATTCAGTGGGTTACTCATTCAATACACGATGGAGCATCAGGCATGAGAGGATACGGTACTGCAAGATCAGGTTTAGAATCCGGTGTAGGCAGAGCAGGAGTCGTAGGTACAGGCTGAGGGACCGGATCAGATTCAGGATCCAGTGCAGGCAGGGCCACAACCGTGTTTGGCAGGGGTTCAGACCATGTCTTGACAAGGAGCTCTGAGCTAGCCTGGAACGCCTCTTGTAGGTAATTGACAGAGGCGCGTAGGGTTCAAATCCTTCTATGGCATATCTGATGCGGGAGTTCCAGTCGCAGCACCCGCCACTTTTTCAGGGTGAGGGTGGTCCACAGGCAGTAGAGAACTGGATATAGAGCATGCAGATGATCTTCAAGTAGCTAGAGACACCTCCACAGTAGAGAGTCAAGTTGGCGACGTACATGCATAGAGGATCGGAGAAGCATTGGTGGGACGTACAAGTACAGGTTCGTAGGCACGAGGGACTCACTTGGAAGGACTTCGAGGATAGGTTCTTTGAGCACTATTACCCAGAGACGCTGAGGGCGGAGAGAGCTCGGGGGTTCTTGAGTCTTCAGTTGGGAGATATGTCCGTTATGGACTACGCAACTACCTTCACAGAGTTGTCCCGTTTTGCACCTGGAATGGTGAGTGATGATGTAGCTAGGGTAAGGTGCTTTGAGGATAGCTAATGACACACCATTTGGGTTCAGGTAAACAACTTCAGGCTGGGTTCCATCTCCGAGGCGGTGAACCAGGCACTCATAACCGAGGGAAACGAGAGAGTGAAATCTCGTTTCGGCATGGTGACAGCTTCAAGTGATTGTCTGGACAGCAGGAAGTGAAGGAGAGATGAGTTCCAGTAGGGCGGGCAGGCCAAGGACTCAACTAGACCACCCTGTGGCAGTTCAGCGGTGGTTTTCTTTCAGTGTGGATAGGCGGGACATGTTCGGTCTTAGTGTGATAGGCCCCCGAAGGAGTGCCAGGCATGTGGAAAGGTCAGACATCTAGAGAGGTTTTGCAGGCAGCCTTCTCAGACAGCCAGTAGGCAGGTACAAGGATAGATTATGGCTTCATGAGTTGGTTCAGTTTCGGTACCAAGATAGGGTAGCTGAGATTCATCTGCACGCAAAGGACGGGACATGGATAGTGGGACCCAGCTGAGGTGTTAGTGGTCGGTGAGTGAAGTAGCATCATAGGGAGGTCAGGAATCAGGCAGTCGTACTTCAGGCCAGGGGCACGCTGTGGAGCTGCCAGGGATCAAGCAGGATGGAGAGCTGATGATGGTGGTAGGTACACTGTGGGTGTGGTCGCGATTTTCCTAACTTTATTTTGGCATGGCCTCTTGAGGCATGTATAGTTGAATGCACTGGCTGCACAGGATACTTATGGTCTGACTAGATGCTAGTTAGTGGGATTGGAATCATATCGGATGTGCTGTATATTTTATTTATATATTTGAGATGTGTGGCATCAGGAGCATCAAGGATGCGAGATACTTGAGGTGCATGGCACTGAGTTTGATTTGAGAATCTATTAGATGTAGGACCTCAGGGAGGCAGACACCGATGTGGTGAGGGCTACGTTTGGTGTTGGACGCGACACATGAGCACCAAGGAGGTGCAGGGGTGACGATGCATCACGGGAGGACCATGGGTCTAGGAAATGGGTTGTTGGGACTTGCTGGTTTATTTGTTTTGCATGAGCTTTGTTCAGGTTGAGACTGTGTAGGAAATTCCTAAGGTGGGGATCCCTTTTAAGAATTTATCCTGAACCTTGAGACCAGGGTAGTCCAGGTTGATTAACTGGGATGGGATTTTTCGGTGCCATATCTTGGTTTCGTTTGGTAGCTCGGGGATGAGCTACGTTAAGGTGGGGAGTTTGTAAGAACCCGAGTTTTTAGAAACGGGTCAAATTTCGACCCCATTTAATCTTTTTGACTGGTTTTTGAGAAGTCTGGAGAAGTTGGGTAGTTTCTGGAAATTTACAAAGTACACACCATGTACCATAAGTACACATCATGTATGATTTACCTGAGTGACTGGTCTTTTGATCGCCGAGTATATGCCATGTGAAGACCGTGTAGAAGTTTCCTACTACACGATGTGTATTTTTAGACACGTCGTGTATCCCTTACCCGTGCGAGGCTAATTACATATCATGTGGTTCCCAGGTGTATATTTCCATCTACACGGCATGTAGGATTCCTTGACACACCGTTTACCTTTGTTTCGTGTAGCGTCTGGGTCCCTGGCCATGTGTTGACTGTGTACATGGTCCAAGGTGTGTGCTGGACTCCGTTTAAGTCGGACTATGGAAACAAATCTACACAGTGTGTACTTTTTTTTATTTGAGCGATCGAGGCGTTGTCACGCCTCATTCCAAGAAAACTCCTCTTCTTCCCCTTTGGGAAAACAGTTTGTCCGAAAACCGCCAAAAAACAAAAATCCTTCCAGAATCGTCATACGACATCTGTTCTTCGATCCGTCAGTGGCAGCAGGACCGCATCGGAAAGACTAACCCTGCGCACCCTTCATTGTCTTTGATTCCTCACCTATTCCTCCACATATTCCATCTGAATAAAATTTCCGGATTTGAAGGAAACGCAGATATACCATGATTCAGTCCAATTCAGGGGATGAAATTAGAAGAGTGTCATCATATGAGTATGAGGTCGGTGAGGCATACCTTCTTTCGTGTTTTCGTAGAAAATTGGGGGTTGCGACCATCGGGCACAACGTTGGGTATTGAGAAAAACCCTTGTTTATTTATCTTAATAGTTTATCTGCATTTTGGGATGCCTATGGGTATTCCCTGACCCTTTTGTGTTTTAGAGAGGCCGTGTTAGGGGTTGTTGCTTGTTTGAGGCAATTCGGACGGGGGTGCCGAATTGCGTATGAACTGGACTCTTGTGTTAACTGTTGAGTTTAGACTCCTTTTTTTGTTTTTGGATTAAACCACTATGTTCGATTTTTTAAAGCATGTTATTAATTTGTTGAAGGTGTTTAAGTCCTTAGGTTCTGGTTTGGGAAAGCACAAGTTAGCAAAATTTGAATGTTTAGTGATAGCCTGTTTAATGTAATATTTTCAAGTATGAATATGAATTGTGTGATATTTCTTGTGTTGAACTACTTGTTGTGTTGGGCGTGGCCTGGATATATTGTTCTGTGATGGGGATTAAAGATTGGGGATTTTTCTCGGTTTGCTTTTGGTCGTTGTTACCATGTGATTGGGAATCATGGACGTCGGTTGTGGCAGTTGGACAATTGGGATGGGCATTGGCCTAGGTTACTTGGATGGAGACGCCATTAGACTTGAGCGACAGGTTCACAGTGGCACGAGGTATCAGAAGAGTTGTGGCTCGGGAACTTATTGAGGTGATTACCGCTCACCGGGTACTTTTGAGTAGTGTGCACACAAATAGACTCCGAGATGAGGTGGTACAGCCACTCGCTGGGTAGGGGCCCTTGATAGATGCAGGTAGGTGCTTTGGTTTGGGGGTGATTATCATAGGAATCCACATGGAAGGTGAGGAGCATTCATGAGATAGCTTTGAGGTGGTCAGGTTGGGGGCAGATGCTCGCCGTGATTTGAGGGAAGACATCGATGTCCCTCCGGTATCCTTTTGAGGATAGGTATCACAGTTCCTCCGGATGTTGGGCCATGGGAATGTTGAGCTTTCGAGCTGGGTTACGATGGTTGGGAATGCCTTCGTGACGTCGATACATGAGACACAAGGTGTCAGGTGGCATTAGGTGTCGGGCAACGGATCAGAGATTCCGGCATTGGCCGAAGCAGGTGACCCTTCCTGGTGACCGCTAAGCACCAGTGAAGTCATTGTTTACTTTTGGCATTGTACTGTTTAGTATTTTTCTTATATCAGAATGTATGCCTAAACACATATATTAGGTATTCACTCTTGGGTGGTATCTTACTGAGACTTGTCTCACAACCTACACAGGCCCTTCTGGGCATGTGTAGACTTTATGAAATTGTGTTCAGGTAAATGGTTGGCCTCAGGAGCTGGACTTTAGAATTGTTGACATGGATATTGGCATGGGCCTTGAGGTCAAGCCGTACTGGAGATACTTGTTTAGTATTATTTTTCTTTCATCAACATGTTTACTTCATATTGTAACTACTTCTGGTTAGCCATTGGCGCCGTCGAATGTATATTGGTTTATATTACTCTCTTGATAATTTTAGCAGTTATTGCAATTGATTGCTGGCATGATGTTCTGTATACTTTCCGCTGTTGTTGATCTACATTTCTTCCAATGTTTATTGATATTGAATGTGCTTCCGCTCTGCGGTTCTTGTACGAGACTATTGAGTCATTTATTTCCACTGCATATTTTAGTTTAACACTTGGACCAGTACCTTTAATTCCTTTGAGAGGGTATAGCCTCCCCACAATACCTATTCAGACCCTCGCTGCTAGTAAGAAGCCTATGGCATTCATGGGAGGTGCACCTATGGTAGTAACACCCGAACAATTCGGCACTGTTTGGGTGGCTGGCCAGGACTGGGTCGTTACACCTCATTTGAAGAAGCTGCAAAGGAAGAATCATGGCTTAATGCCATGAATGATGAATATGAATAGAATGATAGGAACCAAACATGGGATCTCGTTAAGAGACCCCAATCCCACAAATTTTTTGGTATGAAGAGTATTTTATAAAATAAATTTTATAAGCATGGATATGTGATCATAATTAAGGCACAAATGGGATGTAACGGTTCTTCATAGATTTAAGATGTTGATTTTGAGGAAAAAGTTTCTGTAGTGGCTAGACTTTAGTCAATTAGACTCTTTCATTCCATGGAAATTAAAAAATGATAATAACTATATAAAGTGGATTTCAATATTGCATTCTTTAATGGTGTTATTGAAGAAGACACATATATTGAACAAATAGTGTCATTTCTTTTTGATAATGATGAAATAATGGTTTACATTAAAAAGAAGGCTCTATATGGACTGACGCAGGCACCACAGTCATGGTACTATCGGCTTGATTCTTAGTTAAGGATACTCAAATTTAAAAGATGAGTGGATGTCAATCTCTATGTGAATAATTCTTACAAACACTAGTTAATGGTTACAATGTATCTATATGACATTATATTGGGTGGAAGAAATCATGGATCAATGGATAAATATTTCAAAAACATGAAATTATAATTTGAAATGTATATGATTTGTGGACCCACATACTTCTTGGTGATTCATGTTATTCAGAGGAATGACTACACATTCACATCTCATGTAATGTATGCAAGGGAGATGCTGATGAATGTCAAAATGCATGATTCCAAACTAATTTCTAATCAGATTTCGGATGGGAAAACAAGGGAATGAATGGTTATGGGACATCTATAGATCCCAAAATGTACATGGGAATCACTAGAAATTTGTTATACCTGACTAGGATATAGATATATATTGTCTTTCCAATGGGCGTAGCGGACTTCTTTCAATGTAATCCATTACAAGAACATATGGATGTAGTGAACATAATCATGAGTCGCACTCAAGGTACTCACGGTTATGGATTATACATTGATATAGGAAATTATAACAAAAATTCTGCATTTATTGACGCTTAATGAACAGGAGATGTGGTGGATAGAAAATCCACATGTGTTGGAGAATTTTTCATTGGAAAGAAATATGTTTTTTGGTAGATTTAGAATCAATAAAACACTTCTCTGAGTAAAGATGAATCTGAATATATCATTGATATAAAGGATTTTAGTCATCTCCATTGGTTGAATTAACAACTGATTGATATTAGTGATGAGGTGAAACAATCAATTGTGATTCACATTTATAATAAGAGTGTAATTGATGTTATGAAGAACCATCCTCCTCATTCTTATATACAATATATTGAAATCAGATATCACTTCATCAAGGAAAATGTGGAACAAGTAATGATTAAAATGCATCATGTTTGAACCTATAATCCATCGGTTGGAATACTGACCAATCTATTGTTTACAGAATTGTTCGAGAACCATCAGTTGAACCATATTGTTCAAAAACCTCCCCTGTAGGAGGAGGCTATGAAGTCACCTCTCCCCAGTTGTGAAAACTATTTTAATCTATTTTATGATTTATTGCATGTTTATGGGGGAGATACATCCATGGCAGTGTCCTTAAAGGCTTATAATTAAAAAAATGTATTCATTATGATTATTGAGAATGGGGGGAGAATAGAGAAATTCAATGATACTATAATGTGTTTATAGTTGGTTGTAGGAATATGGAAAATATTTAAATTAAAAAATGTTACAATGGGGATTATGCAGATCTATTTTCCTATATATGGAGAACTAATTCCATCATTAGAGTTTGATAGAGAGAATAAAAATCATGGGAAGAATTTAGTTACTTCTATAGTGGATTGCAATAATAAAACCCTAAAAAGGAGACTTTGATAAGAAATTCAAACAGTATTTTGTGAAGTGAAGAATTCTTCATAGAATACGTGTTTTAGATCATAGTTTGTGGAATATAGTTCATGGTAGACTATTTGTAGAGGTAGAGTTGCTTTGAAGAGGAGAAGCGAATTGTGGATGTGGTACGTGGGAGTGGTATGCCAAATTATTACATGGAAGCAGGGTGAATAAGTAGTAAATGGAAGTGGTTGGGTTTTGTTGAGGTAGTACAAGGAGCACTCTCAATATGTAGTGTAGTGTTGTACATAGAGGAAAATGTTCATTTCATGGAAGTAGTACATGAAACACAAACATTATGGGATGTAGTTTTGTATTTCGATGAAGAAGGATAATTCGCATCAGATATGTTCTCAAATGAGTATAATTTAGAACAAATATTACATATGCAAGGGAAAACATGACAATAATAGAAAATCTACCAAGGGATTAGGTTTCAATATTTAATTAGAACCCATTGAAGCAATTATCATGTTAATAAACTGTGTTAAGATTCTTCCAAACACAATGAGAAAGGGGGAGTCAATGGAAGTGATCTAAGCGGTGCAATGTGTTATCCCTCAAACCATGTAAAGGCAGCTTTCTTGGCACATAGATACTATGATAAACATTTTCACTCCACTACTAGTTAATATTAGTGGACTTTGGTATGACTGAAAACCTATGGGAATATTCTCCTTGGATGTATCACTTAGTAGTGAACCAAGTAAAATTGTTGTGTCATCGCTTTGTATGAGATTTCTAGTTTTCATATCATTCACATCAGGTAGGTTTAATAGGTTCATACCATTATGGGGAAAAGATACATTAGTATTAAAGACTTATATGACACCTTGATTAACCCATCCCCGCTGAGGGTGTATTAGGGTCTGTCATATGGTATCATAGGTTAATGGTTACTATTGTTCAATAATCCCTTCATTTATATAATGGAGAACACAATAAATGTTTTGTGAGTACCCTGCTATGATGGAAGAAACATTAATATCTGGAAGAATATTATGAGATATCTTATAATATATCTTGGAATAGAAGTCCTTTTTTCCAATACATGATGAATGTAGGTCACTAAACCAACTTGGAGGTCTATGATTAATATAGATTTGAAAATGCTTGACATGGATTCCAAAGTACATAATACCATCTCTATAGCACTTTCTGATCAGATATTTATAAAGGTGATGAATTTTATATTAGCAATGTTTATGTGGGAAAAGCTAGAGAATATTTACGAAGGTGTCAACAAAGTGAAGGAGACCAAACTACACGTTTTTTACAATATGTTTGAGGATATAATGATGTATCCTAAAGAAAATATTGTTACCTTTTTCAATCGAATTATTGATGTTGTTGGAGAAATATGAGGACTTAGTGATGAAATCAAAGACAATGATATTTTTATGAAAATATTGAGAATAATTCCTCCACTTTACAATACAAAGGTGTCAGCCCTTGATGAAAGTGATCTTTCCAAACATTCTCTAGATGATCTGCTGAGCAGCCTTATGTCATATGAGATGAGGGTGAAACTAGAAGATTCAACGACTCGAGTATGAAAAGAAATGGAATTCATATCCATATAAAAAATTAAGTATTAGGATATGGAATTGATGAAACTAATTAAGAAAAATAAATTCTTTCCCTCATTTATAGGAAATTAAATAAGGGAAAAGTGAAATTTGAAGGAAGGTCACCTCTGGCTTGTTTTCGTTATGACATAGTTTGGATCATTACCTGTTAGTGCACAAGAAAGTTCACTAATATAGGAACTGAATCTGGATACATGGAGAATCCATAAAAAAGGTTTTCAAAAAATTTGGACTCCATGTATGGAATGAAACTACAAAGAATGGATTTTTTGTAATGAATATGATGATGATAGTGAATTATTTGATGAAAAAGAAGTGGAATTTAAATCAAGAATCCATGCATCAATGATTGAAAGCATTGATGAATCAAAAACATCAACTAATAAAGTTAGAGATAATCAATTGACCACTGATGTTAATCTTGAGGTGGAACATACAGATCCTTTTGGTAAAAATGATAATCAATGAAAGTGATGAAAAAAGTGGAAATTAATTGTATAAGTTTCAACATAATATGTTGATATAATAGAAGCTTAAATTTATAGGATTGTGGATACAGTAATGGAACATCCAATAACTATTTAATGTTTAGAATATATTGTCGAACTAAAGCTCAAAACTAATGAATATACAATGTTTATTAATTAACTTAAAAATATATTGGAGGAAAAGACAAAAACAATTGAGTTTCTAGAAGAAAAGGATGATAATATTAGGACTAAAATTGAATGTGAATCACTTCTAAAAGAAACAATGAACAAAATTTAGTTTGTAAAATTATCAGATGATGAACTACTAGGGAGATCTATGCATGGTTTGGCTGGATTTGAAAAGGCTTTGAAAAATCTAATAAACTCATGAATGGGAAACAATGGAGTTGGTTTTGGGGACGAAACAATAACTGTTTGAAGTAAAAAATTCCTAAAAAAAAGCATGATGAATGTCTTACATGTCATAAAGGCTCTTAAGCTCCAAATAAAAACATCTCAAATAAAACTAATTGGATGAATGAGAACCATTCTCAAGTATCTCAATATTATTTACAACAAAACAATCATTCTATTAAAGTTTACTTTAGGATGAATAGAAGTGAAAAGATATTTCCACTTATGAAATTTCAATTTTGTCGCTATCTGAGCCATAATATTTCACACTATGAAGAGGTAAGGAACTATTTTAATGGGGATGATCTTGGAAGTCAACAAAGGAGAACAAATTCATTTTATAATTCTTATAGAAGACATATATTCTATGTATATTGTTTTCATTGTTCTAATATTGGTTATAATGATATTAATTTGATGTAGAGGAATGGGTGGAACAGTTCATAAGAACCTAGATACAAATTAATGAACACCATAAAGACTATGATTCTCTTACAAACACGATTTATGTACTGGGAGAAGAATTAGAATTTGAATAACCTGGTCACATGGAAATGATATTTGAAAGGCCATATTTGTCTTTCACTCAATGTACTATTTATTGGGATTAAGAGAAGTATATTGAAAAATCTAATATTGTAGAGGTTGCTCTCAATGATACCATGAATACTAGTACTTCAATTATTGATATTGGATGCTCATCCCATATAAAGGAAAATGAAGTCCTATTAAGTAATTCCAATAAAAAGGATGATTAAATAGTAAGATTCATTAATGATTGTTCTTTGAAAATAAAAAGCAATAGATGTACAGAACATGCCAGTAGTGATATGAAGAAGAACATAGTTCTTTATGTGTATGGGTTACGCCACAATCTCTTGAGTGTGAGTTAACTATATGAATCAGGATTTATAGAGACATTCAGTCAATAGGGGTTCACTATTAAAGGAATATCATGTGATTGTCTCGTGAAATGTTCCAAAATAGATGGAACCCCAAAAAAATTGATAGTAAATAGTACATTTTCTACAAGACTATTGAGGATGAAAATAACTTAGGGAGCCATAGGTTGAGTTACATCAATAAAAATGACATGGAAAAAATATATCAGTTAATTGTAGTATTGGATATCTCTTAATAGAATCATGAATCAGAAAAGACTTATGATGCTTACATTCAAGGGATGTTGGCCTACAGTTCAAATTTTCCAAAGTGGAAAAGGTAATCAAATTATATAGATCTCATTCATAAAAAAATTTGTGGTCCGATGAATGTTTCTAGAACTCTTGGTGAATGTAACATCTTTTTTTTCATTTATTATTATAGTAGAATGGCTAGTAAGCCAGTTATAAGTAGGAAATAGAAAGTGGTTTATTTCCTAAAAACATATCACTAAATAGATGAGAATGATATAGGATGTATAGGTGATGTTCTATGGTATGAAAATGGTGGAGAATATACATCGATTGAGTTTGAGATTTACCTATTGAAATATGTGATATAACATGAGGTGGATTCTATGATAAATCTACAAAACAATGGTGTCTTTGTTCATCAGAATCAATAGGTGAACAGTATTGCTAGAACTATGTTGATTGAGAGTTCTATCTCTCACCATTACTAAAAATAGGTTTTTCAAGATGTAGTTTATATTCAAAATAAAAAATTGATTTATATGGGGTAAACCAAGACACCCTATGAGTTATGGAATTGAGGAAATTCCCCTTTTATGTATTTTGAAGTTTTCATATGTAAAATTTTTATCCAATATATAGATGAAAATCATGGAATGTGTGGTGATTCTATAGATTAAGGAATATTCCCCAGATACTCAATTAATACAGAAACCTAAAAATTGTTAAATAAGTGTCTTGTAAAATTGTTGAATGTAGTGTTGTGAAGATCGTCGAATATAAAACAAAAAAAGGGTCAAAGATTTTATTTGCTAATGTGATAAGAAAATGAGGAATACTGTGGCCATGGAATAAATCTAAATATATAAGTAGATGAAGACATGAAAAACATCCAGGAGTAACATGATGATGCTGTCTCATAAGTAGAATCAAACTAAGAAACCATGGGTGACCAAAATTCTTTTGAACTGCATAGTGTAAATCTTAGAGAAAAACATGATCGATCCAACAACAGTAGGGATTGGACAATTCTCTCGCATATAAAGAGAATGAGGAATAGTGGACAATATTTTTTCCTTTGAATTATGGAACCATCATCATTTTTATAAGTTGAAAATGATGAATTAATGGTTTCATCCATGAATGAAGAATTGGAACATATTGATAAGAATGAATCATGGGATTTTGTTAAGAGACCGAATACCCACAATGTGATTGGAACAATGTGTATTTTCCCAAACCAATTTTAAATGAATTGAAATGTGATCATAAATAAGGCACAACTAGTGTGTAAAGTCTATTTACATATTGATGTTATTGATGTTGAAGAAACATTTTCTTAGGTGGATAGAATATAGTCAATTAGATAGTTTCATTCCATGGAAATTCAATGAGGATAAAAATTGTATCATAATAATGTCAAGATAGATTTCTTAAATGTTTTTTTTAAGATGAAGTCTATATTGAACAACTTACAGTATTTCATCACAGTAAAGGTGAAATGAAGGATTTAATACTAGAGATCATTCTATATTGGTTCTCATATTAGGAAACTAGATTCTAAAAGAGGAGGAGTGGTTCAAAATATCAATGTGAAGAATTCTAAGAAATATTAGTTCATGGTTCAGGTGTATGTAGATGATATTATATTTGGAGGAAGAAGGCTAGGATTAGTGGATGAATTTTCTGATCACGTGAAATCAAAATTTAAAATTTCTATAATTTTTGAACACTCATACTTCTTTTGGTTTCATGTGATTCAATGGAAAGAGTACACTTTAATGTATCTAGATAAGTATACAAGAGTGTTTCCAAATAAATTTTATATGAATGATTCCTACCCAATATCAACTCTTATTGTTGTTTGGAGAAAAATAATAAATCCTAAAGATGGTACATAAATAGATCCCAAAATGTACAGTAGAATCATTTTAATCTTATTGTACATGAATGCGACAAGGTCAGATATTGTCTTATAACATGCTTAGCGGCCATCTTTCGATGTAATCTGAATAAGGAACATATTTCCCCAGTGAAATGTAACATGATGTATATTCAATGTGCACATAATTATGGATTTTAATTTTCTACAAGAAAAAATAATGATCTATTATTATTTTATGATACTGACTGGATATGATATGTGCTGTATAGAAAATCAAAAAATGGTGGATAATTCTTAAATATAATTAATTGTTTGGGATTTTTGAATAAGAAAACATAAACCACTTCTCTTCATATTACTGAAGCTTAATATATCTTTTCTACCATGTCATACACACAAAACAATTTAATGAATCAGCCACATATTTATATTAATGATGAGGTGAAATATACAAGGGTGATTCACTGTGATAACAAAAGTGCAATTGATCTTACGAAAAATCTAGACCTGCACTATCATATAAAATAGATTGAATTCAGATATCACTTCATCAAGGAAAAAGTGGAATAAGGAATGATTAAAATGGATCATGTTGGAACTAATGATCATGTAGAAAATATACTAACCAATCCACTGTCAGCACATGCATTCTAGAAGAATCGATTGAACCTTGTTATTTTGCCACCTCCTCCTGCATGAGGAGGTTCGTAAGTCCCATCTCCCCAGTTTTGCAGACTATTTTTATCTTTTTCATGATGTATTTCATGTTTATGGTGGCGATATGAAACAAGGGTGTGTTCCAAATACTTTACAACTCAAAATTTGATTCTTTGGGTTTATTTAAAAATGTTATAATTGATAAATTCAATGATAATGAATCATTGTTCTCGTCTCTATTAGGATGATGGAGAATTGAAAAATTAAAAAATATTACAATGGGGGATAATGATGAGTTAAAAATGGGAGAAAATGAGAATAGTGAAAATAATATGGTATTATGATGGAATAGTGAGAGATGAGTTTGGGCATCTTTAATAATTTTAATTCATGATAACCAAATTCTTTCTCTTCTTGTTTTCAATACTGATCTTCTCTCACATAGAATTAGAATGTTCATGGGAGGGCTCACAGTATGCTAGAAGGCATGATGGTTTCCATGATGTCATGTCGTTCGTGAAAATGAGGTAGTGTTTTGAGAAATGTTGGGGTATAATTTATAGAAATGAGGTAATGATTTTTGTCACTTCGTATGGAGAATTGAGGTATGTGGACAACATTAGGAATATGGTTCGTGGGAGATGCACAATACGCCATAATGGTGGGGTTGTATTGATGATTAGGAAAATTTTGGTTTAATGGACTAAGAGGATCTATTTTATAATATAAGTATCATAAATCCATTCATTAGAATGCAAATCTATGATTAAAAATATATAGAGGAATTCGGTGTAGTCTAGAGTAGTTCATAAGAAGAAAACCCCACAAATGAGACATTTATTAGAACTTATGATGGAAATCGTGGAAGCATAGAATAGATCAAGGAAGGTGGTTTGCAGAATATAGTTCATCGAAGATTGTTCAGGGTGGAGTAGTTAGTCTATGTAGAATAAGTGTCAAATGGAAAATATATATGTGAGAGATATAGAGAAGTGGTATACCGAAGAAATGTGTAGAAGTAGTATGCAGACATGGTTTTGAAAGGCAGTACATAGTCATAGTTTGTGGCAGTAGTACATGGAGCACTTGCAGTAAGTAGTGAAATGTGGTACATGGAGGAAGAACTCTAGATCATGGAGGCTCTTTGTATATTACTCATAGTACACAGTGAAGCTCAGTGCATGGAGGAAGAACACCATTTCATAGAGGATAACATCGAAAATGAAATGTATACATAATAGTAGATTATTTATTCATGGGAAAAGGTGGATCAATAGATAATAAATTTATTCTTGAGGATGTATGATTTAATGCCAATCCATTTATCTGACATTCATTTTGATAAAATAAGTTCATATTATTAGAATACAGTGAACAAGGGGGAGTCAATGGAAGTGAACATAGGGACATAGTTTGCAATCCCTAAATCCTTGTAAAGGCAGTGCACCTGGCATAGAGTGATTATGATAAAATTTTTCACTCCACAACTAGTAATGATTATTATAAATTTTTTGACCAAAATTTTATCATAGTATTCTCCTTGGACATACCCTTTATTGGTGAACCAATTACAACTGTTATGTATTCCCTTTTCACAAGATTGTATGTTTCTCCTCCTTATCATCAAAATGGTTTAACATGTTTCTTACAACATGAAAACAAGATCCATCAGTTTTTATTAAATTTTTTACACCCTGATTGACCCCTCCCCTCTCCAGGTGTTCTGGAGTTCTTAAGGTTGTAGTCCATAGTCAGGCTTGTTGGATTTATATTTGCACTCATCTGTGGGTGGAAATATCTGGGTTTGGATGTTCACATCAGAGAGTGGTGGAAAACATTTATTTTAGTGGTGCAACTATCCTGTGTATAACTCATAAACATGGGTATACCAGTGCAAGAGAAGTTATATCATTTAATCTAGCACATCCATGATGAAAAGAGGTCATTAAAGGTATACATACCATTCCATTTCCTATACAACTGGATTTTTTAACACAATGGAGTCTAAAAATACCTTAATCCAATCGATCCACTTGGGATACACTCTTATCTAGAAATTATATGTATCTTAAAAAGATCCCTAATCAAACTTGTTATGGTATCTTTGTTGTCCAAAATTGTGAATGTCAATCTATTCATCTTTCTCCCATTTCCCCTGCCAATTGGAGGGTTCACTAATTATGGAATAAACACTTTAGATAACCGATTTTATCTTCAATCCTTCCATGGTGGTCTATTGGTAACCTTTGTGGACTTGGAACCCATATGTGAACCATATAATCCACATTAGTTCTCAAGTTAATTCAGATATATTCAGAACCTAACTCCGAGGTGTAATTGGGGGTGCGTCAATAGAAACAACAATGTCTGATGAGGAAATTTTGGTACATTTTCACTCAGGTGGATGGTAATATGTGGAACAAGGTACCACCACCAACCATTACATTTAGATTGATTCTAAAGGTTGTGCTACGTTGGGCAGCTGCTTACACTGGTGTGATGTTGAAGAGGCCTACAATATGGGGGATCACTGCATTGGTCTCCACACCTCGATGTTGAGGTTGAGTACCAGTAAGGGGATTTCATGAGGGTGGTACCGATGCAGTTTTGGGTGACAAGACAGAAGAAGTAAGAGAAAAATACAATGAACCAGCACCAGTTGAAGGCGAGAAAGGTATGTGGTAATTCCCGACCTAATGACACAAACCCATAATATCCAAGAGTGGGGATAATCATTGAGGGTGTCCCGCAAGTTCTCTTCAAAGGCTCCCAGTACTCATATGGATCAAGAGGGGATTCCTCTTAGAGATCTCTGTTTGGAGGCCTAAAAAAATTGGGAATTCAGCAAACAGTTCCTCAATGTGAACGACATCTGGACAATCTAGAATGAAAATGGGATTCAGTTAGGAAAAAAATGGATTTTCCAATGATGAATTCATGGAGGCCCATGTTGTGGGAATAAATTTGTTAAAAGAACTAGATGGACCCATATACTATTTAGGCACTTGTGTGCTACTGACTAATTGAGTAGGGGTTCTATTCAACAATACTATTCCACTCATGTCATCAATAGCTCAACTATCAGTGTGTTTTACTTTTTTGACTTTGATATTTCCAAGGGGGAGGAGGTCTATGCTGAAGACCTTTTGAGTGGTGATGAGGAAGTACCACCCAATTGATTTTAATGAAAGGAAGGCCAAATTATGTTTTTACTAGGGACATGTTTGAGAGGATTTGATGCAACTCTTGATGTAATACCCATCATGCCTCCTGATATATTATCCAGACTAACTTAAACTCAGTACCTCATCTAATATTTACTTTTGTAGAGGAACCTTGTGCATACCACCTCTACCATCCAGGATGAGGATGTGACAATGGGTGTGAAGGACCATGCATAGGGATTCACATCCATATAATCAATGGCAATATAATCAAGAAGTGATTGGGAATCAAGGTAAGTATCTGAGTAATATTCAGCGCTTGCCAACATATATGGGGGACGATGCCCTGGAATTACATTATTTAAAAGATGGAGGGATGACCAAGAGTCTGACCATCATATTTCACCATCCTCTTATAGCCGCAACTGTTGTTTTTCTGAATCAAAGTGATTGACCCAATCCTTTTCTAAATAGATAATTGAATGGTGGGAGCCCTACATGTACAGATGGATGGAGGACCAAGATCCCATTTACCAAGAGGGGTAATAGTCAATACGAGCACCCAATCTATCGAATATAGGTTTACTGGAGGGCACTCAATCATGGTTAAAGGTGAACACATTAATGGAGAAGAACATGGAGCACATCCAGATGACGTCATCGTGGTAGAATATTTTGATGAGGACCAACTAGACAACATGGAACTTATATATTTAGACGTGATTCTCGAGGAAGATAACCGTACTAATTTCCTAGATGCATTTCCTAAATATTTACTGGCTAACCCCATAGAGATAAAAAAATCTAATTTTTATGTACCTAAATATAGTCACCAAAATTGATGCTGAACATGGAAGCTAATCAAGATCATCCTCAATGATGTTCTAGAACCTAAGTGAATAGGCCGAATGGGATGGCTTCACATTGGGCTATGATATATATGTGTTGGAGTGGTAGAGGCATAGAGTCTGTTCACATTGGTTTGGGACTACCTTTCAAAGAGAATTTGGGTGAGTATTCAACACCTAGATGCCGAATGGTTCTGGAAAAAGTCTAAAAATATAGAAAAAACTAATATAAGATGAGAAATAGATCCAATAAATAAATTGGGAGATGAGTGAGTGCTTCACATTCCGTGTTAATAATATAGGGCTCATTAAACGACTAAAAGGAAAACTGGAAGAGGCACTAGAATAGTTAAAATAGGTGAATCGTCAAGTGGTGGAACTCTATGACAAATGAGAATGAACATAGATCAAGGATAATGATCATTAATCTATTTCATTTGGGGAGTATAAGGTACATGGGATGCGGCATGAAACCTTGAATGATATAAACCAAAGAGTGGAATAATTTAATCATTCCATCAAGGGATACATTTTGTACATGCCATTATTTGGCTAAATGGGGACATATTTCCTTCTCCCACATACTCACATAAAAGGATTGCATGTAAATATTTCATTATTATTTTAATTACAATGTTTCAATCACTTTTGTGAAATATCTAGAATTAAATATATAATGTCTAGCTAGTCATGACCTTTATGGGAAACAATGTATGGTTGCACAACTTCTCACATTACATACGAGAGTGTGAGCTAGTTATTGAGCACCTATGGTCTGATTAACCACCTACATTTTCCAGACATAGAAAGTGAGGTGACTAGAGAATAGGGTTCTCAAAATAGCCCAATTGAATTTCCCAATATGCGTCAATGAATTATCAAGATAACACCATTGGTGTTGGAAACAATCTGAGAAATGGTGAATTAGAAGTTTGAGCTGTGATACCCAAAATTCAAAAAACAATGTGGGGGGCATGGTTATGGAGGAAAACATCAGACCATGTTTTAAATGAAATATCCATACAGTGTGACCTGGAATGAAAAAAAAACTATAGATCATTGACCAATGACCATATTCATAACATGGGACTTGTATCAGGTTGTAGTTCATGATCCCCCGACATGTTGGCATAGGATGGTAGGTGAGACAAATTTGAATAATATTGGGCCATTAAGGGGTCCCTTCATAGAGGTATAAGGATGAGGATCCAAAATAATGTGCCCACTAATAACGGTGATGGATTAATGGGTTGTTATAAGGATGTTTAACACTCTTGAAATTATTTCACTGAGACAAAATATCATTGGATGAGAGTATCTTTCTGAACAAAGATTAATACTACCCTAGTAGGGACCTCTTTGTTGATGTCCTAGAATTACTAATAGTTTTACCATTGGAAAATGAGGATGATAGACACATAGTCTAGTTTCAAATGTTGAGGATGATACATGGAATTGTTTAACATCATATGAAAAGTAAATTGGAAATAGAATAATTTCATACTTATTAGACCCTAGACAAATGATTTGAGTCATGTTACATGGACTAGGGGCTCCTAGTTTATGTTCATATAGCTCATACCCTATGGGAAAATACCTTCAAGGATTAATTAATTTCCCGCTAGACCCAAGGTGAAAAGTCTGGGCATTACTATGTATCCAGTTAGGGTATCTATAAAGCCATACGTATTTATATATATGGAATGCCAGGCATCCGATACCAAAAATGGGTGATATTTCTCATGTAAGTAAAATCAAGGTTGTTACACTGTTTAATGTCATGTGAAATTGGGATTCGAAAATCATAGTTTAAATTCCAATTGTTCGACCTAAAAGAAGATCATTTTAATATCATATGTGTGGGAGATTCCCATGTAGTATAATTTCATGTGGTAAGGATGACGTAGATCATACTTAATGGTCGTAGATATCAGACCATGTGAGAGAGATTTGAAATGTGGTTCTAAAAATCATCCCAATTTGAATATGGAACAATGAGGTATGCATGACCTAACAAATTCTTAGAAGAACACACACACAGTTTAAAGTCATGATATCTAGACTTTGTGACCCAATCTCCTTGTTTAAGGTCATAGATTTTGGACCATGAGGTGTGTGACTTTCCATGTGGGTATAAACCATATCAATACTCTAAACCCATATGTGCCATGATGAGTGTGGGAATCAAGGGGAAGAAAATATCTGTAAATCACATGTAAACACATGATTAGGGAACATAGGTATATAGGCCAATTATTAATCCATGTTGTCGGTTGTCCTACTCAACATGATAAGTTTAACAAGGGAATGACACTGATGGTTTTGAGATTCCAACAAGAAACAAGGATATGATAAGAAATGTTAATCATGAGAACAATATATGGGGTACGACGGGGTTTGCGATAATGACGAAGGATAACATCAGACAATTTTCACAACAAATTATCTATATCATGGGATCTAGAATGGGAACAAACAACAAAGGATTAATAATTGATGATATACATAACATTAGACTTGTATCAAGTTGTCATTTGTGATCCTCTGGGATGTCCGCCCAAGAAGGTAGGTGAGATAATGTGGCCTGAGACCAGGTCATCTGGGGGTCCTTTTGGATGTGAGTGATTAGGGGGGGAAAATGAGGGGTTTGAATAGTGTGATGGTAAGATTAGCAGATGTCCATGTATAATCCAACACTCTAATTCCAATACCGTGGTTTATTTGAGTATGTTGATGTGTAAAGACAAAGATTGAGGGGTTTAACTAGGTAGACGACTCAAAATAATGAGTTAGGAAAAGGGGGACCTTGGATTCATGAACATAGGGTTGTACCTATGTAAATATTTCTGGGTGTTCCTATATATCGTGAGTGGGTAGTAATAAATCTATACGTAGTTATCATGTTGTTCTCTAATTTAACGTTATGTGTTAAGGAAGAAGATAAGAGAATATGGTCTCTAAGGGGATTTGAATGGAATGATAATGAATTCATGAAGTTAATAAGGAAAAATAATTCCAGACCACACCATGAATTCCTATAAAGGGAGACTTAGTCCAAGAGGTAGGGAAGAGGAATGGAAGAACATGGGGATGGACATGCAGACAAAAATTACCATGCATTCCTTTGTATCCTTTGAGGGTAAGAATCAAGCCACACGTAGTTCTAATGATTCCCTGTAGTTTAACATCATTTTGTAAGGATGAATGGTTGTAATTCCATTTATTATCTTGTGGATAGGATTTAGAGATATAAATTCTTGAAGGGGATGTGCATGGTCTAGTCCATGAAACCCAATTTGAAAGATGAACAAAGGAGTCCACACCACACCACACACTCTAAAGAGGATTCTCAGACCATGGGGTCAGTAGAAGGTTATCTGGAAACATTCCATGCAATTTAATGTCATCTGGGAAGAAGAGGTACATACCATTTAAGGTCAAGAAAAAATGGACCATTAATTATTTACATATTAATGTCTTGAAAGTGGGACATAATAGATTTACGGCATGTATGATGAGTCAAATTATAGTTTATGGTGATATAACATGAAAATTAAGATGTTTCCCAAAGGAAGAATTGTTCAAGGAACCTGGGGTAGGGCCCGAGGTGAAATTATAGGGTGTTCCTATGTAACATTCAAGGGAAGGAATCAAGTAACACATAGTTATTACGGTTTTGTATAGTTTACTGTTATGCGGTAAGGAATTATGTTTGCGACATAGTTTATTATCATGTTTCTAGGTCATGGAGCAGATATTGGTTTATCATTATAGATCATGGACCGTAATACATGTTCATCTTTTGCAGTTTAACATCAAGTAGGACAAAGGGTACATATGAAAAATACTTCGTGAACAATTTAGAAATATATGGATGATTAGTATGTTCACCATTCGTGCGGAATACAGAGTATGTTCCATTTGGATTGACCTTATGGTTGAGTTAAGGTTCCTCCCAATTGGGCTCAAACATTGGTGGCTTTCCACTGGGTATCATTGGAATCATCAGGGCCAAAACCATGTCACTCAAATGGAAAGAGATAAGTCAATCCTTCTTGATAAAATCCCTTATTATTTTATTCAGGAGCCTCTCCATATTTTGAAGGCTCAAATCGCATTCTCAATGAGGTCTTCTGATTCATCCAGATGGACTTCTACAACCATTTATGGAATCTTATGATCATAGAAGGCTATAAAAGTGATTGTAGCGAAATATTAATGGACAGGACTACGTCTGTTCCATAGACTAGGGAATTTGTTGTCTCCAGGGTGGAATTGTGAGTCATTATCTGATAAGACTATAGAGCAATAAATATCTTTTCTGGCCAACTTTTCATATTCGGAAGAAGCATCATAAATAAGATGCTTGGGAGGTTTTTCTTGAATGCTTCAATATTCCTATTTTCTTGTGCATGACAGCATAATGAATGGTTGGACTGTGTACTATACATCTTGAAAAATTTCATTAGTTTAGTGGCCCAGAAGTTGGATTTTTAGAGGTGAGAATGACTCTAGTTGAATCATCTCTTCCCACATGGAAAAGAAATTTGTGACAGTCAGGACAAACATTCACTAGTGACTTATATCTCGATGATATGTTCCCACAACATTGATCCCCCCGAACTCAATGGACCATGAGTAGAAGGATTTATGAAGAGGCTCCAATGGACAATGCACAAATTGTTCATTGATTTAGAATGCATCACTCTTCTTGGAGAAATTGATATATTAGTGGATCATGGTGGGCCAAAAATATCTCAACCATCAAATCTAGTGGGAGAGCTTCAACCATTCCTGATGGGATCTGTAGGAACTTGCATGAACATTATACACACTATAGGGAATTTCATCTCCTGGAATGTAGCAGTGGAGAACCTTCTGGAACCCACTCCTATAGTGGATATTTTCAAATATGGGACCTCCATGGAGGGTGAAATGTACTACACATTGAATAATTATCTCACATTCAAATTTGTATACCGAGAGACTAGTGTGTTGGAGATACTCAAAAAAAGTACATATCCAATGAGGTTTTTATTCTATTATGATATGGGAATATAGAGGTCCCTAGGTGGATGCACTGACAGTTAGATGACCTCCACACTAGATATCATCATTGTCCAATGTTATGAGAGAGATGCCTCTTTAATGAACCACATGGATGATAATTTTTGTGGTCAGACTATGAGAGAGAAGTAGTGAGGTTAGCCAAGGAATTAGATTGACCATTATGTGATCGAGGAACATGAATGTCCATAGGTAAGGAAGGGAACTATTCCATTAGTTGATCAGTTCACTCTAATAAGGATACATGATTTGGCTTCCTGATGACGTAGTCTTCGTTTAACTGATTGATAACAACTTCAGAGCCCCCCTTTACATGTCAGTGAGGAACGTCAATCTCATGGGCCAAATCGAGACCAGTGATGAGGGTCTGATACTCCAACTCATTTTTTGTACATCCTTCTATGAAAAAGAATGAATAAATCAGGACAAACTATGTGGGTGTGAGGAAGATGATACTCGGGCCTACACTATTGAGTCTTTGATCATTGAGTCTCCATTTAGTTAAGCTTCAGGAGGAAGAATAAAATTGCATTTACCACCACAGAATGTCTTGATCCACTAAGAGGATTACCTCATCTGGGATGTCAGGAACCAAAGACTACTCTCTGGGGTCCATATGGGTGGCAAGGAAGTCTCCCAACACCTCACCCTTGACAGTATTTTGCAAAATGAACCTGATACATAACTGCTAATGGATCACTACCTATATTGATTTATGGCTTATTTACATTGGTTAGTTCATAATATACTTTATAGGGTCCACATAGGACAACATATTTATCTCATGGTTCACAATATAATTATGCAACTTCTACACCACAAAAACCCACAGGAGGTAGCTCTTCTGGATAGAGGAGTATATAAAATCATTGTCTAGGAGTATGTGACTGAGATATTATGAATTATTATCAATTCCATCACTAATTAATTTGATGAGATGGGAGCTGAGGGATCATTCTAGGGAGGTCACATAAAGGACCAGTTACATGATGGAGAGCGGTGGCATCTGAACTGAAGGTTAAAGTATGCACCACTCAATATCTACAAATTTAGCCTGGAAATCTTCATCCCACTTATAAAAAAACAATTATTCATGAGATGGGAAAAGGACATACACATTCTGTCCATAATCATAAGGAATTAGGGTATGCTAAATATGTGTTTAGGAAAACATTGGAACACCAAATCAATTCTTGAAGGAGGAATCATGATGATAGACTTTATCTTCTCTTGATCGATCTTGATGCATCAGTATATAATGATAATGATGAGGAATATTCCAAAGGTCTCCCTGAAGGAATAGTGGTAACACCCCGCCCCTACATCACTGGCTTGAGGAGGAGGTGATGGTTACTTTCCCTTAAGAGACGTTCCGAAGGCACCAAAGGCTGGCAATAAAATCTGATGGCTTCAAGAACTAATTGGGGAATGATTCTCCCTTAAGAAAAAAACCAACCAAACCATCCACTAACGACCACTATAAGATGAAAGTCAATAAAACATTCAACCATTTATTCCCAAAATACAACCCATTTTTTCCACAATTCAACACAAAACCAATACAATCCAACATGATAAAAGAGTACTATGCGGAGGACTAAACAAGAGACCCAAAATAAACTGAGAAACAATCCACGACTCCACCTCAGGGTCCTTGCTCCATGCACCACCACATCTCCCAAGCATCACCACGAACCACTATCAATGATATGTCATACCATTACCTGGGTCTCAGAATATGACATCTGCAAAAGCACCAAAGTGCCAAAGCAGGGGGTGAGTACTAATACTTAGTAGGTTTTCCCCAGATCACTTCCCTACAGAAGCCACTAGGATAAGACTGTTAGCACATTTTTATAAAGTATTATATTTAAAATAATCACAATTGTAACCATTACTATATAACAAACATACCATTACCCAGCCAAGAAAACCAAGGGAAAGCCAAATAAACATGCTACATGAAATTTCATCATTTCAAATTAGCACAACAATTTCCATCTAGAAATGCTCTGCACCACACAAGGTTCCACAAACAAATATAGGTATATTGATCATGGAGGCACTTCCATCGAACCCGTTTCTTCCTTCCCAAATTTAGTGGCACTTCCAGTCCACTAACCATTGATGGTGGCCTTTCCGTCCACTACCCATCCCCTTATCATAGTGGTACTCCCCACCCACTTTCAGATAACATTTAGACAATCCATAACCAAGCATATAACCCATAATGGTCACCAAAATATGCAATTAACCATTTCAATTACATGCCTAACCACTTTAATAAATCACAAATTTAATGAAAACACACTTCCAACCTTTTTATACTCCAATTCCCATTTCAATAAAACAACCCCTTTATTGAATTTTTTTTTCAAAATCCATCTTAATTAATTCAAACAAACAACCAATTATAAAAACTCCATTTTAAAATCACAACAAGAGAATTTTACCCAAAAACCATATTCATCCCAAAAGTCCCAAAAACACCACCAAAAAGATTTCAAATAAATTTCACACATCAAAAACACATTTAATTTTAAGCTACAGAAATTTATTGTAAAATAGATTGATGTTCTAGCAAAGTGGAGTCGAGAGAGAAGCCACGTGCCTTTAGGGTTCTGATGAAATCAACACAAAAGCTACCAAAACTCCTCAAATACGACAAACGCACCCCAGAAATTGCTCTATATATCCTTCCCTATGATCATAAAGTCTTAAAATGCACACCCATGGAAACTGAAACCCTAGATCTACACACAACAGGTGTAGATATAAAAAATTGAGAGAGGGAGAGAGAGAGAGAGTTGTAGATCTAGAGGAAAACACAAAGAAACCAAGATAAGAGACTTACCTGGGAGAATCCACCTTCAAACCACCTTAAACACCCTTTGATATGCTTCCAAAATGTGCTAAAGATCTCCCCCAACCTCTAAAAACAGAATCTCTGGTGTGAACCATGAGTGGGAGGAATAATGAGGAAAAAATGGGAAATCCCCAGTGGCCTGGGACTTAAAAACCCATACTTTAAGTGGTTGCACAGTTACCCCACAAGGTTCGGAAAATCGTGCACCAACTGTTCAGTAGCGACAGTCTCACACAGGTACATCGAAGGGCTTGCCCACACGGTCTAAAAAAATATGAACCGCCCGTGTGGAGCCCACTGTTAAGGGAGCACGGTTTCTTGGGCTGTCTGCAGAGTTTGTTTTGACCATGCACCAATCGTGCGCCCCTGCACAACCTCCACTACTTTAAATGTTTTTACTAGAATTGTCCAAACATCAACCAACCACTTAAAAACTCACAAACTAACTGAAACAATTGTCACATACCTTAAATTGGGGTTACTACATTCTCCCCACCATTAGAATTATTGTCCTCATAATGTAGTGAACCCACCCTTGGCTGATAGAGCTTGGGCCATTGATCGAACCTCTCTTTCTCCTGCTCCGAAGTCTCCTCTTAGATCTGGTCATGCTTCCACAAAACCCAAACCAAACTGATTCTTTTACCCCACAAGACATTCTCTTGCCTATCCACAACCCGAACTGGCACTTGCACCAATGAAGCAACCAGCTTTAGCTCAACATGATCCCATCGAATAACATGGCCTAGATTTGGCTAATACTCTTTAATATATGACATATGATACACATTATGCACCACACTGAACCTAGGTGGCAAAGCTAAATGATAATCCACCTCACCAAACCTCTCAAGAATCTCAAAAGGTCCAATATACCTTATAGATAACTATCCATGCTTCCCAAGCCAATGACGTCCCAACCTAGGATTGATCCACATGAAAACATGATCACTCACCTCAAACGACAACAGTCGTCGACGATCATCTTCATATGATATCTGACGACTCTGAGCCATCTCCATTATCTTCATGATTAACTTGATCTTCTGCATAGTCTCCTATACAAGGGTCTGTATAACCATCGAGGACCCACCCATTCCACGAATCATAGTGGAGAACAACACGACTACCCATACAATTCTTCAAACGAAGCTATATGTTTTGATGCCTGATAACTTTTATTGTACGAGAACTCAACCAAAAACAAGTTCTCCTTCTACGAGCCACCAAATCCATGACGCAAGCACGCAACATATACTCCAATGATTGTATCATCCTCTCAGATTGACCATCCGTTTAAGGGTGATACACCATAATCATGGTCAACTTATTTCCGAGGGCCTGCAGTATGAATTTCTATGAACGAGATGTTAACCTTGAATCTCAATCAGATTCAATCGAAATTGAAACACTATGCCTCTTTACCACCTCCCAGATAGAGATTTTGGATAGATTATCCACCATATGAGATTCAAAAATTGGAATGAAATGGGCCGACTTTTTTAGCCGATCCACGATCACTCAAATGGAATCATGCTCTCTGGACGTTCTTGGGATACCTATGACAAAATCCATCGCTATTTTCTCCCACTTCCAAACCGGAATTGGTAAAGACTGCAACATTCCCAATGGCCTCTGATGATCTTCCTTGACCTGCAGGAAGGTCAATAATCACGAAACAATTTCAACAACTCTTCTTTTCATAGCATCCCACTAGAACTATTCTTTCAATAATTTATTCATTTTCTGAATTCTAGGATTAACAACCCATCTGGAATGATGATACTCCCTGAGAATAACTTCATGACATGAAACGGGTACAACCATCTGATTCCAAAAACACAAAACTGAATCTCCATTCAGTTGCAGACCCTCAATGGTCTCCCCACAATTGAGTTTTGACCTCATGGTCACACACTAAAAATTAGACATCTGTGCCTCTTTAACCAAGCCAACCAAGTTAGGAATCAACAAAACTGGAATGAAGACCACTCTATCGCTCTGGTCCTCACATTCTAAACGATGTCAGCTATAACCGACTTCAACTTCCACTAGTCTGATGCCTGTTTCACCACCTGAGCGTATGATTTTCTACTTAATGCATCTACCACCGACATTCCCTTACCCAGTGTATACATAATGTCAGAATAAAAAATCTATAGATATTCTATCCATCTCCTTTTACTCATGTTCAAATCCCATTGTGATAAAATGTGCTTCAATCTCTTATGATCTATATATACCGTAAATTTGTCACCAAAGAGATATTGATGCCACACTTTCAAATTATGGACCATTGATTCCAATTCCAAATCACGAGTTGGGTAGTTCATCTAATAACCCCTCAACATATGAGAGTTATACACAACCACATGATTCCTTTTCATGAGAACACACCCCATCCCTAACCCGGATGCATCACAATACACCACGTACCCTTTTCCTAGTTCTAGAGAAACCAATATTTGTGCTGATGTAAGGCGACCTTTTAGCTTTTTGAAACACTACTGACGCTATTCATTCCACTGTAATGGAACATTCTTTCTTGTCAAAGCTATTATCGGTGAAGAAAAATGTGAAAAATCACGAACAAAATGCAGATAATACCCAGCTAGACCAAGGAAACACTATACCCCAAACACATTCATTGGCAGTTGCCATGAAATAAATGCCATTATCTTTTTCATATCTAATGAAACACCACTTTTAGAAATCCCATGTCCATGAAAATGGAATTCCTGTATCCAAATTTCACACTTTGAGAATTTTCCATACAACCGATGATCCCTCAAAGTCCACAGTACTGTCACCAAGTGCTGCTCATTTTGAACCCTTTTCTTTGAATACACCTGAATATTATCTATAAACACCGCCACAAATGAATCTAGATATATATGAAATAACGTATTAATCAATTCCATGAACACCACTAGCACATTCGTTAGACCAAAGGGCCTAACTAGATATTAAAAAAGTCTATATCAACTTCTGAAAGCCGTTTAAGGAATATAATTCTTCCTCACCCGCAATTAATTATTTCTCGACCATAGGTCAATCTTGGAGAACCACTAGGATCCCTCAACTAGTCAAAGAAATCATCAATTCATGGAAGTGGATATCTGTTCTTTATCATAACTTCGTTAAGTCTATGATAATCAACATAGAGACTCAAAGTTTCATCTTTCTTTTTCACAAACAACATCGGCGCTGCCCACAGGGATGTGCTAGCCCAGATAAACCCTTTGTTTTTTGACTCTTCCAACTGGACTTTCAATTCCCACAATTCCTTAGGTTCCATTTGGTAAGACGAATGTGAGATTGGATTCGTCCTCGAAAGGAGGTCAATCGTAAACTCCACTTCACTTACGGGATGTAACCCAAAGATTTTTTGGGAAAAAATCCATGAACTAATCCACCACTACCCGAATAACACTCTACTCAACACCCTCTACTGATTCCGACAACAAAAACACCAACAGATATAATAACATGCCCACCGCTAGTGGCAACAAACCCATTGCACCCTGTCTTTCATGCATATTTCCTCTAAAGAGATGTCTAACGCCTTCGTGTGTTGTAAAATCTATTGTCCGTGCATTAAAGACGATGTGGACCTTAAACTCCACCATTCAATCCATTCCCCGGATTACATCAGACCCATCCATCTCAATCACTGAGAAATTCCACATCAGTCAAACCTCTCACACAACGATACAACATTCTTAACACAAGAAGGCTCGATACTCTCTTCAACCCAGAGGAGTTTTAAGTTTAAAAATTGAACGTATATTTCATCCCCTACTCCCATCAACTCAACCACCCATGCTGCAATAAAATTGTATGAGCCAACCACATCAAACAGAACTTGAATCAAGGTTGTATTTAAAAGAATAGTACCTCACAGCGTGGATGGTCCCGACTGATCATCCACCACAACCTGCTTGGCTCCGAAAAACGCCTTGGTTGCCAAGATCTACTCTTTATTGCACTACTGTGGAGTTGTGGTTTTCCAAGAATCATGATGAATAACTTTTCTCTGATGAAGAGGGGTATGTTGTTGTCCCCATCCCGTTGAATCATACAACATCTTACAATCCCTAAGGAGTTTCGCATGCACCCAAACTCAGATAATTCCTATAATATCACTAATGATGCCCCATCTTCATACAATTATGACATGCTTGAGGTTGTACAGTATATTATCACTCGATGTGTGTCATATATCCACACTAAAAACATCCTCTTTTACCCTGGGACATTGGAGGAAGATTTCTGATCCTTCTGTCAGATTATGTGGCATACTTCCACCCTAGGAATATGTGTCCCTCCTCTACATGAACCCAACTGTATATTTCCCACTATTCCCCATGGGTACCACCGTGATTCCTCCGCCTGGAGCTCCCCATAGATCCTGCTAAGCCACCGATGCTTGATTAACCATCTCTGTGTAATCCCCAATACATATAACTACTATTTTTAACGGATAATTTTCCTTAAGCCCGCATCAAAGATCCTTTCCTTCAATGATGTGCAACTTTCCACTTTGGGTGCAAACCACACTATGCTCATAAATTTAGCTACATACTCTGTCACAAAAATATGCACTTGCTTCAGGCTGAAGAAATTAGTTGTGCGCTGAATTCTGAATGTATGTGGGTAGAATTGTCTTTAAAAAAATTCCTCAAATACTTCCCACATCATTACCTGGTATATTACTGCTTAGACCACAAACTCCCACCACTAAAGAGAAAGTTCCTCAAGCTTCTACGTTTCTAACTTTACTTTCATCTCTATCAGCGTCCCTATGAATTTTAAAATTCAATTCAATATGGACATCCACGGATCTGCCCTTTCCTAGTCTGAATCACCCCTAAAGACAGGAGGATCCTACTATTGAAACTAATATTCATAATAAACATGTTTTGGCTCATCCCCTCTATTCAATCTTCCCATATTGTGGAAATCTTGCAATATGTTGTGGACTAACTGATGGTTCTCCTGGGGCTCAGGTGAAACCATGTTATCATCGAACACTTTCGTATCGTCTCTACGACGCCTACGCGGTGCCTTTTCCATAAACAAAAAACAAAAAACCTTGAGTCTCACATCCGTTGACATCAATAATTACCATTTCAAATTTCATTACACAACACTATCACAATGAGTCTTTCCACCTTCCCACAGTTTCCATGTTTCACCATTTTTGAAAACAAAACTATTTTCAAAATTCCAAATTTATTAACATTTCATTTTCACAAATTTGAAAATCCATTTCTCAATTCAGCCCCTAAATCATTATGCCCAATAAAATATGCATCCTATAGGGAAGTCATTTCTACCATATATGCCAGACACATCTCATTGGGTACACCCACGAAAATGTGATTGCTAATGCCGATAAGTGTCTCCAAAACACTTATGTACCCAAATCCCTGGTAACATGAAGTACATCATAAAAGGTTTTTCTACGTCCATTTATTCTATAAATTCCTTGTTCTGACATTCCTATTCCTTGCTACCATCCAGACTCAAGGAATATACCACAACGAATGTCTACTCCAAATCCGGGAATCAACTCCAATGGACCAAACAAGCTGATACCACTTCTAACACACCACCATTAACTCATTGGATTGAGAAGGCGGTGGGGGTTACCTGGATTTAAGCGATGTTCCCAAGGCATCAAAGGCTGACAATAAATGCTGAGGGCTTTGAGAACAAATTGGGGTATGATTTTCTCTTAAGAAAAAAACCAACCAAACCATCCACTAATAGACACTATATGATGCATGTCAGTAAAACATTGAAGCATGTATTCCCAAAATACAACCAATATGATCGTCAATAAAACCCAAAACCAATAAAATCCATCACTATATCAGAGTACTATGCGGAAGACTAAACAAGAGACACAAAATTAACCAAGACACGCTCCATGACTCCACCCCATGCTCCTTGCTCCAAGCACCACCACATCTCCAAAGCGTCTCCATGAACCACTATCAATGAGATGCCTTAACTTTACCTAGGTCTCATAATCTGACATATCCAAAAATCACCAATGTGCCAGTGCTAGGGGTGAGTACTAATACTCAGTATGCTTTCCCCAAATAACATCCCTAGACACGCCACTAGGATAAAACCGTTAGCACATTAATATAAAGTAGTTTATATAATGCAATCACATGTCAAAACCTTAATATAAACCAAGCATACCCTTAACAAGCCAATAAGACCAAGGGAATGCCAAAAAAACATGCCATAATACATTTCATCATATAAAATTAGCACAACAATTTCCATCTAGCAAATCAATGCACCACACAATGTTCCACAAAGCAATACTAGTATAATGATCATGGTGGGACTTCCGTCCAACCCGTTTCTTCCTTCCCAAATTTAGTGGCACTTCACATCCACTTACCATTGATGGTGTCCCTTCCATCCAATACCCATCCCCTTATTATAGTGGTACATCCCGTCCACTTCTACACAATAATAAAAAATCCATAACCAGTCATATAACCCACCATGGTCACCAAAATATGCGATTAACCATTTCAATTACATTCTGAACCGCTTCAATGAATAACACATTTATTGAAAACACCCTTCCACCATTATTACGCACCAATTCATATTTCAATAAAACAACCCCTTTGTTGAAAGAATATTTCACAATAGTATTAATTATTTCAACAAAACTACCCATTTTAAAATATCCATTTTCAAATCCGAATATGTGAATTTTATCCAAAAACCATGTTCTTCCCAAAAATCCCCAAAACAATACCAAAGGGATTTATAATCAATTTTTCACATCAAAGGCACAATTAATTTTAAGCAACACTAATTAATTGTAACCAAGCTTCACGTTCTATCGAAGTAGTGTCGATAGAGAAGCCCCCAACATTTGGGGTTTCAATGAAATAAACCCACAAGCTACCACACCTCTTCAAATCCAGCAAACACACCACAAAAATCTCTATAAATCCACTTCCATAACATCCAAAAGTCTTAAATTCATCACCCAGGGGTAACACAACCCTATATCTCCACACAAAATGTGTAGATCTAGAAAATTTAGAAAGAGAGAGAGATTTAAATCTCAAGGGAAACAGACAGAAACCAAGAGGAGAGACTTACCTAGGAGAAACCAACTTCCAACCACCTTGAAACCACTTTGATGTACATCCAAAATGTGATAAGGATCTACCCTAAAATATGAAAACCAAAACTCCTGTTTGATCCATGAGTGGGAGGAAGAATGAGGGAAAATGGGAAATCAAATGTGGCTGGGGACTTAAAAACCCAAACATTAAGTGGTGGCACGGTTACCACGCAGGGTTTGGAAAACCGTGCACTAACAGTGTGGTTTCCACTGTCTCACCCAAGGACTTCACATGGCATCCCCACACCATCTAAAAAACCATTTTATTCTTGTGCGGAGGTCACAATCAAGGTTCTACTATTTCCTAGGCTCGCCACATGGTTTTTTCAGACCGTGTGCCAATCGTGCACCCCTTCCCAACCTCCACAACATTAAATATATTTCCCAGAATTGTCCAAACATCAACCAGCCAATTGAAAAAGCACAAATGTGACGAAACAAGGGTCACATACCTCAAACTAAGGGTACAAAAATATTTCAAGAGGTTCAACATCAGATGGTTTGAGCCAAGGAAGAGGATCACATTCTCAAGATCTCTGATAGGGTCCATTCACTAGAAGGGATTTGACAACTAGATCATACACATAGAATTCCTGTAATGTTCTGAGGATCATCTCGAAAATGAAAGGTATGGGACAATGATTAGTGGAACTAACATTCTTAAGACCAAAAGGAATTACCTAGTAATAAATAGTTTTTTTCTCTAATGGGGGTGGATTCTTCATACTCGGTGTCCATTCAAATTTGATTGTACCCATAATACCCATCCATGAATGAGAGATCATGGAATCAAGTGGTGGTGTCAATCCCAAAATCTATCACAATAAGTGGAAAATTATCCTTCTAAAATAAGTGTTTAAAATCCTAGAAGTCAATGTATACTCTAATCTATATGTTCTTCTACCTTATGGGTATGATTATGGATAACCATCAAGGGTAATATACTTCCTTGATAAAGTTGTATTTAATAATATTTTTATCTTCATCCTTCAACACAAAATTGTGAGAAGGGAGAGTTTTTCTAGGAGTCTATTTGAACATGTCATAACCAACTGGGGGGCCGGGAAGATGGATGGAAATATGAAGATCTGGCCCTGCCATATCATCATAACACTAGGAATGTACATCTTGATTATGTTATAATAAATCCACAATCCTCGGCAACACTTCCGTCGACATGGATTCCCGGATTTGATTTAGTGTCGAGTCTACCTTAGTATCGTGATTCACACATGCCAACTCATTTACCATGTTATAGAAACCCTCATCAAACATAGTATGGGTTCCTTCCAAATCATATTCATCATCAATAGAGATAGTATCATCAAAAAGGGAAATTTATACAAGTTATATGATATTGATTGAATGATGGTGCTAACCTGAGTGGTAGTGGAATCTTCTTTGGTAGTCTCCCAAACAACTGGAATCATGGTAATAGAAGATGTTGACCTAATTACATCATCTATTCAAACCAAGGGGCATTTCTTGATACTATCAATGTATTATTGGCATGTTGGCTTAAATCAGTTCAACCTAGTTTGGCGGAACAGGCATGTATGGCGTATTTTAATTACCATTGGGTGAACATGCATAAATATCATATGGGGAAGGTTCTCAATAATCACTCAATCCTAACACATATAGGATTAAAAAGGATCTCCCAATGTTCCATGTACATGGGAACGTACTTTCATCTTGTCCTGGATATAATGATGAAATGTACCAAGTCTAGGGTAGTGGCCTCAAACCGGTGAATTTGGAGGTTTAAATAAATTTATCTATATGTCCACGGGTCGTAGGCATCAGTATCATCTTCCACCTCGTTTTATTTAACATGCATGACCATGCACCTATAATAGTAGACTTAAAGATAGCATGCTTCACAAGAGGAAAAGGGAGATGCATCACCTTAGATCTCTCCCACTTGACCATTATGGTATTACTTAAGGAATTGGTGACATGAGGTTGGAACTGCCACGTGTAGGTAGAGCCAAGGATTACCCATCAATGTGTTTTAGGTGGTGTCCAACGAGACAATTAGAAATATAGTGATGGAAATTAGATCACCGAATTAAGGATTCAAATAGATTTTTCCAAGTGGTGTCTGGTTTGTCATATCATATCCATGAATATTTGGGATAAAAGGATTAATATTAGATTTTAACAGTCCTAGCATGTAGAGTTTCTATGTCGGGATGAGATTGATCTAAGAACCTTTGTCAACAATACAATAGAATACTTATATATAATTTAACATTCCAGTGATATAAAATTGTTGTATGTTCACTTCTACAATAGAAACATCATCTTCTCCATTGAATGAAATTATAGCTTGATATTATACATTCCCAACTTCCTTTGCATGGAAAGCATCTACATCTTTATCCTCTGTTTTGAACTGGTGGGGGTTTCTCAACCCCTTTATGAGGGCTTCAAACATATCTATATATAGGTGGAGATCCTCAAGGATCAATATAATTATAGGGATGCTATCGAGGTGATTATGTTCATAGTACGTCCTTGTCAGAAAAAAGTGTTTCCATTAAGAGGTTTCATTAAAGGAGGGTTGTGATGGGAACTTCTGGTTAGACCAATGGATTCTGACATGTGTAGGGAATATATCTATTCACACTAGTTAAACAATGAAAAACTATAGGCAATATATAGATAGATGTCGGAGGATTATTCACAAATAAACACAGATGATTGGATTTTGGTCATAGAATCTCATCTTGATCGATTAGTACAAATGTTGATGGGAGGGAATCTGATGAGATAGAATTTGGGGATTGGGCACGCTAAGCCTGTTGGTTGATATCGGTGACATATATGGATTGGGTTGAAGCACTAGAAAATACATTCAATAAATTTACATAACAAAGATTTCATCTACACTAACACAAAATGGGGACATTAGGAGGCCATTTATGGTGTTTCTCATTGTCTGGAATGATGTAAGGATCCAACATCTTGAGGGGTTTTATTAGGGAATATTCCTAATCATCACATGAAATTTCTTCTAATGTTCGTGAATTCTAGTGTTGTAAACCATCTCTAGGGGGATGGATTTTTTGAGAGTGCTGGATGTATTTGGCATTGATAGGAGGATTTTCATCCCATTGTGTCGATGATACCTACACTTCTAGGAAGTTGAATGCATAGATGAGTACATAGTATCAGTAGAGAAGGGAGGAAAGACTGATTTAGAAGGATCTAACTGATTGAAATGGGCCTAGATTATATAGTGAGTGTGAGATCTGCCTTGAGGGAAATCTAGTGGTCATGTTTCTTAGATCTATGTATAGAGACCTACTTCCATTCACCCAATCAATAACTCCCAGGCATTGGATAAAAGAAGACCACATGTGTCGGGTCCAGACCAAATAAAACTATGTTTTTGTTCACCTAGTCTTGGAGCTAGTCCTTGAACATGTAACACTACTTCAGATTGTTCCTGAGGAAAAGTTAATAGGGCCAGTTTTTGGGGAAATCAATGAGATCAGCCTCTTCAGCCTATATTAACAATGGAAGACCCAAAATTTCTTATGCCATGGAACTCCAGAAATAAATAGGATCATGATCCTTGATAAATGAGTTGATCTGGTTTCTCCTATATAGAAAAAAGACTCTAGTAGTTTGGAACTAATGAGGGGATGGATTCTGTCAAGGAGGAGGGACCCTGTTATCTCACCACTATGGTGCTGGTAGATGAGGTGGTGCCTACCAATTCTTCGGTGGGCTCTGCTAACCCGATGGTAGAGGCTGAGGTGGAGGTCAAAACCCTTGAAAGGGTTGTGTAGGTAGCTCCACTAATAACAGTTCCAATTTTCTGGGGGCCCCTACTTACATAATGGATGTTGTCGCATCCATAGCACCCCTCCTTAAAAGTGCTACGAGAGGAAAAGAAAAAATCAATATGGCTTTCTTTAAGGCCTCCTCTAAGAACATATTCTTTTAAAAAACACAAAATCCGCTAGGGATGTTTTGAGTGATTAGGGATGGAACTAATTTTGTCTCTATGTTCCCCATACACATTGCATGTAACTTCTCTTGAGTTTTTGGAATGTCGAGTTAATGCATGAGGCCCTTCCACCTATCAATAATGTCTATGTTGGGCACATATATCCTTTTAATTCATTATATGTGGTTGAAAATACTTGTCTTGTGAGTACGGAAGCTGAACTAATATCGAAACTATATGAAGAGATCCTCAAAACCAGCTATGTACCCAATGTGTAACTGGATGTATGAGACAAACACAAGAACTTCTAGTGTTCGTATGAAACACCGATTCTTGGAAGCCTCCAATGCTGGGTCCCCTTGTATAGGTCGACATCTTCATATGATGTGGGATTTGTTCAAAAATGGATCACCCATCCCGTTCATGGGGGAGAATGTGTTGTTCCCAAAATCTGGGGGTGATGACATATCAACTACCCATGTCAGATTCGGCTTTCCATCAGGTGGGATCAAGATATTTTTAGGCTTAATACCCTCAATACGGGAATCGAGATCATCGATCGGATCACCATGGTAGGGAATCCTATCCTAATGATCATTTATGACCACAAATACATTTTCAGGCACATCAAAATTATTAGTGTACCAAACGACTCATGGAGTATCTGGTGGAACAATTTGGGGGGATATTAGAGGATTTACCTATGAAACAACTATGGAAAGAACCTATATAGCCACCTATGCGGCTTCTTGGGAACACCATGTACAACCAGAACTCAGAGAAGAGTCTTAGGTATCTCAGGTGGATTCTATAATGAATTCCATGATTTATTACCATAAACTATGACATATACACTATGTAGATGGGTATGAATGTCGAGAAAACCAGGATGTATCTCATGTTGAGGAGTTGTACCTATGATTTTTCCCTTGTAGGGTATATTTGGGATCATATTCGAGATCTTTGTAATCGATACACCATTCGGCATCAGACTCGGTGGGGAACACATCAATGATCCTTCTCTTCGCCATGAGATTTTGATGCAACACAACCTGTTTGGGATCATACTCCATCATTAGCCCTGAATTAAATGGGTTGAAGGGTTTAACAAATCCAGGGGGGATTTTCCCTTGGTAATGTCCTAACTGAGAAGTAGTGAGTCAGCCGGCTGTAAAAGAATACTAAAGTTCCTTCCAGGATGAGTGAAAATTCCTCTAAGATCCCACAAATTGTTTCCACCCATGGGGTATGTTCTCTTCAAGGATTTCCATCTCAACATTTTTCTATGGGTGTTCAGCCATGTTGACTGTGAATGTTCCTGAAATCTTGTACTTGATATAACCAAGTGAGTTAGGAAGTTAGAGAATCAGGTTAAAGTAAAGAGTTTCTTACTACCCACAACAATAGATTTTAACACGTATGGACAATGTGAAAATAACATTTTTAATCACAATGAATATCTGGATGAATATGTGTCAAATAATCTGAGGATAACTAGATGATGCAGGGTGATGGGCCATGGGATGTGTGGAAAACTCAACATGTCGTCATTTCTCTCCAATATCATCATAGTTTTTTTTCTCCTTTTAAAATCCATTAGACGATTATGGATGGGGAAATGAATCAATTATTTGTAATGGAGGAGGCACATATCATCTTCCTCATTGAGGGACTCTGGGATGCTAAAGTATGGGGTTGTAACCGGCCAGAACATCTCACAGACGTCATCCATGGTGAGAAGGTCCCACAAGCTCCTTTACTCAGAAGAGGGATTTCTTATTGGATTTAACCATTCGTCAATTGGGGTGGATGGGGAACTAGAAATGACATGGATACAGATGGATATGGTTATGAGATTATTGGTGGGGAGAACGAAAAGAGATCCCAAAAACAGTTGCATGATGGGTTGTCACTTATGGAATGTACTGATTGCATCACCTAATCCCTATTGGGAATTGTTTTAACTAGTAAATCCTGTACAAGGGGGTGGTTATTTTTAGAACATTGATATGAATTAATTCATATACTAAACCCTAGAACTACTCTCCATTTTTTCTTGTTGAGGTAGGGAGTGAATCGGGAAACAAGAGGGAAGACTTCACAACAAGACCCTATAAAGGATCAAAATCATCTTCCTCTTATATGTATATTATGAGGGTACTCAAGGATATATTGTATCCTTCTTTATGGGAGGATGAAGCTGACATGGTTTTCTCTTCCCCGAGACCCAGATATACAATATTGAGTTGAAGACTCAATCCCCATGTATCATTCAGCTTCAGAATCAAAAAAGTGAACTGGGTTGATGACGACCAGGAAGATCCAAGGATTATTCATATGGCGGTGGTAGTTCTCCCTCCGGCTCCAATATGGTTCTTGGGGGTAAGGTTAATATTAGGAAAGGGGATTATATCCATGTAGGTCGGTGCTAGATCAAGGAGGACCATAGGACGAGTTGGATAATATATGTGGAGGACCATTATACCAGATGTTGTTGATGTCGGGGTACATCCTCCATGATTAGATGGGGTGGGAGGGGCACCCTGGAATATGTTGAATAAAACACAGGGGGGATCTCATTGCCTATTTCATGGTGTGTAGGGACAACCTCTATGTTACGGACTACTAGATTATGGAGGACCTCCACTAGAGCGAGTGATGAAGTGATGGAGATCATCATGTTTACAACATTAAATATGGGGAAAACTACCGTATATGAGATCATGGGCATGGGGTGGACTTCTGTGGGGGGCGTCGATGAGGTGAGAGTGGGGAGGCACTCCACTTGGTCTGAAAATGGTGGAATGAGGAGGCCCTCCATGATGAGTGCAGGAAAAGGGGGGAAATCCACATAGATTGATAATGGTATGGGGGTGGCCTCCATACATAACTCTATCAAAAAAGGTTGGTCCTTGTTTGTGGGTACCTATGCCAGTGACTAGAAAAGTCAACCTAGACTTCCTAATGGGTGGTTGGGGCCTCAATCCCAATTGGGAGTAGAGGTTCACCTACACTTTATTTATAATGGATGGATAGTGTGAGTCACTGGTGGCATAGGAGACTAATGCTATAGAAGATGGATCCATTGAAGAGAATCCTCCTATGACAATGCCTATAATAATTTCTAGGTCTACCAAACTGGGGATAGCTATGTAGGGGTATAGACCACCTACTCCTCAGTCTGTGAGTCTTAATGGTGGAATTGACATAGATTTGTGGGATCCGTCCTTTGTATATCCTTGGAAGAAGTTCAATCTAGGATTAATTTAACATTTCATACCTCCTCGGTGTAATTGATTTAATCAAAGGAGCATTCCTGGGAGAGACTCTAAAAATGGTTGGATTTGGGAGTGGGGGGAACTGACTCCCTATGTGTCCCTTGGGGGTGGAAATAATGAAGAGGAAAAAAAGGCTCCAGATCTTGGTGGGCCATATCTCTAGTAAAAAATGGAACCTTAGTGTTCTTATCAATGAATAAGAGTATCAATCACCCTCCTCCGGATACAATCTGGGTGTGAGATGGGGCAGAGGGACCAATATTTTTAGCCGAGGAGTCCATGGTTGTGGAGGTAGAGCCATGCGGGAACACAACAAAATATTTCCTCCTACCCCTACCTCTACGGGTGGGGGAGATTACCTCCCTATAACTATTTTCAGGGTCCTTCTAAGTTGGATGATTCAGCTATCAGTATAAATATTGGTAAAAAATTCCCAATTCCCCATCACTATTCAGTCTTTCATTATTGGAGTGAAAGATACACACTAAAAATGCCACAGATCGGGGTGCCCAACAATTAACTGTTGTAAACTATCGTGATTTCCAATACAAAACCAATATTTTCTTGATGGGACCTAGCACTAGATACATGAATCTAGTGACATGATCATCTACTGATGTATCACACATTACAAAACCCAATATTTAGGGAATATTACCACGTTAGGTTCACCATTTTCTTTTCCAAACACATTTTCCCCAGGGCGTGCCTTTCCATTCCTTCATGTTTGGAACACTTCGGTCGTATGGTCACACTGAACCCCCACATTATTTCATTCAATAGGTTGTTGGCATCCCTTAGTTCATTACAGATGTTTTCATATTCATTGAAATAGAGTGATGTGTTGTTAGTTTATCCTACCATGGAATCATCCTCAGACCATTTACCGTATGTAAGGTCTCCCTGATAGATTAATTCATTAATTGTGAAAATTATTACCATTTCCATCTATTATGGGACACCATTTAATTACACTATTTCCTCCAAGACATTACAAAATCTCATGATGGGGAATAAAATTTCGGTAATAGGGTAGTCTAGCTGAGGCATCTGTGATATGTCTTGATTCTAGAACATTATAAAACTAGTATTATTCATCATTATATAGATTTTCAACGGCTCAGTAACCTGAGGCTTCCCAAATTGACTGTAGGGTATCTTATTCTATAGGAATTTATCAATGGGTTTCCTCATCTTCTCATGCTTAACTCTGTGATTTCCCTGAGTTTAACGTCTTATGCAGGCAGATCAGACTTTTCAGAACACTAATAAGAGTGCACAAGATGGGTACATCACTTAGAGGGACCACCTGTAGGTTTTACCGAATGGATGGATTAAAGTGCCCAATGAAGACCGACCTAGTATATAGTGTCCCTAAAAAGGGATAGTTTGATACTGTTAAGGATGATCAGGACACTCCAAGGGGTGGATCAGGGAAGGTAGACCTTAATGTGGCGAACAACATGGTTTACCATAGGTTGGGATAGAACCTATAAAAGGATTCCTATGTACCAAGTATAGTTTACTAAGATCCAAACCCATGTAGTTTTAATGGGTGATTCATGTATTCCACATGGTTAGCTTCCTTAGTGCTTCAATGAGAGATGATACTGGTGGGAATTATACACTACGATGGCATGGGTGTTTCTAGGAGGAGAATTCCAATGAATAAATGAGGATTACATTCCAAGACAACTCATATGGATGGAATGAGATCATTGGGATATGGCGGCCTAGGTAAATTCAAGATGGACATCAAGGAATTGTCAAAGGGAGAAAATGGAATGGAAATAATGAGGAGATAATGGTGTAGGGATTGAAACTCATGGGGGTTTCATAAATATCCTTGTCGCATGGAATCAATGTCCATGTGGTTTTGGAAGGGGTGAGATGACTCACCTAATGAGGTGGCTCATGAGAATAGACTCATGTATGGGACCAAAAAGTTGTTTAACCATTGGTTTATGCATGATCTTATTGAATCCCATTAGATAAGTAGAGGGAAAAATGGTACATGAATGAAGGGGTTGGACTTCTGAGATGATTCCAACATACACTTCACAATATTAGAAAAGATAAAATTCCATGTTGGTCCAGAATGGGGAATAGAATCGGGTTGAAAATAAAGAATAGTGTCCAGGATACATGATGGGGATGATGCATGGTTTGCACCCCATTGCAGGAGGGGCACTCTTTGTTGGAGGATTATTGTGATGTTTGATGATTCTTTGTGGTTAGTCCATCGGGTGGATCAAAACACCTCATGGAGGCGGATCTAGGAGATGTGTTCCATTGAGAGAATATCTAACATTATTAGAGTACATCCTGGGGAGGGAGCACTGAGGTTGATAATTGGTCGGGGTTGAACCTCAAGGAATATTCCTATGTATCCTATGTAAAAGACAGGGCAAAATCCCATATAGTTTGAGAATATTGTTTAATTTCATGTGGGATAAGGGTGAATTGAAGTGAAGTGGTTGGGAACAATGGATGATGGGATTAAACCTTAGGGAGGCTTCAAATGTATCCCGATGATAGGGAATCAAAGTACATGTAGTTTAGATAAAGAGGCATGGGGCTTATTCACTATAGAGTCCCTAAAGAGATGTCGTGTTTGATGCTTACTCTAATCCCACTTGAGTCATAGTTAGTGTGAGAAACTAGAGTTAGTAAGAGACCTGACAATCACATTGCATGAGATGCATCCCTGAGGAACTGTGTAGTCCGTACACATGGTTTTCATCCCAGGGAAATGTTGATTCATACATACACCATGAGGGAAGACAGAGGAGGATGTCTAGATATACAATTAATATATATCCATTGTATAGTTATCATGCAACCAAGGTGTGTCGGAGCCTACACATAGGCTGCTTGAGGAGAACACAGTGATACTGTCAAGAGGTAAATATGAAGTTGACCTAAAATAAGGGGAATCAAATGCTACATGTCCCATCCCCTCCCTAGTCCACTCAAGTATACCACACATTTATAAACTCATAGATTAACTTAGTGTGTTGGGGATGATTATTTCTTGAAATTTTAACATCATGTATCAGGGATGAGGATTACTCAGTCCCTTCCCCTAGAAAATAAATAACATGTACCAATTTGTACGTGGGGAAGTGGAGCCATAAGAAATTCATGTCATTAACGAGGTGGAGGAGTGGTCACTTGAGGTTCTTACATTAGGTTCACTATGTGATGATGCATTAGCCATAAGTGAGCCTATGTGAAGAAGCATAAGGAAAGGCACTGAAACATTAAACACCACTAAACATACCAAAGAATCACTTCGTACAACCCTAGGTTTCGAATCTGAGAAGGGTTCATTAAGAAAAATGCATCAGGTATAGGGACGTTGCTTTGGAAAGGAACTTTGAGGAATAAGGGGTCTTTATGAGGGAAGGGTGCTCTGTGAAGGATGGTTGCTTCACAGTGGAGAGGAGAATTGTGATGTAATGTCTTGGGTAGAGTATAGATGTTCTCTAGAAAGGATTTTATTATCTTCAGAGAGCTCTAAAAAGTAGTAATGCTTTGCAGATCCTTGAGATTCCATAAGAGGATACATCCTTTTCAAAGGGTAAAAGCCTTCACTATGGGAATCCCCACCATAGGTGGGGGACATAATAAATGAAAAGTGGAATAATCAGATATCTTGAGTACCTTAAGTGATCCATTTTTATTATGATGAGATTATCATATTGGGATATAGGAATAAAAAATATTAGATTAACAATGGTTTGAATGGTGGGATCCTACTATTTAATGGAAGTGGTGGTCTGAAATTTTTATAGAGATGGCTACAGAGAACATCATGGGAACCGTGAAGGAAACAAAGAACCACATAGAGAGCATGATCCCTATTATTTCCATGAGGGTCGTGGGACATAGGAGAGGAGATCCATTCACATTCAGGTCTATGATGGAAATATGACTCTATGAAGGAGATCTGTTCATGATTGGGAACGAAATGGATGTGCGGCACCACCGAGGAGATCCTTTCCCAATTAGTTGTGTGCTTGAAGTGGGACACCATGGAGGAGATCTGTTCACGATTGGGTCCTTGATGTCAGTGAGACTTCATGGAGTATATCCATTCATTATTCTTTCTATGAATGGTCTTTAAGGAGAATCTCTATAAAACAGAACCCCATTGATGACATAACCAAACATCTTGGTTCCCTATTTCGCATTGAACCGGATGTGACTATAGTTATCCCTTCTGGAAAATGTCCTTCAATGAAAAAATTTCACATTCTTCTATGGTACCCTATGGGACACCTGAAACATCAAACCAATAACACACTATGGCAACTGAATCTGAGTTGGATGAATCTCTGAAGCTAAGAACAAAAATAAAACTATATGCATGAGTATTATAACTCAGTAGGCTTATAGAAAAAATCTATTCCCATTAGAATTTACATTAAATAAAATTTTCATTGATTTTAGGTTTGAACTGTAATATATATATTGTTTTTACACATTTTCTCTCTATAGAAAAATAGGGCCCATTGCCTTTTTTCAATAAAAAAAGAAGATTTACTTTTCTCTGGGAATATATTTTCATTTTAAAGGATATGATGTTTATACTAAAAAAGGAAGGAAATAAATGAAAAAAAATCAATTTTTTCCAGAAAAATATATAGAACCATTCTACAATTTTTATCAAGAATCTCCACTACATAAGGGAATACGATCAACAATTATACATCATGATCAATGGAAAACATCACATAAGTGTATCCAATAAGCACATGAATCACAATCATCCTCCAGAAATAACTAAGTGACAGTCCAAATGGGAGAACCTGGGAGATTTTGAATAGTCTTGAAAATACTATACATTTGAATCATCCTAAAATCACACCCCACCTAATGACCTAATAATGCCCTAATGCCCGATTTCCGCCGTACATTCCTGACCGAGGGGCCCAAAACCGTTACAATAATAAAAAAACATCACTATGATATTAGCCACCACCCGATGAGTAATCGAAACTAGTAAAGAAGTCATTCACCGAAATATTAATCCATATTTTGGGATCCCATGATTAGACTATGGGGGTGATCCACCAATGTTAAACATGCAATCCAGTCAGAAGAACATCCATCATACACAATCAACACACACACAAAATGTCACTCCTGAGTCACCCAAAGGAACATGTCTGTTTCCATTCAACTATTTCATCAAAATGGAGTCCTAATCAGTGGACCTACCACAACATACACATAACAACAGAAATATAACCATCCAAGGAGAGTTCTCTAGTGAAACCATTTTATGAGTACAAATCAGCCCTTGCACAACCATCACATTTCCATTTATTAATGAAAGAACCACAAACACATTAAATGATTTCCAATGAATGAATTAAAAAAACATTAAATTTCCAAAAAATTGATCCCCATTTTATAAATATATTGTATAACCCACCAAACATTTACAACCCATTCCACTCTTAAAAAACAACTATTTGCATACAAATGCCAACTGGGAAATTTGATAAATAGTTGGGATGTATATTCAATAAAATAGTTTCTGTAATAAAAATAATAAAATGTTATCATTTTATTTAATAAAAATTATTTATTATAAAAACCATAAATTACTAACTGGCCTTATATAATAATTCAAAAAAATGAAATCAATAATTCTTTAATTTAAAGGACAATAAAAAGGGATCCTACCTCAAACATGCAATTTTTTTACGACCACTCGAACCAAACCTTCATGATTAAATGAACATGAATATAGATATCCCTAGGTATAATGCACATATTCCCTATGCCAATAGGTAATATGTACAAAGATGGCATATATATATATATATTCTTTACCCTATGCATGTATATCTAGGCGCTCTCGACCCCACAACCCAAAATCACCACAGCAAGGTCCAATGCACTCTATAGACACTACTTAGAACTCAAACATCAAAAAAACCAATAAAATATAATTAATTCAGAACCAAGGAACCACGATATGATCCGAAAACCAAAACACATTTATGAAAAACAATGATAAGGGATAACACAATTTTTAAAGGACTATATTCATATAAATTCCCATCCATGCGTGCAATACATGCACCCATGGATGTGCTACCATCCTATGGTACTTTCCACAAGTCCATGAAAACATCCAAAACATATTTTAGAGCAACCCCACATGTTTTCCAACCTGAAACAATAAGCCATTAACAAAAATCATGCTTTGAGAAATTACGAATTCACAAACACAACACCAACATAAAATCCATCAATTATAATAAAACATAATCAAATCAAAAACCTTTTCTAGAGAACCCAATTATGTTTAAATAAAAACATGACATGTTATTAAACACTTAAAATGCACAATTACATTGACATGACTAATGATTCATATGAAATCATATTTTTAAACAAATATATCAATTAAAAAATATCACAATCATCCAAATAGATTTACCATAGAGGTCAGAAACATTTTTACCCATTTATATAAGAAATTGCATAAACTATTTCATGTGACCACACAATGGACTAAATAATGAATTACCCTAATTTTTTTTATGAAATTATTTTAATATGGAAAAACCATATAATGACATCCAATAGTACTACTGTTCTAAGAATCATGTATAAAAATTAATTGAAACCATTAAATCGTCAAAATATTGCTATAGAAAGTAACTTAAAGTACCCACCTATGTTATTAGTGTGAAATCAAGACAAAACTATCGGAGGAGGGAGTGAACTCACTGAAGACCAAAATGCACACCCTAAAAATTGAGATAAATGCACCAAGCATGAACACAAGCCATTATTGTTTGGTTAAGATGATGAAAACCCCAAAAAATTGGAATAAATACACACTAATGGAGGAGGGAATCGGCCAGGGAGTCACGATTAGAGAGGGCACAATCAAGGGAGGTGTGGCCGGAGCGGAGACCACTAGTAAGAGGATGCACAGTCAAATAGGAGTCATTCCATCGAAAGGGGAGGCATGAGTAATCCATGTGGGGGGAGAGGAGCTTCATATTGGGGAGACCATTAGTAGGAGAGGATGATTTCTGGAGGAGGAGGGCACACCGAGAAGGGAGGTCGCCTGGGGTCGAGTGGTGCGGGAAACAAGGTAGATCATGTGTCGTGTATGGAGAAGAATAGAGGGAGGTGTAATCCCTCTAAATATTCCACATAAAAGAATAATAATAATAATAATATTTTAATAATTATAACAATGTAATAATAATCTTAATAATTTAATAAAAATAATAATATTCATAATAAAAATACTATTATTATTATTATTCAATTTAAATCTTATTTCATTTCATTTTCATTTTGTTTTCATTTAATTTTATTATTTTTAAACATATGGATTATAACATGGTTTGGCTGCATGTTTTATTATACGTCCTACCAACCATGCAAAAAATAATAGAATGAAGGTGAACAATTAAAAATATTCGTCATAGTTACCAAACCATGCACCAACTTTGTTGGATGCCTCTTCATGATTCCTAGAACTGAACCACACGATTGCCGCATGGTTTCCCAATAATGCTCAAGCAGTGCATATAAGACAAAAACACACATTCAAATTCCAAAGTTCAAAATTATAAAATGGGGCTTATCCCGAACCTCAACCTAAATGATCCCAAGCCAGGAAAAGAATAATATAAAATTGACTCAAATTCAGGGCGTGATAGGGGTTGTATTTTATATTCACATTAGCTCTATGATGCACTCGTCTCATTAATCTAATGAATCAAACAAAACACCATTAATTGTGATCCTATTCACAGGAACTAGAAATTGGGATAAGTACAATACGGATAATTTATATTATCAACATAGTATAAGGATGATTAAAAACTAAATAATCCTACGAAATTCCCTGGACATTACTTCCAAACTTCTTATGGGTCCCAAAGAATTCCAACCTTGGAAATTACATACCCGTGGAACCATATAATAGGAATACCTAAAATACACTTTTATAGTTTCTCATAAATCCTATATACTTGAATTGTACTCAATATAATTTCATGGGGACATACTTTAATTTATTAGTTATGTTATTTTATATTGATATCATTAATAAACACCATTGTGAAGGAGATGAGATACCCTTGAAAATATTCTTCGTGGGAGTTGTGAACATCATTGGAGGATTTTACACCCAAAAGTGGGATGTCACGATATTGATAATGTAATTAAATACTCTTATATGTACTATTAGTATTTATCCTCCACTTATACATGATGGAATTGGTAGAATGGGCTTGGAAAATAATGGTAATATACATGGTTCTCTCCCACTGGTAAAATAACTCTTCAATCCTCTAGAACTAGTGTTTATTATTCAAGGTCACCTGGTTCAGAATCCCATACTCTACACAAAACCAATGAATACCATCATCTTAATTTACATACAACAACAGAAAAATATTTTGAGATGTGTTCATTCTGATTAAACCTTTCACCTCCCAATCCCCAATCTATACATTGTGATCCATCAACATAGTTTATTCCATATAATATGGGGGAGTAAATATAAGTTGATCAAATGGATATAATTTGAACATAATGAAAATTACTATCATAAAAGGGAAACTAGAAATTTAATCTTGGAAGTCATTCTGATAATGGAACAACAACCATGGAAAGCAATCATTTACTAAAAAAATTTCCAAAATAACCAAGCATATTAAATGAACTGTAATAGCTTATATCTATCTTGGGTCATGTTAAATTGTTCTAGATCTAAAATCCCATTAAATGGTAATCATAAAAATCTACCACTTTGGAATATTAATGGATACACATCTCCTATATAAAACATTTTGTTCTTGATAACAATTCGGACAGTCTATGTTAAACATCACATAGAATATAGTCATCTCAAGGGTCATGAAATTTTCTAAATGTCCATAACCATTAGTAACAACAAGGAATCAGGGAAATATCTGAAGGTGATACACTTGGTTCCAAAAGGGGTTTTCTAGAGACAGAAACTCCAATGATATCATTACCAGTACATCATGTATAATGAACTAGAAATTCATTTGATTGAATTTTACTACTGAATAAATTATTTTGTCATACATAGAATCAGAATATTATACCATGAAAATAAATAAAATATAAAATAAAAATAAATTTATTTAAAAAATTTGAAGGATAAATTTTGAGAATAAAAATTTCCAAAAGAATTGAAATTATTGTTATGGATAAAAAAGAAAAAAATTAAAATAATAATTCGAAAATTTATATCTTCTAGATCCCCTAGAAAAATAAAACACATGAAAAAAACTTTAGAATTGATTTATAATTTTAGTAATTAATTATGAATTTTATAAATTAACATATATATATATATATATATATATATAACAATTAGTGTAAATCTATGTGAAGATATAAGTGAATGAATAATGATTGATATTTGAGGCATTTATTGGGGGTAAGTAACTATATGAGCATTAAAAATATTTCTATAAACATTGTAATGCAATAGTGGAAGTAGTAACCTAACTATTTCAATAGTAATCAAACCATTATGAATAGTAATCATACCATTAAAATAGTATACTAAACTATGCAATTGTAAAATAATATTTATTCATCTTTATAAATGAATATATTCAATATTTAAAACATTTTATAATTAAATAAATGTTTTCAAAATTATAAAAGTATGGTAAAAATTTATGTAAGAAATAAATATTTTGTTAGTATTTTTAGTAAAAATTTAATTAATTATAGTAAATTTTATTTTCATAAAATGATGTTTTAAATTAATATTATATTTCATTATAATTATGAATTGATTTTAAGATTTCTTAAATACTTTTTAATAGATTAGAAAAATGATCATAATATTGAAATTCATATTTCATAAAATAAATTAGTATTTAATTTAAATATATAAATTTATTAACATATAGAATATTATTTTCATAAAATGTGTTTAATTTCAAACACTAACTAATTGAAACACGATTTGTGTTAATTTATTTTATGTTTATAAAATAGTTTATTTTTTGGGGATCAATGAAATAAGACTAAATATAGTATTTCACATTATAAGCTAAATACGTTATTCTTTCAGTTGTGAATGATTTCTGAATACAGTAGCTTGAGAAAAAATGAACCAATTACTTAAAAACCACAGAAGAATCCATAAAATTCATAGTCTTGAGCCAAAACAACAAACTAATGAATACAATATTCAAAACACCTCTCTACTCCAAATTATAATTACAAACCCTGATAACCCATTTTCCGGAACCTTATAAGAATTTAATATTTCCAAATTTCACTCAATTTTTCATATGAATAAAATTCACAACATCCTAGTTTTCAAGTATCATCTAATGTCAAATTCTATGTTCCTTATAGAGTTTTTTCCTAGAGTGGATATTCCAGTGGTAATATTTTATAACTTCTACTTTTAAATTATTTTCAGCTTCCACCTCCTCCCCATATCTATAATATAACATGAAAAATAACTATAGTATCACATATATATATATATATACTAATATTCTGTTTATAATGAAATTAATACCCTCAACCCTCTTCTTTTCTCTTCTTATTCTAAAAACTAAACCTTTCTCTGTATTTTATTGGTTCACGTCTATTGGGGATGACGATTTTTCATTTTCCATTATCTCATTCATGTTTAGACAGAAAATTATTTTGAAGGTTAAAAATGATGATAATAAATATATTATATCATTTTTATATTTTTAATGAATATATATACATATTATTACAGTAATTGGAAGTATATCATGAATGTTGGTAAACGGTATAAAGGAACTAACCACATAACATTATCATTTTTACTATGTTAATCTTGACTATGACAGAACAAAAAAGGATATTTGGGAATATTAAAATTTATATAAGGAAATTAATATCATTTACATTATATTTTGGTGTTGTTTTATAATTTTTATGAACTACCATAATTTTAGACATGTGATCCGACAATATAATTAGTAAAAGATTGGCCTCTAGAAGTGGAATTAAATTTGATATCAAATTAAAAGGATTATAATTGATCATAAAAAATATAGTAAACAAAATATGTACTAAATAGGTTTCAAATTGTGTAATTAATTAATATTGTTTGATTAACCATGATTGTATGTTCCTTCTCATAGTGATTCAATAACCTAATTTATGGGATCTCCTCGAACACTATTATATTTGAGAATATTCTTTCTCTCTATAAGAAAACATTTTAACTAAAAATATTTTATATACTTACATATAATCAATATGTCTCACTTAAATATATAACAAGATTTATTCATTGTTTATTGATGGTTATATACATGTTTCAAATTTTTCACTATTAAATTTGTCTTGATAAGATAACAAAATAAAACAGAGCTTATCTGGTTTTTATCCCCATAAATTTTTTTCTCGGAAATTTTTTAAAAATACCTTGTTTTTAAAATTACTCATCTTACCAAGGATCCCAATTTTATTTCATTTTCATTTTATTAATTCCATATAATTCATAAATAGAGTCTTTCATAGAAATCATTATGATATTCCATGTTGTAATATAATATATCAAGATTATATAATATATATTTCATTCCATGGGTAATTAATATGTTTATTCGTTAAATATTTTTTCACATCCTAACACACACATGAATATACATGTTCTGATGATTGAAATACGATATCACTCTATTTAATTGGTATTTTTTATCTCACAATAAAATTTCAATGGGACTAGGGTGTAAACCCAATCCATGAAATGATTCAATAAACTAGGTGACTGTTTCATTGAATATATGATTGAATTATTCTTATACCATGTTTAATATCATTTCAAAATTCCTATGTTGGCATGGTATTATTATTACATGTTATTTATTTAATTTCTCCATATGATTATTCATGAGACTATACATTAATGATATCTTCTTATGCCATTATACACATAAGATATAATTCAATACCAAGTTTATTCCCTTACTAAGATTTACACATCACCCCATTCTAATTTGTATTCCTTAGGATATTCTATAATGTTTTTTGATATTTAATGGATTTAATATCCCATTATGGAGAGTAAAATATATATTATGTTTTTAGTTTATTTTTGATGATTTATTATCTCAATCATCCAATGATACTAATACTCATTATATTTTGGTTATGATTATTATATTTTTATATAAAAATAATATAATAAATTATGTAAAAGGATTATTTTTCAATTCATTTCCATCACCAATTTTAGAAAATATCAACTAATGAGAAGCAATGGTATAAAAAACAGTTTTATAAAGTGTATTGGTGATCAAAATTATACCTTGAATGATTCATGGTCCCTCTCCATAGTCAATCCAAAAAATTACTCTATGAACCAGATAGGAATCAATTCCAAAGCTCAGTACCTGAAATTCATGACACATCTGATTCACTATTCTATAAGGTATATGAACCAAATTTTGAATTCCTATACTAATCACACTAGTCAATGCCTGAATCAGACTCGAACACTAATTAGACCACAAAAATGAATCTATTGATAAGTATCATTTGACATTGCATATATTACTACACTGATGAAAAATAGTAAATGGATTCCAAGAAAATAGCTAAAAATAACAAATTTTTCTATATTTGGAACACTAATGACAACATCAACTGATAGACAGTGTCGAAGAACCTCTGTCCTCCAAATGATGGTTTTAGTGACTCTCCTATGAATCCTCAACTATCCCCTTTCATCTATGAAAATTAACACTAGTAAATCCAATATTATATGAATGAAGATATACAAAACTATACTCCCATTGAAACATCATGATTATCTGGGCCTTATGGAATGCCATCATGTATGTCATTAGTTTGTAATTCCTTACCTGGAACCTCATATCAGGATTATGTCTCATCTCAAACATTAGGTCCTTCTATGTCTCCATCCATTCCCATAATGGAGTAATTCCTACTATCTCAATGATATTTCGTAGTTAATTCAACAACATCATTGATCATTGGTTATGCTTCATTAACAAATTTGTATGGTTGATATTCAATGTACCCTAGAATAATTGTACAATGAATATGTCCTTGCATGAAATCACCAAGAGGAAGAGTGATTGCCTTTGCCAACTGACGAACGCCTTTCATAGGGTGTGGCAAAAAAATTATTTCCAAAGTTAAAATTTAGTTATGTGGTTGACCTAGGATGTCTCTTGAAGAGGAGTGCACACAAAACGAGTTGTCACATTAAAACGAGGGTAAAAAAATGTTGTGTTTTTGAAATGAAATTTGAAATTAAAATGATTGAAAAACTATGATATTTAAAAGGGTGATTAGGTCGGGGTCAGTTTCCTAATTATAATTATATCCTTGTTCAATTTAATTCAAACCACTTCTTCGTAGTTGATTAAAGTGAGTTTCACAATCGTTTCCTCTCACTTCCTTGGTGAAATTATTATTGTGAGAGAAAACCATACCAAGATCTTGGTTTGGTCAACTCTCCTTCCTTGTGTAAAATAGTTGTATTGAATATCCTTAATTTAAATAGGCAATACCCGATCGGGTTTTGTTTATCCCAAACAATCAAGAACATTCACTACACCTTTTACACATAGTGACGATCGTCGAGTACTTCACCACTAATTCCTGGTTTATTCCATCGTATATAAACCAGAAATTAGTGGAGGGAGATATTGATTATTTTACCATGGAAAAAATAAATAACGGAATTAATATTCAAGAACGATCGAACTTGATAATAAAATCCGCTATAAGAAATTGAAAACAACTTTGAAGAAGAAATATATTTATTCAATTGCGTCCAAGAACTCAAACATTACAATGTAGAAAACCAACCCTTCCCCAATCACTCCAAAAGATTACCCCACCATGGTAAGGGTAATAGAGATGAATGAGGAAGAAGAAGAAATTACAAAACTATGAAAAAGAAAATAAATAAGAGAATGCTGAAAAGTTCTCCTTCTTGGTATCCTAGAAGGAATGGTGTGGCGAATGGATGCCTTGAGAGGGTGGAGCTCTCCTCCTTTTGTAGCCAGAATGTTTCCCCCGAATGTCGACGCGTTGTAGCCCAATTAAATGACATCTTCACGCATTGTTACCTTCTTGAATGTTTTTCAGAATTCCCTTGTCCGTGTCTCCTCAAACTCTCAGAGGATTTGAACATGTATTCTGAGAGTTATGGCCGTTTTACTAGGAGAATTTATTCTGTCCAGTCAGAATCTCCAAAACAAAATCCTCCGGATAAGGGTGATTTAATGACCCCATAAATGGCCAATTCACTCGGTGCTTCTTTAATAAAAGATTCTCCAAAACTCCTTGCTCGTCCACCCACCGAATTTCACAAGCTTTGGGCCCACAGTGGATGCGTTATGGATCCCACATCAAAACTAGGCAGAACTGAAAACAGTTTTCTTGAGCCAACATGTGTGCTTCTTTTGAGCTTCCATATGGCCGATTCAGATTTTAGTCCAAAAATTGTAAATGAAGCCCTGGATGTGTAGAATCGGGAAAAGAAATAATTTGGAAATTTGTATTAGTGTAGATAATGTTATTTCCAAACTACCAAAATAACTTAAAACTGTTAAAAATCCAAAATGGCCAATTTTTACTATTCGGCTCAAATTAACACCATTATCAAAAAAATGAAACAATTCATCTTAGAGGAACAATTTTGTGGGTTTAAAACAATGATATTCAATATAAATTAATTTAAAATATTTGCACTATCAATTCCCCCACACTTAGCACTTGGACTCCTGGACAAGTAAAAATCAAATCAAATCAAATCCAAAACACATATCAATGAGATCAATAAAATCAATTTCATGAAACAAAAAAATATCATGCCTCATCAAAAACTGTTATTTAAAGTTCTCCATTTAAGATTTTAATATATTTACACTTCATTTCTTATCCCATGAACACAAAACACCTACCTCACATGAATTTTCTCTCATCTCACAAATGTAAATTCTGAACAAGGCTTTTCTCATCCAAACTCACACAAGAGTCACCATAGGATTGATAAATTCTTACTTTTCCACCTGATGTGAGACAAGGACATGTGCTTCTCCTGAGGACTTTCAGGGTTTTTCTGTTGCTTCCGGTTGGTAGTATTTAGATGTTAAAAGTTCTGAGGCAGAAAAAGGAAGGCTTGGCTCTTATTGAAGCAAAATTGCATGATTCTAATTTTCACCCAAATATGGTCTCCTTCAATTCCCCTTTGTTGAAAATATGCTCCATCATCATTCAATCAGCTCAGCAGCAAAAATTTCAATCTTTTCAAACATGATTTTTTTAAAGCTCCAGATAGGCACATCTTTCTTTTTATATTGGAAGTTCCAGAAAGGCACAACTTCTCTTGTCATAAAAGCTCCAGAAAAGGCACAGCTTTGAACAGAATAATTTTTCAGCATCACACACATCTCTTCCACAATTTATTTTCCACCCAAAGTATAACCAAATGAGGTAGTACACCAGAAGACATCTTCCCCCACACTTAATTTCAACTCGATCATGCAATTTCACTTCAAGAGCAGGTAGGATAGGGAAAATTGGCTTGTAATGTGGCTAACCTAACAGGAAATTCATGGATACTAGGGGCTACAATGAAGGATAAATGTAAAGGTGGGACATAATGAAAAAGATTAATTTGAAAAGGGGGCTTCAAACAAAATAAATTTCTCAATCATTTAAAACACAGGTACCCCATCCCTTATGTTTTTAAAGGAATAAATCAAATTCTGGTTAAAGCAAGCATGGTCTGGTTCTCTTAAGAAATGAGGTGAATGAAAAGAATATGACAAAAATGGTTCAGAAGCCTCACAGGAAAGTTATTTAAAATATATAGACAGTGAAATATGGCATGAGATTCAAAAATCAGTGTACTTTTCAGGAAATTCCAAAAAAAAATTGAACTTCAAACAAATTCATTTCACCATTCATTTAAGCTTGGTTTCATGAAATAGATTGGTTCACTCACTAACATGGGTTTCAAAAATGGTATTGATAATCTTTTCAGCTCAAAAGTTTCAGAAACACACCACACAAAAATTTTAAAACACACAATTTTTTAATTTTTTTTGAAAACAATCATCAAATAAAAATCATATACTACCAAGGTTCCCTCCCCCACACTTAACTGATGCAGTGTCCTCGATGCATTCAAGTGGATTTAACATGTAAGTATATTTTTTATTGAATCACAACAGCAAGAAAGTGTGAAAGAGAGGTACAACCTGACTTATTTGTAATGCAACATTGAGTTTGACTCCTAAGTGTTGCTCTTTGAAAACATAAAAAAAGTAAAAAAATCATAACATAATAATTTTTTTAAAAGAAATGAAAACAGAAATTGAATACGAAAAAAAGGAAAAATCTTGGTATAATCCCCCAAGTGGGACCTAGGTTTTGACTGCATCCGGAGGGGCGGTTCTAATAAGTTATCCCCAATCTGATGGTGGGTGAGGTTTCTTGCTCATGAACCAACAAAAACATTTCTTTCCAGGAGGAAATTCTTCCTTTTTCTTGAGGATTCCAACAATTAAATTCACCAAGTACACCCACATTGTAATGAGATTATACATTCATGGTGGGGTTAGGACAATGAATGAGTCCTCCTCTTTCTTGGGTTCCGCATGAACAACATATTCTTTATTATCCAATGGTTCCTGGAGTTATGATACATCTGGGGAAAAATCAAAGGGAATGTCAGAGTTTAATTCTATTTGAAAAAAATAAAGCATGAAGAATCAATATAAAATTCTTCCCTTTCAAAGTAAGTAGCTTATGTCTCATTTTCCTTCAGAAAATCCACTTTGATCTTCTGATGTTCTCCCTCCATTATTTGTTCAATAGGTTTGCGGAGCTCTAGATTTTCCTCCATGAATGACTTTTCTTTTTCATCGTCTTCCTCCAAAGAAATACATGTGTTGGATGAATATGAAAAATTAAAAGAAGGGGAGGTAATACTCAATTTAGTTTCAAAAAAAATCAAATGACAATCATTTTATGAAAAGATTGACTCCCTAATCTTGTTTGGCTTCAATTGGTTCTTCAATGAGAGGTGCTTCTTGAAGTTGAATTTCCCTAGATAGTGGTAGGTAGTCAGACTCCTCTATCTTCTCTTCATATTTCACTGATTTGTTGGTTTCATCCTTCAATGTTGTTGAATCATCTACATTATGAGGAATAGTTTGCTCAAGAGGTTCCTCACACTCATTCCAGATGTTATCCAGATCTTTTTGATCTCCCATATGTATTTCAATTGTTAAATATTCTTCATCTATCTCCTCCAACATTGATTGAGATGGGCTCAATGGATCTTCTTTTAAATTCATCATGTCCTCCATGGGTTCTTCAACCTGAAATATTTGTGGGGATACTTCTTTCATCAATTTTTCTGGTTCTGGTTCTTGTTCTGTCGCCATTTGTTGATCCTTGGATGCTTGTACTTGTTCCTCTATCCACTATATTGAAGTCTCTAGGTTTTGAACTGTTTGAATTATTCATTCAAATTGGGCTTCAATATCCTTGTGAACTTCTTCTTCTTGGTGTTGTAATTTGATTATGTCTTGATAAAATTCTGAAAAATACTCCTGAAGTTCAATTAATTCGATGGACAATCCCTCCAACACGGGGTATTCAAGGTTCTTTTTAAGGTTTTCAATGAGATCCTTGAATTCATCCTCTGTGATGATTTGGATTTGAGCTCCCCGAATTTGTTTAGCCAAGAAAGAAACTTTATACTCTACAGACCAAGGTGATTCAATAATTGGTTCTCGCACTGGTGGGTAATTGTTCCATGAATTAACGAAATAATCATTTGAAAACAACATGGAAAAAGATATTTTTTTTAATTTTTTTAAAATTTAAAAAAAGTCAAATATTTACAACTAAATTGTGGAACTACCTCCCCGGAAATGATGCCATGTTTGACGCACGTTTGTCATAGGGAGTGGAAAAAAAATTATTTCCTAAGTTAAAATGTAGTTAAGTGGTTGACCTAGGATGTCTCCGGAAGAGGAGTGCACACAAAACGAGTTGTCACATTTAAACGAGAGTAAAAAAATATTGTGTTTTTGAAATTAAATTTGAAATTAAAATGTTTGAAAAACTTTGATATTTAAAAGGGTGATTAGGTCAGGGTCGGTTTCCTAATTATAATGTTATCCTTGTTCATTTTAATTCAAACAACTTATTCTTATTTGATTAAATTGTGTTTCACAATAGTTTCCTCTCACTTCCTTGGTGAAATTATTATTGTGAGAGAAAACCTTACCAAGATCTTGGTTTGGTCAACTCTCCTTCCATGTGTAAAATAGTTGTATTGAATATCCTTAATTTAAATGGGAAATACCCGATCGGGTTTTGTTTATCCCAAATAATCAAGAACATTCACTACATCTTTTACACATACTGACGATCGTCGAGTACTTCACCACTAATTCCTGGTTTATTCCATCGTATATAAACCAGAAATTAGTGGAGGGAGATATTGATTATTTTACCAAGGCAAAAATAAATAACGGAAATAATATTCAAGAATGATCGAACATGATAATAAAATCCGCTATAAGAAATTGAAAACAACTTTGAATAAGAAAGAAATTTATTCAATTGCGTCCAAGAACTCAAGCATTACAATGTAGAAAACCAACCCTTCCCCAATCACTCCAAAAGTTTACCCCACCATGGTAAGGGTAATCGAGTTGAATGGGAACGAAAAAGGCATTAAAAAACTATGAAAAAGAAAAAAAAATAAGATAATTCTGAAAAGTTCTCCTTCTTGGAATCCTAGAAGGAATGGGGTGGAGAATGGATGCCTTGAGAGGGTGGAGCTCTCCTCATTTTATAGCCAGAATATTTCCCCTAATTTTGACGCGTTGTAGCCCCATTAAATGACATCTTCATCTGTTGAGCCCTTCTTTAATGTTGTTCAAAATTTCCATGGTCGTGTCTCCTCAAACTCTCAGCGGATATGGACATGTATTCCGAGAGTTATAGCCGTTTTACTATGAGCATTTATTCTGTCCAGTCAGACTCTCAAGAACAAAATCCTCCGGATTAGGGTGATTTAATGACCCCATAAATGGCCAATTATCTCGGTTCTTCTTTCATAAAAGATTCTCCAAAACTCCTTGCGTGTCCACCCAGCGAATTTCACAAGCTTTGGGCCCACAGTGGATGCGTTATGGATCCCACATCAAAAATAGGCAGAATTGAAAACAGTTTTCTTGAGCCAACTTGTGTGCTTCTTTTAAGCTTCCATATGGCCGATTCAGATTTTAGTCCAACAATTTTAAATGAATCCATGGATGTGCAGAATCTAGAAAAGAAAGAATTTTGAAATTTGGATCAGTGTAGATAATTTTATGGCCAAACTACCGAAATAATTTAAAACTGTTAAAAATCCAAAATGGCCAATTTTTACTATTTAGCTCAAAATTACACCATTATCATAAAAATGAAACAATTCATCTTAGAAGAACAATTTTGTGGGTTTAAAACAATGATATTCAATATAAATTAATTTTAAATATTTGCTCTATCAACAACACACATATAACATCATGAGATCCTCATGCTTTGTAAAATGAATAATGAAAATAAAGAGGGTAATGAAGGAATCCTCTAATGGTAATAAAAATCATGAATCATGACAAGTCAATCTAAAATATGGTCTCGCAATATCCCTTGACAGGTCATATTGATTTCAAAAAGGCCGCTAGAAAATATATTATTTTCACATGAAATATTCAATAAAAGTTGACCGAGTTCACAAGAAGGCTTTCTAATGGGTTTCATATTCACACAAATGCTCTTTATCTTGTCAATATGACAAAATGGATATCCCTTGGCATGTCTACGTTATTCCACAGAACCATTAACATGAAATATTATAATAAAAGAGGAGTTGACCGGTTGATCCTATGGACACTAAAAATCTAGAGACAACCCCATAATGATTTATGGTAGAAAATTGTAGAGAACATATAATCAAATACCTCCAGTTTAGATTCTCTCAATACGTGATGTCCAAAGATGTGATGGGATAGGGTGGAAAGGCCAATAAATCCACCACACTAGCAGGAAAAGTGATCCCCTACCTATGCTCGGATAGATGGATGATCCTTGTAACCTCACACTGGCATCATAGATTCTTTGTTAGTGTTCCTGACCTTGTGGAAGTAGTTGTATTCCATTAGGTAATATATCAGAGAATAGTCCGAGCAATCATGTTTCATGCAAAAATAATTCTTGTGAACTTTCATTAAACAAATAAGGGATGTCTAGAAGTATACACAAATAGCATTCCCCAAATATTCTATATCAAACGATACATAAAATTAGATGTTACTAAATAAATATAAGATGTATTAAATAAGGCATGAAAGAAGACATAAAGACAAGATATATGTTAAAAGAGAATATCTGAAGATCCTCAGGTGCATCATGTGTACCATACAAGAGACACGACAACACCGAGACATGTCATCCACATCTCACACTTATCCTTTCGTATATAATTTGGATCATGCAATGTCCTCTATACATGTTAGATATAGTAACATGGAGTCCTACATGCCTGAAACCCTAGTCTCACAATTCCCTCTAGTATTTCCATTCAATCCTTATAGTCTACTTCATACATGTCTCCCAATTTAAATGGAATTAGCAATATATGTTACATGAGTCTCACATTTACACCCACATATATCAATATGATCTTATGATGAAATATATGGCTCATGATTTTCTATAGGTATGTATTCATGGATCATGAATCTTCTTCAAGACATGTCAAATAGAGTCTTATGATGTCAGTCAAGGGTTTCATCAAGATTTAAAAATGACACCTAAGCTTGTCAAGAAATATCAGTTGATGTATTTTGGATATAACAACTAGTATCATGCAAAATCTTCTTGGATCATTTTTTCAGGTCACACAATTTCCTCTAGGAAATTCATCATTTATCATACAATGATAGGAAAACCTACCAACTAGAATTTTTTATGAGCCTTAAACAACCCAAATGGATCAGGTGATTGTCTTGGGATGTGTCACAAAAATAATAAACATTGAAAATCATCCTTTGACCTGTTAATGTACAAAATTATAAAAACTCATAAATAAATTCGATCATGTTAGGTAGACAAGTAGGATAGGTCTATCAGGAATCCTAGGACATGATGACCTTGTCTTTCCTCAGTGTGTAAGCCTTGATTTTATGGGAGAAATTAGATTATAAGATCAAAAAATGGATCTAAAATTACACTGATTAATTTCATAACTAGTATATGTATGATACCACTTTGAGGACCATGAAATATATTAACCATCTATATGGCATGCATAGCACATTAGTCCTACATCCACAAGCATTAAGATGGACCATTCTCCATCCCTTGTTTCTCACATCATGATTTGGTCATGTGGGCTTAGATAGTTTCATTAATAATATCATTTTCACTATAACCATAAACCAATAGGGAATAATCTCTGATTAATCCCCAGTTAACGGAAATATGATAACTCTGATTCCTTCAATAAATAGTTTATGTACAATTCCTTCCTAAAGCTCGAACTCCATATTAAACAACCTATGGGTTTCCCAACACATAATTCCTTCATCGAAATATAGTGAGACTGATAAGTTTTCAAACATTATTTCCCACATTGATATTGGATTACAAGAGAAAAGGGAGTTTAAATTGAAATATCATTCACACCTTAAATCTCTATCATCTAGGGGAATGTTGATGTGTAAGTCCTAATGAGTGGCATGATATTATTTTTCAATATAAGGTAATATACATTGGGGTCATTCCCAAGGGATTGATTGAACTAGAATAACTATAATTCCTTCCAGAGCTATGATACATATAACATCTCCCCCACAATCAAACTCAAAATTGGGTTCTTATGTTCCTGTTCATATGCCATTTCCTTATGAATTTAGACATTATATGTTTTAACGAACTACGTGGGCAGTGATTCCTTCAATAAATAAGATATCTATATTGGGAAAAAATTACTCAATCCCCACCTCAAAATATTAACTACCTCCCTGAATGGCATAAAATAATGAAGTACCAGGTTATACGATTTTGTCACATAAGCTGCATATCATTATTGTGAATCAGATGAATAACCTCGAATACATACATATGTATTCACTAATTAGCTCCCCATATACTACACAAAAAAGTTATTATCCTTTGATAATTATGTTGAGGTAACTAGACACAGATCATTATTATGATGAAATTCACAAACAACTCATATATCTATCAGAGAGACTTGGTGTATTCCTTGATTCGCCACAAAAGGGTGTGCTAAGCCTGACCACCCATTGACTCGACCAATGTGTTTCCTAAAGAATCATTGGTTCTAAGACCCCAACTGGGTACCTACCTTTGGAATGTAGTTCTTTACCCAGTTATTGATGTAGGATTAATTAGAAGTTTCTATGGAAAACAAATAACATAGTAATTCCATTAGTGAAGAATTGATAAAAGTATTTAACCCCAACCAATAAAATTTTTTGGTGAATACTCACCATGTCATTTCCTAAAAAAAGAAAAATGGTGATCCCAATATGAATATTTAAATTAATATAATGATTGATTAATCAATAAATGAGACATTATTTCTTTTCATAATCAATATAAAAATGCACTTGATGTAAAATAGCCAAATAGATGGATAAATGGATACCATGTCTCAAACCACATTGTTGACATATTAAGAAAAGATGACAATACAGAAATAAGTCATACAGGTGATCCTCTATAACTGGTGTTCCAATGAAATAAGTTCATCCTCACTATTAAACATCCACATGATAAAAATATATAGATCAAGAATAAAAGATAAATTGTGTTCACCATGGAAATAAGATGGAGAAAAATCATTCCAATGATGTTTTACTAATAGTAAAATTGTACCTTGTTGTTTGCATAACTTTAGATACTAATGTCACCAATAGTATCCTGTTCCTAGATAATTACATCATCTAGTCATCGTTCTGGTCAATAATATATAGTTATAACCCATATGGGTTTAATAATGTTCCCACCTTAACGATAACTTCAACATTAGGTGGAGAAAACAATTGTATAGGAATACATCATCTGTGGTACAATACTGACCATCAAAGATTATGATGAGGGTATCCTAGTACTATATCTAATGAGTATGAATTTCTAAAGGAATGATCTTTCTACGATTGTGGTCCTAATATCCACAAAGAACCACTTCATGATATTATCATTAGAGTTCACAGACCACCAACTCTAGTTTCATATGAAGGTGGACCAAGGAGTCAAATGCATGTCCCTATCAGTTTAGCAGCTACCAAGGAGGTATCCTCAAATCCTATATAGCCATCACCATACCATCAACACCTATCAGTCACCAATTAAGTGTAAAAAATAACACACCTACACCTTTGATACCCATAAACTGGTGAAAATTAAGACAATCGATTGAGGACAAAAGTGGATATCAAAAAACAAGCTCATATCTATAGTCTCACTGACGATGTGTGCTGGAATATTTTGGTAATAAATAGTGAGGTAGATCATATACCCACCCATACAGAGATTTTCAAATATTTTACTACTGCATCATTCATTGGGGGGAGGGGGTTCATATCCATTTATCCATGCCTTCATACCATTAACATATTCCAATTTCATATGGAGGAAAGTTGTGGGCTCATATACCAAATCTAATCGATGATATATTCTTGTAAATATTATAGTATAAAAATTACCATTTTATATTCTTTCACAATCATTTATTAAAACCCAATACATATTTGAAACAGCTAAAGACTTATGTCAGAACACTTATGCACATGTAAAGATAAAGGAACAGGTGAATATTCAAATCCCTTTAGCCAGGATAGCTAAACACTCAGATCATTATGAATAATTATTTTCTCTAGAACATGTGCATATTATTTCACTAGTATAGGATTATTATCATCATATTCTGGTAAAGGATGATGTGTCTGACCATTCTCATATTTCTCTTTGAACAGGGGCTCACTATGTGAGAGCGACACATGCCTTAGTAATCATGAAAAAGCCTTTAGAAAAGGTTTCTAGCATATTAAAAAGGGAGAAGATCAATCACCAATCCTATTTATGGTCAGGGATTACCAAGTGAGAGGGTGAATTCCTCTAATAAGACACATATTTATATCGGATTAGACCACTAAAATACTCTAGGGGTCCATGATCAGGGACATATCTCCATTCTGGTTGAGGATGACCATGTGAGAATGGAACGTACCTTGGAAAATGCTCAAATACCTATAAGGGAATCTACCTAGAATATTACAGCAGATCAGGTAATCCAAGCACATATTCCTGCTTCCCCTAATGAATGACTACAACAGCAACACTTGGAGAAATTTATAAGAGGATGATCATATCCTTTCTCTAATTTCAATGTTACATCAACAAATTTAATTGTAAAATGAATAAAAATACCATGTTCATATTTCTACAACAACTGAGGATCTACAAGTGTGAGTTTTGAATTCGAAGGGTAGCCTCATATACCTACCATGAAAGACTGGTTGCATGTTCCAAAGGCTATTGATTGAGATTATACTCCCATCATGACAGTCGATCACTAATTTTGAATGGAACATGCTTCGGGACAGGATGAAATTCCTATCAATAGTGAGGTATCCCATTGGCATTTTCTCGTAGATTCTCAACAGCGGGCTCATATTCTCATTGCACAATATGGTTATAAAAATGTTATAAAATCCATGATACAACATACGAATATAAAATAATAGTTCCAAACGGATTTTGAAAACATTACATCAACAACATAGGATAAAAACATTGACATAATCAAAAAAATTCTAGGGCATTTGAGGCCTTTTTAGAAACAATTTCAACACCCCCAGAGTTTGTCAACTCTTCAACCGATGCATAATATGATCATTAACGAGATTATACTCCTCATTGTAGTGTGGGAATGGATCAATGGGATAATACTCTTGAAATAAACTATTGTCAGACTACCCGTGATGATATCTCTAAAGGAAAAGTAGATACACCCCTTTCCTATATGAATCCTCATAGATAGGAGTTCAAAACATAGACTCATTCATATATACTAGAGATTAAAATATTATGGTCTACCAAATTTTGTTCCCCATCAACATCCAAAATATATTCTCTCAATTTAACAAGAAAAACTCATATACATATTATATTTTCATAAAATATTGAAACATGAATGTTTATTGAAGAGGAGGATGACATAGAGATTTGGAAAATTTCAGCTGGAACCAGCCTCCCCACCATGTTCGGGCACCTATCCACTTCTTCATATGATTTCCCAGGTTAGATAAAAAAGAACCAATTTCCATATATAGTCCATAATATGTGGGTTTATCATCAAATAATGATTACTAGACACATCCCTTATCCATAATATGAGGGTCACCTCACCTCACCAACATACATTGTTATTAGTTAGACCAGAAAACTATCTTAACCCCTCGAGATCCAAAACAAGAAATTAAAAACACAAATTTGGATCAAACATTATTCCATTTGATCATAATCCTTCAGTATATTATCATTGAATCCACATCATGTATCCTTATAAGAGGATGAGTTAAACGATGGATAGATACACTTTGTCGCACCCCTAATATTGAGGAACCCATTTGATAAAGTGCCCATAAATTTCCCAGTTTTTGACAAAATTAGGGGATCATGATGTAATGGAGAAATCTCATCACTACAATAGAATACCCCCTCTTTAATGATTCCAAAAAAATTGTGAATATATGGAGAGGATGGCCAAAGGTAACTCAAACAACTCCCATAAAGGACATATTAATTCATCCCAGATAAGGATGCATATGTTGTGAACAACCATACAACTTCCCTTAATGAATGATTCCAATCATGGGCGTCTGTCACACCAAACACCTACACGCTCATTATTGGGCGACATCAAAAAAGACACAATAGTAGCTTCTGTAGGACTGGGCCGAATTGGTCCGGACTCTCTATGCCTGTGGAATATCTACAACAACCCCCAAATCACAAATTTCAAAATCGTGAGAGGATTTTGGACATATCAATAATAGTTGTAAAAAAACCTAGCACACTAGGTTGGAGGAATTTATATCTCAATAACCATCATCTAGTTTATCAACTCTTCGGAGGGTCCTGGAGGAATCAATTTTCATTCCAAAGCTTTCTCATCCTATAGGGATACATTCATATATATGTCAATTCCCATCTGGGGAGTCATTATATCCCTAACTGGAATCACTCGATCCTAAACATCAAGATCACTCAATGCTAATTGTGTCCCAAAATAAACAATATCCATAGGGAAAGGGGGGATTTCTCCATCACCAACATAAAAGGGAGAATCAATCTTCTTCTGGTTTAGTCTATGGACCAATAGTCAGCATCCAATTTGTTCCTCCAACTACAAGACAAACCACTATTATTAGGGGCTCATATTGAAAATAAAACTATAAATTCCATCAAAATCACTGTTAGTAGACCACTAATAGAGGATATTATGAGGAAGGTGGTCATACCCCACCATGGATGAATCAAAAAATTGTGAATAATGTCCATGGTTGGGATTGAAACCATGATGAATGTCATATGGAATCATCTTTTTGAATTGAATGTAATGAAATAACTAGAATTTTATGATATTCCTTTATTAATGTCATCAGTATTAACATAATATATGTGGTGGATCAAGAAAATAATTTAATGGTCTAGAACATAGAAAATATACCCTGATAGGAGGGTAATTTTAATGAAGCAACCAAGGACGCACACATTTGGATCCAAAGATGACTCTAAAATTTTATCCTCTAAAAAAGGTTTACCAAACTCAAGTGAACACTAACAATGAAAAAAGGAATATTGTCACTATATCCCAATCACCACCCAAATGTGTTGTGGTTCCATCTGCTAATAAATAGTTTTCATAATATGGGAGTGAGATACAAAATATCAGATCAATCATTAAGGTGCTATTCTAGGGAATTATTACTTCTATTTATCATCTTCAGGAAAAGAAAATTATCCTTCCTCTTATAAGAGAAGGTCAAGAATAAAGAGCAGTATCTAAGCATCAGACTAGATTTGGATCATGGAAACCTTTCTATATATACGAGTATATAAAAAATTATCAGTTGTACCATCCATTATGGTGACAAAGTCCCCCTCCCTAGGGTGATAGTACAATCTTTTGATGAATGAAGAATCAGTAGGATAAAAATATTGACCACCTCATCATGCATGACCAGTTCCCTATAGATGGGAGAGAACTCAAACATCAGTTCCCGTGGAGCTTCATAAAATCAGCGACTCTCAAGGTAATCAAATGGAATCCAAATAAATTAGACACAAACCAGTGTCTCTAAAGAGATATTCATATCCTAAATGGTTGGAAGAAACATTTCTCTGACTGACATTCGTAATTCCTTCCGTCTCTACCATTTTCAGTGCTTGTGACCCTAAACCACATGTTACACACTTTATATCCTGATGTGGGATGATGATTAGATCTCAAGATCATCATGATGAACTAAGGTATAGGTTCTTTGTAAAAACTCTAATAACGTTATCTTTTTGGGGTACAATAGTATACCATTGTGATTTTTTTGTGGGACAGGAAGACAGTTGTCATAATTTGATTTATAAATTCTTATCCATGCTTTGGATATGGAAAATTTTTAAACTGAAGATGATATAGAAAAAAATATTGGGTATCAGGCTTCATTTCAAGATGGAAATGTATAATTGATTCACTCATCATACCTCTCTTGTAAATGAAATTTCTAGAACTCTATAAAGAAAGAAAATATAATTAATTATATACTACTATTATCTCAATAATGTATCCAGGTGGGTTTCATGAGTTCACACAAATAGAAATATGTATTGGGGATTCCATTTTGTAAACCCAACCCAAATCTACCATCATTCCATCAGTACAATTGAAAATAATTGGAAAAGGATAATTTTAGGTTGTTACTATCAAGACGCTAGTATTTCCAATCATAGGACCTTGGAAGTTCACAAACCACCCTTTTCCTCTTATCGAGTGGTAAAAACAAAAAAATGACCATTTCCTGAAGCACAGATAAATCAGAGTCACCCGAGATTTGAGGAATTGGTGAATGATTCACACTCCTTCTGAATTGAGTTAGACCACATTAATTTCATGGTATCCATGGGTAATAACTACATCAAGAAACCAAAACACAAGACTGTTACTAAAGTCGACCTCCCCGACCGTCTCAACTACAACTCCTTCCACAAAGACTGGGTCATAATATCTTATACTACTTCATCATTAATGATTTACATCAAGGAATGGTTTAATTTTTTATAGATTGTGTTATATAACTCCTCAGTTCAGGTGAACTTAATATTCATTAAAAAGTCATAAAAATAGGGTGGACGGTAAAAATTTCTGTCCACGCATGAACGAAAGTTCAATAACTGGATGTCTCTAAAAATAGTTTATCCGTATAATACCTCCTTGGGAGCACCACAATGTTGTCCTGTAATAGACCCACCACCCAAGGAGGTGACATTGAAGGTACCTATTATAATTGTGAGAGACCTTCATAAGCATAACGAAATTCAAGAGGAATAGTCATATTTTTCTCCAACACAAGCTGTCACCCTTGAATATTTCATCCCAACATCTTCCCAAGCATGGGAATTGCCCCAAAAAATGAAATAACCATCGAATTAAGAGAACATATTTGGTTATATCAATGTGATACACATGGTGAGAAACATCCCTGATGATGAATATGCATCAGAATACAAGTTTCCCACACATAATTGGGGAACATGAGGCCTTTTTTGTAGGTACTGAATATACATGGAATAGTGTGGGCATAGTTAGACAAAATATTTCAGTCATATTCCCACAGAGGATATATATATAACTGATACTAAAGATAAAAAACTCTAGTAGTCCCATTGAATATATGGATGTGTCTCATAACCATCCAATAGTCATCAATACCCAGTTTTTTTGGTTGGCTGCATAGTGAGGGTGTGATTATTTTAGTATCCCAAGTAATGGGGAGGGCCTTCATGACCCATTTCTCTAGAAGAAGATTCTACGACAACTGATTCGCAATTACCATGACCATATTCCTAAAATTACATATCTCATTATCATCGTATCAAGGAGAAACCTCTCATCGATACCCACTAACCTCGATCACAATTGTTTTAAATTCTAAAACATCTAGTATTTTTCGTAGAAATGATGTCAATCGTAGATGATCTCATTCATTCAAATGAACTCATGGTTTAACTCTCTAAATCCCACCAAATCCCACTAAATTTTGAGATATAATTCATTGTATCGATGTTCTAACAAATGGACACAAAGTCAATAGAATTCCATGTTAGCATCACATTTTCATATCATGAACATGAATAGGTCATATTGTGACATATCATAACCCTATCAGTATTTAGAATACTTGATAATGTCGGAATACAGTGGTCTCTGATGCACCATGGCCTTGGATCAATCACATCCTAATTTGAGCCCTTTGATGTTTAAGATATAATGAAGGGGTTCGGTATCCCATAAAATTGGTCATTCAAGGGTCTGATAAGAATAATCAAATACCATTTGGGAAGATAAAACTAAAATCTCATTCTTGGTATATCACTTATGAAGGTAATTTTATTGTTATTAATTAAGATATTGCACACAATGTTCCTCTCATAAGGGCTTGTCCCCATTGGCAGATGTTCTACCTTCGATATTCCATCAATGCCTGGAATACCTCATCGATAGAATAGTCGACATTCTACATGGGGATAGCGTCCCCTTTGAGACATATGAATCCATATATGATGGGGAATGTTTCTAAAATAAGGGGGGAAACAACTAATGAATGATGACAATATATAGGATACATCTCTCATTTTATTAGGAACCTCCCCTACGAATCATTGGAATATGATTTATGATTACTATGTGCTCCCTATAAATATAGTAGGGGTGATAGACCTAATCCAAGAGGACCCAGCTACCCCTATACCTAGAGATAGGGTAAAATATAATCAGCTAAAACATCTCTCTACATTGACTTAGTTTGTAAGGAATAACAATGTATCTTCTATAGGCCACTCCCATATCAATTAGGATAAAGAATCCCCCACATTTCCAACCTCATATGAATGTGTCTCCATTACGATATAAGTGCAATAAGATGAGGATGACATCAAGAACACCCCTCCCACATTATAGAAATCCATCTTTATAACCATTTATGATCATAGATTGATCAGTATGGGAACAAAAGAAGATTTGTGTCCTGAACTAATTAATCCATCCAGTATCCTAGAGAAAAATGAGATATAAATCACATTTCTAATGAAAATTTAAAATTTGTTCACTTATAACTATAAAAATATTAAATACTGAATCCATATATCTCCATGTGCAATCTCATCTTACCGAATGAGAATCAAGGCATTAAGATGGATGCTTGGAGGATACAACAAGTTTATACCACTAATGTAGAGGATTATTTTTATGAATTGATCTACTCGATATTTTCGTAGAATTAAAATACCCAAATTGTCTATCCATAATGGTCCATGTTATGAAAAGGAATGGGTAGAATAGGATTTGTATTTATTTTAGATAACTTATTCAGTACTATAAAAAATCAGATTTCCCTTTGCCTATCATGGATCTATTGATTTATAAAACTATTGGCATCTAAGACCTCCATTTGTGGACAGTTATTCAGGGTAAAATCAAATGACATTGTCATGCGAGGATGAAGAATTCATTACCATCAGAGAACCCAAAGGTATCTTTTTTGACCACTTCATTAACTTTGTCTTAAAGAATTATAGTGTCACGAATAAATATTTCATGAATCATAACAATAAGTAATTTAATGGTACGATAGATAAAGGTTATGATGATGACCTGGTTTTAAAATCCCAACATTAATGTGACCTCTTCACAAAACATCAAATTATATTTCAAAAAAAATAGCACTACATTCTAAAGATGAATCTTATGAAATTTGTTTTTTTGGGTAACAAGAGGGAAGTTTCTTATATTTATGGTATGCACCAATTTCTTCGTGGTTGTCCCAGTGATGTCTATAGTTATATTAGAAATCCCCCCTATAATCATAGAGAATTGTGGGGTCTCTAAGGTCCCTTTTCCCACATATGAAATTTTATAGACAAATTAGTCATAAATGTTCCCACATTCACTAGGACAACGAAGATTGGAATAAAATATCAATGAAAATATGATTTATAGGAGGATATGAATGTATCAAGGAGTGCCTACAACACCCACTAGTTTAGACGAATCAAGACTATGAGAGTCCAAATATCATAGATGTGGATGCAATGGAATTATTAATGGCACCCTCCTCATTGATAAAAAGTATTCGGGATATGGAATAGTGTCTACAAATTCTTCCATATGATTCTAGGTAATGAGAACCCATAATCTGATGTCGAGATGAACTTCCTTGCAACCTTGAACATAGGAGAAAATATTGGGAATTATGTGAAGCACCAAAAAGTCATTTTGGTTTCACATATTGATCTTCTAATGTACATCCTTGTACATCATATATTGACTAGAAACTTGGCCCAATGGGTGGTTATTCTTTACCAACAAAACATTCGGTTTTTATCATAGAAATAAGTGAACAGGAAATCCCTATTAGATTTCCTCGCAAGACATCCTACACTACAGAATACACTAGTAGAAACCAAGATTCTAAATTATGCGGTATTTCATACCCATAATACTCTATAGAGTTGGGAGACGTATTTTGATGGTGAATCTAGAATTCCTATAAGCCAAATGATTCAAAAATGAAGCTCTGTCTGGAATGATTAGTGATTGTATTTGTCTTTCTAGATGACGTATTTTTTCCTAATCATTCTCGCAATCTATAGGATGCATGAATATATATGTGGACTAGTATTCCCTCATCTATGGATTGGATCAATCCATAAATCTACATATTTCTCACATAAATACCAATATTGATTCAGAACATATGAAAAAGGATATCAATGGAGATTATTCAATCAAAAAGGAATAATTTCACCCTATCATAAGCTATGTCAGAGAACTGATGTTAGAGTTACCTTCTGATCTTGTGTTGAATCATTTTCCTTGATCATATAATGTTCATGCCGACATATCATCTAGTGCAGCAACAGTCATTATTGACTTTGATATAGAGGAAGAACTCATCTATATCATGAAACGAATAATGGCCTCACTAATATTTGTTTTTGATATGGAAGAAATATATCATTTCAACACATTACCATAGAATGACGAACCACCATCATCACCTATATTGATAGAGGATATTATCGATTATATCTGAAATAGAGTTCTCTTGACAAGCCAAGCCAGGAGGGAACATGTTCGGCACCATTCATCAAACATTATCCATTGGTGTGGTACATATGAATTATATTCCTTAAACAAGAGAAGATTTCTGGAATCCTGCTTAGCTTAATTTTAGAAAAATATAATCTTTCCATCCAGGAAAAAGCCCATTTAGGCTCCTATGATACTCATCAGTCTAGAACTGGGTGCTCCCACCAAATCCATAGGATGAGTCCCTACTAGAAAACCATGATATTGGATTTTTTGGGATTCACCCTGACATTTTTCTCTATCCAATGCACGAAAACATCATTTATCAACCCCCATAATTGAAACACACACACACACACACATATATATATATATATATTCATTTGAGTATGTCATTTAGGGAATGGATTCTATGAGGTGATTTTCCCCAGCCACTTCAATGAAATTCATGTACATCGTCAGTTCTATTTAATTCTATTCCAAATGGGATGAGTAAATTCCAATATATGAGGTTGGGAAAAAGATTATATTTAACTCATTGAAGTAACATATCATCACCAGGATTGGAGTCCCTAAAAAAATATTAACAGACATTGACATAGACCTTTGTTCTCTAGAGTTAGAGAAACTATAGCAAGAATATAATATCAATTCAAATCACTTGCATCCCCTTCCTAAAGAATAAAATAGAAAAATAGTGTTGTTCAAAAAATATATATCAATTATACTCTATAATATGGAAAAAATTATAATTATTCATGGACATACAATCTTTTCCATTCATTATGGGCATAACATACCACCACTTGTACTTATATATAGGAAATTCCATAATAAATGGTGTAAGGGACCTGTGATGTGTTACCTATTTAATTCCTAATTCATTTTCTCTGAATAGAAATTTTTAGATACCTCTCAAATATTGAGAAATCCTAAAAGTGGTTGGATGAATTATAATCACTAGATTTGAATAGAATTCAAACTTTACACATCGATAGAGTTCATCAGAATAAGACCACATGAGCATTTAATAAAAAGGTTCAACAATGTTCATTCCTCCACTGAGAACTAATATTGTTTCTCAGAACCCTAATTATACTATGGAAGGAGCCATATAAGCTATAAAAAAATGTGGTGGGACGTAAATCTTATATAAGTTCTATCCTAATGGAGTCTAATCATTAGACATAGTGTATGGGGAGTGTATTACACCCCACAATAATTATATATTTATAACGAAATGATTTACATTGATGTCATAAAACATCTCACATCCAATTATAAAGATGTTAAACTGCATAACAACTGAGGAACTTGTAGTAAAATGTTAAAATGAACAATGTCTCTCATCATGGAAGTTAGAAAATACACTGCACATCATGTGAGGTCCTCAATATATGACCATAAACATCACACCATCTCTCATACTAGAAGAAATATGTTAAACATCACAACCTCATAGGTCCTACCAGTATGTCATTAAATTGTACCATGTGTCTGGACATAAAAGAAAGATGTTAAACTAGACATCATCTGAGGTCTTGGAAGTATGATGTTAAACTTTGCTATGTCTCTCATCCTAGAAGGAATACATTAAACTACAAAGACTCTATGGTCCTGGAAGTAGGAAGTTAAACTTCACAAAATCTATCATTCAGGAAAATGACATTAAATTGCATATTTATTCTCATCCTAACAACATGAAATTAAATTAATAAATATTTTCCTCACTACAATATGTTAAAAAAATAAGGGAGTGACCATCACACTAACGACTCTCCACGTATGATCTAGATTCTTTTGATTGAATGATGAAATAATCTACTCCTTATGTGAGAGGTATCTAATCATAATGAATCTTTCAATTCAATAACTATGTGTGGATTGATTCCTTCCATCATAGGATATGTAGTTACATCCAAACCACAATTACTAGGACAATTAAAAGGATTAATTTCTCTTTATGTCATTTGATCCATTTCCTTACTAAAAGATGTTAGACTAACTATCTAATGTTCATTCATAAAGACATTAAAATGCATGAGTTTTTATAGAACACCACAGGTCTTGATTCTCATTTTAAGTGAGAAGAGTAGGGATGTATAAAATATATATTGGGCCGAAGAAACTACATGATACAGAATTACCCTATCATAAACAAAACTACCTCACCGTTTTTTGGTGTTATACTCCTTCCACCCTAGCATTAAATAACTTGGTTGGAATTTAATTTTGACACCACAAGATATGTGGTGATGTCTGCATCATCAATCCTACGTCTAGAATCAAATATATATATATATATATATATATATATATTCCCCATCTATACATATAGTCAAGTCCTTCACAGGATGTTCCATCCTCAAGAAATATATATGTCTTAATTACTATTATCATAGTATATGTTGTGGCATCAATATTTCTCATCATGGGCCCTACTACAACACGCATTTTCACATTGGGAATCAAATGTTCTTACATCCTGAAGTTAAACCGCATGGTTCCTTAGGAACAATTTATGGCTTGATTCATATCATCACCAGATATGTAGTGTTGACTAGATCTATAATCCTAGGCCCAGTTAAAAAATACAATGAACGAAATTTCCACATCTATATATGGGTCATACATGACTATAGAGATTCTTATTCAAAAAATATAGTTGGATTGATTCATATCATTACTGAATATATTGTGATTAATAAATCTCCCATCATTGTCCTATATTCATAAACCATTAAAAAATACATACAATATTCATAGGGGTTGATCCATAAAATATAATTTTTTTACGTATGAGTCATATATATGTATAGCCTTCTTGTAAATGTAATACCAGGTACAACATTTCATAATAGTTCCCATGTCCTTAACACATGATCTTAAACTACAAAGAAAATGTCCCGGACGCATGCCACTACAACTGAAGAACAAAAAATTTCTTCATCGCGTGATGATAAACATTTAGGAAACAAGTTTATACATACAAAATTATTTCAACCCTCAAGTCAAATGTACATAATATAAGACATTAAACTGCACTGAGACTAAAAGTCCCTCACTACTTGATGTAAAACTGTGTATACCATCACCCATTTCTCATCCTATATTAAAAGGAATATTAAATCCTTACCCTCGCCATCTAGTGTTTTTGGTGCTTTGTTCATCATTTATGCACCTCAATTCATACATCATACACATTTCTGGAGCACCAAAAGTTACTGAAAACCTTCCATTTCACTAAGAATGTGTAATGACCTCATGTGACCATTTTCTATATATTCATGTATGCATATGACTCTTGAAATGTTTCCTATGGTCTTCAAAAAAATGCATCTCTCAGAAAAAAGGGATTTATGATCATTCTGTTCTCGAAAATTACCACTTCATAACTCATAACCTTAGTATGATCTGAACTATTCATGATATTATTATCACATACCATTACTCAAAATATGATAACCGCAATCCGTGATATACAATATTTTCATCTCCTAAAAGGAAGGATTTTGGGGTTATTCTTGACCCTAGGTATCCAAATTGGTCTCTTTTGTATCATCATCCATAATGGGTCCATGTGAATCATGCCCTTAAACAAGCTTCCCAAGGGTCAAAGGCATATGATCATAAAATGTATTCTATAATGGTCCAAATCAGAATAGTTTCAATGACTAGTGAATGATAAAATAATAGATAGGTTGAAAACCCATAAATGGAGGCCTACAAAAAATTTAACTAATTTATCTCTAAAATATTCATCTCCGGAATTTAGGGAAAATAGTGCCCAAATAAATAAGGCATAAATGTAAACACTCTAGCATAGAAAAATTTTAGACTAATAATGCTTCGCATATCCCTTTCATTGGAATATGTTTTCTAGAAAGCGAAAAAACATTTTAGGTTCTCTATCCCAACATGGATATTACACATTCCACAAATCACACATCATGAATTTAGTGCCTCGAATAACCACAACCTTCCATATCCCTTGGAATAGATACTCAACTTCAAGGGACACATTTTTTATCCCAGAATATATGCATATGGCTCCTTCATATGCACCTATGGTCTTTAATAAATTGGGTCACTCACAAAAAATGGATTTTCCAACCTTGTGATGTATTCCATCATCATGAAAGAACCACACAAAATAGTTTATTATGGGTTATTCCATGTATAATTTCCCATAAATTCATCATTACATGAAAAATTTGTATCATGATTTAGAATCATCATACCAAGATATCTGAGTGGATTCAGAATCTTCAAATTTACATCATCGTGTTTTGTATCCTTTATCAAGGTAAGAATGAAAAACCTCATTCCCAAACCATTTATGGCCCACACATAATGCTTTTAAACCACAGTGAACAGGTAAATATAATAAAAATATAATATTACTAACTATTCTAGGGTTCCCAAATACATCCTTGATATCTTTCTTTCAATACCCAAACTCATCGTATAGTCATTAGATTATTAAAAAATCATTCATAGACCATGAAAATGAGTGGGGATCATCTTTTACTCACCATTATATTGAATCTTAAGGGCCTTGACCTACCAAAAGTAGGCATATACTCCTTGTAATAAAATATATTTAATCATTGTGAACCTAGAAAACCTAGAGAACCAAAAGTCCCCAAAAACTATCCTTTTCAATTTTAATGGGTACTGACCTCATGAAAACCTTTGTTTAACTATTAATGTATGCCTATAACTCATTGAAATTTTTATATGGTTGTCGAACAACTGTTTCATTCTTAAAAAAAGGCATTATGATCATTCTGACCCCAATCATCACCATTTCAGAACTAATGACCTCAGTTTGATTTGAACTACACTTGATCTGAATATCACATACCATTACTCATATAATGAGAACCTATATCTATGATATAAAATATTTTCATCTCCTACATGGAAAGCTGATTGGGGTATTATTCATCCCCAATCCATTTCCCCCTAATTCATTAAACTACTGAGGAAGTAATTCCCCTTGGATATGGAGTGTTTCCATAATATTATCTATATTGAAAGAATGAATATGCATACGGATCATCCAACATGGTTTCTAAGACTCCATTAATGATCGAAAGGTTAAATCAAGATGATGAATAGATGGTAGATCTATAAATGAGATGGATGAATATTCTCTTTAAATCACCCCCCCCCTCAATGGAGGCACCAACCATACTTATGTCAGAGGGAGGATTCTCACAATAGATTAACTCCCACTATTCGGAAAAGAATATCTGGGATGAGGGATCTTCCTCTATGTCTCTCTCAAGTCTTTAATCAACTCTTTCATTTCCATAGATAGATTGGTTGATGAGGAAAATGGATTTATGACATAACGAACCATGTATCCATGTAATCCATCTAGATAGGTTGCTTCTCGTGCCTAGGCCCAATCCTGAGTAAGAAAGAAGGGAGAATCAGAAACTAGATGAAATATCCTAGAATAAGAGTCTTCACACACCAATACCTTCCAATATTAGAATATGATACTAGGGTGATTCTCTGAACTCACAAAAGTTGAATGAAGAGAAGATTCATTTTTGGTGAAGATAAACTATTGATCAAACCAATAACTTGTATTTGGATAGTAGACAATAATTTAGTCAATCCATTCTATGATAATCCCATCCCAAATAGGGAAAAACATGACCTTTTGTCAAGATAGTTGAATCTATTGTTAATGATCAACACAGTTAGTGAGGGAAAAGGGGTGAAATCAAAGCTATCAAATCGACTCATCACATAAGCAACCTCATCAAATCATAGTGACATAGCCTCGACACCATATATGGGTTGAGAAAGTTTTGTTTTCAACAATACATAATATTGTTATTTAAAGGGGGATTCTTTATTATTACTCTATCTCTTTATGATAATTTTGATGCTCACAAATACCCTTAATTATTTTCTAATGATTTTATTTGTTATGAATTTTGCAGGAATTTATTATTTTATTTTACTCTTGAAATTACGGGAATTTATTACTAATGTATTCGTATTTAGCGTGTTCAAGAAATATTGTTCATACCCTACATGGATAAATGTAGCGTAATGATAAAAACCATGTATACTTTTTGAGATAAGTAAAAAGTATGGTTAAACAACCACCCATTATCGGAAAAGTATAGAAGAAAAACCCAACGTTAGGAAGGAACCCTACGTTTGGGATATCAGAAAAGTATGGAAGGAGAACCGTATGTAAATATTAAACGTTACTTTTGTTTCTAAAATGTGTGGTTCATCAACCTTACTTTTGTAAAAAAACATATGTTCTTGGAAAAGTATGGATCAAGTAAAAGTATGGATCTTTTACTATATGTTTGAAAGTTGAAGATAAAAGTATGGATGACCAACCCTACATTTGGAATAAACATTACATTGTGAACCATATGTTTGAAGGCTATGTAATCAACCTTACATTCAGAGGACGCCTACAGTTCAGCCTATCCTTATTTTTGGCATCGGAGAATTTAAAGTTGGTATTTTTATGCAACGGTCAATACGCTGATTTTTAGGAGGATTTCAAGTCAGATTTAAAGAAGATTTGAAAGTATGAATTTAACTGATTCAAAACTGTTCCATCAATGATTAGATAATGGAATTAAAAGTAAATATTTATTTCGAGTATTTAGGGAAGTTACGACTACTCTAAAAATTCATATGTTTAAATATCACGAGTAAAAGGGGAGACTTTTTTGGATCTAATTTTTTAGGAAATGTTCTTGTCATTATTTTATTTATATGGGCTTTAAAAAAACTGCATCGATGATTATAGATCATGTGTGATCTTCTCTTTATTCTGAAAAAAGGGAAAATAGAGACTGCTGAAACACATCGATATGCGGGTTCAAAAGAGTGTCAAAGCTCCGTTTGATAAAAATGAATCATCACGATAGAAGATTAAATTGTTCTATAATGAAGATCTATTTTGAATTTGCTACTGCTGAAGTTATGAATTGTATTTCTAAATCTACTTCAACGGGATAGACGTAGAACATCGCTTATGTAAAGATTATTATTTCTAAAGGCGACAATCCATCTACTGTCAATTGCATGTTGTTGCAACTGTGAAGAACATCTGGAAAGCATTTTCAGAATACGAATATCTTTCTTTCCTATTCTTGAGTGACCAGCTTCTCGTGCTAAGCTGAGTATGTTCATGTTTGAACCAGATGGCTTCCTTTTTTTCCTTAGATTTTAAAGGTGTCAACTCCATGTACTCAGTTGTGAACTGGTCTGTTTAAATGAGGAATAGATAGTGAAAATCACCAAGCTCATGGAGTAGAGCGTTGGTGGAGTGGACTAGGGGCCCTCAGTTCCCCAAACCACTATACATCTTGTGTTTCTACTATTTAAATTTCCACTGCATCATTTTATCTGACTAAAGATAAAAGGAATAACACAATCTCATAATGATTTTTTAAAAGACATAATTCACCCCCCCCCCCCACCTCATGTGTATATTTTGTGTAATCCGATCAAACAATTAGTATCAAAGGTTGAGATTTCTGATTAAAGCTTTAACGAGATGAATGTGATTATACACAGAGCAAGATGACATATACAAGAGAGGGAATGTCTATGGTTAGAGCACCGTACTTAAATGGAGAAAACTATGGATGCTGGAAGTCGTGAATGATTATCTATCTAAAACAACTTGGATACAGAGTCTATTTTAAGATTCTGACTCAATATGAAATACCAGATAAACCTGAAACATGGAGTGAATCTACTGAATTAGATTCTGACATGATCTCGAAGGCAATGAATGAAATTATATGTGGTCTAGGACATGATGAGTTTAATAGAGTTTCTCAATGCCCAACAGCATATGAAATGTGGAAAACTATTGTTGTTGTTTACGAAGGAACTAATCATATCAGGGAAATGAGATAAGCAACTGCTGAGATTAAATTTGATACATTCATAATGGTTGAAAATGAGAGTATTACTCAAATTAATGGAAGATTGACAGCGATTTTCAATAACATAACTTCCTTGGAAGATCCCATTAAGAAATCTGATGAAACATTAAAAGTATTGAGAGTTCTTCCAATAAAATGGAATGGAATCTCTACAACAATCAGACAGTCGACACCTATCAAATATTTAACCATGAGAGAACTTATAGGAACATTAATGATGTATGAAGGTGGGATGGAAGATGAATCTAATGAACATAATGTTCTTGTCAAAAGAGATGATACTTCCTTGAAAGCATCATCACAGAGCAAAAATAGAAAGATGACGAAAAATGTAAAAGAGATGTCAGATATTTCTGATTTATCTAATCCTGATATAGAATTGGCTCAGCTAGCCTGAAGATTCACAAAATTCTATAGAAAGAAGAAGGTCTTCAGGAAATCTTTCTAAAAGGATGACAAGGAAATCAAATGCTATGAATGCAAGAAAATGGGGCATATCAGACCTGACTATCCTCAGCTAAAAGAAGACAAAAGAAAGAATTTTTTAAAAAAAATAACTATGAACATAAGGACAAGAAATCCATGAAAGCTACATAGAGTGTATCTGAAGTCTCAAGTAGTACTATTCAATAAGACTCAGAGAAGGAGGAAGCAAATATAAAAGACAACATGTCTTTTATAGAAGAAACAGATGATGTACAATATTACCAATCTTCTGATTCTAGTTCTAAATCTAATTACTCTCATGAAAAACTTGCAGCCTATTGCAATATGCTTGAATAAAAATATGACTCTCTATTTAAGAATCATAAGTCTTTAAATAATATTCATAAGGCTGTTTCTGATGAAAGAGATACAAGGCTGACACAATATAAGGAGTTAACTGAAAAATTTGATTCAATTAATTCTAACAATAAAGATTATGAATCAAAGATAAAATCACTGCAAACAGAAGTAGAAACGTATAAAACTGAAGCCCTTTTTTTTACTAAAGGAGAAAATACATTAAATAAAATCCTTGCGAAAAATTTCATTAAAAATGAGAGATTTTGAATTGGCAGTAAAGGTGAAAAACCCAAGGTGTACAAAAACTATTTTATTCAAAGTGAAAAAAGATTAAATTGTAATTACTATGGAATAAGGGGACATATTTCTAAAAACTGTTTCTTAATAAAACCCCAAATAAGTAGAATTAAGAATGTTTTTGTATCAAATGATCTATTTGACTCATGTGAAATTTGAAAAACAAAGCATGTATGGATTCCCAGATCCTTGATAGATAACACTATTGGACCCCAAAAAATATGGGTACCAATGTAATATGTGTAAATGTATTTGTAGGGAGCAGGTCACAAGAGAAAAAAGGACATATGGTATATAGAAAGTGGATGCTCAAGAAATATGAGTGGAAACACATTGAATTTCTCTACAATCACTCAAAAATATTGTGGACTTGTCACTTTTAGTTACAATGCCAAAGGAAAAATCATTAGTATTGGAACAGTTGGAGATTCAGAAGATGTATTAATTAATAATGTATATTATATACAATGATTGAATCGCAATCCGATAAGTATCTCTCAACTATGTGATCATGGTTATGCTATTTATTTTTCTAACAATTGTTGTTCTGTTTTCAAAAATATATTGCTTAAATTTAGATCACCAAGAACTGATAATGTGTATACCCGGGATTTAAAATCCTGGTGTAAACAACAAGTAAATTGCTCAACTGCTAAAATAAATGAATCATGGATCTAGAATAGGAGACATGGACATTGTAATGTATATGTTTTGGATTTTTTATCTAGGAAAAATTTAGTTTCTGATTTACCTAGTCTCAAATTTAAAGTGACAGATTCTGGGATGCATGTCAACTTGGAAAGAAACAAAAATCATCCTTCAAATCTATGAAAAAAATTTAGACATCTAAGCCTCTAGAACATATTCATATGGATATGTTTGGACCTTCAATAGTAGCATTCATGGCTGGTAAATTATGTCTATATGTTTTAATTGATGACTATTATAGATTTACATGGATTTTCTTTTTGAAATTTAAAAATGATGCTTTTCCATTATTTGAAAGTTTTTTTAAACCTGTTCAAAATTAAAAAGTTTTTAAAATAATTTCATTACAAAGTGATCATGGTGGAGAATTTGAGAATCAAGAATTTAATTCCTTATGCTCAAATATGGGTATTAAACACACCTTCTTTGCACCGAGAACACCTCAAGAAAATGGAATTATTGAAAGAAGAAAACAAGACTATTCAGGAAATGGCTAGGACTATGATAAATAAATACGAACTTCCTACCTACTTTTGGGTAGAATCTGAATTCACAACTTGCTATATAATGAATAGAGTTTTAATTAGACCTCTTTTGAAAATGACACCCTATGAACTTTGGAATAACAGAAAACCTAAAGTTAACTACTTTAAAGTTTTTGGATGTAAAGTTTACATCATAAACACCAAGGATAATCTTGGTAAGTTCGATCCAAAAGCTGATGAAGGAATTTTCTTAGGATATTCTGCTTCCTCCAAATCTTATAGAATATATAATAAGAAGTCAAGGATTTTAGAAGAATTAGTTCATGTGAAAATTGATGAATCTGATCCCTTTTAGAAAAGGACAGATTAAATGGATGAATCTGACTCTAATGATAACATGAGGCTTGAGAACATGAAAAATGATTTTGAAAAAGATATAAATAAATTCAGTCCAGTTCAGAAGAACATGATACTGAAGAACCTATAAGTGTGTTGCCTAGACAGACTAGAACCCTAATGAATCACCCTTTAGAAACTATAATAGGTGACTTAGATACAGGAATAAAAACTAGAAGAAATATAGGAAATCATGTAGAATTATCTGCCTTTCTATCCCAATTAGAACCCAAGACTATTGAAGAAGCTTTAGATGATGAATGTTGGATGATAGAAATGCAAGAAGAATTAAGCAAGTTCAAAAGAAATGATGTCTAGGAATTAGTTTAAAGACCAAATAACTATCCAGTGATAGGAACCAAATGGGTCTTTAAAAATAAGCAAGATGATCGAGGAATAATAACTACAAATAAATCTAGACTTGTAGCCAAAAGATATAATTAGGAAGAAGGAATAGATTATGATGTGACCTTTTCACCAGTAGTTAGACTAGAAGCCATTAGAATCCTCTTAGACTATGCATCTCATATGAAATTTAAATTACTTCAGATGGATGTTAAGTCTTCCATTTTAAATGGTTATTTAATAGAGCAAGTTTATGTTGAGCAACCTCCTGGTTTTAAAAATTCCCAAAAACTAGATTATGTTTTTAAACATACTAAACCTCTCTATGGCCTTAAACAATCACCTAGAGCTTGGTATGAACGATTAAGCTCATTTATTTTCAAAAATGATTTTACTGTTGGAATGCCGATCCAACACTATTTTTGAAAACTATGAATTCTAATATTTTATTGCTTACAATTTATGTTGATGGTGTAATTTTTGGATCAACTAATAAAACCCTTTGTCATGAGATATCAAAGTTAATGCAAAAAGAATTTGAAATGAGTATGATGAGTTAACTAAATTTATTTTTAGGACTTCAAATTTATCAAAATATTTTTGGAAATGTTTTGAATCAAAGCAAATACATTAATGATTTGTTAAATAAATTAGGACTTGAAAACAACAAGACATACACAACTCCTATGTGTACTAATATAAAACGTTATTTTGATGAAACTGGAAAATCAATTGACAACAATTTATATAGAGGTATAATTGGTAGTTTATTATATCTTACTGCTAGCAGGCCAGATAAAATGTATTCAGTATGTCTTTGTGCATGATTTCAATAAAATCCTAAAGAATCTCATTTAACTAATATTAAATGAATTTTTAGATATTTAAAAGGAAATGTTTTTCAATGTCTTCTTTATCCCAAAACTCTAGATTTTAATTTGATTTCATATTCAGATTCAGACTTTGGGAGTTTTAGATTAGATAGGAAAATCACTTCAGGAACTTTTCATTTTTTAGGAAATTCTTTAGTGTCATGGTCAAGTAAGAAACAACATTCAGTTTCCCTATCAACAGCTGAGGCAGAGCATGTTTTTGCTTGCAATTGTTGTGCACAGGTGTTGTGGATGAAAAACACTATTACGGACTTTGGACTAAATTTTAGTAATACACATATTTATGTGATAAATATAGTGCTATAAATATTTCAAAAAATCCTATTAGTCATTCTAGAACTAAGAATATTGATATCAGACTTCATTTTCTAAGAGATCTTGTCCTTAAAAAGGATATATCTTTGGAATTTGTAAGTAATGAAATTCAATTAGCTGGTATTTTTACTAAACCTCTTCCCTATGCAAGGTTTGGTTTTATTAAGGTGGAGCTAGGATTATATGATCTTAAATAAAATTTTATATTACTTTAGTAGTTCTTTATTTTAATTCTTCTTAAAATAATTAAGCTATTTTGTTTTTCAAATAGAATAAGTTTATTTTCCCTGAGTAATCTGTTTTATTTATTTTTAAATATAGGTAATGATTATTAAAAACACGGGAATCAATTTTGTCAAAAACCCTTTCGACTTCTAAAACTTTTCATTCTATCGAATCATTTTCGAACCCACAAACCGCACCTCTTCTTTTCAACCCTAATATTCACTCCGCCAAAACCCTAACCTTCAAAAATTCAGAGATTCTTGTAGAGATTGTAAGGGCTAAAAGAGACAGTGAAACCTAGACAAGAAATTCCAAGAGATAACGCTCCGAAGGAAGAAAAATTTTAAAGTGAATGGTAATCGATATCAACTGGTTATTTCAGACAAATCTATCATTGAAACAAGCACTGTTGTTTCAGAACCTTGAATAGATGTTCAACAGTGAAAATACAGGATTTCTGTATGCGGTAGAACATAGATACTTCATAAAATCTGTATAGTTTAGTTTGGGAGATACTGAGGACAAGATGATGTCTAAGATAGAGGATAGGGATTTCTTAATCTCGTCAGAAGAAATTGGTCAGATTCTCAACTACCCTCATGAGGGAGTTTTTCATTTCTATTTGAAAAATATTTTAGATTCTGTGCATAAATTAGAGGACACAATGTCATTTCTCTTTTTTATTAAGACTGTAAAGAAAAACGATATCAAGGATTTTGTGCCTGATCTGTAACTTTTGTTCAAATTTGTGAAAACAGGGCTTGCACTGAGGATGTCTGAGATTTTAATGATATTATATCTCAATATGTTTATAATGTATCTTTTTCTCAGTGATGTTAATCTCCATTTTCCTAGGTATATGGTCAGATACCCAAGATATTGTTGTCAGAGTGATGCCTGAATGAACTTGTATTCTTTTGGTCGATTTATTTCCTTGCTTTTTCTTAAGTAGGACATGGTGAGACTGGTGGATGCCAGAGTACATTGTCATCACAGTAATGTGTTTAATGCTGGAACATTAAGAAAGATTGGATATTTTGGAGTGTTATAAAAGGAAAACATTTTTCAGTAGGAGCAGATGATGAATCACAGAGTGCTCAAGCTCAATCTGAAAAGTCCAAGGAGGGACAAGAGGAATCAAGAGTTAGCACCGTGGCAAGGAGGAGTAGATTTGAAGTAGAATAAACTGTGGAATAAAGAATTTAGTAGGGACTTCAAACTCAAAGGAAAATACCTATGACTGAGGAACTTACTTTCCCTGATTTAGCAACAATAGATTTAATCTGTTACATATTTTTCAAAGAAAAGGTTGATGATCAACCTCAAGAACAGAATTCCACTATTACAGATCCTGGTCATGAAAGGATTGTAGTCGAAAGATCAGAAAAACAGGATGTAGGTAATGTTGATGTTGTACTTCAACAAGAAAAGGAGGAAGAGCCTGGTGAGGAAGTGGCCAGACCTTAGGAAACTCCAGAGTATATCATTTTAGATATTCCATTAAACGAAAAAATTTCAAATGTTCATGTTGATCATGCTTCGTAATCTCACAAAGAAGTTCTTCAAGGGGATTTTTATATAGAAGAGTCTGGAAAGGAATCTGTTGAAGAATCTATGGACCAACCTACTCAGGATATGGAGAAAGGAAAATCTGATGCCGAATCATTACCTTTAGTACTGCTTCATCACACAGAGCCTGAGAATGCGAATCAAGAGCACAGTTCATCTGATTCAAGGAATAGGGTAGTTGAAAAAATATACAAAATGTTATCTCAACTAAAATGTAAAAATTATTCTTTGAGAAGCAACATAGCATCCGAACAGGTGAAATTTCAAAAGCATAAGGTGAGTATTTTTTTCGAGATATGAAGATGAAGTTATTAAAGAGGATCTGTTAAATGCTATTTCCAAATTGAAATCTAAAATGGTTATGAAGTCATATTTCTCAGATCTTAATTTGTTTCTGGAGACACAATTTGCATCAGTTGGAAATAATGCTACTAGTGGATTGGGTACTTCACCTGATTTAATCAGAATATTTCAAGTTATCACAGCAGCAATGAGAAACATGAATGATAGGTTGCAAGATCTTCAGTGCAAAAGTGCTCCATTATCTATTCACTTAGATAATAAAAAATTCATAGTTGATCAGTTAACATCTAGTGAGCCAGGAATCTGCTCTATCTTAGAAAAATTCATAGAGAAGATGTCGTTGTTTATGGAGAAAGAAGAAAGGATTCACAAGATTTTTAGTGTCAATCTCATTATAGATATTCATATGACTCAAGAGTCTAGATATCTTATTATTCATCTTGGTGATGGATTAATGAAAAGGTTGAGAGAACAGTTGGTAGAAATGAAGTCTATAGTCCAGAGACAATAAACCCTACTTGTTCACTGCAAAAACCCTTTATTCTTGCGTTTATCAACATTTTATCTATTTTTGAATTTTAATGAAAATATTTTTCTTTATCTATATTTGTTTTACTGTCTTTATTTTAATATTTCAGTACTCCAGATTTAATTATTGCTAAACAATTAATAATATTCTTTACTTATGTTCAATTCTACATTAATCTGTGTTCTATTCAATATTTTATCATTATTTTTTATATCACAAAAGGGGGAGAAATTTGTATAAACAAAACATTTTATTTTACTGTGAGAAATTTAGATAATACAATATCATGTAGTTTGGGGGAGTAATTCATTTTATTGGGAAAAATTAAAACATTAATATTATTAAAGGGAGACATTAATATTGTATTTATCTTTTCAAAATTTTAAAACATTATGTAATTAATTTTACGTTAATTAATTTCATTAATTATTTCTTATGGGTTTTGTGATCATCAAAAATGGGGAGATTGTTGAGCAAGTGTTTTTTTCAACAATACGTAATATTGTAATTTAAAGGGGGAGTTTATATTATTACTCTATCCCTTTATGATAATTTTTATGCTTACAAATACCCTAAATTATTTTCTAATGATTTTATTTGTTAAACATTTTTCAGGAATCTATTATTTTATTTTAATCTTGAAATTACAGGAATTTATTACTAAAGTATTCATATTTAGCATGTTCTAGAAAAGCTGTTCATACCCTGTGTGGATAAAGATATCGTAAGGATAAAACTCGTGTATACTTTTTGAGATTAAGAGAATGTATGGTCAACCAACCATACGTTTTCGGAAAAGTATGGAAGAAGAACCCTACATTAGGAAGGAACCCTACATTTAGGATATCAAAAATATTTGGAAGGAGAACCATACATAAATATTAAACATTACGTTTGTTTCTCAAAAGTATGGTTCATCAAACTTCGTTTTGTAAACAACCATATGTTATTGGAAAAGTATGGATCAAGTAAAAGTATGGATCTCTTAACGTATGTTTGAAAGTTGAAGGGAAAATTATGGATGACCAACCCTACGTTTGGAATCAACCTCACGTTGTGGACATTACGTTTGATGGCTACGTCATCAACCTTACGTTCAGAGGACACATACAGTTCAACCAAACCTTACGTTTCACGTTGAAAAATTTAAAGTAAATATTTTTTTGCAATGGTCAATATGCTGATTTTTAAACGGATTCTAGGTCAGATATAAAGCAGATTTTAAAGTATGATTTTAACTGATTCAAAACCGTTTCATCAATGATTTGATAATCGAATTAAAAGTGTGTTTAGTGTCGACTCTTCAGAGAAGTTACGACTACTCTATAAATTCAAATATTTGGATATCGCGAGTAAAATGGCGACTTTTTGGATCTAATTTTGTAGTAAAAGTTCTTATTGTTATTTTAATTATATGGGATTTAATAAAACTGAATTGATGATTATTGATCATGTGTGATATTTTGATTATTCTAAAAAAAGGAAAACCCGAGACTACTAAAACACACTGATCTGCTAGTTCAATAGAGCATCAAAGCTCTGTTTGTTAAAAAGGTAGGATCGTGATAGAAGATTCACTTGTTCTACAATGAAGATCTACTGTGAATTTGCTACTACTAATATTGTGAATCGTATTTCTATATCTACTACAACAGGATTGACTCAGAGTGTCTCTTATGTGAAGATTATTATTTTCGAAGGCGATGATCCATCTACTGTTAATTACATGTTGTTGCAATTCTGAAGAACATATAGAAAGCATTTTCAGAAGACAAAAATCATTCTTTTCTATTATTGAGTGACCATCTTCTCATACTAAGCTAATTATGTTCGTGTTTGAACCAAAAGGATTTGGTTTTTCCATAGATGTTAAAGGTGTCAAATCCTTATACTCAGTTGTTAACCGGTCTGTTGAAATGAGGACCAGATAGTGAAAATCACCAAGCTTGTGGTGTAGAGCATTGGTGGATCGGAATAGGGGCGTTTTTTTCCCCGAACCACTATACATCTTGTGTTTCTTCTAATTAAATTTCCACTGCATCGTTTTATCTGATTAATGTTAAAAGGAAAAACACAATATCATAAATATTTTTGAAAAGACACAACTCACCCCCCCCCCTATTGTGTATATTTGGTGTAATCTAATCCAACAATTGGTATCAATGTTTGAGCATTCTGATAATGAATTAACGAGATGAAAGTGATAATACACAGTGCAGGATGACTGATACATGAGAGTTAATGTCTATGGTTAGAGAACCATACATCAATATAGGAAAATATGGATTCTGGAAGTCGCAAATGATTATCTATCTGAAAAATCATGGATGAGTTCTGCTACTGAAGCAGATTATAACATGAACTCAAAGGAAATGAATTAAATTATATGTGTTCTAGGACATGATATGTTTAACATAGTATCTCAATTCCCAACAACATATGAAATGTGGAAAACTATTTCTGTTGCTTATGAAGGAACTAACAATTTCAGGGAAATGAGATATGCAACTGCTAAGCTTAAATTTGATACATTCATAATGGTTGAAGGTGAGAGTATTACTCAAATGAATGGATGATTGACAGATATTTTCAATAACATAACTGCCTTGGGAGATCCCATTAAACAAGCTGATCATGCATTAAAAGTATTTAGAGTTCTGCCTACAAAATGGAATGGAACCTCTGCAGCAATCAAACAGTCGACACCTGTCAAATATTTAACCATGAGAGAACTGATTGGAACATTAATGATGTATGAAGTTGAGATGGAAGATTAATCTAATCAACATAATGTGCTTGTCAAAAGAGTTAATACTTCCTTGAAAAAATCATCACAGAGTAAAAATAGAAAGATGATGAAAAATGTAAAAGAGAAGTCAGAGAGTTCTGATTTATCTAATTCTGATATGGAATTGGCTCTGCTAGCCCGAAGAATAAAAAAATTGTTTAGAAAGAATAAGGGCATTAGGAAATCCTTCAAAAACGATGACAAGGAAATCAGATGCTATGAATGCAAGAAAATGAGGCATATCAGACCTGACTGTCCTCAACTAAAAGAAGACAAAAGAATGAAAATTTTCAAACAAAATGACTATGAGAATAAGGACAAGAAATCCAGGAAAGATGCATGGAGTTTATCTGAAGACTCTAGTAGTACATGTCAATCAGACTCAAATAAGGTGGAAGAAAATCTTAAAGCCAACATGTGTTTTATGGTAGAAACAGTTGAGGTACAATCTTACTACTCTTCTGATTCTTGTTCTAAATCTAATTACTATAATGAAAAACATGTAACCTACTGCAATATTCTTTAATAAAAATATGACCCTCTATTTTGGAAGTATAAGACTTTAAAGAATATTCATATGGCCTTTTCTGATTAAAAAGATACAATGCTGACACTATATAAGGAGCTAACTAAAAATTTTGATTCTATTAATTCTACAAATACAGATTATGAATCCTAGTTATAATACCTGCAAACTGATGTAGAAACTTATAAAACTGCAGCCCTTATTTTTACTAAAGGATAAAATACTTTAAATAAAATCATTGTAAAAAAATGTCATTAAAAATTAGAGATTTGGAATTGGCCGTAAAGGTGAAAAACCAAAGCTGTACAAAAACTATTTTATTCCAAGTGCAAAAAGATTAAATTGTAATTACTGTGGAAAAAGGGGGCATATTTCTAAAAAAGATTTCTTAAGAAAATAACAAATAAGTGTAATTAAAAAATATTTTTTATCTAATGATCTAATTGATTTATGTGAAATTAGAAAAACAAATTATGTCTGGATTCCCAGATCATTGGTATCTAACTCTACTGGACCCAACAAATTATGGGTACCAACGCAATCTGTGTAAATGCCTTTGCAGGGAGCAGGTCACAAGAGCAAAAATGATATATGGTATATGGATAGTATCTGCTCAAAACATATGAGTGGAAACTCATTGAATTTCTCTACACTCACTCAAAAAGATGGTGGAATTGTCACTTTTGGTGACAATGCCAAAGGAAAAATCAATGGTATTGGAACAGTTGGAGATCCAGAAGATGTTTCAATTAATAAAGTACTTTATGTAAAAGTATTGAAACACAATCTGATAAGTATCTCTCAACTATGTGATGAAGGTTATGCTATTGATTTTTCTAACAATTGTAGTTCTGTTTTAAAAAAAAATAGCTTAAATTTAGAGCACCAAGAACTGATAATATATTTACCCTGGATTTAAATTCCTTGTGTAAACAACAAGTAAATTGCTTAATAGCTAAAATAAATGAATCTTGGATCTGGCATAGGAGACTTGGATATTGTAATGTATATGTTTTAGATATGTTATCTAAGATAAATTTAATTTCTGATTTTTCTAGTCACAAATTTGAAAGTGAGAGATTCTGTGATGCATGTCAACATGGAAAGCAACACAAATCATCCTTCAAATCTGTTAAAAGAATTGATACATCTAAACGTCTAGAACTTATTCATATCGATTTTTTTGGACTTCATGAGTATCAATCATGTCATGAAAATTATATTTATATGTTTTAGTTGATGACTATTCTATATTTACATGTATTTTCTTTTTTGAAATTTAAAAATAAAGATTTCACTATATTTGAAAGTTTTTGTAAAGATGTTCAAAATGAAAAAAGTTTTAAAATAGTTTCATTAAGAAGTGATCATAGTGGAGAATTTTAGAATCAGAAATTTAATTCCTTGTGCTCAAATAGGGGTATTAAACACACCTTCTCTGAACCTAGAACACCTCAACAAAATTGAATTGTTGAAAGAAGAAATAGGACTATTTAGGAAATGGCTAGGACTATGCAAAATGAATACAACCTTCCTACATACTTTAGGGCAGAAGCTGTAAGCACAACCTACTATATAATGAATTGATTTTTAATTATAACTCTTTTGAAAAAGACACCCTATGACCATTGGAATAAAAAAATCCTAAAGTTAACTACTTTAAAGTTTTTAGATGCAATGTTTACAAATTAAACACCAAGGATAATCTTGGTATGTTCGTTCCAAAATCTGATGAAGGAATTTTCTTAGGATATTCAGCTACCTTCGAAGCTTATATAATCTATAATAAGAATTCATGTATTATTGAAGAATTAGTTCTTGTGAAATTTGATGAATCTGATCCCTTTGATCAAAGGACAGATCAAATGGATGAATCTGACTCTAATGATAACATGGGGCTTGAGAACATGAAAATGACTTTGAAAAATATATAAATAAAATTCAGTCCAGTTCAGAAGAACATGATACTGAAGAACCTATAAGTGTGTCACTTACACACACAAGAAACCTAAAGAATCACCCTTTAGAAACTATAATAGGCGACTTAGACAAAGCAATAAAAACCTAAAGAAATATTTGAAATCTTGTATAATTCTCTTCCTTTCTATCCCAATTAGGACCCAAGACTATAGAAGAAGCTTTAGATGATGAAATTAAGATGATAGGAATACAAGGAGAATTAAACTAGTTCAAAAGAAATGAAGTTTGGGAATTAGTTGAAAGCCCACAGAACTATCCAGTGATAGGAACCAAATGGGTCTTTAGAAATAAGAAAGTTGATCATGGAATTATAACTGGAAATAAATTTGGACTTGTAGCCAAAGGACATAATTAGGAAGAAGGTATAGATTACGATGAGACCTTTTCACCTGTAGCTAGACTAAAAGCCATTATAATCCTCTTAGACTAAGCATCTCATATGAACATTAAATTATTTCAGATGGATCTTAAGTCTACCTTTTTAAATGGTTATTTAATGGAGGATGTTTATGTTGATCAATCTCCTGGTTTTGAAAATTCTCAAAAACCATATTCTCTTTTTAAACATACTAAAGCTCTCTATGGCCTTAAATAATCACATTGAGCTTGGTATGAAATATTAAGCTCTTTTCTTATGAAAAATGATTTTAGTGTTGGAATGGCAGATCCAACACTGTTTAATAAAACAATGAATTCTACGATTTTATTGGTACAAATTTATGTTGTTGATGTAATTTTTGGATCAACTAATAAAACCCTCTGTCATGAGTTTTCAAAGTTAATGAATAAATAATTTGAAAAGTGTATAATGGGAGAACGAAATTTCCTTTTAGGACCTGAAATTTATCAAAAAGTATTTTATAAATGTTTTGAATCAAAGCAAATAAATTACTGATTTTTTGAAGAAATTTGGACTTCAAAACAGCAAGACATATACAAATCCAATGTGTACTAATATAAAACTTGATTTGGATGAAACTAGAAAATCGGATGAAAAGAAGTTATATAGAGGTATGATTGGTAGTTTATTATATCATACTGCTAGCTGGCCAGATATAATGTATTCAGTATTTCTTTGTGAAAGATTTCAATCAAATCCTAAAGAATATCATTTAACTGATGTTAAATGAATTTTTAGATAATTAAAAGGAAATGTTTTTCAATCTCTTCTTTATCACAAAACTTTTGATTTTAATTTGTTTTCATATTCATATGCATACTTTGGGAGTTGTATATTAGATAAGAAAATCACTTCATGAAGATGTCACTTTTTATGAAAATATTTAGTGTTATGGTCAAGTAAGAAACAACATTCAGTTTCCCTATCAACAGCTGAGCCAAAGTATGTTTCTACTGGAAGTTTCTATACACATGTGTTGTGGATGAAAAACACTCTTATGGATATTGTACTAAATTTTACTAATACGCCTATTTTATGTGATAAAACTAGTGCTATAAATATTTCAAAAAATAATATTATTCATTATATATCTAAGCATATTGATATCAGACAACATTTTCTAAGAGATCATGTTCTTAAAAAGGATATATCTTTGAAATTTGTAAGTACTAAAATTCAATTAGCAGGTATTTTTACTAAACCTCTTCCTATTTCATGGATTGATTTTATTAAGGGGGGCTAGGTTTATTTGATCTTAAATAAAATATTATTTTACTACAGTATTTCTTGATTTTAATTCTGCTTAAAATAATTAAGCTATTTTGTTTTTATAACAGAATAAGTTTCTTTTCCCCGTGTAATCTATTTTATTAATTTTTAAATATATGTAATGATTATTAAAAACACGGGAATCAAGGTTATCAGAAACCCTTTCGAATTCTAAACTGTGTCATTTCTATCGAACCCTTTTAGAACCCGCAAACGACACCTCTGCTCATCAACCCTAATCATCGAACCGCTGAAACCCTAACCATCAAACCGTCAGATATTATCACAGATATGGTAAGGGATAATAGAGCTAGTGAAGCTGAGAAAACCAATGGAAAGAGAAAATGCTCCAAAGGAAGAAAAATCTTACAGGGAAAGGTAATTGATCTCTATTGGTTATTTCAGAAAAATCTTCTATTGAAACAGGCATTGTTGTTTCATAAACATGAACAGATGTTCAGTAGTGAAAATACGTAATTTTTATATAAGGTAAAACATATATACTTCTTCAAATATGTAGAGTTTATATTGGGAGATACTGAGGATAGTATTATTGCTAAGATAGAGGATTGGGATTTCTCAATCGCGTTAGTAGAAATTGGTCAGATTCTCAACTGCCCTCATGAGGGAGTTTTTCATTCTGATTTGAAAAATATTAGGAGATTTTGTGCATAAATCAGAGGATATAATGTCATTTCTCTTTGGTATTAAGACTGTAAAGAAAATTTTTATCAAGTATTTAGAGCCTGATCAGAAAATTTTTGGTCAAATTTGTGCAAACAGGGTTTGAACCGAGGTTGTCTGAGATGGAAAAGATATTATATCCTGATATGTATATATTGTATCTTTTTCTCAGTGACGTCAAACTCAATTTTCTTAGGAATATGGTAACATTCCTATGATATTGTTGTCAGAGAGATTCCTGAATGAACATTTATCCTTTTGGTCGATTTATATCCTTACTTTTGCTTAAGAAAGACACGGTGAGACTGGTGGATTCCAGAGTACACTGTCATCACAATAATGTGTTTAATGCTTGAACTTTAAGAATGAATAGCTATTTTTGGAGTACTATCAAAGGAAAACTTTTTCCAATTGAATCTGATGATGAATAAGAGAGTGCTCAAGATCAATCTGCAAAGTCTAAGGAGGGACAAGCTGAATCAAGAGTCATCACCGTGGAAAGAAGGATCAGATTTGGAGTAGAAGAAACTGAGGAAAAAAGAAGTTTGGAGTGACTTAAAAATCAATGGAAAAGACATGTGTCTGAGGAAATTATTCCCCTCATTTAACTACAAGAGATTTACTCTCTTATTGTTTTTTCAAAGAAAAGGTTGTTGAACAAACTCAAGAACAGAATGTCACTGTTATAGATCCTGATCATGAAAGGATTGAAGTTGAAAGATCAGAACAATGGTATATAGATAATGTTTCTTCTATACATCAACAAGAAAAGGAGGTAGATCCTGTTGAGGAAGTGGCTTGACCTCAGGAAACTCTGGAGGATATCATTTTAAATATTCCATTAAATGAAAAAATTTCATATGTTTGTGATGGGAATGCTTCTGAAGCTCACACAAAAGTTATTCAAGAGGATTTTTCTATGGAAGAGTCTGGAAAGGACTCTGAGGAGAAATCTGTGGACAAACATACTCAGGACATGGAGAAAGGAAAATCTGAGGCTGAATCTTTACCGTTAGTAATGCTATATCACAGTGATCCTGAGATGTGAATCAAGCATAGGGTGCTTTTGATTCAAGGAACAAGGAATATGAAGAAATGTACAAAAATTTATCTCAACTACAATGTTAGAATGATTCTTTGAGATGCACCTTAGCATCCAAACAGTTGAAATTTCAAAATCTTAAGGAGAGTACTATATCAAGACAAGATGAAAAAGTTTTTAAAGAGGATCTGTTAAATGTTATTTCCAAATTGAAATCTGAAATGGTTATGAAGTCAGGTTTCTCAGATCTTAAGTTGTTTCTAGAGAAAAAATTTACATCATTTGGAAATAATACTTCTACTGGATCAGGTACTTCACCTAACATAATTAGAAGATTTCAAGCTATCACAGCTGCAATGACCAACATGAATGATAGGTTGCAAGATCTTCAGTGAAATAGAGTTCCATTATCTATTCTCTTGGATAATCATAAATTTTTAGTTGATCAGTTAACATCCAGTGAACCAGGAATCTGCTATGTCTTAGAAAAATTCATAGAGAAATTGTCTTTGTTTATGGAGAAAGAAGAGGGGCTTCACGAGTTTTTCAGAGTCAATCTCATTGAAGATATTCATATCACTCAAGAGGATAAAGATCTTATTATTCAGCTTGGTGATGGATTAATGAAAAGGTCGAGAGAAAAGTTGGCAGAAATCAAGTCTATAGTCCAGAGACGATAAACCCTACATGTTCACTGCAAAAAACCTTGATTCCTACATTTATCATCATTGTAACTATTTTTAACTTTTAATGAAAATATGTTTCATTATTTCCATTTGTTTTACTATCTTTATTTTAATATGTCAGAACTCGAGATTTAATTATCACTAAAAAATTAATAATATTCGTCACTTATTTTCAGTGCTACAATAATATGTGTTCCATTCCATATTCTATCATTATTTTTGATATCACAAAAGGGGGAGAAATATGGGTAAACACAACATTTTATTTAACTCGGAGAAATTTGGATAAATACAACAACTTTTAGTTTGGGGGTGTAATTCATTTTATTGGGAAAAATTAATACATTAATATTATTAAAGGGAGACATTAATATTGTATTTATCATTTCAAAATTTCAAAACTTTATATAATTAATTTTAAGTTATGTTAATTTCATTAATTATTTATTAGGGGTTTTGTGATCATAGAAAAGGGGGAGATTGTTGAGCAAGTTTTGTTTTAAAAAATACATAATATTTTTATTTAAAGGGGGGTTTATATTATTAATATATCTCATTATGATAATTTTGATGCTCACAAATACCCTTAATTATTTTCTAATGATTTTATTTGTTAATCATTTTTCCGGAATTTATTATTTTATTTTACTCTTGAAATTACATGAATTTATTACTAAATTATTCATATTCGGGTGTTCTGGAAACACAGTTTATACCCTACGTGGGTAAATGTATCATAAGGATAAAAACCGTGTATATTTTTTAAGATAAGGAAATAGTATGGTTTTAACAACCAAACGTTATCGGAAATGTATGGAAGAAGAACCCTACGTTAGGAAGGAACCCTATGTTTAATATATCAAAAATGTATGGAAGGATAACCATACATAAATATTAAACGTTTCGATTATTTCACATAAGTATGGTTCATCAAAATTACTTTTGTAAACAACCATACGTTCTTCAAAATTTATGGATCAAGTAAATGTATGGATCTTTACCGTATGTTTCAAAGTTGGAGAAAAATGTATGGATGACCAACCCTACGTTTGGAATCAACCTTACATTGTGAACCTTATGTTTGAAGGCTATGTCATCAACCTTAAGTTTAGTGGAGGCATACAGTTCATCCTAACCTTACGTTTGGCGTCGGAGAATTTAATGTCGATATTTTTATGCAACGGTCAATATGCTGATTTTTAGGTGGATATCAAGTCATATTTCAAGCAGATTTTAAAGTACGATTTTGACTGATTCAAAATAGTTTCATCAATGATTTGATAATCGAATTAAAAGGATATTTTTATGTCGAGTCTTCAGGGATGTTAAGATTACTCTGTAAATTCAAATGTTTGAATATCACGAGTAAAAAAGGTGACTTTTTTGGATCTAATTTTCCAGGAAAAGTTCTTATCGTTATTTTATTTATACAGGTTGTAATAATACTGCATTGATGATTATTGATCGTGTGTGATATTTTGATTATTCTGAAAAAAGGAAAAACAGAGACTTCTGAATCACACCGATATTCAGGTTCAGAATAGTGTCAATGCCATGTTTGTTAAAAAGGAAGGATGGTGATAGAATATTCACTTGTTCTACAATGAAGATCTACTATGAATTTTCTACTGCTGAAGTGGTGAATTGTATTTCTATATCTACTACAACGGGATCAACTTAGGATGTCTCTTATGTAAATATTATTATTTCTGAAAGCGACGATCCATCTACTATCAATTGCATGCTGTTGCAATTGTGAAGATCATCTGGAAAGCATTTTCAGAATACAAAAATATTTATTTTCTATTCTAGAGTGACCAGCTTCTCATACTAAGCCGAGTAGATTCATGTTTGTTCTAGAAGGATTTGATTTTTCCTTAGATTGTAATCGTGTCAGCTGCCTGTACTCAGTTGTGAACCGATCTGTTGAAACGTGGACCAGATAGTGAAAATCACCAAGCTTGTGGAGTAGAGCATTGGTGGAGTGGACTAGGGGCCTTATGTTCCCTGAACCACTGTACATCTTGTGTTTCTGATATTTAAATTTCCACTAAATCACTTTATTTGATTAAAGTTAAAAGGCAGAACAAAATCTCGTAATGATTTTTGAAAAGACACAATTCACCCCCCCCCCTCTTGTGTATATTTGGTGTAATCTATTCCAACAATATGGTCAGTGTCCAGGGTTGATATAGGTAATCAGGGATCTTGGTGGAATTATAGTATTCATTGGAATGGAAAGTATCACATATCCATCCAAATAAACACATGAAAGGACCACTATACCTATGTGGAATATTTCCATATTAAATATAGTATAGGAGTTTTTAATGGTGTCTAACAGTTAACACTACCATGTTAATGCAATTTAATTCCCCTAGTTACACTCCAATCACTAGCATGATGAAACAGATTTTGTTACTCATTTCCCGTAATGGGAAATTCCATCCCTTTAAGAACATGTCCATAAATCTCTAAAACCGTAGTCTTAGATCGATCTTTGAGTTCACTTGATATCACCATGATGTATAACCCCATTTTCATAAATGACCCAATAAAAACCTGAAACTATCACAAACCATATTTGAAGGACACTAATGGGGGCAGCAAGTAGTTGGCATGACCCCAATGTGATCAAGGAAAATTTTGATATAGTAATTAATGAAGAAAACTGAGTGTTTATCCATATCCTTCCATTGCTTCCCCTGTACAATAGTGATCAAGTCCCACTCCTTAATTAGAGCATGAAATGGGTCATCCCAATCATCAGTTGTAGGGAGGAAATCATCGTATATCTCCTATAGAAGAGGGATCCCAACCAATTGTTTGATGTCCCATTGTTTGATTACCAATTATCCATGGGACAAATGGAATGGGTTTTTGAAAGAGAACTAATGACTATTCAGTTCTTGAAGAAGATCCGGATGGAGATAGAAAATAAATTGGTAATTCAACACTACTTCATTATGACATAACCTGTACAATTGGTTAGTATACTCCAAGAATCATCACATACCCAAAATATTGATCCCCATTAATTAAAAAAATTTCACAATGAAAAATATCTATTATCGATCTTCTTCAAATACCATAATTTTTACGATAATAGATGAATATACTTGAGTATTTCAGGGTAAAAGTATGGTAAGGGAAATCACAACCATCTAGACCCATGGAATATTATTCCAACATATAGAACAACCCCTTGGATTTGGCTATGAAGAGTTTGAAATAATTGACATTTTTTACCAGAATACATCTTGGAGAAGATGACACCCATTGAGATGGAAAATTATGGTCTGAGGTAGGTTAGAAAACATCATCCTTCAAGCTAAACCCATATAGATGAACTTGTAGAGATAGATAATAACCATTGATCTCGAAGGACTAGAACGTTTTCAGAACCCTGTAATCAGAGTTCAAATGGTTTATTGGGTTAGAATTTAAATTTTTATAAATCATATCCATTAGATTAGATGCATCTTATGAACCATGATAAGGGATGTAAGCCATCTGATAAAAATAAGCAGAAAATTTCGTAGGGATAAAATTAATTTCTCATATAGAGGAAAGAAATAAAATTTATAGCATCAGCATGAACACCAAATGAATCTACAGAGGTATAAAATAATTTCCAAAATGAATCCGGAGTTTCCAGAACCTCTATGATCTGTTGGAAAAATTATCCTACAAAGGAATCACACAATCGCATGACCATAATGGAGGCTCACGATTGTGTGACTATGAAATGGTCATGAGAGATGCATTATTGCCAATGTTTCCTGTGATCATGCCCTAAGATCCTAGAGAATAATCAATACACTAACATCCCGAAAAGTAATGTTTATAAAATTACCAAAATTTAGTTTGTAGTTAATTTGTGTGGGTAGGTAGTAAAGAGATGTCTTGAGGTGAAGTTCTCACAAAATGTGTTCCTTGAAGGGTATCACAAGAAGATAATATAAGAAGGTCTTGTTATATGGTCATGTGATGATATAATAGATGAAGATATATAGATAATGTAGAATCCAGTCCATGATCCCTTCCATTCTCCAATATTTAAATTGTATCCCATGGAATGCCAACTGTCACCTATCATGATAGGCATCACAAAAGACACTGATTCCTGATATAAATATTGACTCAGGTGGTTGTTTACATTCTTTATAACTAATCCCTTCCCCTAAAGGATGCACTCATGGGGGGAATTTTTCAACATCCACCAATTGAGTATTATAAAATTTACAAAGTAATAAAAATTAAAATATGAGTATTATTTTAAACATAAAATAAAAGGAAGAGGAATGACCCCATGATCATGTAGAACACATGAACCCCCTTAATAGACATGGTCTCATGAAAAAATAGGGTTATTTGGTTGGTCATGTTCATTTTATCACTAGTGGAAAATCCCACAAATCCCCTTTGACAAATCCTTATGATCTCACGATGTAACCCTAAAAAATCATGTACCTCATGGAGGAGGTAAGATAAGATCTTCCATGTCTTGCAGCATGTAAACCGGAGGACCCCTGACAAACCATATATGAATCCTAATCATGTAATGAAACTCAATGTTTTCATACATTATATGAAACTTCCTTCAGAAAAACCAATTGGATCATGAAAATTCCATTGGACATGTCATCAATATTACTAGTTATGTCTAGACATCCTCCGACATGTAAAAGAAAACAATTCTGCCTTGTGAACCATGATTTCATGCATGTCTAATATTCAATTAGGATATGTAAATTTGGTATTGTAAAACATGATAATAGGGTATATCCTTAGAGTGTAATTCCTAACAATAAGTTTGACATCATTGTATATGTTCCGACCATTGGAATAATGGTGACTCTAATTCCCTCTATAACAAGGATATGTCAAACACCTCATCAATGATCGATCTCTATATTAACCATCCAATGGATAATCATAGAACATAATTCCATCCTCAATAAAAATTAGACTAAAAATTTTCTGTCCCTCAGTTTTCATACAGAGAATTGATCATGTCGGTATAGGAAGTATCTATATTGATTACTTGTTCACTATAAGCCTCTATCAATAGTGAAACAAAATTGTGTAATACCTATATAAATGAACTATAAGAACACTGATGCCATATTTATCAATGTCACAAACTAAATCAAACCATGGCTTGAGTTGAATCCACCCTGAGCCTACATCCATATACTAGGGTGCTGAAACCCACTGAAGGAACACTATGATTGGGGAGACCTTTTCCTAAAAAACTGTACAGATGCACATAACCAAATCTCTACAAAATTGATGAGGGAAATAAATGAAGAATAAAATACTATTATAAATATATCAAATATACAAGAAACATTAAACATAATGATGTATGGTGGTGCATACTAAATAAAAAATTGGAAAAAATACATCCCCAAATGAGTAAAATGTCCCAAACTGACAAAAATGGGAAAGAGTAAATAGTTGAGAGAGACCAACTGTTATATCACATGCTATAACCACTATATGTGGTACAAGTACAATGTATCTATAAGAAACTCTGAAGTCACGATGGACTTGTCTATCTTTTTTAAAGGGCACAACATGTGTTCAGAAAAGAACCTAAAGGGGTGAAAACATACATACCAAGAATAATGTCCCGAAAAGGAGAAGGCGAATTAGTATGAGATAAAACTGAATTGTAAAGAATTAAATAGAAACATTTATTGTAAGAGAGTACATATCATCCCAAAAAAAGAGTAAAATTGAAATATAATAGACACAAAGAGCTCAATATGGAGAGAATATGGACTTATAGTTGAGTTTTCTGTACCTATATTAGGAGAGTGGACTCATCCAACCATGAGAACCTAAACATGGAAAGTGCATTTCATACCCTATGAAACATTTACTATCTACAAATGAGGGTAACAATTACAATGTAGTGGGTACTAAATGAGGATATGTATATATATCTACTCATCCAAAAAATTCAAAATAACGTTCAAGGGAATCTCCCTCTCACAGTTCATTCTAAGAAGATGATGCCTAAAATTCCCAAGAAAATCCATTAATGATGCCTAGAACCCTACCTGTCTACCCTAAACATGAAATTTAATGTGAATAATTTACCACACATTTATACTATCCCATTACAGAGGCATTGACTCACTCGTATGGTTTTAAGTCATGTCACATGATCCTATCTCAGTGGTGAAATAATCCCTCTTCCTTGTGATCCCACAGTTACATCGATCTATATCTCTTCTCTAATACTCATAGCCATGTGGCTTCAAACTCAGAGTAGAGGACCCACACCCTAGTGCTTTAGGGAGGTTCTGTTCTAATGTCATCGAGGAACTATTACCTTATCTGTTATGGGTGGATTTCCACTCTAATTTATTTGATGTGCTCTGCACTGTTACATTAATGGGGATCCACACCGATGCCATTGAGGATCTGCACACTGATGAATCATGAGTGTTTCAGTCAGATGTCATTGATGACCCCTGCTCTGGTTCATTAGGGGGTTCCACTCTTCTCTTTTCAAGTACCCATAACTATCCTAGATGGAGGGTGCCACTTAGAATAGGTTGAGGACTCATGCCCAAACCTATTGTAGGTTTCCACTCTAAAGATCCACAAGAACCCCCTGCCTAGCCTTACTAGAGGGTTCCATTTGGAGGTAATTGAGTAACTACTCTTTCCATCCATGCTGGATGGTACCCATAAGAAATAATTGAGGAACACTGATGCCTATACCAATAAGAGTGTAATCTCAAAAATAATAGAAATTCACACCAGGTCACTGCCAGCATTGAACATCACTAAATAATTGTCATGACCCAATAAACATGTATCGTATCATGAAATCTCTTACAAATAAATCATATACATCTATGTGAAAAAGAATTAAAGATATTCTACTCACATTCCAACATATAAGTCTCAATGGATTAGATATGAGATGTAAAGGATTTATAATGAGCCACATGGTGCATATTGGGTCCACACGACATGTGACCCTACCTATTCATCAATCGTTGTACCTAGCCATACTCAAGTACTAAATTATGTACATATATCGCATATAATACCAGTTTACTTCAATATTACATGACATATCTTTCCAAACTGTTGAGGAGCACATGATCCTAATCATTGTTCTAAAGGGGAAAAAATGTTATTTCACTGAAATTCCTCCTCCAATGTACTCAGATAACTAAACAAATCACTCCATTGAGATCCTTACACAGAATCACCCAAGATTGACTATTAATTCATCCCATATTAGACACCCAGCTATGGAGATTCATTTCATAGTATTACATATGAATAGTGAATTGTGGGGACCACATCTTTACCATGAAATAAATTTTACGTATTCCACCATTTCGATCATCATAGAAAATCACATTGATTATAATATTCATTTTCCTAAATCAGAAGCCTGATGAAACAATTGTATTTTGAATCTCTACGCTCGAATGGTGTCTCATGGGGATCATTCCATGATCCTGAATTAAATACCAGATAATGATATGAAATTTCCGGTGTCAATATCAGGGTCACAAATTTGTCGACGACGGCACAATAGGATCATCTATGCAAGACTTATGGGAGGAAAAATATATAACAATGTTATTAAATCTATTACTTCATGGTAATTTTTTTGATCTTGGACTCTGCTTAAGATCAAATTATCTGAAATGAATTTAAGTTGAATGTTTCAGAAATGGTGTCACACCACTGTAGACAGTGCATGAATTGGAGTATTTATGTGGGAGTTATGGGGGATTAAATAAGTTATTATTATTATTATTATTTTTATTTTTATTATAATTATTATTATCACTACTACAATTATTATTATTATGATATTTCATTTTCAATTTCCCATTAACTTGTTCCCCTTCCACCCAGGTGAATCCAATCTTCTAGGTTCCCCGCACCCGCAGACACTTCATCCATCCATATTTGTCGCCACCACCTCAACTACCATTGCTACTCTGCTAGACACCAAGCCACCATGGATTCCCTGACTCGACCGCCACACCCTAGAGCCTTTTCATACCACATCCACCAGCAACACACGGTCAAGCCCTACCAGACTCTCTTACCTCACCAATTGTTGTGTTCTCTCCTCACTATCATGGGTCGCCACTATCTCGACCTTCCACCCGACAAACCACCTAGCATGGGCCGTATAGATGCACTTCCCACTTTACATGATACCACAAATCCATTATAATATCAAAATAAGTACTGATCATAGATCTTCAATCCTAAAACCTAGATCCATTATTTTTTCGTCAAACTCTTCTTAATTAATCGATATGCCACACAAACGAGGGATCGATCTATATTAGATCCACCCAACATCATTGAATTAGGATATCAAGGATCCAATTAGGGAATAAAATTGTGTAATTGTGGTATAAAAGAACAATAAAATATGTTTAACCATCATTGGTCAGATGTTCTTGGAAAAAAAATCAATAACTGGGATATCTGTGTTTGAAAATGGCGAACAAATGAAACCTTCAATTCATGTACAAAAGAAAATTTCCCAAACAATGGAGGATGTTAAATAATTGATAAACAAACTACTCAGTAGTTTAATTTGAAGGGATACATATAATGAGTCCTATAAAAAATTTATATTGTTCATTGTTGAGGAATATGCCTAAAAATAATTCGGGGAAGTCATTTCATTTATTGCATCCTGACCCGTCCTGATCTACAATCTCACCGTCATTCACCAACATAAGGATCAGAAGATCTCATTCCAAGGATCCCATGTTTATAGAAATAATCCATGATATTTTTCAAAGTTTCTTATTGAAAACCAAATAATTAGGTTAAATATGAATCAATCAATCAATCAGTCAATTAATCCAATTAACTGTACCTCTAATGGTTATAACATCCAAACATCCTGCACTGACCAACATTGGGTCATGCCAAGGGAAAACATTGCATAATGAATTAAATTGTGAACTATGATTTCATATATGATTCCATATTCATTATTTATTTATATTATCATTACAAATAAAATTATTTTAATTAAATATTTTATTTTTGGCTGCATCCTCAGTGAGTTTTTCTAGAGATGACCCTTATACCAAAAGACATGTCATGCCTAGGGTAAACACCTTGTTCCAGACTCAATCATATACTTTTTACTAATTTGAGAATATTTTTATAATATATTCTATTATTTATAAAATTTCACACACCCACATTAAATATATGTTTAATAGTTTTATAAAATTAATTTCGGGAACACCGAGCCTCAAGAATCACTAGTTGTTTTATCACCTAGTTGTGAAAATATTATTATAAATTTTCTTAAGACTAAGAGAGAAAAACTTGGGTCTCTAAATTATTCCCTTCTTCAATGATCTCCATCCTTGAAAATCAAAAACAATTGAATAAGGTGGGGGAACTGAGCCAGAATGAGGCTCTTCCCTATAAGGGGATGTATAACCAATTGAGAAGTGTGAAAATCCCTCATCAGCACCACCTGTAAAGTGTTTTGAAGCACTGTTAATTATTGAAATGGATGAAGAGATTACCATCTTTAGAAAATCAATTAGTAGAAACTCCCATGGATATAATATCAAGAAAGACCTTGCTGTCGATGATTCTTATCTATTATTCTCTCACACTGTTGAGAAGAAAAGGAAACAACACCATCGATAGAAAAAAACATTCGGTCCCATTAGGGTCATCATTAAGCGACATAACATCTCTGATGATTCCTCCACTAAGTGAGCATGTTACTTCTTTCAGATGGAATATTCTACAATGTTTCCCTAACTTGGAGTATAAATACCAAGATTTCGTAGTCTTATAGAAATTCCAACCAGCACCATTATATCATGATCTAGTCTCTCTAGGTGAAGACTATATACCTGAGAATCTGGTCTGAGTAAACCATAAAGAACTCTCCCAGAATGTAGTCTCTCCAGATTTATAGGGTGTAAACTACCCCTTCTAGATCTAGGTAGGGAGTCACTTAGTTAAATTCATGGGGTCTCAATTGTGTCAACATTTATATGACAAATTTCTATCACCAGATAAATGTTAAAATAAAGAATGCAAGGATACCAATGAAAAATGAAGTGGAGAAAACTCATCCCTCCATGAGAAGATAGACAAAGATATCATGTATCATAACCCACACATCTTGCCTATCCTATGGGAAAGTATCCCCAAAACTGATACTCTTCCACACCCATTGGTGGAATCCCAAGAAAAAAAGGTTATGAAGGAAAAATCTTTCATCAATTCCAGGAACTACCATGGCACTCCATCACAAAACCTTTCCTTGAACACACAAGTAATAGGGACTCATCCAACACACCTAGATTGTATCTGTTTTGGGAGGCACTGACTATCCCTCACTTTTTTTCTCATATCACAAAAACACATATAAGTGGGGGAAGAACCCATTTTCTTATACATTTCATATCACATCGGACACCATCGACACAGGGATACATTGATTCCTAGATTCATCCAATCATAATCCCCGATCAAGGGGAAAAAATTACATTTAACATTTTATAACATTTTCTAATATAGAAGCTATATGAGACACCAAGTGTATCTATTATTATCTCATGCACTATGGGATCATAGACATGTAAATCATACAGTTTCCCATGGCCCAGACTACCAGCTCCCTAAACCTGAAATGGATCTTCTGGTGGTGGTGGATGGTTATAAATGTGACTTCCACCACCCACAACTCCTCAGACTCCTCTTCTAGTTACATAACCTTGGGGACCACCATGTCCATGCCTGCGAGATCCTTGATCATGAAAATTCTTCCACCGTGGTGGTCCATAAGTTATTTTTATATGCTCCTTGACATGTTTGGCCATGAATTCATGTTCCATGTGACATCTCCCATCAGAAGCATATAACGACTCCTCTATGGGATTCCATGGTCCTCTGTTCTATCCTAGAACCTCATATTCATGTGCTTGAGCCTTCTCATAGAAGGGCCTTCTATTCTAAGAACTATATTTTCTGCCAGCTACTATAAGTGAATGAGCACTACCTTTCCCACTACAATCTCCAACATCGTAGAATACATCTGATAGAAATATTTCTATCAGTACTTTCCACTCCAGCACCATGGAATAGGTGGGAATTCACAAGGGAACTACACCGATTCAGATCCCTCAATGGAGTCATTTTTCAATCTTTCATTCTCAGATGTACACATCCCAGACCTTCTCAATTTAGTACCATGTAGCGTATATTTACCTTGCTACATAAATAGACACTGAATACCCTCCATACTAAAGCTCTTGAAGCTCCATGATCCAATCAAAATTTATAAAGGAGTGGTAGTACACCTCATAGAACAACATCTAGAAGTAGTCCCATGAGAGTGTTGACTCATCATGCATCAAGGTAATTATGAACCACCAACTCCTAGCCACTTTGTGGAAATGGATGGACACAAAGCCACCATCTGATCAATTGTTGGCAATAAAAATATGCAAATTGAAACCATTATCTCAAGAAAATCCACGTCATCATAGGGATCTGGATCACCATGGAACATCATCAGTCCTTGAAGCTGGAACTCATGGATTCAACTCAGCCTGTGGACATCCTCATTATTCTCTCCTTGGAAAATATGTTACTCAATAGGTTTCACTATTACTAACTGTCCACCTAGAGGATGGATATCATGGTATGGACAAAGAACTAAGGCCCCATCACTCATAGGATCATCATCACATACTAGAGATGGTATCCCAGCTGCCTAGTCTCAAAGTGGAATCCTAAATGATAACAATGGGTACTACAGTCAGATGGTCATATTTATATATATCAACACCCATTGGTAGATGAATCATGAAGGATACAAAATGAATCAATCCAATATAATGCATGTAACATTAATTCCTGAAACAAATGACTCGGAAGGATGAGTTGAAAAGTAGGTATTTAGGGTCATGGTGAATGGATATGTTGGTCATCACTCCATTAACAGACTCTTTGGCATGTGAGCTTCACTCAAGACACTCTAAAACTATTTCCCTAAACCCAACCAAATCCTTTTTTGGAAGACATCTAAAAAACATCCCAAGGGTTGACGAAGCTCAAATACAAAATTTTCATGACCTTACCCAATCAAATGACATGAGTTGCATAAAACTCAATCCCGCCTCTATTAACTATGCATAGCAACATGAACTAAAGGAACACTATGATATGGGTCTTTTACTAAAATCCTATCCAGATGCACAAAACCAACAAAAGAAAATTGTAGATGGAATGAAATAAATATATCAACACTTCTATTAATATACCATTAATTCATGAACCAGTAGACATTGCGAAGTATAGTAGAGTATAATGAAATGAAAAAGGGTCAAAATACATACAAAATATGAAATATGGCCCAACCAAAAGAACACCAAAAAGTTAAATAGATTGGAGACCCCACTCCTGTATCCAAATCTACAACAACTTTATCCATTCCATGTACCCAATATCCCTATTCTACTCTGATTTAAGGATTATCAAATCCACTTTTTTCAAAAGACAAGAAAAATGTATTTAAAATCCAATATAGGTGTGAGTATATATATACACAGCACAATGACCCTAAAAGGTTAAGGGGGGGATCAAGAGATGCCACTAAATAAGGAAACGGTAAATAGAAAAATGCAATGTAAGAGAGTACAACACACCCAAATGTGATAGTTAAATTGAACTTTTCCAAACACATGGAGCTTATCACAGTGAGAATATAAAATTCATAGTGAGTATTTACTACCTATAGTATGGGAGTTGAATCATCCATCCATGAGAAGCTAAATAAGGAAATCAAGTGGCATAAATCACACATTTTCGCCTCTCCTTGAAGGAGAGTAACTAAACGCCATGACTGGCTTTTAAAGGATGATATATAAATATATATACTCATTAAAATAGTACCAAATGATAGTTTTTGGAGATCTCTATCACATAGCTCATTTAAAGAAGTACAGTAGTCAGCCATCCCATGAAAATCCATCAATGAGGACCATCATCCCACACATCTACCATGAACAGGCCTATCAAAGGGAGTTAATTAACACACCTTGATACTATCCTCTTTTGGCGGAACTAAGTTACCACATGGTTTTATGCTATGTCATAAGAATGATTATCATTGGGGAAAGATTCCACCCACCTGGTGATTCAAAATTTATGTCTAACCATGTCTTGGCATGGATTAATATAATCACGTGGGTGCAAACTCAAGGAAGTGGACTGGTGCCCACGTGTGTTTGGGGGGTTCCCCCATAATGAACTTCTCTGACAATCATTTATGGAAGGCACCTATCCAAAAAAACTAAGGAATTCCACTGCCCAGCCCAACTAGAAGGAAATATCAAAAGTCACTAATATTCCTAATTGATAGTTGTTGGCATCAAACATCGCTTGAATAACAGTAACAACTAAAAAATATAGTATCATACCTTGAAATCCACTATAGAGGGAAGAATCAAATTCTACATGAATATCACCATTGGCGACTCGTTGACAAAAATCTAAGTCTAAATAAATGAGATATGAGAGATATAATATTCCTAATGATATACACAATGTGTAGTGGTCCCACATGATAAGTGACCCCCCATCATCACTAGGCCACATACCATGCCATACTCAAGAACTAAACAATGTACATGTACCCCTAGGTACGCCACTAAACTCCCATAGTACAAGAAATATTTGTAAAAAAGGAGAACAAAAGCACCATTCTTATCATTGTTCTGATGGGAAAAAATATAGTCTCACTAACTGACTCCTTAAACAGACCAGGATAACCAACCAGCTCAAACCGTTCGGATCCTTGCTGGTGATAACAAAGGATCTCTAAGTCCTTCGACCAAATCAGACACCCGGTGAATAAGTTACATTTTCCTACATTTCTCATGAATATTTCCTTGTTTTGTCTACATCTTTATCCAGAAATTAATTATATGGATTACAGCATTTTGATCCTCCCAGAAAAAATCACAGAATCTACAATTCCTTTTCCTCAATCAGAAACCTAATGAAAAAGTAATTTTTACTACATTATGCTTGAATTACATCTCGTGGGTCAAGAATATTGATCCTAAATTTAGAATATGATATTTTTTTTCTAAAATGACTACCTTAATATCAAGGTAATAAATCTGTTTACTGTGATTTAATTGGATGATGTATGTTTAAGATATGGTCGGTTGATGATTTAATAATATATGTAAATTTATTACTTCATGAGAATTTCATTGTTAGAATTATTGGGTCATGGAAATTTTTTCATATGACCTTAAAATGAAAATATCGTAAATGGGGTCACTCTGCAATTGAGAGTACTAGAATCGGACTGCACAAGTGGTAGTTTAGGAGGATTAAATATGTTAACAAAAGTATTTATAATAACATTATTATTATTATTATAATTTTTTAACCCTTTCCCTTCCCCTTATGGGTACCCTAGCCGATACATCCCCCATGCATGCTACTACCATGTCCACCAGTATCAACTGCCACATCCTCTTGCTCTGCCGGCCGCATTGGCATGCCGCACCCCAGAGCCACCGCCTACCACTTCTACCATTAACATAAGACAATTCCCTTCAAACCTGTATACATCACCCAAAGCTTCTTTCTTGCCTCGCTGCTATGGGCCACTGCCTGCTAGACCACCCACCTATTAGAACACCTCCCATGCAACTCACAAAAACACCGCCCCTTGCTCACACTACCAAAGCTCCATTCGAAAAAAATTCATTGATCACATATCCATGATCCTTATATTGTGATCTAGTCTAATCCAGTCTCCTTTTGTCAATCTATTCCCATTTCATCAATCTACCGTGCAATCATAAGACTAATCGAGTTCAGAACCACCAAGAAAAATCGACCCTGGACCATAGCAATCCAATCGGTGAAAAATGAAATGAAATTGATGAGAAAAAACTATATCATATGTTTATCCATCATTTTTCAAGAGTTTATTTCTAATGATAATTTATGGGAATATACGTGTCATAAAATAAGGAACTGATGAGATTTTCAGTACATGGTAAGTGGGAAAGTTCCAAAAAGGCACATAATGAAGAGAAATATACTCATTCATTTAATTAAATGGATGAAAAATACCTATAACGAGCCATAACTCAAATTTTGATTGATTAATAATGAGGAATTCACCTGAAAATTATTGCAGGAAGTAGTTATGTTTGGTTCATCCTGATCTTTCATAATCTGCAATCATGTCATGATTCACCAATAAAAGGAGGAATAGAGATCATTCCAATGATCCCAAAGTAAGGTGGATATACTTAGAGATATTACCTAGCTACCTATTTATTACCCAAGAATTAGGTTAAATAGGAATTCAATAATTTATCAATTTAATCATACTACAAACCACTGTCTCATCCTAACATACCACATTGATAAAGTTTAGGTGAGGCCAAGAAAAAAACTGTATTACAAACTCAATGGTGAAATTGGATTTTAAATATTAATCCCCATTCAAGATTTATTTATATTAACATTAAAAGTAAAATATTTTAATTTAATTATTTTTGTATGGTTACATCCTTGGTGACATTTTATACTGATGACCCACCTTAACAAATGTTATGTCATCCCTATGGTAAATTCCACATTCTAGACTCAACATTTCCCGTGGTTTTTTTATCAATGATTTCTTTATGTGGACATGCCATTATTTATGAAAAACTGTGTGCATGTATTTAAAATAAATTTAATATTTATATAATATTAATTCTGGGCACAACGGGCCTCAGAATCATGCACCGTCTTAGTTTTTGGATCCAAAAATCGTCCTAGAAATATTTCAAAGTCTTACACAGAGAAAATAAGAGCTCGAAAATCTAGGATACACTGGACACCATCCGAAGGCTCATTATCCATATTAAATATCTAATGGGATGTCCCAAACCATATGACCCATATCCATAAGTAGTGTGACTAAATAAATTTTTTCCATAGTTTCTCATAACAATCTTGGATCACATGAGCTTACGGTGTTTCCGTAGCCATATCATTTACATCATTAATCCCCTCCATTAGGGGAAGCCTTAGCGTGTAATCCCTTATGTGTGAAATGATATAATTACCTCCATATAAGGGAACCTACCTTGGGGAATGTCCAAATGGTGTGACTAACCTACCAGTACTCTGGTTCCTATTATTACCAAGATGTGTAATATGTATCCTGTGGAATCGAGAACAAAAATATGGTTCCTAATTATTCATTCATATGTCGTCTCCACATGTCATTAAGAATCACATGTTTAAATAAACTAGGTAGTATTTCATTACTGTAATTACCAGTATACATAGGATGCCTCATAAGGGCTCAATATTCTCCTCTAAAAAATTTCCACCACCTTATATGGATGAAAAATAGGAAGTACCTAGTTATATGGTTTTACTACATTAGTTGTTAACCATTTTTGTGAAATGGATGAAGAGCCTCAAATAGGTATATATGGATTCACTAATCAGATCCCCTTATCATGCACATGAAAGGTATTAAACTATTATCATTTATTAAGAATAAATGATCAAATATTGGTATTAGAATGAAATTAATAAACATATCTTAAATCTATAATATATTCCAAGAGTAGGCAACACTTCCACCTCAAATGGTGTGATGAGACCAACCTACCATCCTCTCAACCAACATGTGTCCTTAAGTGTCATTAGTTCTAAATCCTTAAATGACCATCTACATATGGAAAGTAGTTAAGTTCTCAGTTATTAATGTTGGAATTATTATGATTATATAGGGAATAGTAAACAAATGGAAAAACTGATGTGGGAAATGTTTCAAGGAATTTGACCCCATATAATCAAACAATCGAGAAAATCAAAACAATTTATTTTCATGATGAATTAGTGTGTGTGGTAATATTCTCATCCTTGATTATTTTTAGAAATAGAACATCCTCCCTAGGTTTAAAGTAATGATGTTCTTCTCTGTGAATTCTATTCAAGAATCTACAATTTGGATTTTTCTAAAATTCCAAATGAATTTTTACAATGATTTTAACAACATGATTAAGTGGTTACAAGGAACACATATGGTATTCCAAAAAGTACCTATCCTTGTAGGACATCCGTATTAAAAATGAACCATCCTCATAGTAATAGTCCATTATCCCACACCTTCATGTTTGTCATAATTATATATATACAAAATATATCAATATTTTCATTTCCATCTTATTAATGAAAAAATATATATCACAATAATAGATATCCTAGATATATAATGGAAACATTATATCAAATATATGTATTTAATTAAAAAACTACAATTAAACACTCAACATGTATGTAGAAATTGCGTGGTATTCTACATGTCAGACCATTAATTATTAATACACCCAAATACAAAAAAAAACATTGTATCCAAATATACATGCAATCAACCTAAAAACTTAAAACCAATATTGTATGAGTTTTACTAAAAAATATACCTTTGATTCTATTATAATTATGCTGGTTTGGAAAACAAGAAACACCCTAAACTATGTCACACACATCCTAACTCCATTTAAACATTCCCTAAAATTCAATCAATAATAAACAAAGAGGAAACCCGCTAATGATACCACTTTATAAATTCCACAACCCAAGTAACTAAATCAGAGATATATTGTCACATGTCCTCATTTTGACATCCCCATAGAAAATTGGTTAAGTAATAATGATAATGGTATGAGTTCTATAAATTTTGAGACTATACCATTAATTTCATTATGGAATAAAATATACAAATAAATAAGATAACAAAAAATAATAAATAAATAATAGTTGAATAAATGTATTAGAATTTATTTTAGGTCATCTAGAACAATTATCTAGATCCCCCAAGGTCCCTTTTAAAAAAAAGAGTTCATGTAAAACATTTATATAAATACACTATACATTCATACCTCAAAATTCAATCTCTATACTACAACTAAGAAACATTGTCCAAATCATATCTCCCAATCAAAGGTGTTATTCCCTTTCTTGTATCCCTTATCATTATATATAGATGTTCTAAGAGATTCCCATGAATAGTGGGATTTTAAAACATGTAAGACCTCACTAATTTTTCCATCACATAGGTGTATGTCAAGATAATAAAAAAATCACTAAAACAACATAAAATAATGTGATATGATGATTTCAACAAAAAAATATTCCATAATCCATTGACCATACCAATATTGGATCCACATTAGAATCATAGACATAACAGAAGCTGTGAACTATTGTTGAACACATGGTAATCACTTTGGTACCATGTTATTGGAAAGGATAGGATTTTTGGTTGACTCCACCCTGAGAAATCAATCACCATATTGCTCATCTGGAAGACCACAAGGCTACCTAACTTCAACACTCCCATTGGTATTGCCCAATATCAAACTTATCTCGACATTGTCTCTATTCTGGTCATTGAATACCATCTTTCCCCACAACCACCTCACTATTCTTATATCGTGGTACCATTAAGACCACTAGTCAATCCATCAAAATAAATCACTCATTATCATCTAACTCTGTCCTTTTATATTGTCTGAAGTATCATTTAAACAAGATTCCCCTAGAGGGACAGTGAAGGGTCCCACAATTTCTTTGGTACCATGCATAGAAAAATAACAACATAGTATATAAAAACACGTCATAATGAAATTGTGTCATCATATCAGTCACATAAATACATTGTAAAAAACAATTAACCTGCATGTGACTCAACTCAAACATGGGTGCCATGGCTACGCATTGACACAAATGTGATCAAATATAAACTATGATATCATTGGCTAAAAATCCTCAAAAATGCGATGAAACTAAATAGGGATAAAGGAATATAATAGCACAATGAGGTATCATGATAAAAACTATATAAATGACCATCTTATTAAAATGATCTTCTAACCACAATGGTGTTGACATCAATGTCACATTTAATTAATTGTGTATTCACCCAAAAAATATCCATGTAATAATTTGTTCTATCTACATTCCAAGGACTTAGAGCACTGATTATTATTTTATTATTATTAATAAAACCCCTTATGTGATAAATAATTTTCACTCTTTGATTATTTATAAATATTCTATTTAAGGTAATACATGTTCTAAAAATGTCATTATTTTTGAATAAATAAAATATAACATGTGATGATATTACAACCCTTTAGAGTAATAAATAGATAATTTTGATAATTATTTATCAATTATTGATAATTGTAGGTCATTATAATTAATGTTACAACAAATCCCTTTATCTAACATATTATACAAGAAATAAAAACATATTCCAACATTCTATTTATTTTTTGAAAAAATAGCAATGAATAGTGTAGGGTGAGAGTATTTTCCAAAATACCGAAATAAGAAAAGAACTAATATTGATTTAATAAAACCAATTAGATCTTGGAAATTGAATATTTGAATTCCCAAACTCAGAAGGATATCATAATTTAATGGAAAAATGAATTGGGTGTTTTTATAAGAGGAATATTGTACTCTAGATTTCAATACCGAAACCCAAAAATAAAATCCCTAATTGAATTTTTATTGAATATATTCTTGATTACCTTGCAATAATAATTATATAAAATTATTTTAAATTAAAAGGAATAAAAAATATGGACTTATAATGATTTTTTATTTTAAAATCATCATAACAAATTTTATGTTCAATATAGGATGTGGAAATTGAAAACAAGGTCAAAACAGCCATTTTCCCAAAAGTTTTTGGTGTAGGAATAACATCATTGTACCCTTAAGTAGTTAATATTTGTTTTTCGGGGGTAAAAAGGTTATCTTTAGGAAACATTGGAAAACTCATGATTTCCCCTTTTTAACATGTAAAAAACAATAGTTAATTTTACACAACATTGAGGATAAATTAATTAGTGAGGGGTTAACCTTATATATCATATTGGAAGTACAATTTACCATTGTAAATTAGTTAATTAGTAAACTTACCACAATCCATCCGCTGGGTTACCAATACATAATCCAAATAAATATAGATTTATGTTCTGTAATACTAAGCATTTCTTACTACTTTAGTAAGATAAATTTATATATTCAATATTCCTACAAATTTCATTATATTTCTATCATTAATGATACAATTATGGTTGAATTATAATTATGTACTAATTTTTAACATCCCTATAATGAATGTTTCAATGTTTATCCTTGAATGTGAAACTGATGACAAGAATATATCATTGATTCATATACAACAAATGGTGTTTTAATTATTAATGAATTATATTTTATTATAACCATTCGAAAAATAAATTATTATTATATACATATTTATATCAAATAACTCATGTAATTATGTTCCTTTTATTATTGATTATTTAAATTAAATTCATTCTTCTATTAGTCTTTTAAATCGACTGAAACACAAACAAATAGTGATTTTTGTGTCATTATGGTATGAAATAAATAAATTTTTATTATAATAGTAGAATAATTATCATTTGTTTATTTAGTATTATGATTCATAATTTTTAAATAATATGAAAACATTTTATGGTTATAAAATTTTAACATAGTATGAAGACTTTGTTTTTTCCTTTTAGCTCTCTAATTTATGATGGTTAATTTTATAATGATTTTTTATCATTAATATCCGTAATATATTAATTCAATTTTTATAAATATAACCATATTTAAAATCATAAAAATAATATTTATACTTTAAAAGAATTCATAAAACCATCTATGTTATCTTAGGGATGAAAATTAACATTTTACACTATGGAGGTACTAGGTGGTATGTTCACCTAATTCAAATTTTTATTTTTCATTTTTGAAAAGTTAAAAGTTGTCAATTCTTGTTCAAAAGTTAAAAAGACTTATAAATATACTAATTTTACTAATGTTATAATATAAAAATGCTTTACTGAAATTTCATGAAGATGGTGTGATGAAAATGAAATAAATATGTTAAAGGGTGGTTATGAACTTATACAACACTTCTTGGATTATCTCCACTACAAACCGTGTCATTCCATTGAGTGATGGTCTTTTGAGAAAAGAAAAATGTAGTTAATCTGTATAGGATTGTTTTGGGACGTATTTTTGATTGTTTGGGTTAAATATTTAGGGTTGTGGTGTCATATTTAGTGAGGATATAAGTGCACCATCATTAGTGAAAAAAGATGGAATTGTTTTGGGGTGTATTTTTTTAAGTAATGGTATGTCACAATCATGGTTGATGGCTCAAAATTGATACATAATGTAAAATATTATTGATAAGGAAATTAATGTACTAAAATAAAAATTTACATACATTTTTTAAAAAAGTTTTCAACTCATTACATTCAAAATGCTCCGTTTTTCTGTTTTTTTCTTTTACCATTCTAAAAATATTTTAACTAATGAAAAGTGTTAATTACACAGAAAAACATAACCCTAATAAATTATGTGGGAAATATTATTCCAAATATGAAACCAATTCAATTTGATTAATTATATAAAAGTAATAAAAATTAACATCTAAATTCTAAATATATAATTTTTTGTATACATTTTTTTAAAAAAATTACAAATTTTATAAAATAACAAATTTGGGTTTGTAAATTAGAATATTTTTCTAAAATTTATAATGTAACATATAATATAAATATATTTTTTATAAAATGGTTTAATGAATTTCCAATTCAATCATAACGACTAATAATGCCATATAATGCATGATATTTATTAAAATGGTATAGTGCACTATTCAAATCCGAAAATTTGTCAAGAGAATTAAATAAAATTAATATTAAGATGACATTATTTTCCTGGAAATTTTGTTTTGAGTATTGAATTTAAAAATATATATTTGTACATTTTCTATGAAATTATAATTCATAGGGAAAAATGTTTTAGTTTTAAAATATTTTTTTTAAATACTGGTTGTTCTAAATATAAATTTATATTTAACAATATTTAATATTACATGAATTGATCAATTATATATTTTCTAACGACAATTATTCAAAATTTATATAATTAGTGTTTTTGAAATTTATATTGTGCATAAAAATATATTTTTAAATAAAATAATGAATTAATAACAATGATTTAAAATTTTATTAATATTTTAATATAGGAATATTTTTTTATTCAGTTAAACTTATTCATACCTAATAATTCAACAAACTTTTTCTGTGGATTTATTTAATATTTATAATATATATATATAGACACATAGAAACCCCGCTATTTTTCATTTCTACGATGTATGTGGAAAAGCTATCAAACATATATGCCTAAATATAAAAGAAAACATTTATTAAAATTTCCTCTTGTAATGTTATCCCCACAAAAATATATGTTTTCTTCATAGTTGTAATCATTCCACTCTAATAGATGATGATGAGGTTATTCTAAAAATATGAGTCATTCAGGATATAACTTTTTATATGACATATACTTTACTATATTGGTCTATATGAAGTTACTAATGTTACATAAAAAAAATTAACAATTCATAAAATTATATACTTCTATTTTAATAGGCTCCAATAATATATACTCCATTACCAAGATAATCTTGGATCTAGGTGAACCCATTCTAAAAATAATAATAACAAAAATTTTATGATACAAAACATTATCATCAATTACAGAGGTTTACAAAAGTTATAAGGAAAAATTCCTTACATGTCATCATTCAATAGTGAGGAGAAATAAGAAGGAGCTCTCAAAGACCAAATTTTGCTTATGTAAATGAATATATTCTTTGATAATATATCCACAGCCTGGTTGGAATTACTATATAAAGGAAAAAAAAGAATGTTAAGCTGATTGAAATGATTTTTACATGGATTATTAGGTTGAAATGATAACCAAAATGAGGATTTTATGAAAGGATTATAGATGTAAAGTTGTGATTTTTGTGTGTTTTTTCCAATCCAAATGATTTTAAATTTGTTACTAAGAGATTTTTGGGGGTGGAATTTTATTATCAAGGTGAGTGGAACCATTGAAATTTTTGAATTGAAAAAGGATCAATAGTATTTTACAGATGAAGAAAGGAACCAAAAGGGACCATTATATATTATAAATTGGATATGGAGAAATATTTCTATCCAATGGGTTTGGATATTTTTTTGTTCATTTTTAATACTTTTATTTTTAATTTAAATCTATATAAAACCATTTTTACCATAACCATGGTAAATAAGTATTACTAATTTTACTGAACATTGTATTAAAAATTATATTTTAACATATTAAATAATATAAAATATTTTTATTGTTAATATTCTATCCATTTATCTAAATTACATTAGAATTATTGTAAAATTTTAATTGAATTTTGAACCCACTGACATGATGCTAAAGTTGTTTTAAAAACTAAAAATATTTTGAGGATTAATGTTTTTTGTCCAAATTAAAGATGAAACTAATTTCAATTCAATAAATTTGACTAATAAAAAAATAATTAAATAAATTTTTCAGGTACCCATTTTCCATAAAAAATTAATTATATTTCATTTTGAAAATACTAATTTTTAATAAAACCACCCTTTTTCAGTATTAACTGAAAATTCTATTTTTCCAAAAAATACCAAAAAAATCATGCCAAGATAATTTTAACATTATGATCTCAAAAATATATCTTATTTTATTTAAAATATTTTATAAAGGTATAGGAATTTAATACTATTTCTACTCAAAATGTGAATAAAATAATAATTTGAAAAAATAGTACTTTTATAAAATAGAAAGCCTTCATAAAAACTTAATTATTTTTTCTACAAATATTGTTTATTACAATAAGAAATTTAATAAATGTTTTAATGTTTTTTATTCCTATTCTTCTATCATTTTTTAATAGGTTGGAAAAAATGTCTTATTTAAATAATAATATTAATAGTTTTTCACGGTTTGTTTAAACTCGGTGTTTCTTGTAATACAAGAAATCATAGATGTTGCGTATAAAGTGAGCTATCAAAAAGTATAATTTATTTAAAGAATAAATTAATTGTTCATAATAACCAAGGTTTTTACACAATATAACTAGTTCATGTAGTCACTCTATCCAACTACAAAATTTCTTCCATTTATTTTTTACTTGATATAGTTGAATGGGATCATTATCAAAAAAAAATTGTTGTGTATTTATAATATTCACAAACTATGGGTTTCTAGCCTCATAAAACAGGAACAATGATTCTAAATACATCAGATGAGTCCCTAGAGGAAGCTGATAATGGTCTAATGACTATTAGAGGTTCCATTAATATAGTTATATCTTTAGTGAATTATTTATTTGATACATGTGAATATCACTCACCCATATCGTTCATTTGTGTGAATATATATAATATTATCATGGATATTTTTATGCCCCTCGATGTGAAGAGATAGCTACATACTATTAATACTTATTCTACTTTATCATTATCATAGATTATCTGTACCTTGAGTACTATGGATCTCAACATAAAACCACTTGACAACATTTTCAGGATGGATAAGATGATTTATAATAATTCCTATATTTACTAATATCTTTGATGGGTCTCATTTACTAGACCTTATAGGTTGTTCTATGTCTTTTAGTGATTATTGGACCTGATTATGGGTAGAGTCAAATCATATTTTCTATATTTGGGTACTGTGATTTAATGTTTCTATTCTACATAGAGAGGGAATCCTTGAGCCAGTATCTCCCTCCAGTTGTTATTGATTCTCACAATATTTTTTCATATGAATTCTTGTGATATTCCTTGATATGAGAGGTGTAGTTTTTATTGATTGGGTCCTTAGTACTCAGTTAGTGTCTATTCCTTCTTATTGTATTCCACTAACAGAGATTAAATATTTCATAGTATAGTTCAATTATTTCATAGTGAAAGGATTCAGATCTTCGAGTGTGTCACATTCGGTGGATCCTATTATCCTTACCCAGAAATATGGTGGAGAAAATCCCCAATGTGATAATTACTAGGAACACAATCATGAAATTGTTAATAATAATTATTATTAGGATGGATTAATGATCTGTTTTACTATCTGAATGTGGAATAATAGTTTTCTACGATCGATCATTGATCTATTTATGAGACAATGAAAATAATTGAAGTAGAAAATTATCAAATACCCTTCAATTTTAGTTATTTCCATTATGAATATCTATTTCTGTAATTTTCCTATTTTTTATAGATTTTATCGCATTGATAAACATGATATTTCATGAGTACCATGACATATTCATGGTTTCATTTGTGGATGAATCCTATATAACTCTAATTCTGAGGAGGATCATGTTGTTCATTTGAGATTAATTATTATAACCCTTATAAATCATCCACATTATGTGAAGCATTTGAAATATAATTTTGTGATTTAGGATGTTAATTTGATGGTATAATTAATCTTAAAATATGGTATTCCAGTTGATCCTGAGATGGTGAATGATATAATGACATGGTAGTGACAAAGTAATGTCGTTGAGATTTAGATATTATTGGATTGGAAGGTAAATTACTACAGATTACTCAGACATTTCCCATTGAATTCTTCCACAGTGACTACTATCACGTATAAAGGAGTGACTTTCATTTAAGATAAGAAATTTAAGTGTAGTTTTATTGAGACAAAAAGTATTTTAACATATACAAATGTGATGTCTATTCCAAAGGACATAAGGTGCTATAATGTATTCTATGACCCATCATGTTCTGGTTTTTCTGTTTCCTTTTGTATGGTGATCACATTATAGAGTATGGTTCTAGATAACCTTAGCTAGACAAGAATAATTTTTTGTTCCATGATCCTGAGCTCATAGCTATGACGTAATATCTCAAGTCTTGGAGACGTTACCATTTCTGAGAATGTTTTAGAACTAATTTCAACCACAAAATATTAATATATATATATATATATATCATTCTCATGATGATTTTAAACTCTGAAATATACATTGGGTCGAGTACCTACCTTCTACAGATTTTTGGCATTTTTTATACACCAGAAAGGGGATGTCAGTTTCGTAATCCTTGATAAAGAAACCTACATCTAATGTCAATAATGATTCATCTAAATTGTGGAATCCAATAGTTCAATTTACATAGTTTACTTAAATATACTAGTAGAATGAGAATATGGTTATTTTAGAGAGTGTTTAATTGAAATCCAATCTTTTAATGATGATTATTCAGGAAATCAGCTTGATAGTGAATTATGAGTATTTAGGGACTTTGTTTATGGTTGGGGTACCACTAGTGAGTGAACATTCTTTTCATTGGGTATATTGTGTTTCCATAACCATCATCTTTTAGATGTGGCTATGAGAATGGTCATGATGGTGGAATAATATAGTTATCTATGGTTTTTTCACCATCAAACCATAATGATATTATATGATACGTGATGATGATTTTGGTGGCCATGTATGAGATGGGTCATCAATGACGTTGTATCTCATTATTATAACTACCAAAACATAAAATCGAAGGACTGGAGACATTTGGATTTTCATCTGGTACATCTAGTAGTGACATGGAATTGGAATAAGAATTATATAGACAATGGGGTAGGGTTTTATTTTACCCCTAAATGGAATTATTTGATGTGGATTTTTATAGATATGATTACCATATAATCTAACATTATACCCAATAGAGATGAAACCGGAGTTGAGGAATTAAGATGTCTCAACATGAATGAGATTTTCATATTTTATGTACTTCTTTATGTTATATCCATTGATAGGGGACCATATTTCACTTATCTCTTTTAGATGTTCTTTTAGGAAGATATATGACCTGTGAGAATTTATAAAAGGAATATCATCTTCACAGATATGTCCAGACAGAAAAATCTATATATATTCTTGATGCCATGCTACATGACTGCATTATAGTTTTTTGTGTGGAATAGGATTAATATCTAGGACTAGTTTATTAATACAATAAAAATATTTACCACAAAACTATAATATTCATGACTTTTGATAATTTTTATGCAAGGACTTATAGATCTCAATATTTTGTCAAAGATGGGAGAATGGTCCTTGGTTAGGCCATGTTTCTTTTAAGCATCAATGATTATATTTTTGTTGATTTATATGAGAATAATAATTGTATAGAGATGTTATATGTCATATACTGATCTTTTTTTATGATAATTCGAGTTTTCTATTGGTGACTGGGCATTTTTTAGAGTTTCAACTATGTCGGGTCACAAAAATATTTTGAAATAGGGAAAAAATGCACCAAGGATTTTTGGGTCATTTTCATATTTCGTATATAGTTTGGAATGTGGCCAAATTTTAGGCCCTTACACTACATATGACATTGAATCACAATTAAATTCATGTATTAGTACATTGATAGTTTATTTGTGACCCATATCATCTTTTTGTGGGGATGATATTTATGTAGAAATTTTTTTATCTGTGGTTGAGTATCGATCCATGAATTTTTATTCTAATAAAAAGTTTACTTGTGGGAAGATAATGCATTTTTTCCAAGATCAATAGTGGCATGGTTTTAATTCACATGAAAAGTTATATAATGAGGTATGTATGATATGTTAGTGGCCTCAACATTATGATATCATGTCTTCCTTAGAGGATTGATGGGGAATGAATGTTTTCATGGTGGTGAGGTTGTGAAATCATGTTACCATCTTTTAGGCATGTCTTATCACTTTATTTATTTCCATTTTTATGTTTTTATCAATAATTTCTATGATAGAGATATTTTATCATGGAAAATAAACTAAATTTTGGGGATTTCTATTTTTCGAAAAAATAATCCCTGGGTAAATTTTTTTAAAATGATCTAGAGGTTTCTATTTAGATTGGGATTTATTTAGAGTCTTTTCTATGGTTTTCCAACATAATACAGTTGTGCATTACCAGGATAAAATATTCACACAATTAATTTAATTTCTAAAAAGAACCATTTAATTTAATAATCCATGAATGATTTTCATAATGTGAAATTTATACAAGATATAAATTATTTTCACAACATGAAATTATCGACATCATGATTTTTTTACCAGAGTCAATGAATATACCCATTTATAAAAACCTCATGATATTCACATTGTGAATGAAGGATTCATGTCATTAATTTCTCAGGGAATGATGGTTTTTTAATGTTATGACATGAATATTAAATCAGTTTTCTGCATCCACTTTTCTCAATTACTAGTACTACTAATAGCATTTTATGGGAGATTTATTCCCTTATGAACATATTTTTTTTTAAATTTTTTCCCAAATGTGTTTACTCACATTGGTTTTTAAACTATCCCAACAACACATCATTGAAATTGTTTATTTCATATTTTTTAATGGAATCAATTACTGATCATGAAGAATTTTGATATAGTATTTCCAAGTTGGTATTATTTACCTTATGGATTCTTTGGAATTTTCCCGTTGTGGGTGTTCATATAAACACTAATTTATGGTGGGAGGATCCATATTATTTTATATATTATTGAAATGGTAATTCAAAAATTAATTTAAAAGGAGGTTTTAAAATATTTAATAACCCATATTTGAAATGAAATATTTTTGAATTTGAAATGATACTAAAAATTATGAAAACCCCATCAATAACAATGGATTTGAAATTATTTAGTGGTTTTGAAAAAATATATATGGACTTATTTGGAAATTAATTTGACAAAATTATTTGATGTTGATCCTTGAGACAAATATATTACAATAAATGGTGATTTGAAAAAACATGAATTGATGATATCTTATTATTAGTTTTCAAAATGTGAATGTTTTTTTTAAACTAAAATGAGGAATTTTTATTTTCAAATGATTAAAAATGGATTATTTTTCCATGATATGTTTTAATGATTAACTTAATCAAATGTGATATTATGTAGTTATTGGGTTATTATGTAAATAAATCTTTGATATTACCCCCATGAGGTAGATTAATGGTGAAAAAATGATATAAACTTATTGTGTCATGATTTTCCTTGATAAGGTGTTTAGAACCAATGGCTAATGTCATGGGACATGTGCATACATAGTTTGGAGGACCCTGATGAGTAGTGTGAGTATTTTATTATAAGAAACTAGCATACTATAGGTCTTATTACATAGTGTTAGGAAATTTTTGACTTGACTATTACAGGCCATTGATTATTGAACTATTTTATTTTTTCTAACTAATTTGTATACTTTATTTAAAATAATTCCGTTTAAGAATTTTTTTGTATATATACCAGATTTTTGAATTTATTTTGAAAACCATAGTGAGAACCTATTTGTATTTATGGCCCACACTAGACCATTGAATTCTGAAATTTTTAGATTATCTTTTCTAGGCCATATAAATGGGAATCATCCACATGGTGGTGGTAGATGTTCCTTATCATTAGGACTCAAAGCGCAGGAGATAGATCATGGAGATTTGATCTATTTGTTTCATGGGATATGTCTGAGTTTTTACCTTGAAATATGTTATATCATTTATGATATAATATATGGGATTTTTTTTACATGGTTGATTATGGTACATTGTCCCTTTCGATTGTTGATTATTCTAAACAGTATCTTTTATATTCTATATTTTTGTGGAAAATTTGTTTCTTTTGGTTTCTTGTAAGATTTTATGTTTTAGTCACCATAATATAGTGATCGAAAATTACCATAAATTCATGTAATAGTATTATTTGGTATTAGGGTACTAGAGTATCTGGGTTCATTCCTGAAATTCCTCAATACTATGTATCAGAATCGAGGGGCAGTATCACATATTCATTAATCATATGTATCCACATAGTATCCCATGTAGAGGATCCAAACCTCATCAATAAGATAATAAATCGTGGGGGAACTTTCTCTTATATAGGACTCACTACACAATAAATCTCAGAGATGGGGGCTTTTAAATATAAGGATCACTCACACCCTATGTAGTATAGGGTGTTTAAAATCCTACCTATAAATAGTATGGGGGATATGAACCATGGGTGAATCATGGTGTTTCAATTACTTGTAAAAATCCTATTATCACACCCACAATTTGTAGATAAAAGACATACACTATTTGTTTTAACAAGATTTCCAACACAGATATCTTTAAAATGATCACATCTAGTAACCACTATTGGATAAGCCTAAAAAAGATAATACTACATGAATCATCTCATATCATATATCTAATTGTAAAATGAAGGTCACAATCAAATTCTAAATGGTAAACTACTCAGAATATAATTTATATGTATCCAAATATAACTCTACTAAGTGAACTATGAATACTCATGATGCTCATAACCATTCTTATGGGATAAAACATAAATCCACCCAAACAAAACAAAAAATTCACATTAATGGCCAAATGTATCTCGTCATTGAGATAAATGAATAAAAACAATCGCGTTATGAAATTTAAATTTCTGTAAATGACATGCAGAAAAAAATAATTCATCATATCACATTTGAATGCCGCATTTTGTAGAGACTATGACCTAAGCCATGAGTCAGAATTTATTACACAATACTGGTATTAAGTAATCCATCTCAATGTTGAGTTCAAGATTCCATAGTTGTTTTATCCATTTAATTTATTATTGTAAATTTCCAACGTTGACATTCCCTTATTGAAATAATAATAATAATTATTATTTTTTGTTTATTAATAATTTCAATGTTGTTATTGTTGTTATAAAAAATGACATGGGGGAGGATATCAACTCAAACTAAACCCCATAAAAAACCTCCCACTTCCCCAAATATTTTTTTTATTTATAATATAATAGAGAAAAAATATGTAAATGGGGATCAACCTTTCGTGCATGAATAAGGGATTTTCCCCCATATTCCATGTGACACCGCCCTTTTTAATGATGATGCCTCCATATATATATATGTATCTATTTTTTACCATTATCAATATCATTTTAATTCTTCTTCATATGCATCTATACACACTAAAACATTCTCTTCCAATTTTCATATATTTTATATGCAGATATTCAGCTGTAATGATACCTACTACAACAACATGTGATGAACCCTATCTCCCACCAACTACAATCATTCACCATAAAAAACGTCCCTCTCATTGGATTATAGTATTTGAACATCACAAAACTATATTAATCACTAACACATATCTCATTCCAGACACACAAATATCACACATGTCTTTCATCATCACATCTATCTCTGCTACAATGAATTTTCAAACTCCATTCCATTATTTAATAGTCCATGGTTGTTTAGGTATCCCCTTTTTAACCAATGAAAATGTGGAATGGGTTATCACAAGAAATAAAGCGGGAGAGGATACATATTGGTGTAAATCATGGTTCGATCATCACATATAAATTCATTTTCCATTGATAGGGTTGATACTAAAAAAACTAAAGGATTTCACAACCCAACATTAAAAATAATAGGAGAAAATATTAAAATTCTATTAATTGGAATTACATTCCCATGAATGGATCCTCAATCTATTAAAAACAGTAGATAATCATAACAATTTATAACTATTTTTAATATATTTTTTTAATTTTAAACCCAAAATGGATCAATCATTGGTGATGAACATTTTCTATAGATATTTTTGGAATATCCTGATATATTCTTCATCGAACTAATAATGTTCTTTGATCACCAATATCAATACACATTCCAAATATTCTACACCAATGTAGGTCTCCTCATCGTCCTCTCTAAAATCCAAGATATTTATGGCTTACCATATTGTTTTTCTAGAATAATATTTACATATAAATAAAATTAGGTTTTTAACAATAAAACATTAATTAAATATATTAACTAATTGAAAGAATACAACTTCCAATGATTACCCTCAACCAAACTCAAGACGCCGGCTAGAATTATGTCATGTTTTGGGTAAAATACACTTTCCAAAATAAACTATTATTTCATATTTATAATATATGGAATTATTTTTTTCCCAAAAAAAATCCACATGTTTTAGTATATTTTATATTTTAACTATATTATTACTAATCCTCTCTAGGCCTTAGATCCAGATGATGAATATTACCCTAGATCAGACAATATTCATTAAATTATTTCAATGTCTTAAAAAGAAAAAATCAGATCCATTACACATTCTACACCTTTAATTAATTTAACCTCCAATATTGAAAACCAACTCATAATAGTTAATATAATAATCTTACAGTTATATTTCCCACTCCAATGAGCTCTCATGGAGGTTGACATTTTAAAATAAACACATTCCCAAGGGGAAAATGTAATATCCCAGGTAAATAAAGAATATGAAATTTTAATATTTACTAATATTTGTGAATAAAATATTAATATTACTTTAAAGTAGATTCTATGTTCGATGGAGTACCCAACATGCAACAACGAGTTTCTTTGAAATCTTACGTTGTACTCTAATAATATAATAATATTATTTTAAATGATAGTTAACGCCTAGTCGTTGTAATGGTGGGAATAGTCAGAACTAACTACAAAATGATTACATTTGTTTTTTAACTATTTTAAATTTATCCAATTAATTTTAGAGGCTTAAAATGAAAATGAATCCATTTTGAAGAAAAAATACTCTAATATTTTTAAATGATTATTTTACGGCCTTTTGATGGTGAACTTTCTTTAAATCTCACTTTTGACAATTTTATAATCTCTATATGTCAATATAATCATATTCTTTAGAATTGGGACATTGAAATTTACGTTGGAGAAAATTTTGGTATTTTTATCACAGTGTTCATTTTTTGAATGAATTGTGAAAAAATACTGCATTTTACGTCAAAATTTCTTTTTCATATAATTTATTTATATGGATAGATTATGTTATTAATTTATTTAAAGTTTAATTAGAATATATTTTTATCATTTAATCCAATGGTGGTCATTAGAATTATTTTCACTTTGAAAATGGACATAAACAAGTGTCAATCATTTGATAGATATTGTTTCTTAAAAACACGTTATTTTTTTACAGCGAGAATTAACTATATAATTTATTAATGATACTTCTAAGTTTTTAATTTGGTAAAATGGACATAATTTTAGATTTCGGAATATCAAATATATCTTAGGGTTGTTTTTTTAATTTTTATTATAATGTTCATTTTTTTAATGAATAGTGAAAAATACATCATTTTAATACAAAACTGCAGTTTCATCTAATTTATTTATATAGTTATATTGTCATTTTAATTATTTTAAAATTATAATTGAATTATGTTTTTATCACTTAATACAATGTTGCTCATTGGAAGTAATTTTAATTTTCAATTGGATGTAAAAACAAGTCAATCTTTTGATAAATTTTACTTCTTAAAAACTAGTCTTTTGTTTTGACAACAGGATTTACTATTAAATTAATTACTAAAATTTATGTGTTTTGAATTTGGTAAAAATGTGTTCCATATTTGGAATCAAGAGGTCAAAATTATATAATTAATTATCTTTTGTTTTTGGACATTATGAATAGTAATGACAATAATTAACTTTAATTATCGAGTTTAATTACTAATCAGGTAGTTTAGAGTAATAAAATAATATCATAAAAATATTAAATGACACCAAAATGTGTCCTAATTCTTTTTTTGGTATCATGGCTGACTATGGGATTCTTTGTGCCAACTTTGGGGCCCCATGGAATCACTTTAGTTTGATAGGGACTTTTTATCATATTATTTTTTTAAAGAAAGGAAATATAAAAAAGGTTTGTATATCCTAAGTAAAACATTTTTAATTTCGTTTACATAAATTATTTCATTGAATATAAATATTCATTAGAAATCTAGAAATATTTCCTACATGATGGTAATTTTTTTATAATTTTTATCCATTAAATATATAAAATTATTTGTGACACTGTGATGATGTAGTGATTACCTCATTAATGAATGATTTAAATAAAATGAATAGATAAGGTAAAATCTAAGACATCCAAATTTTTTAAACCTATTGTATTGGGGGATTTATAACCCTTATCACCTTATACTAGATATATATCATTTTGGGACCTTTAAAATCTGAAACACATTTTATAATAAAGTAACATTCCAAGACATTCCAAGAGTGCCCCTCCTCCCTCTTATAAAAATACCCCACCTCTACTCCCTTACCCACACCTCTCAAGATCTTATATCATCCAACCCCTACTTATATTGTCTCTCCATATCCCTATCTTCATCATATAAGCCTTAACTTAGTCATAAATCTCTTCAAGAAACCCTTTTGTTTCATACCAAGGGGAGTTACCCGATTTAAAGGTAATGTCTTCTCTTATGTCCTGTTGTTGTATTTTTATCCTCCAACCCCCTAAAAACTTATTATTCAATTATTTTTCAACAATAACAGTATCTTAAATATAATAGGATTTTCTTATGAGAATTATTAGAGCTACTCTTATACAAACTTCCAACTAATTTTTAAAGAACATACTATTTCTGTGGGTGGCGAATCATTGCCTCACGAAACGATGATTGTTCAATCTTCTTTTAACACCTCTCATGGCGGACATTAAGATCTCACTATATTTATATACTATATATATTATTTTTATGTTTTTCATATTCTTCTGTATTTTTCATTTATGTCATACCTTTATGGTTTCTATAACGGGTAAACGCGATAATTTCATTTTAGGAAGTGCGGACTACCGCCCCATCAAAGTGATATGAATCGTTTATGCCATATGTGGGATGTATAAAGGATGGTGTTAAAGATATACAACATGATATTATACTTTAATTATAATATACCAATTTGTCATTATTTTTTTCATTCCATTAAAATATGAAATAGAAATGAAAGTAGCATTCATGTGTACATACGGATTACCGTCTCCATGAATGGTGCATTTCATTTCTTATCTCCAAATGTTATGTACTATTATAAGTACATATATATAATGTATATATATGATAGATATTAAATCTAAATGATGAATATGATTCTGGAATTATAATATATATTTCCCTCTATTAGTTTTAAATCCATTAATATGACAAAGAAATGAAAGTACTGTTAAAGCGTAGATATGACCTACCATCTTCATGAACGGTGCATTTCTTTTTTTTAATCTCCAAATGTTATGGAATTTTCTGAAACGAATATATAATGGATATATATGATATTTAAATAATTAATACTATTCTGGATATGATTTACTTATAACTACATGGAAAATTCTTTTCCAACAAGTTCATTTTTGGTTCATGTACTGAACATCGACAAAAACTTCTGATATGAAATCACATAATTAACCAATTATTATAACATTTTAATATGTGATATGAATTGAATAATATACATTAAAGGATTTCCTTAAGCTATTATAAATTTACCAATGTTTATTATTTAGGAATATAAAGAAACGAACAAGACAAGTCGGACTTGAGGTAAGGGATCCTACATCTCTCTTTCTTTTCATGTATTCTCATTTATGTCATTTATTTAAAGCTCCATGTTCCTATGTTCTTGATGTTATTTTATATTATTCCAAATTTACGTTTTATGTTCATATGATGAGATACCCCCCTCTCCCTCATCATTTCATTTTAAAAAAATTTATGTGGCACCGTTAGGTTGCCGAATTTTTGTAAGGGATCCTTTCACCCTTCTCATTTTCAAAGTTCTATTTTCATATAAAGTCTTTCAAGTTACTTTTTCTTATTTTGGATTATGATATATATATCCATAATACTTTCCATTAATTTCATATGATTTGAGAAACTATTTTATTTCATCAATCCATTTTTTGAAGTTTTACGTGATATAGTTAGGCTGTCGAATTTTCGTAAGGAATTTCTTATCTAATTTTTTATTCCGTGAGATCTACATTGTTCTAAACTTATTTATTTCATGTGGTATATTTAATAACCATGATTTTATTATTATTTTAGTGTTATTTAATTTATTTTTAATTACATCTTCATTGTATGACCCTTATTTCATAGGGTGTACATTTCGGAAAGTTACCCAAATCTGTAAGGGAACCTTTCACCCTCCTCTTTTTAAAAGGCTTCCTTTTGTTATGTATTTTAATTTACATATTTTTATGTTGGGATATGTTCTTATTAATACTTATTGATATAAATTGGTTTCACAAGTTATGAGATGCCATTTTTTCTCTCATCAACTCATTTTCTAAATTTTAATGTGACGTTGTAAGGCTGTCAAATTTTTGTAAGGGAACATCTTAACCCAATTTCAATTCTTGGGGTTAAAAAACTAATACATGATTATGTCATGATAGGAATATGGTTGAATGAACTCTGATTTTTTACACTTAATATCCACTTATATTGTGTGTATTTATATTTTTCACACAAAATTACATAATTTATTTATCAATAATCTAAGGATATTGTCTTTGTAAGAGACTTCATCTCAATATCCTTTCATTGATTCATATTTTTTTTATACACAAATATATTTTATATGGTGTATAAACCCCTTTTACTTTTACTTTTATTCAAAAGGAATATTTTTTTATGAATCATTTTACTACAAGAAAAATGGAATGTTTTGTCTTGCGTATGCGGCGACAACGACTCCTCCACCACCGAGACGATTATTTGAGTTTTGGCTTCCTCTACAAGCCATAACGTTTTTTTAAATGAAAAATAAATACCATGTTTTACTTTTCTTTTATTTTGGTATTGAAAATAGTTTTGATAATGTTTTGATTATATCGATGTGTTGTATTTATATCTTGTGATTGAAATATGGAAATGTTATGTTTCCTTTATGCATGTTTAATGTGATACAATTATGTTATGGTTCTTGGGAATTGTTTATGAAGATGGGTGGTTCTGGGATAAACTAAGGGCAGGTTAGCCCGATATTTCTCTCCAATGAATTGGGTAACACGAAGTAGTTAAACACTAAGGTTTCTCGGAATAGATTTAGGGAATATACTATGATGGGTATTCCAAATGTAACCATGATGGTTACTCCGTATGTAATAATGTTATGAATGCCTCAGGTTACCTTTATGTCTTATGATTTCAATGAGTTATTCATAAATCTTATGATATCATGAGGTATGTCGAATCAGTTATGTTTTATGAGAAATGTATGATTTCATTGATCCATATGTATACATGAACTAATGTTTTCTTTCTTTTTTCATTTATATCAATTACTGAGATTTTTATTCTCATCCCAAGATTTTTTGTAATGTTTTCCATAGGACCTAAAGTTGAATTTGGTCAAGGATGGGATCATGGAAATACATTCTATCTAAAACATGGAACTATACATGTTTTTTAAGAGTTTTTTTTTGTGAAAACAATAGAAACAGAGTATGAGTTTCTACTTTTTAATCTTTTGAGATGTAATAGTGTTGTCCTAATTCTCTAAAACTCTAAAACTAAAAAGGCCTTAAATATGAATTATTAATTAAATTCAAGATTAAATAATGTTTTAAGGGCGTGTCCTTATAGTTGTTATCAAAGGATGATTTAGATAACTTTAGTGGTTGGAGTGTTGTTTATGCATAAGCGATAAGTTGTATATAACCACAATGGATAGTATATTAGATGTATTTATTGTTATTTTTGAAAGTTGGAATGAGTTTGATATAAATTGGGTAAGTATATCTTAGTGTTTATCTTCCTAATTAGTATGTGATGATTTTATTGATATACTCACACTGAAATGTTTTTAGTAAATGGATGGATCAAGAAGGCACCAAAGTGACAATGGGTATGAATGAAACTATGGTGGTTCGTTGATTAAGAGACTAGATGAAATGGGGGATTCAATGAGAAATATCGTGGTTATTCTAAACCAACGTTCAGGAGTCATGATTAACCATTTGATCCTTGGTGAGTTTTCTAATGAATCATGTACGATAGAACCAACTCTCTGTGGAATTTTAGGAAATAATTATAAATGTAACCATTGGGTTTTATTTGATCCTTACTTTTGAGGTAATTATGGGTTACTATATGTTATAATGGAAAATAAAAGGAATGAGATAAACTTGATGTTAAATTATGCTATGGTTATTTTTTAAGATTTTATCTCTTTTTGGGGAATGTTTTAATAATTACATAGTTTTGGAAAGAGGAAAATACATAGACCATTTGACAACCTATCGCATCGGACGAAGCTGTTGAAATAAAACCCACAACCAAAGTGAGACTGGTATTTATCACCTACCACTGGACTACGTGAAGTCTCTGGTTAGTATAAAAAATTCTTTTTAGTTAAATGATTTTATGAATTAAGAATAATTTGATTTGGGGTTATCTATGGAAATTTTTATCCTATCATGGAGGATATGTGATTAGGTTAATTACATTTCAGTATGAGACGTTAAGAGTAACTGATGTTATTTGGAGATAAATGTTAAGATTTATCTTGGAAGACTATATGATTAAATCATTTGGAGATTTGGGTTTAATTCATAGTTTGAATTACTTTGAAGAATTTTATGGATAGTTGTTTATTGAATGGTATTTGATGAACATTGTTTTTTGTTGGCCGATTTTTGGAGATTAAGAGTAATATTTTGTTTTATAAAGGATTATTCTTTTTGGGTATTATCCGATCTCGTACTAACAATTTTGGTTTTGGATAAGGTCTAAAGACAATTGAAATATATGATTCTATTTTTTGGATTATTTTATTCTCTAGAAGATGATTATAGCACTCTTAATATGAACAAGTCATCCTAAAATACTCATCGTTTAGAGAAAAGATGAGTTTGTGTTAGAAATCTAGTAAAAGATGAAAGTGTACATGAAAAGTGAGTATGTTTCCTTCTGGTTTAGTAAATCTCATATATAAATTCCTCAATGAAAAGTAACATAAAACAGAAATGTTGTCTGCTAACTTTTCCAACTGGGTAATCAAATACCATTTAACCTGTCACAAGTTTGTGGGTTTCAGATTGTTTACTTTCTCCTGAACATGTTTTCTATCACTCTCTATCAGAACTAGACACTTTTTTTCTCTTCTATATCCATATTTTCCTACATGGAATCCTAGTATGAGTTTACTCATCTGTCCATTGTAATTCTCTTTCTTTCTTTTAAAGTGAGAGTTTAATTGACTCCTTTTCTGATGTGGGGCTTTCAATGACGTTTCTGAGCCCAATTTTAAATGATAGTTAAAGCCTAGCAGTTGTAATGGTGGGAATGAATAAATATAACTAAAAAATGATTACATATGTTTGTTAAATATTTTTACATTTATCCAATAAATTTTATAGTCTTAAAATGAAAATGAATCCAATTTTAAGAATAAATACTCTAATATTTTTAAAAGATTGTTTTACCGCCTTTTGATGGAGAACATTTTTTAAATCTAACTTTTAAAAATTTTATATGATTTATTGGTCAAAATAAAAATTTTCTTTAGAAATGGGACATTGAAATTTACTTTGGATAATTTTTTTGTATTTTTCTGACAATATTCATTTTTATAATGAATAGTGCAAAATTACTTCATTTTACTTCAAAACTGCTTTTTCATATAATTTAATTATATGGTTATTTTATATTTTTAATTGTTTTAAATTTTAATAAGAATATATTTTCACCATTTAATCCAATTGTGGTGATTATAATTAATTTCACTTTGAAAATGGAAATAAACAAGAGTCAATCTTTTGATAGATATTGTTTCTTAAAAACACGCTATTTGTTTTGACAACGAGAGTTAAATATATAATTTATTAATGAAACATCTATGTTTTGAATTTTGTAAAATGGAAATCATTTCTGAATTTCGAATATCAAATATATCTTAGGGTGAATTGTTGGTATTTTTCCGATAATGTTGATTTTTTTAATGAATAGTGAAAAACACAACATTTTTAATTCAAAATTGCCTTTTCATACAATTTATTTATATAGTTAGATTTCCATTTTTATTTTTTTTAAAAAGTATAATTGAATTATTTTTTATCACTTAATAAATTTTTTTTCATTGGATGTAATTTCACTTTTCAATTGGATGTAAAAACAAGTCAATCCTTTCATAAATTTTACTTCTTAAAAACCCATCTTTTGTTTTGACAATGAGATTTACTTTTAAATAATTTTCTACAATTTCTATATTTTTAATTTGGTAAAATGGGTTCCATATTGGTAATAATAAGGAACAAATTATGTAATTAAGAATATTTTGTTTTTGGACATTATGAATAGTAACGATGGTAATTATCTTTAATTATCGTGTTTAATTAGAAATTTGGTAGTTAAGGGTAATAAAATAATATCATAAAAATATAAAATGACCCCAAAATGTGTCCTAATTTGATTGGTGTTATCATGGCCGACCATGGGATGCCGTGTGACAACTTTGGGGCCCCATGGAATCACTTTAGTGTGATAGTGACTTTATATCATATAATTTTTTTAAAGAAAGGAAATATAACAAAGGTTTAAATATCCTAAGTAAAACAATTTTAATTTAGCTTAAATAAATGATTTATTTGACTATAAATAGTAATTGGAACGACAGAAATAATTCCTACATTATGGTAATTTTTTTATTATTTTTTGACATTAAATTAATAAATTTATTTACGACACCCTGATGATGTAGTGATTACCTGATTAATGAGCGATTTAAATAAAATGAATAGATAACGTAAACTCTAAGACATACACTTGTCTAAAAACTATTTTATTGGTGTAATTCGAACCCTTATCACATTATCTTTGAAATATATCATTGTGGGACCTTTAAAATCCGAATATCATTTTAAAATAATGTAACATTCCAAGACTTTCCTAGAGTCCCCTCCTCCCTCTTATAAAAGTCCCCCACCTCTACTCCCATACCCTCACCTCTCAAGCCCTTGGATTGCCCAAACCCAGCTCCTATTGTCTCTCCATATCCCTATGTTCATCATAGAAGCAATACCTTAGGCCTAAATCCCTTAAAAACCCCTTTCAGTTCAAACCAATGGGAGTTACTCGAATTAAAGGCAATGGCTTCTCTTATGTCCTTTTGTTTTATATTGCTTCTCCAACCCCCTAAACTCTTTCTATTCATTTAATATTTAAAAAATACAGTATCTTAAATATACTAGGAATTTTTTATGAGAAGTATTATAGCCACACTTATAGACACCTCCATTTAATGGTTAAAGAACATACTGTTTCTGTGGGTTGCGAATCACTGCCTCACGAAAAGATGATTGTTCAATATTAATTTAACACCTCTCATGGTGGCCATTAATATGTCACTGTATTTATATATGATATATATTATTTTTATTTTTTCCTTATTCTTCTATATTTTCATTTATGTCATACCTTTATGGTTTCCATAATGGGAAACGTGATAATTTAATTTTAGGAAGTGCGGACTACCGCCCCCTCAAAGTGATTTGAATCATTTTTCACATATTAGGGATGTAAAAAAGGATGTAGTTAATGATATTATATATTATATAATATTATAATTATAATAAACTTATGTATAATTATTTTTTCCATTCCATTAATGTATGAAATAGAAATGAAAGTAGCGTTCATGCGTATGAACGGATTCCCGTCTCCCTGAACAGTGCATTTTATTTCTTATCTCCAAATGTTATGTACTATTATAAGTACATATATATAATGAAAATATATGATATATATAACATCTAAATGATGAATATAATTCTGTAATTATAATATATATCTCTCTCATTTAGTTTTAATTCCATTAATATGACAAAGAAATGAAAGTAGTGTTCATGCGTACGTACGACCTACCGTCTCCTTGAACGGTGCATTTCATTTTTTTAATCTCCAAAGGTTTTGGAATTGTATGAAACGAATATATTATGGATATATATGATATTAAATCATTAATACTATTCTTTATATGATGTACCTATAACTACATGGAAAATTATTTTCCAACAAGTTCATTTTTGACTCATGTACCGAACATCGACAAAAACGTCTGATATGAACTCACATAATTAACCAATTATTATGAAATTATAATAAGTGACATGAATTGAATAATAAAAATTAAAGTAGCTCCTTATGAAATTATAAATTGACCAAATTTTATTATTCAGGAATTTAAAGAAATGAACAAGACTAGTCAGACTTGAGGTAAGGGATCCTACCTCTCTCTTTCTTTTCAGGAATTCTCCTTTATGTCATTTATTTTAATATCAATGTTCCTATGTTGGGGATATTATTTTATATTCATCCAACTATAATTTTTATTTTATAATAATGAGAGACCCCCTCTTTCTCTTATCATTTCATTTTAGTAATTTTTAAGTGGCGTTGTTAGGCTGCTTAATTATTGTAAGCGGTCCTTTCACCCTTCTCATTTTCAAAGTTCTATTTTCATATCAAGTCCTTAAAGTTACTTTTTCTTAAGTTGTATTATTATATCTATATACACCACACATTCCTTTTATGTTAATATGATGAGATACCCTATTTTATTACATCATTCCATTTTTGGAAGTTTTATGTGGCACTGTTAGGCTGTCGAATTTTCATAAGGAATTTCTTCTCTCACTTTTGATTTTGTTAGATCTCCATTGTTTTACAATTATTTATTGCATGTGTTGTATGTAATTCCCATGATTGTATTAATTGTGTGGTATAATTTAATTTATGGTTATTTACTACTTCATTATATGACCCTTCTTTCATGGGGTGTACGTTTCGAAAAGTTACCTAAATCGGTAAAGAAACCTTTTACCCTCCTCTTTTTAAAAGACTTATTTTTGTAATTTATATTAATTTTCATATTATTATGTTGGGATATTTTATTATATATCATTATTGATGTAAATTGTTTGAAAAAGTTTTGAGATACCATTTTCTCTCTCATCAGCTCTTTTTTTGAATTTTAATGTGACATCGTTAGGCTGTCGAATTTTTGTAAGGGAACATCTTAACCCAATTTCAATTATTTGGGTTAAAACTCTACTTATTTATAATTTCATGATATTAATATGTGTTAATGACCTCTTATTTTGTTACACATAATATCCACTTATATTGGGTGTATTTATATTTTTCACACATAATTACATAATTGATTTGTCCTTAATATAAGGAAATCGTCTTTATAAGGGACTTCGTCTCAATCTCCTTTAATTGAGGCATATTTTTTTATACGCAAATTTATTTTATATGATGTATAAACCCCTTTTACATTTACTTTAATTCAAAATGAATATTTCTGTATGAAGCCTTTTACTAAACGACAAAAGGATTGGGTTGTCTTACGTATGCGGCGACAACTACATCTCCGCCGCCGTGACCATTATTTGAGTTTCAGCTTCCTCTACAAACCATAACTTTTTCTTAAATGAAAAATAAATACCATGTTTTAATTTACTTTTATTTTGGTATTGAAAATGGTTTTGATAATGTTTTTATTATATCAATGTGTTGTATTGATATCTTGTGATTGAAATGTGGAAATGTTATATTTCCTTTATGCATGTTTTTTGTGATATGATTTTGTTATGGTTCTTGGGAATTGTTTATGAAGATAGGTGGTTCAGTGATAAGCTTATGGCAGGTGAGCCCGATATTGCTCTCCAATGCTTTGGGTAACGAGAAGGAGTTAAACGCTATGGTTTCTCCAAAGTGATTTAGGGAATATACTGTTATGGGTATTCCAAACGTAATCATGAGAGTTACTCCCTGCTTAATAATGTTATGAATGGATCATGTTACCTTTATGTCTTATGATTTCTATGAGTTATTCATAAATCTTTTGATTTCACGAGGTATGATGAAGAGGTTATGTCTTATGAGTAATGTATGATATCATTGATCCTTATGTATACATGGACTAATGTTTTCTTTCCTTATACTTTTATATCCCTTATTAAGCTTTTTATGCTCATCCCATGTTTTTTTGAAATGTTTTCCACAGGAAATGAATATGAATTAGGTCGAGGATGGGATGAAGGAAAGACATGCTATCTAAAACATGGAACTATACATGTTTCTTTTTAAGAGTTTTTATTTTGTGAAAACAATTGAAACTGAGTTAGAGTGTCTACATTGTAATCTTTTGAGATGTAATATTTATGTACTAATTATCAAAAACTCTAAACCTGAAAAGATCCTCAATGTGAATTATTCATTTATTTCAAGATTAAGTAATGTTTTAATGATGGGTCCTCATAGAAAATATTTCCAAAATGGGTCATCTCACATTGGTTTTCCAACACTATCAGGATCATTGATATTTAATTCCACTAATAATGTTAATTGATTAAATTTTATTATTTTGGAATACCTCCTACTTCTATATGTATACCAACCTCTATGTTTTTCTCAAATCTAGTATAGTTATGAATTATTCCAAATAAACAGTATATTCTACCATCAGAAATGTAGTTTTTTTACCAATCTCTAACAATAGATTTTCCTTCACGTTTCCCATAATGAAACCAAACAATTTCTACTTAAACCAAGAACCTCATCCTCTACCAACTGATTTGATGATTTGTCAGGAATTATCTCAGAAAAATTCCAAAAAAACAGAATTGCTAATATAATTCAAAGGATCATGGGACATAGTCATCCAACATGGATATACAACTGAGGAAAATCACAAAAACAACTAAATATGTCCACTCAAAACAGGGTCAGTGTCATTATCCTCCATCACACATGGATGAATTTCTCCCAATGTTTATAAAATCCACCATGTACATGTTTAGTGGAAAATTGTTCATGAAATATATCATAATTGATATCAGTATGTTATTCACCCATGAAAAAATAAAAACTATATAGAAAAAAACAATATACTAGTGGTATATTTCACTATCCTAGTCTGTAAGGTCAATCATCAAAGAGATCAAATACTATGTTACATTTATTATGAATAGTTAAAAAATGGATTTTCTCATAGAACCTATCACTCCCACCACACTATATAGTGGAATCCAAATTTATAATTTCTTCGACCTTTACTGGGTAAACTATAACTCCCATTCCTTGGAAGTGATATCCAATGGGGAGGACCAACAGATTATAGAACGGAAAATTCGTGGGATTCCCATAAACTATGTACCAATAGAGTAGGTATGTACCATACATAATAATATTCCATACTCCACCACTAATTCTGAGTACACAAGAGTATCATTTAAGAAGGCTAAAAAATTGATCCATTAATAGATTGAGGAATCTATTTGTAGGAATTACCCACATTTTTCAATTCATGAACATGCTGAAAGGTATTACCAGGAACTAAAAGCTACCATTGTGGCTTTATAAATCCACCATCGGTACATCATAATCAATAACAAATTGATGAAGATATCATATCATAATGTAAAACTCTAACAACCACTTCAACCGAAATGATTGGTAAAAGAACTCATCTTTTCTCAAAGGTGGATACTCCATCCTAATAATCACCAAGATCAATAGACATTAGTCCATGAAAAACCTTATCATCCTATCCACAACCTAGGAGAAACAAATTTTCCTACAAAGGGGAGAGGAGTAGGACTAACTAGGACCTTCATCATAGATTTTTCTAAATGCACACTCAAATATAACTATTACAAAAGGTAATATGATATAAACTCATAAATATATACCATACCTGATTATAATTCTGTATAAGAAACAATAATATATTAGGGAAGATATCATGGAACATTTATGAAATATATGACCTTATATCCCACCAAAATAGTAATAAATTGAAAACATCATTCAATCACATTTTCAAAAGACTTACTAGAAAACTAATAATATATCTATAGAATCTCCTTCTACACATGGTCTTCCTTCAATACATTGGATCCATTCCAAAAAATTATGAAAATTCGTTTAACATTACATGCATAGATTGAAACCCTTAATTATAATATTTATCTAAAAGATGATTTCAAAATATCAGTCAATATTTAGGGAAGCATTTTAAATAATAATTACCAATATAGAATGATTTAATTTGTGGCTCACTCCCAATTAGGGTCTATTCACACTATTAGTAGATGTGTGAAATCATATATTCTCCTTCAAAGGAGACTATAGAAAAAATGGTGGAGTATAAAGGATCCATCATAAATCATATTGATCAAGTATGGAATTAAATCATGGAAAGTGTATTTTGGATATGTTCAATAACTACTGTTAAATAAGGGGAGAAAAATTGTTATACCTCAAACATAAAACGATGACTACGAATAAAATCCTCCAAACATCAGAAGCTATCTTTTCTCTTGAATTATGGATCTCCAAAACAATTATATGGATCAACACCTTATCACATCTAAATTACCATATAAAAAATAAAAGGAACTCATCTACCCAACCTCAATGTTATCATATTTCAGTGGAACTATCATGCCCTCATGGTTTCAGATTATAGCAGAATAACATTTCTCAGTGGGGGTGTATCTCTCATTCTTTAATGTTTGAATACATATGAAAAATAACCAACACAAGTATGTACTATTTCCTTTTGTCGCATTAATGATGTATCACCTATAGGGATACCATCATGTGGGGCCCTATACATGTATGAAACTTACACCACATGCGCAAAACAATACTCCACAACAAAAATATTTGGGTTGTTCGAACCACGTACTGAGGGTTATATATATCTCCAAAAATCACAATACCCACTCAACATTGGTGAATTAACATTTTGTAAAAATAGTTCCAACTACTAATACATAAGGAACACTAGATGAGAGGGAAGCCATCTGATTGGTTAGGGTCTGCATCAGAGAAAAAGCATAAACCACCGCCTTGAGCCAATCCTCCACATTTTGAGGGTCTGGACCAGCACTAATCCTTACTATTATTTATCATTAATGTGTACAAAACATGGTAAATCTATATGAAATAACATCCAATCCCATTACATATATCTCATACACAACATGGGAACCATTATCTTCATGGACCAATAGAATGGTTTCTTGAATAGCTCAACAAGATAAAGCACCACTCCTTGTATGCCTAGATGGAACTCCTAATGAATAAGTCTCGAAATTAAGGCCTAAATTCTTAGTTGGTTATCACAAAAACCCTATCAGATAATCATAGTTTAATCTAACGTAGTTATGTAATGACATAAAAATTTCAAAGAATTTTTTTTAAATACGTTGGAATTTTACGAGTCTATGGCTTCTAACGGCACTTGATTCGGAGGCCTGGTGTTCCCAAAACGAATTTCCGAAGTTTAACTCGGGTACATTTAGTGAACGAACGAGCGGGTTTTTCTATCTTTTTAACTGGTGCCCGGAATTGAAATCTGATGGCACCGAAGAACTCGTAGCGCTGACAATTGCATAAGGGCACATTTACCATAGTTGCATTTTATGTGGGTTTGAAGTTATAATTTGGAGTTTAATTAAGAGGTAAATAAAATTGTTTGTACAATTTCATTATATATCTTGGAAGGTTAATTATTCCCATGTGTAGTTAAGGGTGGGACCCACAGCCACCTAACTACCCAAGGGTGGATGTTAGAGAAGTGGGGCCTACACGAGCCCCAACCATTCAATTTTCCTATAAAACCCCCATCATTAAATTGGAAACCCCCTTTTTATTCCCAATGTGTTTAATTAATGAAGATCTTTCCTCTCCCTCACTTTTAATTATTTTCCAATGTGTTTAATTAATGGGGATCTTCCCACTCCCTTCCATTAATTAATTGTCAACACGTATATTTAATGTGGTGATTTGAACTTTGAAAGTGACATTGCATGTGTAATAAAATAATAGGAGGAGACTATTATTTTATTTTGGGAGAGATATTTCTTGTGTGAAGGAAGATCGGGAGAGCCCTTGGGATTTTGGAAGAACGCCGGCCTCTGATGAAGAATGACGTCTCCTTCGATGAAGAATGACGATGCACCACCCTTTCTCTTCTCCGCGACAATAGAGGAGACGCTGCTTCCTCCTCGGTGCACTCCAATGTCGCCTACGATTCCTTACCCCCGTGACGCCGACGTTGGACATCAATTGTTGATGTAGGGAAATTTTTTATATTTTTATTTTATGAGATTTATACCCTCATACTTGGCGTTTAAATTGTTGGGTGACAATTTGAAACTCTAACAAGGTTGGTGCGGGCTAACGAACAAACCTAGACCCACTGCTATTTGTGTTCTTGATGTGCGGGATGATTAGCGATGATGAAACGGGATTACAATGGAAAATCAGAGCCTTTGAAGTGGAGCTCGGGACCCAAGATGACTGCAAGCATAGGCGGGAGAAAAAACGGACCACCAGAATGACTCCGGTGGCCCGCAGAGTCCCACGGCGCCGCGTGTCGCCGGTGCGGCGAAGCCCCACGCGCCGCCGATAGAAGTCATCACAGCATTGGCCATAGTGTCGAGGGATGAAGATCCCATGGCCGCGCGGGATCCAGGATGACCAGCAGCACCGCCCTGGCGCCGCGTTGGTGGAACGCCCCCCCCCCCCCCCCCCCCCCCCCCGCGCTCGGCTCGCTGGTCGAGGCAGCGCACCGCCGGCCGGGCCGGGGTGGGTCCCGAGGTCTTGTCCATGCCGTCTGGGTTGGGCCGTTCCCAGCTGGGCTAAACCGCGCCCCACCGGGCTGGACCCGGACCCGGGTCGGGTCTACTCGGTTCGGGCCAACCCAGAGGGGTTGGGCCGGGTCGGACTGGGCCCAGACCCCCCACTTTAGACTGTTTTTTGATCTTTTTCTCATAACATGAGCTACAGACCTTAGATTGACGCATCATCAGTTGCGTAGTAATCCTTGGATCGAGAATGTAATTTTTGTATACTAAACTAGGTGTTTCGTCAATGTTTGGGTATGGTCGAGTTGGTTCGAATCAGAAACCAACCAAGCCCTTGGAGCATAAACGCTTATAACTTAAGGATCGGACGTCGGAATGACGCTCTGTCGACTACGTCGAAATAAATTTGTTGTGTCGGTTCTTTTGGATTACTCCACATGAGTTTGGGACGCATCTAGAGTATGGTCAGGTTGGTTTTAGCTAAAAAACCAACCAGGCCCCTCTGACGGAAAAGTCAATAACTCTCAGACCGGGCGTCCGATTAACGCACCATCTGTCACGTTGGGTTTCTTTTGACGAGAAGGAACTTTGGGATACAATAAATTTGGACTTCATGATATTTTATGTATCAAATATCTTTCTCGAGGAGCAGACCCTCCCAGAATCGAGCATGCTTTGTGCGGGAACCCTAGAGCTGGCTGCAACTGTATCAACTACTATATTAGAATCCTATATGGGATCGAAAGCGACGACTACCATACTGGGATCCTTCGTGGGTTCAACGGTGATGAATAATGTTCTTGTATCAAATGTGGGTCCGGAATTTTGGACCTATGTACTTGTATCCTGTGTGGGTCCAGCCGAGTAGCTGGTCTTGTATCCTATGTGGGTCCGACAGCTTAGATGTCCTTTTATCTTGTGTGGGTCTGACAGCATAGATGAATCAGTGACTACATATGATCATATCTATCGTTATTTGAAAGATGTATACCTTAGTGTGCTGAGTCTTGATTTTCAATCATTATCATCGATTTGATTGACTTGCTTTCCTCTGTGGACTGGGTTGAGCTTTCAAGTGTGGACTGGGTTGTGTTTTGCTGTGTGGACTGGGGTGTGCTAGGGCTCAAGATTTGGATCCGTTTTGTAATTGATGATTTAGGTACATATATGGGAATATACCAAAGTAATGTCGGTTGATACATCGTGATTGTATCTTTGCATTGTGGTTTATCCTTCATGGATTCTGAGAGACCTTCGGCGGACTCGGGGTCCCTATTGAGTATCGTATACTCACCCCTACACGGGCTATACCTGCACTACGTTGTGTTGGATGCAAACGACAGGCAACACTGATCGAGGTGGTGGCTTGTGGAGCTAGACGGAACCCGCAGATGGACCACATGGTGGGGCATACACAGAGCGTACAACCGGACCCGAGGAGATAAGGATACTATATATACCCACCCTTCAAGTGGTATTTCCATAGGACGACTCGGCATTGTTGTTTTACATATTGATGTTGTACTTTCCTTTCAGTTTTACTATACGTTCAGTTGGGTTTATATACTGGCCCATTTACTTTTCACCACTTTTCTTGTATCCAATTTTACTTAGTGCTTACTTCACTTGCGTACTCTGTTGTGTTTGTTTACTATGTAAAGTAAATTTCTTCCATTTTATTGGGATTTACGCCTTTGTTCTAGTCTCCAATCCCTATCTTTTGGAAGGCGGGCTTGTGGTAGTCACGACACGGGCCCTAAGGATGGGTCGTGAAAAATTGGTATCAGAGGAGTCGGTTCTACAGTAGAACTCAGGACACTGATCTTTCCCTTCTGTGAAGCAATAGTGTTAAGAGTATTGAGTGCGTTTATCAATCCAGGTAGTCCAGTGTTGGTATGATGGTCAACGTATCCATACACCATGACCCTGACCTCTGATTTCTGACTCAGTGCACGAAAACAATGATTGCGTGTGTGTTTCCTTTCATAATTTTTTATTGTGATTACTTTGTGTCAGCTCACCAGGTATACTGTTTGACCGTCGTGCACCTGTTTCATTTTTAGATGGCCCCACAAAGGCAACCAGCCAGGGTTCCTAGTTACATGCGAGGTGGCAGCCCACCGAGTGAAGGGGCCTTGGTGTAGGGCCCCATTACAGCGGAGGCACCAGCGGTACCACTACCCACTGGGTCACCGATACCACATGCCCCAGCAGTGGAGAGTGCATGCCACCTGAGTGCGTTGCATGGGTTTTAGCGTCATAGGCCACCTAGGTTCCGCGGAGAAACAGATCTTCATGCATCTGATGATGGGATTGAGGCTATCGTTAGAGTTTCTAGATTCGTAGGGACACCAGCAGACCTTATTGTGATCTTTGCCGCGAGTCACCTGCACGTACCACTAGGTAGATGGATGATTCTGATGATACAGGTACACGACGAGGCATCCCTACTTTGGAAGGACTTTGAGAGCCTCTTATGATCAATGATTCTTCTATTCACCCTCCATGCAGTGCGCATCCAGGAGTTACTACAGCTGCGGAAGGGCAGTATGACAGTAGCCCAGTACTCATCGAGATTTACCGACCTCTTGTTCTACTTCACATATAGGGAACGAGACCCATTCATCAGGGGCCAAACCTTCGAGTAGGGACTGAGAAATGAGATCAGAGGTTTGCCGATTCCCCTTAGAATCCTAATTCAGGCATGGGTTCTCGAGCAAGCCCTTTTAGTAGAGAGATTTCTCGAAGAGCAGCCATCAGCAGCGAGACCCACCACAGGATGAAATAGAGTGGAGTATTCTATAGCCGGCAGTCGAAAGATGTCACAGGGGTCCAAGCGGACCAGGCCATCTGGTGGGGGACCCTAGGATATAGGTTCGGCTGGGTGGGGCACACGGCACAGTGCTATCGTTACGAGAAGAAAATGTGTTATGCATGTGGCGGGCAGGGCCACATAGCTCGTGACTTCCCAACCCGTCATGCAGATGAGCAGCAGACGGTGGAGGGACCTCCCAGTAAGAGGTCGAGGATCGACCCTAGTGGTCTGTAGGGAGAATGCGAATGAGGCAGTGGAGCAGGCTGAGCAACGGGTGGTGGACGACGTTTCGAGGCTCTACCATGACCACCCCCAGGAGGTCCACCCCGACCACAGGGAGCTGGCGGGTAGAGGCATGATCAGCTCTAGTAAACAGAGGCTTACAATCACGATGCACCTAAGATTATTTGAGTTACCATCTGTGTCTACTCCACCCTTGTTGCAGTTCTTATAGACATTGGTGTGATTCATGCTTTTATTGTCGCTTCCCTTGTTCGGCGCTCGAAGATTCTGACGAAGTCTTTTGTTCAATCCTTATGGCTAGAGACTCCTAAGGGAGTAGACTCGACGATTACACACTGGTTCTGGCAGTGTGAGCTTACTCTAGGAGGTGAGTGATTCGGCTGGGGTCTTCTTATAGTGGCATCGAGGCCTTATGACATCATCATGGCTATGGGTGGGTTATCTACAGTCCATGCTCTGATCGACTATATTAGGCATAAAGTGCGGTGTGTCCGTAGGAATGGGACTAGGTTCACCTTCACCGGTGAGAAGGGAATCTTTGCAGAATATGATGGACTTACGTAGAGGAGAGGGCAGCATACCACACATCAGTTGGCTAGTCTCATCCTCGGATCAGTTGACATTCGGAGTCCGAGTTTTCCTGTTGTGGTTGATTAGTATGCCGAGGTTTTCCCTGATGATGTTCTAGGACTACCTCCTTATAGGGAAATAGATTTCTACATAGACTTGTACCCTGTGACATCAATGATATCTACTCCAGCATATCAGATGGCTCTCACCGAGCTTTGTGAACTGTGGGTACACTTGGAGGACTTTCAAGGGAATGGATTCATCTGACCTAGGGTTTCACCCTGGGTTTCTCTGATTATGTTCACCAAGAAGGCGGATGAGATCTTGCAACTGTGTGTCGACTACCATCGCCTGAACCAGTTGACGGTGAGGAACAAGTAACCTCTTCTGAGGATTTATGATCTCTTCGATCAGATCAAGGGAGCACGATGGTTCTTGAAGATAGACCACAGGTCAGGCTATCACCAGCTAAGAGTTTGAGATGAGGATGTACATGAGATGGACATCAGGTGTCGGTATGGCCACTACGAGATCTTTTTTATGCCCTTCGGCATGACCAATTCTCCAGTAGTGTTAAATTACTTTCATGAACATGATATCACAGCCGTAACTCGATCATTTTTTCATAGACTTCATTGACGACATAATGATTTACTTGACTACCGAGGAGGAGCACACCTACCACTTGCAGGTTTTACTCGATATACTCAAGGAGCACCAAATTTATGGTAAGAACTCTAATTTCTTGTTTTGGATTATAGAGTTTCACTTCTTGGGGCACGTCGTCTTAGAGGCGGGAGTTACAGTGGATCCTGCGAAGATCGAGGCAGTACTTGCTTGGGAGCCACCTAGGAGCGTGATGGATGTGCGGAGTTTCCTAGGTCTGGAAGGGTACTATCAGAGATTTTTGCCAGACTTCTCCATTGTTGTAGCACCACATACAGCTTTGATGAAGAAGGGGATACCATTTGTGAGGTCAGACTGATGTCAGCAGAGCTTTCAGGATATGAGGCAGAGATTGACCAGTGCGCCCTTCTTGAGGCTGCTGGAAGAGGGCGTAGGATACCTAGTTTACTACAACGCATCAGCGACCAGACGTGGGTGTGTCCATATGTAGGAGCAAGCAGTGATCGATTATGGTTCATGGTAGTTGAGGCAGCACGAGAAGAACTACACTACCTATGACCTGGAGATTGCAGCAGTGGACTTCGCCCAAAAGATGTGGCGGCACTATCAGATGGGAGAGTGCTTTACAGTCTACTGTGACCACCAGAGTCTCAGGTACATTTTCATGCAGAAGGACCTGAAGCTGAGACAGTGGCGATGGCTCAAGTTTCTCCGAGATTACGAATTTTAGATTGTCTATACTCATGGGAAGGGGAACGTTGTGGCTGATGCTCTCAGCAGGATATCGGGCATCCAGCGACTTGGAGAGGCGACGAAGCAGTTAGCTGCATTACAGATATCCTTCATGGATAGAGGTGGGGAAACCTATCTACATTCCCTCATAGTCACTCCTCCACTACTTCAGTGGGTCAGAGAGGCACAATGTGGGGACGTTGACTGTGAGGCGTGATGTGCTCAGATTTTCTCAGGGCTGGCACCCGATGGATTTTCTGAAGGCGGGGAGCACTTCATCCTCTTCAGGGGACATAACACGGTACTAGTTACACAGCAAGAGGAGGTGTTGAGGGAGTTCCACATTTACCCTCTAGAGGTACATCCAGGGGTAGAGAAGATGTATCAGGACCTCAGATGATAGCACTGGTGGATGGGTATAAAGAAGGCAGTGGAAAAGTTGGTTTCTTGATGCCTCACTTGTCAGCATGTGAAGACGGAGCACCAAGTATCGGTAGGCTAGGTACATCCATTAGAGGTCCCAGAGTGGATGTGGGCATAATATCCATAAATTTCATGACGGGGATTCCATGTACATCTAGAGGGAGCGACTCGATCTAGGTGGTTGTCAGCCGACTCACCATGCCAGCCCACTTCTTACTGATCAGGGAGCAGGGCTCGGTAGAGAGAATGGGACGCCTCTACATCCAGGAGATCATACGACTTCATGGTGTGCCATCATCTATCATCTCTAATAGAGATGATCTTTTTACTTCCTTGCTTTGGAAGGGATTATAGGAGGCTCTTGGGACACAGCTACGCCTGAGAACTGCCTTTCACCCATAGACGAATGGCCAAACAGAGAGGACAATTCAGACACTCGAGGACATGCTTTGTGCATGTGTCCTTGACTATGGTCGCAGGTGGGAGGATCACCAACCATTGGTGGATTTTGCGTACAATAACATTTACCACTCCACCATCGGGATGACACCTTACGAGGCACTGTATAACTGACCATGCAGATCACCTCTATGCTAGAATTACCCCGGGGAGTCAGCACTCGTAGAACCCAAGATGGTTCTGGCTAGGGCAGAGAAGGTGCAGATCATCCAAGAGTGGATGAGGACTGAATAGAGAAGACAAAAGTCCAATGCTGATAGGAGGCAGAGACCTCTAGATTTCGAGGATAGCGACCATTTTTTCTTACGGTTCTAACCTCGACATGGATTAGAGTTATTTGGCTGGGGTGGCATGTTTTCTCCATGCTTCATCGGACCATTCCAGGTCCTCAGCAGGGTAGGTGAGGTGGCTTACCGTCTGGCCCTTCCACCTCAGTCGCATCGGGTTCATGAAGTCTTCCACGTGTCTTATCTGAGGAGATACACGCATGACCCAACCCACATCATCGACCAAGGGGAGATTGACATCGATGAAGGGGCAAAATTCATGGAGGTCACGGTGGAGATCGAGGATCGACAAGAGCAGGTCCTATGTGGACGATCGATTCCTCTTGTGCGAATTCGTTGGCAGCAAGAGAGCATCCAAGAGAGCACATGGGAGTGTGAGGCTCAGATGCATGCTCAGTAACCTCATTTGTTTCCCTAGTTTATGTTGTATATTTATGGGGATGTAAAGACCTGAGGTGCGAGTAATGTAAAGACCCATAAATTTCAAGGAAATTTTTTAAATAATTTGGAATTTTAGGAGTCTGTGGCTTCTGACGGCACTTTATTCTGAGGCCCGGTGTCCCCAGATTCAATTTTGGAAGTTTAGCTCGCATACGTTCAGGGAACAAATGAGCGTGTTTTTCTATCTTTTGAACCGGTGTCCGAAATTGAAATCTGAGGGCACCAATGAATTCGCAGCACCGACAATTGCTTAAGGGGACATTTACCGCAGTTGTGTTATAAGTGGGTTTGAAGTTACAATATGGGGTTTAATTAAGAGGTAAATAAAATTGTTTGTTAAATTTTATTATATATCTAGGGAGGTTAATTCCTCCCATGGGTAGTTAAGGGTGGGACCCATAGCCACCTAACTACCCAAGGGTGGATGTTAGAGAAGTGGGGCCAACATGAGCCCCAACCAATCAATTTTCCTCTAAAACCCCCCTCATTAAATTGGAAGCCCCACTTTTTATTTCCAATGAGTTTAATTAATGAGGATCTTTACTCTCCATCCCTTTTAATTATTTTCCAACATGTTTATTTAATAGGGATCTTCCCTCTCACTTCTTTTAATTAATTTTCAACACGTTTATTTAATGTGGTGATTTGACCATTGAAAGTGACATTTCATGTGTAATAAAATAATAGGAGGATCCAGTTATTTTGTTTTGGGAGAGAGCATTCTTGTGCAATGGAAGATAGGGAGAGCCCTTGGGATTTTTGAAGAACTCCAGTCTCCGACGAAGAAAAACATCTCCTTCGACAAAGAACGACGACGCACCACCCTTTCTCTTCTTCGTGACAAGAGAGGAGATGCCGCTTCCTCCTAGGCGCACTCTGACGTTGCCTACGATTCCTTACCCCCACGACGCTGACGTTCGACATCAATTGTTGAGGTAGGGAAAATTTTTTATATGTCTCTTTTATGAAATGTATACCCTCGTACTTGGCGTTTAAATTGTTCGGTGATGATTTGAACCTTTAACAAGGTGGGTGCGGGCTAACAAACTAACTCGGACCCATATCTATTTTTATTCATGATGTGCGGGGTGATTAGCGATGACAAAACGAGACTTCAATGGACAATAAGAGACTTCACAGTGGAGCTCAGGTCTCGAGAAGACCATAGGTGCATATGGGGGCAAAAAGGAAACACTGGAATGACTCTGGTGGCCCGTGAAGTACCGCTGCGGTGCCCCGGCACACCGCCTACAGAAGCTGTGGCGACATCGGCCATGGTGGTGAGGGAGGAGTATCCCACTGCCGCGTGGGATCCAGGATGACCAGTGGCGCCACCCTGGCACCACATCCACGGAATAGCCCCCCCCCCCCGCTCATCTCGTTGGCCAAGCCAGCGCACCACCGACTAGGCCAGGGCGGGTCAAGCGGACCAGGCCGCACCGGACAGTTCGGTCTGCGGCCAACCGGGCGGGACCCTGACTTTGGTCGAGTTGACTAGGTTCGGGCTGACCCAGGGGGTTGGTCTGGGTCAGACCGTCCCAGACCCCCCACTTCGGACCTTTTTTCGGTCTTTTGCCCATAACATGAGCTATGGACCTCCGATCGATGCACCGTCAGTAGTGTAGGAATCCTTGGATTGAGACGGTCATTAAGGAATACTATAATTTTTGTTTCAGAAATTATTGGGGATGGCTGGGTTGGTTTGAACCTGAAACCAACCCAGCCCTTGGAGTAAAAACACTTATAACATAAGGGCCGGACGTCCGAATGACGTTCCGTAAACTGCGTCGAAATCCTTTTGTTGTGTCGGTTCCATTGGATAAATCCACTTGAGTTTTGGATGCAGCTAGAGTACATTCGGGTTGTTTTTATCATTAAAACAAACCGGGACCCTGGAATGGATAAGCCAATAACTCTCAGCCCGAGCGTCCGATTGACACACCATCTATCGCATTGGGTTTCTTTTCATGAGAATGAACATTGTGATACATCATATCTGGACTTCGTGACAGTTGATGTATCGAATCTCTTGCCCGAGGAGCGGACCCTCCCGGAATCGATCATGTTGTGTGTGGGGACCCAAGTGCTGGCTGCAACTGTATCGACTACTGTACGGGAATCCTCTGTGGGTTCGACAGCGACGACTACCAAACTGGGATAATATTTGGGTTCGACGGTGATGACTACTATTCCTGTATCCTGTGTGGGTCTGGAATTTTTGACCTCTGTACTTGTATCCTCTTTGAGTTTGGCTGAGTAGCTGGACTTGTATCCTGTGTGGGTCCGACAGCTTAGCAAGACTTGTATCCTGTGTGGGTCTAACAACTTTGATGAATCAGTGACTACATATGATCTCCTCTATCACTATATGAAAGATGTATACCTGTCTGAGGTGAGTCTTGATTTTCAATCATTATCATCTATGTTATTTACTTTCTTTCCTCTGTGGACTGGGTTGAGCTTTCCTATGTGGACTTGGTTGTGTTTTCCGGTGTGGACTGGGTTGTGCTTGTGCTCGAGAGCTGTAACCATTTTTTAATTGATGACTTAGGTATATGTATAGGCATATAACTAAGTGATGGTGGTTGATACTTCATGATTGTATATTTCCTTTGTGTTTTATCCTTCATTGATTATGAGAGACCTTCGGGGGTCTCGGGGTCCCTACTGTGTATCGTATACTCACCCCTGCATGGACTATTCCCACACCATGTAGTGTTGGATGCAGATGATGGACATTACTGATCGAGGTGGAGGATTGTGGAGCTGGATGGTACCCGGAGGTGGACCACTTGGTTGGATGTACATAGAGTGGACGACCGACCTGAGGAGCTAAGGAGACTATTTGTACCCACCCTTTAGGTGGGATTTCTAGAGGACGACTCGGTGTTTCTATTTTACATACTACTTTTGTATATTCCTTTCAGTTGTACTGTACATTCAGTTGGTTTTGTATACTGGCCCATTTACCTTTTAGCACATATCTTGTACTCAGTTTAACTTAGTTCATACTTCACTTGTGTACTCTGTTGTGGTTTTTTACTTTATAAAGGCAATGCCTTCCCTTTTATCGGGATTTACGCCTTTGGTACTAGTCTCCAGCCCCAGGCCTATGGAAGGTGGGATTGGGGTAGTAATGGCATGGTCCCCAACAACGGTTCATGACAAGTTAGTATTTAGATGAATGTATACATCTTCCTCCACACCAATACTGGATTTCTTAGAGGGTGATAATCACTCTAGAAACTCCCAAATCATTTCCCAAATCTCTGAAATTGAGTCCTCGTAAATATTTTAATTTCTAAACACCATCCAAAGGAATAACATCGTGGATAACAAACTTCCATTAATCAAACCATTATGGACCCCAAGATAGAGGTAAGCTGAGTCAGATTCCCCTAGACAACCTATAATATCCTAAGGAGTGGAAACATGTTTTTTAGACAAAATATCCAAATACAGGGATTTATACTAACGTAAATTTGTACACATGAAATACTAACTCCATGTAATAGTGCATAGGAATAATAAAATAAAAAACATCTAGTTTGTGACAATTCTCGATACAACCTCTATGAAATAATTGACTGTGTAAAATGGTGTATAAAAAATGATATAAAGGGGAAATACATACCCTACTATAAATACACAGGAATCCCAAACTAGCCAGAATGTAAGGATTATAGTGGGGGAGATCCTACATACAAATCCTAGATTTTGACCACTGAACAAGGTCAGTGGAACCACATACTTATAAGATCCAATGATATCAGGTCCAACAACGTCACATAAAATCTATTAGTAGACAGAAAAAAACAAAACACATATTAAATAATACCATGCACGAGTGATTATAAACATACCTAGTAATCCAAAAAAATTAATAAGAAAAAAAATATTAAAAAGATTGTGTAATCATATTAACTCCTAGAATTAACCTCCAAAAGAAAACGATAAAAAATGTAATAACCAAGAATTGATTAATAACAACTCCAAACAAGTACAAAATGGGGACATTTGTCTCCATACCCGTGATAAAATTGAGGGATCTTCAGGCAGATCTAATTTTCCATTACTGATGTCACATACAGTACATAAAAATTATAGATACATCGTGGAGTGTTGGTTTCAGGTAAATGTGGATCACATCTTAGGTGCAACTATCACATATCCATGTATCATTTATAACCTCGTAATAATAGGTGTGAAGGTCCCAAACCTCTCCATTATGCTCTATAACTATGGGGGGAATCTTAATTAGAGCACCCACTTCACTTCAGAGCTAAAAACTAGGGGTTCCATTTCTTTTATAAAGGGATTTTTCACTATATACTAATTTGGGATGCCAACCATTCCTATATTGAGTAAGGGGGAACCTCACGCTAGTGTGACGTGGGTTTTTATAAACTCATTAAGGCTCTAAATATCACACCTAATAATTTTATGTAAATTTCATAAACCCTATGTGGTAATGAGATTCCTATTTTACCTGTACAGAGTATGCGGGACCAAGGCTTTAGTGTAGCATGGGGGGTTCAACCCCCAATAACAATCTAATGCTCACATATAATCACTGTTGTCATATATGAATCTCTAAATGAATATTCATTATTTCATCATCTTGGGTTGTAACTCTAAGGATTAAATCAAAGCCATTGTCGCGTTCTCTGTGGAAAACTTCTCAGAATGGACCACCATAGTTTCCAAATATTAATATCATAAGATTTCGATGAAAAATCATGAGGCTATCCATCATTCATATGGTATAAAACATAAATACACTGAAATCTCACAAAAAATTGATGAATGAAAAAATAGATCATATCGTATTTATATATGGTGAAAAAATATTGACACGGAGGTGGAGATCAAATCACATTCCATAATGGCATTCCTCATCTCTCTTATTCATGTTTATTATAAAATTTATAAAAATTTAATATAATAGGAAAAATAAATAAATAGGGGACATAACATTTATCAATTGTACATCTAATTCTCCCCCATCTTACACATGATTCCCCCCTTGAATGATTCTGGCTTTCTATAACAACAACACTATTTTGTTAGAATTATTAATATATTTTGAATTCTTCAACTCAAGTATATCTACACACTTCAACATCCAGATTAAAATTTTCACATATTTCATGTGGATATTCATCTAAAATCACACCCATCATGTCAACCTATGATGATCGATCCATCCCACTAACATTCATCTTCCAACTTATTGCATCACCCTCACCTTTTAATTTAATGATCAAACACTATTGTTTTGTATTCATCACCACCATTTGTAAATGTATCACCCTAAAATATATCCATAGTGAATACCATAATCATATCTCTCTTCATATAAATAATATCCCAACACCGTTCAATAATTCCATTATAAATTTTTTGGCTAACGACACCACATTTTCCCAAGATAATGTTGTAAAAGTTACCATATGAGAAGATAAAATTTTAGAGAAATGAGAGAGAGAGAGAGGTGTAATTGAAGGATCATTTATCACCTATAGATAATCCACCATAGTGAGGATCATTTCATAAAATCTACATGACTAAAGGATTAAATGTCCCAATCTATTATGTCAAGTGTTTAAAAAATATTTGGAATACTATTCTCAATAATAGAGTTCCAATTACATCCAAAAAACTGATATTCATTAAAATGGATAATTATTCATCAATCACAATTTTTTTATGATGAATTGTTTTTTGAATAACTAGAATATTAAAATTCAATATCATAGCAATTATATATGAAATAAATATCCCAACATCAAGAATAAAACAATCCATGGTGATGAAGACACTCCCTTACATTGTTTTTGAATATCCTCTTATATTCTACTCCCTTATAATGATTTTATATGGTCACAATCATTAATCCATATTCCCAATTTATCACTTCCATCCTATTTATCCACCTCCTCCACTATAATATCCTAGGATAATATAACAATACCTACATAATAATGCATCAATAGAGAGGTAATTTGGTGTTGGTCATTGAATAATAAATATATTAAATCAATTTTTATATTTAATGAAACTGCTAAGGCCTTCCTAAATATGAATGCACACCTTCACCCATAATTATATTACATATAGGTGAAACTATGTATTACGGAAGTAAGTACAATCATGGATTTCCCATATGATGTCCATGTGAATTGGATATACATTTATTCCAAAAATATATGCTGTTGGGTTTTAATATATTCAATATTTTAAATATTCATGACTACACTTCTTTAGAACCTATAATGATTGGATGAATCGCCTCCTAGATCGAAAAAAATTCCATTAAATATTCTAATGTTCAATATAGTAAAATGAGTCATTAAAATCACAATATGTTTCCCATTGTTTATCACGAATCACTAATTATTTCACAATTATCTCACTAAATGTAAATCTTTGCCCAATGTATGGGAGATCTATTTATGGCCCACCCATCCCATAAATAATAACTATAAAATTGTTTTTCAAAAGAGAATATATAACTATTAAATCATTAAAGCCTTTGAAAAATAATTTTTTTCATTGCAAATTATAATTAAAATCATTCACCTTTTTTATTTCATATTAAGACCATGGTGAGAAAAATGGGTTTTCATTCAAATACTCATAAATCAATCATGGAATTAAAATTTCTCTCAAATAATTTCAAGGTGATCTAGATAAGTAAATAATTAATAAATCCATCAATAATAAGAACATTACAAACAAATGGAATATAAACTGGTATCAAATGAAATAATGTAACATTCTATGTAAATTCAATTTAATAAATTCCATAAATCATAAGGTATGTTTACTTTATTGATATTTTTTATGTAGTTAATAGAAATATTTTCCTTAATCAATCATTTTATGAATCATTGATAAATACCCATCGTCCAGTTGAATAAAAAATATAATATTCCTTGGGGAATGATATTTGAAGAAAAATTATGGTTACACATTGAAAATGAGTAGGTAAAAAAGGAAATAATAGTTAATTTCTCTAATATAGATGTATATTATATAATCTGTAACAGCCCGAGATTTTATGAAAAATATTATTTTTAATATTATTAATGTCTTGTGTTTTATGCTACACCAAAAGGATCTTGCACAACACGCATCCTTGACTTGCCTTGCATTACACGCAATCGCAACCTTCCTCGATAGCGTGTGTAGTACGTAATACTGAGTTTCACGGAACAACGATATGCTATTAAAATATTATTAAAACTAGCCGTTATGAATAGTAATAACCACTTTTTAAATTTTAGAAAATTTAGCTCTCAAAATGGACTTTATTTTTGGATTCGGTGTATCTAATTTAGCCTAATGTGAAATTTTGGTACTTTTCGGATAACTTTCATATTCTGATGAATAGTGAAAATTACTAAATTATAATTAAAAACAACTTTTTTAATCAAAATAATTAATAGTAATAAATTATTAATTTTAGTGGTTTTAAAGTATATTTTGAATATATTTTTACAATTTAATACAATGTTGGTCATTGGATGTAATTTCACATTTAAACCAGACATAAACAAGTATCAATCTTTTGATAGATATTGTTTCTTAAAAACACGCTATTTGTTTTAACAGCGGGATTTAATTATAAAATTAATTAATGCAACTTCTATGTTATGAATTTGGTAAAATAGACTTCATTTTTGAATTCGGAATATGAAATATAGCTTAGGATGAAATTTTGGCATTGTTCTGAAAAACATCAATTTTTGATGAATAGTGAAACTACTAAGTGGTAGTTAAAAAACTGAATTTTTCATAAAACTTAATTTTACCGATTCTGTGAATAGAATTTCAAAAATCCGAGAGACACGGTTGATGTCAGTAAGTAAAATGTGGTTCAATGAGATAAAAATAATTTTTTGGTGAATAGTAACTTTTTACTTTTTTTACCGCGGTTAATAGTAAATAGGGTAACTAAGGGTAAATATGATATTAATATTACCCTAACACATGTCCTAATTCTATTGGACAAGTGTAATTCGACTAAAAACAAACTTAGGAATAAAATATGACCATTTAGGCCCACTTGGATTAGATTAGAACATTTATTATTCATTTATTTAAAGAAGGGTTAAAATAGTTAAAATCAAAGTTTAATAAGTAAGTCATTTTTAATATAGGGTTATACATAAGATAAATTCGACTATAAATATTCATTAGAAATCTAAAAAGATTTCCTACATAATGGTATTTTATTTATAATTTTTAGACATTATATAAATTAATTTATTTATGACACAACGATGATGCAGTAATTACCCTTTTAAGGAAATGTTAACATAATGGATGTTATAAATGCTCAAATAAATTTAATTTGAGACTTTTAATGAATTACACTAATTTTATAGGTTACTATGATATATTAGTGTTGATTTAATCAACTTTTTTCGAACATATAATTCTGTTATGACTTTCACAAAAATCATATATCAAATAGTGACAAAATTGACACAAAACAGTTTTTAAATCAAATATTATATTATTAATTGTTATTTTATTCCTAAAAATCTAAGGTTCGGCCAAATGACATAGATAAGGATATATATATTAATAATAAATAATTTGGGGTTCGTTTGGCATGTTATAGTAAGTGTATTAACCATATAGTGAAAGAAAACAAAAAGTCACGGTAAAAGTTAAATTATTTAACTTAGAGTTAAATTTAATTGATAAGGTTAAAATAATAACCTAAACTAGTCTAAATCCTATTGGTTGATAGGATTTCGACCCATCCCTACTTTAGCTTCTGAATAAGACCCTTTGGAACCATTATAAACCGATTTTGACTTTAATATAAAATAATATTTTGAGATATTCCTAAGGTGCCCCTCTCCTCCCTTATAAAAGGACACCTCCTCCCCCTCCTCCTCACGCCAATTTGAGCACTCAAGCTCGGCCAACCCCTGCCAAAATCTCTTCTCCACTTCCCTAGAATAATCCTAGAGGTCCTGGTCTTCTTCAAAGACCAATATTAGTTCCCTAAGTGGAGGATTCAAAGAGGCGTTCCAAAGAAGAGGTAGTATCCATTACCTATCTTTTCAATTTCTTTCTTCTTCAACATCTTCTTATTTAGTTGTTTCATGATAAAGTAATAAAATGAGTATTACTTACATTCTGATATGTTATTATAAATATTAAACAACCCTTATTCACCTTCTATCCATCCTATGGAAAAATGAAATCACCGCGCGTGCGTACGTACGGAATATCGTCTCCACGCCGTGGTGAAATCTATTTTCCACCACCACCTTACTTGGATCAGTATAATGGTGTACATAATGACCATATATGACTATCATAAAGTGATATTGATTCTGATATATTGTATCATCCACTCTAATTCAATTCAATAATTATGGAAATGATATCATCGCTCGTGCGTACGTACGGACTACCGTCTCCACGACGCGATGAGATTCATTCTCAATGATTAACCATTCATGAATGATTATAAAGTATATATAATAAGTACTAATGAAATATATGACCTAATAATGATACTGGAATTATTTATATTTATATGTATGTCATCTACTTAATTCCATTCAATTGAATAAGGAAACGAAAACAGCGTTCATGCGTACGTACGGACTACCGTCTCCATGAACGGTGTATTTCTTTCCATTTACTGATTTATTATATATGTATATTCTGAATATATATATATAAATCATGTTTTATATTCTGGAATTAATTAATCATTATCTAAGTAATCATATGAATAATTAAAATTTAAAAACACGAACGACAAATGAGACGATTTTACCCCAAACGCTACTTTAACATGAATTTACAAAAGAACGGGTAATATAAAGTCATAAGTGGACCATATATGATATAATAAAAATGAATATGATTCTGGAATAAGTCAATAACATGATTTAAATCATTATACATGAGGTTTGGACACTTACAAAGCAAGTCGGACCTAAGGTAAGGGAAATATCACAATCTAATTTTTATCCGAGATTGTTTATACTTTAGTATTTACTGGGGTGTATTTTATCATCCACATACATATTTCCTCAATATGTAATATTATTTCCATCCTTCTACAATAGTTTATATCCAATTTTACCCTTCGATGAGTTTTTTTGTAAAAGATATGAAAGGAATCTTTTGTCGTTTTTCATACGAGGTACTTTTTGACTTTTCCGACAAAAGTACGAGAAGAATGTTTTTTTAACTTATACGGCATGAATGGATTTTTAAGAAACTTACTTTACATGTTTTAAAGTTTATATTTAATAAACTTCTTTTAGTTTATAATTGTATGACATGTTAAGAAAAGAAAAGTTTTTTTTTGAAGTAGAAAGGATATTTTCCTCAAGAATGGAGTTCAAATGTTTTATCAAAATTATTTTCCATCTAAGATAATAAAAGGGTTATGTTTTTATCCCTATTATTACATGGATTTGATTATGTTGTGATGGAAATATTTTTATGAATTCCTTTATCTTATATGAATTGTTTTATGATGTCATGTTGTTTAAGAATCCCATTTTTATTACATGGGTTACGCTATGATGTATGGTTTATGATTATGTGGCACACATAAGAAAGGATTCATTATGAGATGGGTGGGACCTATATCTCCCTCCAATTCATTGGGTAAAGATTTTATATCTCATGAGATAGACATGGCTGGAATGGTAGGTTATACCGGTTCAGTGAATCAGGACTGAAACGAGGGTTACTCGATTCAGAAAGGGACTTTGTCCACTAAGATAGTCTTGGAAATGAGTCTTGACTAACAAGAAATGATTCTCTATGATTATGTGTGAATGCCACAAAGTTTCATGTTTTAAGTTATGATTATTTGGATTTCATTTCACTACTATGATTTATCCCATTATATGAAATTATGCTCTCTTTTGCAGGTTAAGATTTCCAAAAGTTATGTTCTTATGAATATGAGGTGATTGATTTTTCTTTTGTCTACCCTTACTGAGCATTTGAGCTCACCCTTTTATGTTTTCTTTTCCCCAGGATATAAAGAAAGGTTTTAGGTAAAAAAGGGAAGATCTTTATGGGAGATATTGAAGATCTTTCACCATGATTAGAAGATTACGTTCCGAGTTTCCAAAGACACTAAACTATTACGATCCTTGTGTGTGTGTTTTTGTTATGTACTAAGTATTCCGCGAAAGTAATGTAATGTTCATGTACGTCAAGTTTCGGGTCTCTACAGTTGGTATCAGAGGAAAGGTTTAGTCAACATTTGGAAACTAGGATGCGAGAACTTTAGTGAGATCCCTAAAGATATTTCTACAGTATGTCTAGGGATGTCTCTAAGGTTAAGTATACGTATAGGTTATAGTCCTAGAATTGCGCTAACGATCTTAGAATTAAACATAAGATGTTAGATATTGAATGTACTCCACCTTTATTATGTTGTTATCCCTAGCATGAGTTTTGCCTCTCACACTATTCTTTTTGGGTTTTAGACGATGGCTGGAACCCGAAGGAACCGTGTTGATCAATGCAGTGGGAAATGAAATGATTGTCCTCCTGAACAAACAAATGTTATGTGAGATGGAGTGAAAAATCTTATTTCTATACTTACACAAGCTATGAATCATTCTGGACTTCCAAATGAGCAGAGAATGGAACAATATTCTATTGAGTCCTTCATGAGGCAACGTCCACCTTCTTTCAGTGGGTCTTCTGATCCACTTATTGCTGAACAATGGATCAGTACCACTGAAAAGATATTTTCAGTTCTTCAATGTTCTGAACATGATAAAGTCATCTTAGCAGTATATCGTTTGGAAGGTGAAGCTGATCAATGGTGGAATCTTATCAAGAATACAAGGCAAAGAGATGAAATTGAGTCCATGGCATGGGACGAGTTCAAGAACTTATTTTTCAATAAGTACTTCCCTCGTATTCTTCGAACAAAGATGGAGAAGGAGTTTCTTGAACTAAAGCAAAAGGATGATGAATCTGTTGGTATATACGAAGCGAATTTTACAAGACTTGCAAGGTATGCATCTGGCATTATCATCCAACCTGAAAGTAAAGTTGATCGATTTTTCAGTGTCTTAAAACCAAGTCTTTGAAGGGCATTAGCTATAAGATACTTCAGTAGCTATGAAGAAATTGTGTGTTGTGCTATCAAGGTAGAAATGGAAGTTGGTGTTACATATCCATCTCATGGTTTTGACAAGAAACGAAAGATGGAGTTCAAGGAGAAATCTCAGAAAAATGTTGAAAAGAAGATGAATGTTTCCTTATGCACAAAGTGTGGAAAGAAGCATTGTGGAGATTGTCTTAAAGGGACTAGAAAATTTTTTAAGTGTGGAAAAGAAGGTCATCGAGCAGCTGACTGTCGAAGTAATGGAAAAAGGGTTTCTAATGATGTGAATAAAGCAAACACTGCAGAGAACGCACCACCAACACTTCAATGCTTCAAGTGCAAGGAAATGTGGCATTATGCTAATAAATTCCCTAATCCAAGGGTTAGTGATGATCAACATGAGAAACCACTGAAGGCAAAGGACAAAGGGAAGTCACATGCGATCACTATTGGCAATGTTGAATATGACAACGATGTGGTGGAATGATTAAGTTTTTATGTAATGGGATTCCAAAATAATGTTTTATCATTGAGTATTGCAATATTTATTGATGTGGTATTCAAAGTGATTGAGATATTGTTTTGGAAATAAGATGATATGTGCATAATGAAGGGAAAACGAGAAAATGAAATGTTTAACAGTATTCATGAGCTCATGATTGATATAATGACTAAGTGATATCATTGTTTGAGTATATGGAATTTTGAGGATTTTGGTATGTGGAAAGTGTTAAATTTTAACTGCATTCATGTTTTCACTAAGGTATTCAAGAGAATACATGATTAAGGCCTTTGAATGTTTGGAATGTGACCAACAAGACATATATATGGGGATTAACGATAGTATTAAATCTCTGGTAATCGTTTTCACTATATTATGAGAGTGGAATGCAGTATTATGGATAAGACTAAAGATTAGAATGGATTATGTTGGACATAAGTTAGTATTGTTTAAGGATAGAAGATTTTCGATATTATTAATGGGATGTTATAGTATTATAGTTTTAGAAAAAGGACAACATGCAGGACGGGCGACAGCCCATCGCTTCGGACAAGGCTGTGGGAATCGAACCCACAACCGAAGTGCGACTGGCCTTTATCACCTACCAATGGCCTACAGGAAGTCCCTGTTTAGTAGAAACTAGTTTTATTATATTAAGAAGTATGATATATGAAGTATAAGTCCATTTTAGGAACCATATGTGATTAATCTCACTATAGATCGACTTATGTATATAATTTTTTTCTAACCCTTTGTTTGAGACAGATGGAATGACATGTCATACTAACACTTCACGAATAACAAATTCAACTTCATTTATTTAAGAGATGAAGTGGAAATTGTTCAAGGCATGAACAACAGTGAGATTGTACCAAAATAAAGAAAGTATTTATTCTAATTCAAATTTTCAACTTTAGGGAAATGATCTTGAAAACCAAAAATGTTGTCCTAGTGATCTTATACCTGATGAATCAGATGGTACCTTAGATCGTCACAAATTTATGGATTTGTGATTACTGGATTTTCCATAGCCATGTTCTCTACCACTCTCCATCAGAACATGATTGTTAGATTTCTCTTCCATATCCATATTTTCCCCTATGTGGAAACCCAGTGATTAGTTTATTTGGGTAATCGTTACATTTCATACATTAGTTTTTAAAGCCATGTTTTGGTATTCTTTTTTACGATGTGGGTTTCTATTAAAGAAACTTTCAAATAGTAAACACTTTATAACCCCGACGAATTTCGAGGGCGAAATTCATTTTAAGGGGGGAAGAATGTAACAGCCCGAGATTTTATGAAAAATATTATTTTTAATATTATTAATGTCTTGTGTTTTATGCTACACCAAAAGGATCTTGCACAACATGCATCCATGACTTGCCTTGCATTACACGCAATCGCAACCTTCCTCGATAGCGTGTGTAGTACGTAACATTGAGTTTCACGAAACAATGATATGCTATTAAAATATTATTAAAACTAGCCGTTATGAATAGTAATAACCAATTTTTAAATTTTAGAAAATTTATCTCTCAAAATGGACTTTATTTTTGGAGTCGGTGTATCGAATTTAGCCTAAGGTGAAATTTTGGTACTTTTCGGATAACTTTCATATTCTGATGAATAGTGAAAATTACTAAATTATAATTAAAAACAACTTTTTTAATCGAAATAATTAATAGTAATAAATTATTAATTTTAGTGGTTTTAAAGTATATTTAGAATATATTTTTACAATTTAATAAAATGTTTGTCATTGGATGTAATTTCACATTTAAACCAGACATAAACAAGTATCAATCTTTTGATAGATATTGTTTCTTAAAAACACGCTATTTGATTTAACAACGGGATTTAATTATAAAATCAATTAATGCAACTTATATGTTATGAATTTGGTAAAATAGACTTCATTTTTGAATTCGGAATATGAAATATAGCTTAGGATGAAATTTTGGCATTGTTCTGAAAAACATCAATTTTTGATGAATAGTGAAACTACTAAGTGGTAGTTAAAAAACTGAATTTTTCATAAAACATAATTTTACCGCTTCTGTGAATGGAATTTAAAAAATCCGAGAGACACGGTTGATGTCAGTAAGTAAAATTTGGTTCAATGAGATAAAAATAATTTTTTGGTGAATAGTAACTTTTTACTTTTTTTACCGCGGTTAATAGTAAATAGGGTAACTAAGGTTAAATATGATATTAATATTACCCTAACACATGTCCTAATTCTATTGGACAAGTGTAATTCGACCAAAAACAAACTTAGGAATAAAATATGACCATTTAGGCCCACTTAGATTAGATTAGGACATTTATTATTAATTTATTTAAAGAAGGGTTAAAATAGTTAAAATCAAAGTTTAATAAGTAAATCATTTTTAATATAGGGTTATACATAATATAAATTCGACTATATATATTCCTTAGAAAGCTAAAAAGATTTTCTACATAATGGTATTTTATTTATAATTTTTAGACATTATATAAATTAATTAATTTATGACACAACGATGATGAAGTAATTACCCTTTTAAGGAAATGTTAACATAATTGATGTTATAAATGCTCAAATAAATGTAATTTGAAACTTTTTATGAATTCCACTAATTTTATAGGTTACTATGATATATTACTGTTGATTTAATCAACTTTGTTCGAACATATAATTCTGTTATGACTTTCACAAAAATCATATATCAAATAGTGTCAAAATTGACACAAAATAGTTTTTAAATCAAATATTATATTATTAATTGTTATTTTATTCCTAAAAATCTAAGGTTCGGCCAAATTACTTAGATAAGGATATATATATTAATAATAAATAATTTGGGGTTCGTTTGGCATGTTATAGTAAGTGTATTAACCATATAGTGAAAGAAATCAAAAAGACACGGTAAAAGTTAAATTATTTAACTTAGAGTTAAATTTAATTGATAAGGTTAAAATAATAACCTAAACATGTCTAAATCCTATTGTTTGATAGGATTTCGACCCATCCCCACTTTAGCTTCGAAATAAGACCCTTTGGAACCATTATAAACCGATTTTGACTTTAATATAAAATAATATTTTGAGATATTCCTAAGGTGCCCCTCTCCTCCCTTATAAAAGGACACCTCCTCACCCTCCTCCTCACACCAATTTGAGCACTCAAGCTCAGCCAACCCCTGCCAAAATCTCTTCTCCAATTCCCTAGAATAATCCTAGAGGTCCTGGTCTTCTTCAAACACCAATCTTAGTTCCCTAAGTGGAGGATTCAAAGAGGCGTTCCAAAGAAGAGGTAATATCCATTACCTATCTTTTCAATTTCTTTCTTCTTCAACTTCTTCTTCTTTAGTTGTTTCATGATAAAGTAATAACATCAGTATTAATTACATATTGATATGTTATTATAAATATGAAACAACCCTAATTCACCTTCTATCCATCCTATGGAAAAATGAAATCACCGCGCGTGCGTACGTACGGAATACCGTCTCCACGCCGTGGTGAAATCTATTTTCCACCACCACCTTACATAGATCAGTATAATGGTGTAAATAATGACCATATATGACTATCATAAATTGATATTGATTCTGATATATTGTATCATCCACTCTAATTCAATTCAATAATTATGGAAATGATATCATCGCTCGTGCGTACGTACGGACTACCGTCTCCAGGACGCGATGAGATTCATTCTCAATGATTAACCATTCATGAATGATTATAAAGTATATATAATAAGTACTAATGAAATATATGACCTAATAATGATACTGGAATTATTTATATTTATATGTATGTCATCTACATAATTCCATTCAATTCAATAAGGAAACGAAAACAGCGTTAATGCGTACGTACGGACTACCGTCTCCATGAACGGTGTATTTCTTTCCATTTACTGATTTATTATATATTTATATTCTGAATATATATATATAAATCATGTTTTATATTCTGGAATTAATTAATCATGATCTAAGTAATCATATGAATAATTACAAGTTAAAAACACGAACGACAAATGAGATGATTTTACCCAAAACGCTACTTTAACATGAATTTACAAAAGAACGGGTAATATAAAGTCATAAGTGGACCATATATGATATAATAACAATGAATATGATTCTGGAATAAGTCAATAACATGATTTGAATCATTATACAGGAGGTTTGGACACTTACAAAGCAAGTCGGACCTAAGGTAAGGGAAATATCACAATTTCATTTTTATCCGAGATTGTTTATACTTTAGTATTTACTGGGGTGTATTTTATCATCCACATCCATATTTCCTCAATATGTAATATTATTTCCATCCTTCTACAATAGTTTATATCCAATTTTACCCTTCTATTAGTTTTTCTGTAAAAGATATGAAAGAAATCTTTTGTCATTTTTCATACGAGGTACTTTTTGACTTTTCCGACAAAAGTACGAGAAGAATGTTTTTTTTAACTTATACGGCATGAATGGATTTTTAAGAAACTTACTTTACATGTTTTCAAGTTTATTTTTAATAAACTTCTTTTAGTTTATAATTGTATGACATGTTAAGAAAAGAAAAGTGTTTTTTTTGAAGTAGAAAGGATATTTTCCTCAAGAATGGAGTTCAAATGTTTTATCAAAATTATTTTCCATCTAAGATAATAAAAGGGTTCTGTTTTTATCCCTATTATTACATGGATTTGATTATGTTGTGATGGAAATATTTTTATGAATTCCTTTATCTTATATGAATTGTTTTATGATGTCATGTTGTTTAAGAATCCCATTTTTATTACATGGGTTACGCTATGATGTATGGTTTATGATTATGTGGCACACATAAGAAAGGATTCATTATGAGATGGGTGGGACCTATATCTCCCTCCAATGCATTGGGTAAAGATTTTATATCTCATGAGATAGACATGGCTGGAATGGTGGGTTATACCGGTTCAGTGAATCAGGACTGAAACGAGGGTTACTCGATTCAGAAAGGGGCTTTGTCAACTAAGATAGTCTTGGAAATGAGTCTTGACTAACAAGAAATGATTCTCTATGATTATGTGTGAATGCCACAAAGTTTCATGTTTTAAGTTATGATTATTGGGATTTCATTTCACTACTATGATTTATCCAATGTTATGAAATTATGCTCTCTTTTGCAGGTTAAGATTTCCAAAAGTTATGTTCTTATGAATATGATGTGATTGATTTTTCTTTTGTCTACCCTTACTGAGCATTTGAGCTCACCCTTTTATGTTTTCTTTTCCCCAGGATATAAAGAAAGTTTTTAGGTAAAAAAAGGGAAGATCTTTATGGGAGATATTGAAGATCTTTCACCATGATTAGAAGATTACGTTCCAAGTTTCCAAAGACACTAAACTATTACGATCCTTGTGTGTGTGTTTTTGTTATGTACTAAGTATTCCGCGAAAGTAATGTAATGTTCACGTACGTCATGCTTCGGGTCTCTACATAATCCATACAGATAATATATATGGATGGTTATAAAAAATATTATAGATCAATTATAAGATATCTTATGAAAAAATTTCTTAAAAGATATTAAATTTGATGGATATTTTAAAAATTCAGTTTGGAAATAATAAATCTCCATAAACATATAAATTTTTTTAAAGATATATTTTATATTATCTGATAAAAATAATTTCATAAAAAAATGAAATCATTAATTCTATTTTAAGAATAAATAATGAATTGATGATGGATGATATGGTACCATGAAAAATATTAAAATATATAATTTCTAATATATTCCTAAAATCATGAATTTTTGGGTCACATAAAAAATTATTTTTAAAAGGGTTGAGTTGAAAATTTTGAAAAAAGTATCATTTATAATGAAAATTCGGAAAAATATTCCTAGAAACGTTATATTGTATATCTGGAAAAATTTGGGAGGATTATAATATATATGACTTTGAAATAAAAAAATATTTTGAACATCCATTGTTTAGCTACCCACATAATAAAAATTTTATTATATATTTTTTTTAAAATGTGTAAAGATACTTTCTGAAAGAATAAAAAATAATTAATATTAAGTTATCTAAATTTTGATGGAATAATGTTATGAGGAAAATTGTTTACATGAAAAATGATCCAATTATGATTTGGAGGTTCCTTGTTGATAAATATATACTTTAAGGTGACAGAGAAATTATGTTGGGACCTTCTATTAAAATATTTCATTCAAACATAAAACGAAAATGAAAACATCATATGAAATTTAAATCACCTATAAATGAGAATATCTTTGTTCATGGTTCCACAAAAACCATATAAATCAAAGAATAATATTTGATTAATGAATTTACATTTCGGAGAACATAGTTCGTGATGTGAGACACATTTCAAAATTGGTTTATGTGTAAAAAATATTAATAACCATAATCAAAATAATAATAACCATATAATACAATAATACTCAATAATTTACCAACCTTATATGAAATACAAAAATGATAAAAAATTATAACTGAATGAATGGAAATTGAGTTATAAAAACCCATTATAATATGATGATTAGTAAAATAAAATACTATTTAAAGAGAGGGGTCTAAATATCAATAAAAGTACGTTGATTAAATTTATTTTCATAAAATTATATATAAATAATGTAACATATAAACCCCAAAAAATAAACTATGTTAATAATACAAAACATTTATCAAAAAGTGGAATTTATGATGGAAACCCTTAACTTGTCATGATTCAATATTGTCCATAAAAAATCAATAAGAATATTTATAGATTATTTATTACACACTTTTATTTAAACCTTATTCATAAATATAATCCTTTATACTACTCATTTATCACAAAACATATACATTTAGTTAGTTTTACCAATTATCAATATCTAAAGAACGTATTATTGGTAATTTTGATCTTTTTTAAAAAACAGGTTAAATGTTCATTTTAATTAATAAATTCATCATTTAGATATCATTAATGTCACATTAAGGGATGAATTTTAATTATTTTGAAATTTTCACTTCCTTCAACATTTGTTTAACTATTTATCTTATATAATTGTAACGAAAACTTGTAAATTTCAATGATTCTTTACTAAAAATGGGTGGTTTCATAGTTAATGAGTTAAGAATTGATATAAAAATTCCTAAATAAATAAATTAATTATTTAAGTATTTATATTTGATTAAACTAATGATTAAATTACAATGTTCATTTATAATATAAATTCATATAATATTTCATTTTAGTGGTTAAACCAACAAAAACATGACAATGCCAAGATAAATCATTCATTTAGAGATGGGAAAGTTGAATTATTACTATATAATTAGTGGAAAGGTCCAATTTACTATTAATTATGGTGATGTATCATAATATTAAATATTTTTTATAATAAGTGATTAATATAAGACACTTACATTTCTTGAATAAATTTTTTTACCTTCATAGATAACATGTTTACAAAAATTAATTTTATATGGATTATTTATCCTTCATATTATTAATATTTTATTATTATTTTTAACAGAACGTTATTAATATCCTATATATAATATTTTAATTTGAAACAATTCTTATAAAAATCCATGAAGCATATATGCATGGATGATGCTTTCATTTTCATTTGGATGATATCAAGGAGTAATATTGTATATAATTAAATATAACTAAATATTTTATATATTTCATAAATATAAATTAAATTCCATTTTTAAACTATCCATATAAGGGTGGAATAAAAGTTAATTGCAACTTTATGGATTTCGTAATTTTTAGATACAAATGATTCATGTTTTCATATATATTAGTGGAATGTTGAAATATTATTAACATTTGTATCATTATTGTTATAAAATATGAGAAAAAATATTATAATAATTATATTATTTTATTATGGTTTAGTAAAATTTTGATACTAACTTGTGCACATAACTAAATGTAAAATATAACAATAAGATACGAATTATACCAGACATCATGTATTCTTTCATCTGTGATCAGAGTTAAGCCATTATGGAGTTGTATTTTGATAGTAAAAAACCTCATTAATGTGGAAATGAGATTTTTAGAGATATTTTGGTATAATTTTGGAAAAAATAATGATTTTTTTTTGTTTTTGAATGTGAAAATATAAGAGCCACATTTTTAAGAGAAAATTGGAGAAATTTCTTAATATACAAAAAACTATTGAATAATAGGATCTAAGTCTCATGTAAATTGAAAAAAATTGATAATTACTCAAGAGGTTAAGAGTTAATTTTAATTAAGTTCTCAAACAAATATTACTAGACTAGTTTTAACCATGATTTCAACTCATTTCTAATTTATTTTTCACTTTTACAATTTTACCTTTTACTGTGGTAACATGTTTTTAACTAAGGTTGCATATCAACTGTGAACAAACTAAAAATAACCTTATTAAATAATTTTGACCTATTGAATCCAAATGTTATATAAATTTTATTATATTTAATTTATAAATTGGAAGAAAAAATATTATTAAAATATTAAATGTAGAATATAAAATATAATTATTTTTTATAAAATATAAGTTTTTTGAATACTTTCAAATATATGATTTTAAATTAAACCCATCATTTATATATTTAAAACATCCCCTAAAAATTAATATATATACTTTTAATATACTATAATTAATTTTAAACTCATACTTATAGACTAATAATTCCACAAAACCCATAGTATTTGTGGTAACTATACATTTCACTATTCAACTAGAAATCATTTCCTCTATAGAAATAAAAGAAAATATACAGTGATAATATATTTATGATGAATAAAAATTTTGGTAGTTTTTTATTAAATTTATCATTATATAATTCATAAATTTTGCTTTTTAAAAAAATTATAAACAAAGGAGAAAATTATTTTTAGAGAAAAATAAAATGATTAACAAATTGATCAATCTATTTCCTAATTATTATAAAACTCTAAAAAGGATTTCAAGAATTAGTGTAAAATTTATTTTATTATCATTATCAGCTGAAAATAATATACATTGTTCTCTTTTATAAAATTTATATCACAAAAAAGAGATTCCTACAAATAGTAAAAAATTAAGTAATTTTTTAAACAAATCCTCAATATATAAATATATATTGATATATTTTAAAATCATTTTACTCCAATTTATACATTCTAATTGAATGAAATGTTTTAGTATATATATTAATTTATTTACCATGGTTTCACTTTATTTTGGGGTTCCTTGGGGAGTAAGTTATTAAAAAAATTTAAATCATCATATGAAATGATATATTAAATTATCATGTTGATATATGTATTCTCATGATTAGTTGTCATTTTTTTGGAAATATGAACATGTCGATTCTAATATTTTCTTTTGGTTGATATTAGTTACCCTATTTTTTGCAGACTACTTGTTAATTTCATAAATAATTAATGAATATTCCCTTTATATTCGTTATTATCTTTTAATTTGTTTCAAGGAAATTTGACCAAATTCTCTTTATTTTTATTTTATATCAATATATAGATGAATCCAAAAAATCACTACTCAATATAAAATTTATCAATATATGGTTTTAGACATCTAATGTTGACTATTATGTAAGACACCCATCATTCAATTTTTTTCGTATTCGTCTTATGCTGATTAATTTTGAAACTAGTTTTGATGGATTTTAGTTGATTTATTTTCCTAGATTTTTAATCTGAGCATATTCACTATATTTTATATTTTAAGAAAATTATTTATAACTAATGTGGACAATTATTATATAATGTTTAATTAATGGAATTTGTTCAGTGTTTTTTTGATTGGTGTTTTAATTTTTTATATACAAGTAACAATTGTAGGTGATTTTTCAGTTTTATGTTTTATTACATCTGGTATTATATTTTTCAAGGAAGTCTATAAAACTTTTACCGATTGAAAATTAATATTCAATCAAACCAATATTTTTATAAATGATTTCGTTTATTTAAAAAGGCAGTCATATTTAAATACAACTAAATAATTTATCTTGAATTCAGGTTTTATTTTGTTGAATGATAAAAATCAACATATAGTTTGTTCTAAAATGAATAAAATATTTATGTTTTACTAATATATATATATATATATGTGTGTGTGTGAATATAATTTTTTATTACATAAACAAATGTTCACGTGTTAAATATATTTTTATGTTTTCTTAAATTTGAATTTACATAGTGATGGGTGTGGATAAAATTTTGATGAGAATGTATATGAATAAAAATTAGAAATAAACGAATATGTTTGTCATTACAAATTTCTTAGAAACTGACTAATCATTAATAAAAAATGATGAAGTTTTATAGATATATTAACTAACTAATTATATTGTAAATTATTTAACTCTATCTTAATTGTTTTTGGTAGATTGTATTTATATTACCAAGTTATTATATTGGTTATCATTATGTATTAATTGATTTAACAATATGATATATAAAAAGAAGTTTAATTTCATTAAATACCTCCCCTTTCATGAAAATCAGTGGGGAGATAAAATTAATATATATTATTATCTAACATTTTTGGAAAAAATGGGTAGGTTTCCAATTTAATTTCATTAACCCTCCATTGGTGTGAGAAGGAAGGTGTTTACACAATTATGTAAAAATCCCCATAGGTTGTTAAATTTTAGGAGATTATATGTTTAGGGGAGTAATAAATTATTGATTTTAACTAAGAGTAAGCCATCTAGTTGATATTACTATCCCTATATGTAATTTGATAAGATTATGTTAAATTATAATTCATTAAATAAATATAAATAAACTAATGTATATGAGTTTAAGTGATGTATGATCCCATATTATAACTAGGTATGTTCCTATTTATTTTTTGGCTGAGAGTCATTATTTAATTACCCAAGGGTCTTTCTAGGATTTAATTATTATCTCAATGGTGTTTAGTATTTCAATGGATCTTTAATAGCACATGTTTAGATGTTGGATATAGAAATGGAAGTACGGGATATCCATCTGATGTTCGAATAGGTTCCCCTATTGGATTCTAGAACAGAGCCTTTGGATATCCACTATCCATCAAGTGGGACTTCTGACATATGGACCCATAGGTGAACATCATTGGATATCCAGTGGTTATAAACGGCTATTGAGTGGTGTCATGTTGGGATATGTAAATTGGTAGAAAAAAATCATTCTATGTTGATCAAAAAAAAACATTTAACGCTCGTATAACATCAAATTAAACTATTACTAATGGTGTAAAAAATTGGGGGGGGGGTTTCATAGTTCCCCATATACATAAAAAATAGTTATTATACACCTCTTGATCCACATATATATTTGGTGTTTCAAAATTACAGTTCTCTTCTTTATTTTAATGAATTCATCTATTAAGCCTTTGGATCATCTTCATTCAGCCTTCATGAGATGTGTTAACTACTGTCCTTAGGTGATATTTTATCATTAATCTAGAACCCTGAATTAGATATCTCCATCACCATCACCATTCTATATGTGGGTAGTTTGGAACTACTCCTTAATTTCTATTTTTATTTCTCTAGTATGTGAAAACTTTTGGGATCACAATGGAACACCATTTGTATTACCTATAAAAATATTGAACTATGTTAATTAATGAATAATAAATTTACACCTACCCTTGATCTCATTGGATGTATAATTCTTGAGATTGGGCATGCAACCACTCTAGATGTGTTCATACACTATATCCTATCTCAAATATGAAATTTTAATTGAAAATGGAGTGAAAATTTGAATTTAAATAGATTTAAAATTTATGTAATTGTAATATAATTACATTTTATATAAATCATACTAGATTTACAATTGATATTGTGGGAACATTGATAAATCACATGGAATCAATTTTTTTATTAGCATTTAAATGGATTTTTCATAATAATAGGTTCTAATGTTGGTATACTTTCTATTTTACATGAAACATTTCTTAGTTTGTACAGTTAATGGATCATACAATTAGTTTTATATTATATAATTGAATTAATGGAATTAATGGATTGTTAACATATAAATTAGTCTAATGACAATATTGGAATGTATAATCATATTTAGAAATCTAGGAGTTTGGTATATGAATAGACTAGTTAGAATACCATCTTATATGAACCCTGTATTATGATTGATGCATGTGGGCTAGGTACATGGTTATATATAGCCTGAGGGATAGATTAATTGAAATGTACCACATGAGGGAAACATGAATGATTTCAAACCACCTAAAAGATAGATTCCTAGGTACATAGCCTCTATATTTTAGATTCATGGTTACATACAACATTTGGGATATACTCATGGTTACATGATACCTATTACTTGGATATAAGTAATATTAATGTTAGTGGGTGACATCCATATTTTCGGTGATTAGTCCTATATAGGAGAATACTATAATGGTATAGTTTATTCATATTATGGAGGATACTCTACAGCTTGATAGATATATCTGACATCATCCAAAAAACTATTTGGATATCCATGGGTGTTAACCCAGAGATATAGGCTCAATAGGTTTTTTTGATGTTCTCCATTAATTTATTACATAATACAACTATCTATCATTTTTTTCCTGTATTATATTTTCAAATGTGATTTCTATACCCCATGGGTGTTAAACTAATATGTTTTACTCTTAACATGTTTGGGAGATATTTAGTACCATACAAGAATTCAAAAGTGAAATTATTGACAAGGTAAAGGGGCCCTCTACATGAATTATTATTTTATTAAACGTTACATCATCCTAGATATGTGACCTAAAATTGGTTTTAGATCATTTTTTTGAGTCTTTTTGTATCAGTCTATTTAAAATTTTAGTTGTGTGACATAAACTCTAAATTTATATTGGCATACGATGTAGATTTGAATGGTTTAATTTTTTAATTATCAATTTTTTTATATATGTATGTATATGTATCTGGTATTTTTTGGACCTTAATCTATATATACTAGATTCTTTAATTATTTCATTTATGTTAAATACCTTATTATTTAAACATTATACTAGAGGGTATAGTATTCCCACTATATTACTTACACCCTCACTACTAGTCGACTAACCTAGTCATACGAGGATGTGTTTCTGAGGACATGTAATAACCCATATTAGATATGTGAGAGAGAAACAATCTAGGGAAATTATTATGTGGTGTCACAAAATAAGTATTTTAAATTTATTAACACTTTGGGAATGTATAAAAGTGTTTAGGATGTATTGGGGCTTGGAAATGTTCTCATGCATAAGAAAATATATCCAATGTGTTGGGGGATACCCATGTTCCACGGAATGATATTACTATTCATATTATTTCCATGTTACTAATGTAATTTCATTTCACCATGGGTGATTCACTTATTCAATGATGTTACTATTTATGGGTATTTTATTCCTAGGATAATATTAAAAACAATGAGTATATGTTCATCATGGTGGGATTTTGGGGAATAAATTGAAACATCATTAGTTAATCATTAGGACATATGTTTCATAATTAACATATCTTCCTGTATGAATTGTGGGAATTCATTCCATGAAATATATAATGAATATGATAAATGGAACTATTATGAAATAGAAATTCAATTATTTTTCATCTTATTATATGATTAGTGTGTTGTAATGGCAGGAACCCATCAAGTAAATTCCTTTGTGAAAATCTTGTATTTGAGGTGTTCTGAGAGGTCTCGGTGACTCATTTTAAGAGTTTTAAATTTTCTTAGTTTTCACCATATGGTGGGTCATATCAGTGGCTAGTGTTGGTAGGTTATGTTGGTTGGTTGTGTCAGTGACTCACTGTTGGTAGGTCATGTTGGTAGGTTTCATCGGTGACACACTATTGGTGGTTCATGTCAGTGACTTGTTATTGGTAGGTCAATGTCAACAGGTCACATCGGTGAGTGGTGTTAGTGAGTGGCATCAGTAGGTGGCATCTGTGAGTGGTGTCAAGGACTAGTGTTTTAGAGCCATGTCGGTGAGTCACCTGGGTGAATCACCCAATTGTGAGTTATTCCTAGCATTACCCATCACTTCAAATTTCACCCCTCTTATATTTTATGTTATTTACATTGAGCATAAAACATTTTTTGGAAATTTGTGAAGAAGTTTCAAATGATATTAATCATATATTTAATATCCAAATGCCCAGAGACTTTTAAATAACCAAGATGGGTGGTATTGGTCACCAAATGACAATAATTCATGTTTTGTGTTGTGGCCTTAAGATCTAGTTTTTCATTAAAGTCTTTCCTGCTATTTTTTTACCACCATGTTTTTGAACTAGGAGGAGATTTTGATTGACTATTGGTCTAGTTAGAGGTCCCTTTGTCTCTCTTATTTTGTGTACCATGTGGGGTGGTTGTACTAATGTCTTCTTATGGGTACAGTTGAAACCAATTTTCACAATTAAAAATGAAGGGATGGAATTATGATGACGATGATCGTATTTTTTTTAATAATTATCCATGATCATTGTTGATATTGGTATTAGATATATTCCTTTTGAAAGTCATGGCTGATGGTGGTCTCTATTTACGAATGTTTATCGAATATTGATACCTGTTATTGATTTCATGTTGAATGGATCTATATATGAAATTTCATAACCACGTATATTCGGTTAAATAAATTGATTCCCAAGGATTGAACTTTTTCTTTGATAACCCCTATTATATCAAAGAGGTATTAAAGAATAAGTGGTTTCTAATTTTGGAATACCCATTTCCTTGTTTGGTTTGGTTGTGTGTTGTGTGCGGTTCTGTTATGTTTTTTTCACTATAAGGCAATATAGTGTTTCTTTTAAGGGGGTGTCTATAGTTGGGTTGTTCTGGATGGTGTAGTGGAACCACATGTTGAGAGATTGATTGATTGTGGAATGGAAATGTAGTGACAGAGAAGCGGGGATGCAGGTTTTGGTTGTTCTTTGTTTATGTTATTGGGTCTGATGGGTGTGGTGGGGTCATATAGAAGGGATAGTAGGTTGGTTGTGATGAGGTGTGTTGTGTGTTTTCCCTATAATTAGGGGGGCTTCTTGTTGAGAGGATGGACAGGGTAGTATGACTTTGAAGAATGATGATGGAAGTTGTTGGTGTGGGTATTAAATGGAGAGAATTGCTAGGAGGGATAAATTTATCATTATTGTTTCTTCTTCTATGTGACCTTAGAGTTGGTGTTGTCTATGATATGGTTTTTATTTTCCATGGTTGTTATGGAATGGATAAAAGGTATCATTAATAATTAATGATAATTTGGATGCTGGTATGTGTGATTTGTGGGATATTGTGAATGGTTTTTTTATCAATATCCAAAGGGATTGTTGCTGATGGTAAATAATTCATTTAGATATACCAACAAAAGAGGATTTATGGGATGGTGTTTTTGGAAAATACCATAGGTTGGACTATTTTTTGGATACATATAAATGTATACTTTTACTTCCTTGTGATTTTCATTACACCCCCACCCTAATAGATCACTATGTTTTGAATTCCCTCTTTTCATTAGGGAGGGTTTCCTTTGCCAACATCCCGGTGAGAGGATAGATGGATGGTTATTGGATATTCCTTGCTACCTATACTAAGAATTTGTAGCACCAGAATCTGTGGACATATTGTGGTATGATTGTGAGGCCCATGTGTCGGTGGGCTAGGTGTTCTTTCCCCGGTGTCTTCAGGATGATGTGTGGTGTGATTACACATGTGTCATTAGGATGAGGTGTAGTTCCAGCCTAGGTGTCAGTGGGTAGAATGTGAGGATGTAGGTTCTCCATGTTTTAACATGCGGCATGTGATGTGGTTTGTGGCCCCTTTGAGAGCAGGTGAGATATGGTTAGCCACGTTTTACTTGGATGCGAGACTAGATCTGAGGTCGTAGTGTGTGTGTGGGAGAGTTGTAAAATTGTTCTTGAGGAAGAGTGTGGAAGCATTAGGAAGTTTATCATTATGGTATGAGCAGTTCACTATTGGGATGTGGTTCCAGGAACCCAAACATCAATTCCATTAAAATATTACATAACACGATCTGTGTTATTTTGTGATTGTTTCTTAGTGAGATTTGGGTGGTCAGAATACCTTTTTAGGTGATATTGGTTTCTATTGTTTTCTCACAGGTGAATTAGTATGCTTATCCATCTTATGCATGAGTGACTTTTACATTCCCTTCTGAGTATACTTTTATTCTCACCCAATGTATATGAAAATATTTTCATGTTTCTAGGAGGATTATGTAGACCGTGCTAGACTGTACTAGCTTGAATCATGACAGTTGATGTATTAATACATAACATTATGTTTGGTACCATGTATTGATACTTTTTTATTTGTATTAGTATTTATTTTCAATGTGAATGTGGTATGGTTTGGATTTTATATTATCTTTATATATCTATCTCAAAATTATTTGATGTTGGCACATCATATCTCCCCGTCATGTTAAATATTAAAAGGAAAATTCCTCCCATTTTTTGAAATTTTTATACCCTTGGTGCGGGTCTCCACCCCAAGTCCTACTGGAGGCTAGACATATGGACCATTATCTCTCTTCCTTCATTAACAGCTCTGGGGGGAATATTGTGGTGGGGGGGGGGGGGGGTTCGTGACATAATGGTATCAGAGGAGATGGTTATGAGATAGGATGGAGTTTGGAGTTAGGAACAATGATTATTGCATTGGTTGGTAGGGGAAAACTATTCGGTGATCTTGGTTTGTGGAATAGGCCATAGAATACTAACTAGGATATTGAGTTTCAGGGTCCCTTGTCTTTTAATGAGAGGAATATAATCCTACCGAATGTCCAAGTGAGGCAACACCATATGCATGGTACGACCCCTAGAAATGGTATATTTATCATGATAACTTCTCTTCCTGTTAGAATTTTTTTTATTTTGGGAATTTCAAATGAAAAATAAAATTTGTAAAAACAGTTAAAATAAATATTTTAAAATTCCATAATAATTGAGCTTATGAGTTCCATGTTTACCATTTTTTATATATGGAACATGGCTATTGAATGAATTTTATATAGATAGTTTAGGCTCAGCATACCTATCCAATTGATCGATACATGGTTAATCCAGTGGAGGAGGATGATTACTAGAATATGATGTTATGTTTATTCTAGTGATAGGATCAAAGATATTTTGAGGCTAACATTATAGATATAGAGATGAAGAGCTGGCTCGAGGTGCATGTGATCATGTTCAGTTTTATCTGAGATCTGACGATTTATGTGATTCCTCTAATATTGATCGAAGTGATAGGATTTTTGCATTAGTTGTGGACACTATACATGGTGGAGAGAAAGAACGTTGATTTTCTGCGGGCTGATTTTGAGGATCTCCTAGTTGAATTCCTTTATTCTACCATGAAGCTTGAGAAGTTAGAGGATCTACATTCCCACCAATAGGGGAGTATGTTGGTTAATAAGTTGGGGATCATGATCATGGATCTCATTCTCTTCGCTTTGGATACCTTTCCAAATGAGGAGTCCTTGGCGAGACATGTAGTGGAGTAACATCATCATTCTATCTAGTACGTGGTTACTCCCATCACCTTATTGATGTACATAGAGTTTGAGAAGAAGGAATAGGTAGTTGAGAGGATGAACTCATGAGGAGGTCTACCATGATAAGGGATCCGACCATGTTCTTATAGAGGTATGGATTCTAGTAGTAGATCTCAAGTGAACGGTCCTTCATTGTTTCGACCTGTGGGGAGTCGACCTCATCCAATTATGTTTGAACCTTCCAGCCCCATGCTTTTCCTATGTACTTTGGTGTAAGATGTTTTTAATTGGGAGAATGTGATTAATTTTAGATTCAATGACAAATTTCTATTCAGGCTTAGTTGATAGAGGTGGTTAGGTAATGTCCCCCCTATGTAATAGTTGTTGGTGATACCCATTCAATTGTAAGGATAATAGAATAATGTTCCACCAACGGGAGAAAGATTAGGTATAAGCCAACCTCCTGGAGATCCTTAGGGACCTCAACCAAGGATTTTTCTAGGATGTGGTCATTAATATAGGGGAAGAAGATCATGGTATGGTCAGTTTCACGTCGTATATATAGTAGTTCTAGTAAGCCTAGAGATCATTTGATGTACTATCAGTTTTCATAGTAGTATTGTTTGTTCCATGATTGATTCATGAGATTCACACTCTTTTGTTGCATATGATCTATCCCATCCTCTAGGACTAGACATAGAGAGATGTTCTGTGCCCCCAGTTTTGAGTACACCAGTTGGAGGTTAGACTAGCTTGTTTGATGGGTTTGAGAGATATAGACTGATGATATGACTACATCAGTTATATAGGGACATTTTCATACTATAGATGAAACCATACAATAACATCCCTGGTATTTAATGGTTGTACTATTTTTATGCTATTATGAACTTCATTTGGACTAGAGTCATGTTTTCAGTCATGGATGGACAACAAGTGGATTTATTAGTGAGTGGATTTGTTTGAATTTTAGTCAGTTTGAGGAGCCTCATTATTCCTTGTTGGTCGAGCAGTTAATGGAATCAGTTGATGCTGAGATGGTGGAGGTTCCCAATGTTTTTAGTGAGTTTTTCGATAATTATTCTAAAGGGGTTATGACTCTACCCCCTCAATGAGACATTGAGTTTCCAATATACTTAAAACATAGTGATTCTCTGATTTCCATGGATCCTTATCAGATCGCACCTTCTAAGTTGTAGTTGTTGAGGATTCAATTTCATGATTTGATAACTAAGGGATTTATAAATCCCATTGTTTCACCATGGTGTTCTCAATTGTTGTCCACAAATCGGATGGACGGTGGGTTGAGGTTTTCCATACTACTAGATATTTAATCAAATAACTATCAGGAATGGTTACCCTCTCCTTATGAAAGATTATGTTTTCGACCACTTTAGGGGAGCGTGTTTGTTCTCTATGGTTAATCTGTGCTCTTTATATCCCCAGTTTAGGGTGAACTAGGATGATCTCTTAAAGACTGCATTCAGTTGAAGGTCGGGGAACATCTAGTTCACAATTATTTTATTTGGGGTTAGGAATGCACCATCCATGTACAAAATGCTTGTGAAATCTATTTTACATGAGTTCATAGATCAGTTCAATATAATATTCCTCAATGAAATCATGATCTATTCAATATCATAGGGTAGAATTTCAAGTTTCATAGTATTTTCATGGAAGTTCTCCAATTCCACCAGATCCATGGGATGTTGTCAAAGTGCATGTTCTGGACAAGAGATGTACACATGCTTGGGCATGTGGTGTCTCAGTCGGGTGTGGTGGTTGACCCAACAATGGCTGATGTAGTTGTTTCTTGGTCAACATCATAGAATGTTATAGTGTTTCTCCATTTTATCAGTATATAGAGATACAATAGAATATTTTTTCCCACATTCTATCATGGTATATCTCTGTTGACCTAACTTATAGGAGTGAAAAATTTATGTGGAGTGAGAAATGTCAGGAAGTCCTCATCTATCTAAAGTGGATGTTGGAAAGTTCTATAGTTCTCAAATAACTAGAGGAGGGTGTAATGTTTGGTGTTTAGTGATGCATCCCATCTAGGTTTGGGGTGTGTGCTGATGCAAAAATAGAGAGTGATATATTTTTGGTTATATACAGTTATGTCCCCATAAGCATAACATTTCCACCCATGATCCGTAGCTTGCAGTGGTCTTGTTTGTGCTGAAGTTGTGGCGACAATAACTCATTGGGGAGAGATTTGCAGTCCTCATAGATCGCAAGAGATTGGTGTATATATTTTCCTTATGAGGTATGAACATGAAACAATAGATGTTGATTTATTTTCTCTATTATTATGATTTTTAGATCTCTTACACCTTAGGAAAGGGGAATATCGTAGAAGATTCCATGAGACCGAACACACATAAGGAGGTTGTTCATTAATCTACAGAACTATAGAAGGAAATAGTGTAGTTGGGAGCCCTTCACGTAGAGGTAGTAATAGATAGTTTAAAATGATATCTATTTAAGGTGATGGTGTAATATTCTTTGATGTAGTAGGTGGGGGAGTCTCAGTGGTGAGACTCTGCTACTGAGGTGATGCATGTTCATGTTGACCATGGTGATGCATCATATAACTGGTCAAAGGATGGAATGAATCTGATGTTTTTTCATGGGATTCTATTTATTCTAGTAGATATTTGTGAGGGAGTCTTGTGTGAGTTTCACAGCTCAACCATAGCGTTTTCCCATGAGTTTCCAATATTTACTATGGCTTGAGAGAAATATTTTAGGGGCATGGGATGAAATAATCAGTGGTGGGGTCTATGGAAGAATGCTTGGTCTGCTAGCATGTGATGGCTTAGCACTGTGTTCCAATGGTTTGATGTATCCTCTCTATATACTGGATTGTAATTGGGAAGACATCTTGATTGATTTCATCATAGGGATACCCATGGACCAGGGTGGTAGTGATGCAGTTTAGGTAGTAGTAGATATGTAGATGAAATCGAATCTCTACATGGAAATTAAGGAGTTGGGTGTAGTGGATGCCTCAACATAGAGGTCTTTGGATGATGTGGTGCGCCTACAAATAGTTCTGAAATCCATTGTCTCAAATCAGGATACATATTTTACCTCATGAGTCTAGAAGGGATTACCAAAATCATTTGGAACTTAAATACACCTCAGCACTAATTTCCACCCTCAGATAGATAGTAAAATAGAACAGACAATCCAAAACGTTGGAGGACATTCTACGAGCATGCATCTTGGATTTTAGAGTATCTTGGTTATAAAAAATACCCTTGGCAGAGTTATCTAACCATAATAGCTATCACTATTCTGTTTGCATGACCCTATATGAAGCTGTGTATGGAAGGTCATGTCGTTCTCCTTTGTGATGGAAATAGGTTGGGTAGAAAATGGTTCTGGGCTCTGAGGTAGTGTGGAGGGTGATAGAGAAGTTTTATCTTGTTTGTGAGATGATGAGGCTACGCAGGACCAGAAAAAGTCATATTCTAATCCCAGAAGGAGTCCCATGGAGTTTTGAGGTTGGGGACCATGTATTCAACAACTTTTATCCTCGACATGGGAATTAGAGGTTTGGTTGGGGGAGTAAGGTTTCTTGAATGTTCTTTGGAGCATTTGATGTGTTGGAGAGAGTTGGCGAGGTGGCATAGCAGTTGGAACTGTCTCCAAAGATAGAGAAGGTCCATGATTTCTTTCATTTCTCCCAGCTTCATCAGCATCTTCACAATGTCTCTCATGTCATTGATAGGCGATAGATGAGTATCAAGGATGAAATAACCTTCTTGGAGTAGCTCGTGGAGATCCTAGATCATCGATAGATTGTGTTGCATTGACAGACCAATCCTTTGGTCCATGAAATTTGGAGACATGGGGGTCATGAGGAGAGTACTTGGGAGAAACGAGCATAGATGTGTACCATGTACCTAGAGTAGTTTTGAGTTTTTCTACTATGTTTGGATTTGTGATGTAGTGCTTGAGCTTTTTTTCTATGAGATGGGAAGTTTCCTTGTTATTTTATGTGTGATAAAGTTCTAACCATGAGGGGAGGATAACACCATTATTAATCAAGATGCATTTGTTTAGATATGATTAAACCAATGTGGGTGAGATAGTGTCGCCTAGAGCAGATAGTATCATGACATATACAATTAAATTCCATAATTATAGTGTCTGAAAAATGTGGTTTTAGTTCTCATGTGGTCTTTCTTCTGGGCAGTTGGGGGTAGTATATTTCAAATGAGTTCTTCTTGGATGTTGAGGTATCACCTCAACATTGGAACCAAAAGGGCGATTTACTATTGAGAGGTATATTATGGGGTTATTTTTTTCAACCTAACTTTCTTCTGGTTTAGGTTTTAAATTCTCAATGGTGATAACAGTATGATCCGTATATGTGGTAATGGATTAGAACCCTCGAGGCCATTCCACTATGAAAATCTAATGTCTGAGGTGCTTTTGGTGGTCCTAATGAATTATTTCAGGAGTTTTATAGTTTTCAAATATTTTGAAATAGGGGTTCACATTTGTGACTTGCGTCACTAGGACGTGTCAGTAGGTTGCATCAATGACTCACTATTGGTAGGTCGTGTGGGTAGGTCTTGTCGGTGACTCACTATTAGTGGGTCACATCGATGAGTTACTATCAGTAGGTCACACCAGTGTATTTCATTGGTTACACACTGATAGTAGGTCATTGTTACTAGCTCACATCAGTGAGTGGCATTAGTTGGTGGCATAGATTACTCATGTTGGTGACTCGTGTTGGTGAGTCACCCAACATTGAGTCATTTCAAGCATTTCCCTATTTTTCCAGTTTCATCCCTCTTATGTTTTATTTGATGTATATCATATTTAAAATCTTATTTAATAATGTTTGGTGTAGTTTCAAATGATATTAAATATATATTTAATATCCTCACACTAAAAAACATTGAAATGGACATGTTGTATAGTGTTTCTGCAACATCAATTTTATTAATTTGAAAAAAACCATTATCCCTTGATTTATGATAAGGACTTTTTTTATAAATCCAATAATCTCTTATCCTTGAACCCTTCCATTTTCTCTTGGTTCACCCATTTGATATTTCTATTTGGATTCATGTGTTGTGTTATATCCTTATAATCTAATTTTCCCTTGGAGTCTTTGTTGCTACTCACACACCCCCAATTTTAGGACAAGTAGGATTTGATGATTCACTATTGTTCTTGGTTGGTGTCCCTTCATATCTCTAATTTTCTGTATCATTTGGTGTGGGTGTACAGACATATTATTTTATTTATAGATGATTTTTTTTAATAAAGATTAAATGAAGTGTTGGAAGGTGATGATGATGATCATATTGTTTTATATGTTATCCTTGACCCTTTTTTTGATTGGTATTGGTTGTATGCCTTCTGAAAATCATGTTCCATTGTGATCTATATTTGAACACCTATATTAATTATTGATACTTTCTATTTTTTTACTATTGTATATGTAATTTATTAACAATATATATTCCATTTAAATAAATGGATTCCCCGTGATCAAACTTTTCGTGTGATAACACCTATTTTATCAAAGTGTAATTAAAGAACGAGTGTTTTATAACATTTAATACAGTTATCCTTGTTTGGTGTGGTTGTGTGTTTTGTGTGGTTTCATTCAATTTTTTTCCTTTTATGTCTATGGGGTGTTATCGTTGAGGTTGTAGCTATTGTTGGGGTGATCTGGATGGGGTAGAGGAATCTCGGGTATCGATATTGATTGATTTTGGAATGGATGTGGAGTGTTCGATTAGTGGGGATATAGGTTCAGGATGTTCTATATTTATGTAAATGGATGTTATGGGTGTGTTGCTGTTATACAGTGGGGATATCTGGTTGGTTGTGATGAGGATTGTTGTAAGGTATTGCAGTAAGTTGGGGGAATGTTTGTTCAGTGGAAGGACATAGTGGTATGCATTTTAATGAATGATGATGGAATTTTTATTGTATGGTTGTTAATAAGAGATGAATGTAAATTGGGTTTATTTTACAGTCATTTTTTCTTACCATGTGTGTCTTTGGAGTGGGGATTTTTGTGTGCTATCGTTGGTGGTTTCCCAGGTAGGGAAGGAATGAATAAATGGTATCCTTAAAAAATAATGATAATTAGTTAAATTAGTTTGCTAGCGGTATGTTTGATTTGTGGCTTGTTGTGAATGGATTTCATATATCAACATCCAATGTGACTATTTATGGTGTTAAATAATTCATTAATAGGTATCATCAAATATGATTTTGTGGGATTTGTTATTGGGAAATCCCATAGGAAGGGAAATGTGTTTGATAACTATATATACTGGTACTTCCTTGTGATTTCCTATACCCACCCTACCCTAGTTGAGAACTATGTTCAAAACACCCCAACTATCATGGAAGAGGATTTACATTCAAATCATTAAATGGGAGGATGGATGGATGTTTAATTGATCTTTTATGCTCATTCTTCTAGGAATTTGTATCCCAATACTTTTCAAGAAAGTTTTGGTACGATTGTGAGGATCGAGTGTCTTTGACCTAGGTGTGATTTCCTATGTGTCTTTGAGGGGAGATGCTATGTGCTTTCCTAGGTTTCGTATGGATGAGGTGCAGTTTTCACCCAGGTGTCTATGGGTGGGATGTGATTTGGTTTATGCACTAGGTGTCTGGGGGAGATATGGGATGTGGTATGTGTCCTTGGTGTGTGCGTGTGTGATACTGTGATATACATTTTCTCAGGTTTTGGGACTAGCACTGAGGACTAGTTGTTTGTGGGAGTGTTTTGAAATTGGTCATGTGGAAGAGTGTGAATGTGTTATGATGTTTTATATTAAGGTCTGAGTAGTTAACCAGTGGGAATTGGTGTGGGGTACCCAGAAATCAATGTGCTTTCCACATTACTTTACATAATGTGCGTTATTTTTTGAGTGTGCCTCAGTGAGATTAGGGTGGTCAGCATACCTTGTTAGGTGCTATTGGTTTCTTCTATTTTCTCACAAGGCCATTAGTATTCTTATCCCTATTCTATAAGAGTGACTTTGGATTTCTCTACTAAGTATTTTTTATTCTCACCATACTTATGTAAAATAATTTTCATGTTTTAAGGAGGATAACGGGGATACTGTTGGAACGTACTAGATCAGATCGTGAAACTTATTGTGTCACTACTCCTCTTTACTTTTGTTACTTTAGATAGAGTTGTTTTTATTCATATCATTATTCATTTAGAATATTCATGTGGTATGGTTTGGATTTTCTATTATCAATATATATTTTTTAGGTAGTTGATTTAGGTTGGAACCTCTAACGTCCTAATATTTTTTTCTATAAAAAGGGAAATGCCTCCCATCTTATGAGATTTCTATACCCTTGGTGATATTAGCCACCACGGGGACTACTCGAGGCAAGACTCAGGGGGTTATTATCTATCTTCTATCATTTCCACGTCGTGAGGGGAATCTCTGGAGGGAGGGAGTTGTTACATGTGTAGGTCCCTGTGGAAAAATTTCATTGTGTCTTCATTGGGTTGAGTGTCAGGAAAGTGGTAACTGGCATACCCATGACAGAGCTACACTAAAACATATTATAGCTATAGGGAACAACATGGATGGTCAATTTCATGAACAATTCCTAAAGGTAATGTAATCCATGTTTATGAAGACTTCTTACTTTCATCCTTAAACACCCATATATACTAGAGAATTCTAATTATAATAGCCACCAATATTTATGGGGATATATGACCCTAGGTAGTAATTTTATATATTTAGTTTATCAATATGATCTACTTGGACCATGATACACCCAGGTATAAGAGTTTGAATCTAATTTCCTTGACATTAATAGGACATTCCATGATCTTATGGTTCATCTTAGAGAATGTATGAAAATAATAATATAATGCCGAAGGAATTATTGGAGATGTTTTGATGTCACTTCAATACAATGATTTTAATGGATGAAATTGATCTATAGTTCATGCACCAAACATAGGAAATAATGATTTTTATTAAATATCATTAACATTTAATATATCTAAAACTTTTTTCTAGATCTCTTCTAGGATACGTGATTATCAATGAAAAGAGCATCAAGTATTGGATTCTTTACGAGATCAGGAAATTGGTGAACATATTATTCCAATGAAACATCAATTACATGATAAATCTGGCTCTCATCATGGATGGGAAAATGTTAGTATCCCCATGTGGTTAGTATGTAGTCTTTGTCGGGTGATCATGGATCCCATATTCGACAAGTTAAAAGAAACAATATGATAGTTACTACCTAGTAAAAACAAAAATATAAATAAGGGTATTTATAATACTATCACAGGACCATGGCCTAGTGTATTATTTTTCACATGGATGGGATGGACACAAGTGACAATATATTCCTTAACCTAAAATGGTGTGACACTATTATTGTTGGATGAAACATATATAATGGTTCTATAGGAACACACAATTGTTATGTGGTGGAATTTGATCATGGTTTTCACTAGAGATTGATAAGAAATCATTTAAAGATCAGATAAAAGATTTTTGGATTTCCACCAGATAGTTGGTATGAGGATGGGTTCATTATACCCTGACATATGTGGAATTATACGAGAAAAACATAGTGTCTCATGGTTGTTGGAGTAGATCCCATGGAAATGGGGTGAGTCATATTAATGTTATGATGTCTATTGTGACCATTATGGATATACAACCTTACATTATCATAAGTAAAATTATGTAATACTCATTCCAACATTGTTTTTATACAATATCATCACGTTCATTAATTACTAATTAATTTTTAAATGCCATGGGTTTTTCTATGTATTTTTTAGATGGTTTCATGACAATATACAAACCATTAGGGCTGTGATTAGAGGGTATAATAAATTACATGGAGTGTTCTCTTGAAAATGGAAGCTTTAAATTATTTCATGAATTTGTTTTGGTTGGAACGGAAGGATTTTATTTGATTATGTGTATGAATTATCTTGTTCTATAGTAGGGGAATGTAGACAGTTATCATTGGATAGTTACTTTTCAATCTCTAGAAAGTGGAGCTATATCCATCGAGGAGAATCCGATATAGGATTATATATGATTAAATTTTAGAATTTAGGAATTATTATTTTCTATCATCAATAAAATTAATGTGGGTTCAAACTTTTTGGTTGACTGAATGATAATTTAGATTTACAAAAATCAAAGAGATGATCTAAAAGTGAAACGCATTATCAAAAACGAGTTTTGGATGTATATTCACAATGTGTTATATATGATGTAATACAAGTTGGATTTAATGATGAATTTTAAAAAGTGCATTGGAAGATATCCAAAAGGAATTTTGGATATTATTTCAAATTTTTTTATATATAATACCTTATAAGGTGAAATAGAATAGAGTCTATGAGGATTTATTACAAGTGGAATATTGATGGAGATATTCCAAAAATCAATATGTTATGTTTTTTCAAAATCACATGGCATGATATGTTTATTTAATATTGTATGAAATACATGGTGTAAAACCAATTTTTTATTCTTTTTGGGGTATATCTTTTATTATGATATATATATTTTGTATCGTTATTTCAATGGAAAATCATATTATATGATATGGGAATGTATTATAGCTAGGTTATAAATAATCATACAGTATGGTTACTATAAATCACAATGATTTATTAAGGATTATGTTACTGAGATATTCCTTAATGCCTTATATATATATGTGTGTATGTTATCCTATATCATAATTCAAGTTATAGTGATATAGTTTTTGATAATATCAACTTGAATATTCCACTACCCCGAGAATCATACTATATTATTGGGATAATTAATATGGTATGATTGTATCAAATATAAAATGATTTAAATGTGCATTGAAACATTAATGTTTTCAGATCATATTCTACATTTTCTAATGTTATTATAGGAGTTTTGAAGTAGAATTTACTAGATAAATGCTTGTATTAAAATGGATTAAGGGTTATATCCAATATAACCTCATATATTAACTCATAACATACAAGTTATCATAATTTTACCTGAGAGTGTCTCAAGATCACTATATAAAAAAGAATAAAACATTTAAAGGAGAATGTAAATTGTTACATTCACCTTAATGTTTTTATCCACCTTAGTAGGGTCTCTTACATCCTCACCCTTTGCTGTGGGATCCACTAGTATTCCATCAGTGAATGAGTAATCTAAATTGCCTATCATGTGATATTTTCATTCTGTGGATGAATCATTCAGGGGGGGAAGTCATTAGGATACCACTTAAAAATCACTACTAAGAAATTATGAAAATAGAGACAATAAAAAATAAATCATGTAAGGTACAAAATATTTTTCATTATATTATGTAGTGTCATGTTTTTTGGTTTTACACATTTTTGATCTATGTTTTATTGTATAATATTTCATATTCTATGTTTAATGAGTGTCATTAGAACCTTTGAAACCAATTAGTGGTATCTGTAATATAAAATATGTGAGATCATAAGATGGTGTGTGTTTATACAAGCATGTGCATGGGTGATGAGGGATTACTGTTATATTGGTATAATTTTAATTATGAATGGATTAATCATATCAATATGTTGGATAGATGGATTTAATCCTAAGAAAACATAGGAATAATAATATGTAAACCATTCTGTGACTCATTTAATGTCACAAAAGTTGGTGAAAATTTAATCCTATATGACTTTATAGTATACAAATAAATTCTATGCTTGAATAATCATATATTTCCAGGTATTGTTAATCACACGCAATCCCTTATAATTATATGTTACTCATATGTGATTTTAATAAAATTCTTATGTTGTGTCATTTTATTCATTTTACATTCAAGAATTTACTTCTGTGACTGTTTGGGATCAAATTAATCTCACACAAGCATTGGATTATTTCTAGATAGTTACATTTTATCTCATTTAATTCATCATATGGAATGTTAATATGATTTAAAATCCCTGTACTAAACTATAATAGCCTATGTTTTTACATTTTCATTCATACGTGGGACTTATGTTGTTTTATTCCTACCCAAAACCATATAGAATGATTTTATTCCAACATGATGTTGAAAAAAATAGAATTTATTTTCCTACAATTCAATTGTGAATTGAGTTAATTAATTTGAAAAATTATTTGAAATAATGGAAAAAGGTAAAATGGGTTGTTTATTTACTTATAATGTTTTTTATAAATTAATTGATTATTAAATTTTTATAATTAAGATATTTATTTTTTAAATCAGTTACTAAATTCCAAAAATATTTTCTATTAATATTGAAAAATTCAATTTTCATGTTATATGGAATGACTTATAGATTTATTATATGATGTTTTTTTGTAAATAGTAAATGTTTTTTAAGAACTTCTTATAAAAAACAAAATAAGACAAAAATATAAAAGTGTTTAAATTTTGATTATGAATTGATCATAATACATAATATTATAGGTTCAAGGTAAAGGCCATATTTAATAAATTATTCAATTCATATCAACATATGTTTTTATTGTCACGAACCGTCTACATGACCCATGCCCTGACTACCCCAATCCCGCCTTCCATAGGCCAGGGGCTGGTGACTAGCACCAAAGGCATAAATCCTGATAAAAAGGGAGGGCATTGCCTTATAATGTAAAGAAACACCAGAGAGTAAGCCAGTAGAAGTAAACACTAAGTAAAATGAGTACAATAGTATGTGCGGAAAAGTAAGTGGGCCAGAATACAAACCCAAACTGAAAGTAAAATACAACTGGAATTAAAGTACAACAACTGAAAAGTAAAGCAGCAATGCCGAGCCGTCCACTGGAAATCCCACCTGAAGGGTGGGTAAAGACAGCCTCCTCAGCTCCATGGGTCCTGTCGTCTGCTCCGTGTATGTCATGCCCAGTGGTCCACCTCTAGGTACAGACTCGCTCCACAATCCTCAACCATGTTCTGTGTTGTCTGTCGTCTGCATCCAACACAATGTAGTGTGGGCATAGCTCGTGCAGGGGTGAGTATACGCTATTCAGTAGGGACCCCGAGACCCCCAAAGGACTCCTAGAATCCACAAAGGATAATCCAAAAAGGAAAGATACAATCACAATGTGAAAAAACAACACTACTTAGGTATATGACCATACATATACCAAAGTCATCAATTCCAGTTCGGATCCAACATCTGATCCCAAGTTCGATCACGTCCAAACAGGATAGTGCAACTCAATCCACTCAGGATAACACAACCCAATCCAAAAAGGAAAGAAAGTCAATCATATCAAATATAATGATTGAATTAAATACTCATCTCACATAGGTATACATCATTTGTAAAGAAAAAAGGGGTTGATCAGATGTAGTTACTGATTCATCTAGCTGGGACCCACGAAGGATACTAGTCCATCTATACTGTCGGACCCACATAAGATACTACAATAGAGGTCAATACTGTTGGACCCACGTAGGATAAAAGTACAGTAGTCATCACCGTAGAACCCATGGAGGATTACAGTGCGGTTTTCGTCGTCGTCGAACCCATGTAGGATTCCAGTATGAAGGTCTTCACCGTCGAACCCATGGAGGATTCCAGTACGGTTGTCATCATCGTCGAACCCATGGAGGATTCCAGAATGATAGTCTTCACCGTTGAACCAATGGAGGATTTCAGTACGGTTGTCATCATCATCGAACCCACGGAGGATTCCAGTACGAATGTTTTCACCATCGAACCTAGGGAGGATTTCAATGCAGTCATCATCGTCGTCGCAGACGTAGCCAGCTCTAGGGTTCCCACACACAGAATGCTCGATTCCGGGAGGGTCTGCTCCACGAGCCAAGTGGGTCGATAAATCAACTGACACATAGTCCAGAGTTGATCTACCCCAATGTTTCATCTCGAAAAAAGGAACTCACCGTGATAGACGGCGCGTCAATCGGACGGCCGGTCTGAGAGTTATTGGCTTTTTCGTTCCAGGGGTCCGGTTGGGTTTTAAGTCAAAACCAACCCGACTGTAATCCAACTTCATCCAAACCTCGAGCGGAGTAATCCAAAAGGTCCGTCTCACTAAGAGGAATCCAACATTGCTGATGGAATGTCAATCAGATGTCTGAAGATCTTGTTATATGTGTTTCCGCTCCAAGGGCCCATATGGTATCGTGTTCAAACCAACCCGGCCAGACCCAAAGTTCTCCAAAACCTTGAATGTAATATTCCAAAACGACCAACTTGATCAAAGGATCCCAATTCAAATGACGGTCTGTTGATCAGAGTTCCGAAACACAAGATGTGGGCAAATGACTGAAAACAGTCCGAAAAGGGGGGTCTGGGCCCGGCCTGGCCCGACCCAACCCCACCCTGGGTCGGCCCGAACCGGGTCGACCCGAACCAGGTCCGGGTCCAGCCCGGACCGCGCGACCCCCCCCCCCCCCCCCGTCCCGGCTGGGGTGTGCGCTGGGTCGGCCAGTGGTCGAGCAGGGGGGGCCGTTTCCCCCATTTTTGCGCCCCACGGACGCGACAGGCACTGCGTCCCCCTCCTCCGGATCCTGCGCGGCTGCGTGATCCAGCCGCTTGTGGCTGCGGCTTTAGCCGCTGTGGTTCCTCTCGGTGGTGTGTCGGGCACCGCCGCCTCCTAGCAGACAGCCAGTGCAGGCCGCCGCCTCCGGCCACTGGCGCCACTGTGCCGGTGTGGCGTGCCGGAAGCGTCTTCTGCGGACCATAAGACGCGCTCCGGTGGTCAGATTTTCCCACCTTCTGTGCCTACGGCTCTCTCGGGATCTTTACATTAATGCAAAAGCCCTCTAATTGTCATTATGGTCCCGTTTCTTCATTTCCAAATGCTCCGCGCATGAAGAAAATAAAAATGGTGGGTCTGGACTTGTTTTTTGGTCTGCACCCACCACGTATGTGGATTGAAACAACTCAAAACAATTCCCGACAAATGATAAATCCCAACAAGCAATTATAATCCACAGATCAACTTGTTAATTAGTTGGTCGGCATTCATGTCTTGGAGGAAAATGAACATGGGTGTGTTATCATTTTCAAAACAACCCCTACCTCGATGAATTCGTCGATCGAGGTCCGTCGTGGTAAAAAGATGTCGCGGAAGACGGCGTCGCGGAACGAGGCTCCGTAAGCATCGTCTGCGTTCACCTGATGAAGGATGTGGCATCTCACTTCCTTTGACATGGGAAGAATATGCAAATATGAGATGGCGTTCTTCGTTGAAGCATTGGTATTCATCGCGTTCTTAAAGAAGGAAGAAGAAAATCTTCAAGAGTTCTCTCCTCCACACAGTGGATCACCCCCGATAAAATAAGATTTTGTCTCATTTTATTTACACACAGACAAGACATCATTAATTTGAAATTCAAATATCACATTCAATTAATTAAATTAATTGAAAATTATATAATATTCCAATTAATTGCATGAGTTGACATGTCATTAAAAAGGGGGGGTGCTGCTGTGTTACAAAAATAAAAGAACGAGGGTGGTTTTAAGGGATTTGAAGGGGTGGGGCTCGTGTGGGCCCACCCACACAATTATCCTACCAAAAGAAGTTAGGATGATGTGGGTCCCACCATGCTTCCACTGCATAGGTTATAACTTCTTAGAATTGAAATTAAAATTGTAGCACAAATTTTATTTCATTCTTTGGTAAACCCCTTTATTTAAACACCACACCCGAGCAAACACAACTCTAGAAGTGGTGTTCCTAAGCAATTATCGGCGCTGAGGTTTCATCGGTGCGCTCAGATTTTGATTCTGAGAACCTGCTCAAATGTTCGAAAAACCCACTCGTTCGTTTACTGAACGTACCTGAGCTAAACTTCAGAAATTGATTCTGGGCAAACCGGGCCTCGGAATCAGGTGCCGTCAGAAACTGCGTACTCATAAAATCCCAAACAAATTAAGAATAAAATTCCCTTGAAATTTACAGGTCTTTACATTACTTCCACATCATATCTTTATGTACCCATAATGATACATCACAATCTAGGGAAACAAAATAGGGTACTAAGCCCGCATCTAAGCCTCCTGCTCCCAAGTGCTATCCTGGAGGTTCCCGCGCTTCCATCTGATGCACACTAGAGGAATCGACCGCCTGCGTAGGACTCGCTCCTGTCGATCCTCGATCTCCACTGGGACCTCCGCAAAAGTCGCCCCATCGTCAAATTCCATCTCCCAATAGTTGATTATATTTGTCGTGTCATGCACGTATCTCCTTAGATGAGATACGTGGAAGACGTCATGCACCAGGTGCAACTGAGGTTGTAGAGCCAGGTGATAAGCCACCTCGCCTATCCTGCCGAGAACCTGTAATAGTCCAATGAAGTGCGGAGATAACTTGCATCCCTGGTCAAATCTCCGTAAACGACGTCGAGGTGAGACCCGTAAGAAAATGTGGTCACTATCCTCGAACTCTAGTGGTCTCTGCCTCCTGTCGGCATAAGACTTCTGTCAGCTCTAAGCTATCCTCATCCGCTCCTGGATGACTTGTACCTTATCTGGTCCTATAAGAGCTTCTATTATTTTTTCTTTGCCGATAAGATAAATCTGGTCTCATCCCCTAGATGAACCACATTCTTTTCCTAATACATTCAATCCCGACATTGATGATACTAATCCATACCAAGGATGACGTCGTAAGGCTTAGATGCTACTACCAAGAGATCCAACCGTTACTCTCGCCTCCAAGGGTTGAGTCACACCGTCGGCATCAGTGTGTGGTCACTGTGTCTCCTCCAATAGGTATCTCAAAAGTGAGGGTCAAGTCAACTATTTTAAACTGGAACCTCTTAGTATCTACTACATAAAATGACAGGGACCAAAACGTCACAACAACAAGTGTCTTTTATTACTGCAGCTCATGGTACAAAGACACGTAACATCAACAAAGTTAGAATCAACATGAACAAAAGTCCCCAAGTATTGTGCTAGTCCCACTCCAGTCCATCAGCACCCAGAGCTCCATGTTCATAAGCCTCAGCTGCCTGAAGCTGAGCACTCCCCTATCCACCCATTCCCAGCGGTCGGGGTGGTCTTCCTGGTGGTGGTGGTGGTGGGGCCTCAAAGCGTCACCCACCACCCGCTGCTCGTCCAACTCCTCTGCCTCGTCCACCTACTTCCTATGGACCATCATGGTCGAAACTCGGCCTAGGAGGTCCCTCTATTGCATGCTGCTCATCTGATAGACGAGTTCGGCAGTCTCGAGCCATGTGACCATGCCTGCCGCATGCGTAGCACACCATGATCCTCATGTAGATGGATCCCCTTCGTGTTCCCCGCACAACCGAATCTACATCTTGAGATTGCCCATCTGATGGTCCGGCCCGATTGGACCTCTGTGTCACCTGTCTACTTCCATCAGTAGAAGACTCTGCTACGGGTCGTCCTATGGAGGGTCCCGCCGCTGATGACTGCTCAACGAGAAAACTCTCCACTTAAAGGGATCTCTCCAACCCCTGCATGCGTCAGAAAGTTGAGGAAGATCATCGAGTCCTTGATCTCATGCCTCAGTCCCTGCTCGAAGGTTCGGGGGCCGAATAACGGGTCTTGTACCATATCTGTGGAGTAGCGTGAGAGATCAGTAAACCTCACCGTGTACTGGGCCACAGTCATGCTGCCCTGCCGTACCTGTAGTAACTCTTGAATGCGCACCGCACAGTGGGTGGCTGGGATGAACTCGGAGTGGAAGAGGATCTCAAAGTCCATACAAAGGAGTGATGCCTCATCATCCACCTGAAGCCTCAGGCTCCACCATCTGCCTGCTGTCACATGCAGGAGAGTCGCTGCAAGGATCACCATGAGGTCAGCTGGTGTACCCACTAACCTGAAAACTCATACAATAGCCTCAAGCCAATCCTCGGCTGCCTGAGGGTCCATCTCCCTTCGGAACCTAGGCGGTCTATGAAGTTGGAACTCGTACAGTGCACTAAGGTGACGTGTAATCTCAGTGGCTGGGGCTAGTGGCATCAGTGGCTCGACGGGTAGAGGTACTACCGGTGCCTCCGCTGAAAAAGGGCCCTGCACTGAGGCCTCGTCGCTCTGTGGGTTGTCGTCTCGTACAAAGCTCTAAAACCTAGCTGGCTTCCGTCATGGGGCCGTCCTGAAATGACACAGGTGTGCCATGGTCAAAACAGTATACCTGGTGAGTTAACACAATGTAATCAGAAAAAAAACTTTTGAAACACACATGCAATCAGTGTCTTCATGCACTGAGTTGGAAATCAGAAGTCAGGGTCCTAGTGTACGGATACGTCGGCCACTGCACCAACACTGGACTCTCTGGACTGATAACCACACTCAATACCCTTAACACTATTGCTTCACATAGAAGAAGGATCAGAGTCCTGAGTTCTGTAGTAGAACCGAACTCCTATGATACCAATTTTTCATGACCCGTCTTCGAGACCCATTCTGTGACTACCCCAAGCCCGCCTTCCATAAGCCAAGGGCTGGCGACTATTACCAAGGGCATAAATCCCGATTAAAAGGGTAGGCATTTCCTTATAAAGTAAACAAACACCACAGAGTAAGCCAGCCGAAGTAAACACAAAGTAAACTGAGTACAATAGTAAGTGCGAAAAAGTAAGTGGGCCATAATAAAAACCCAAACTGAAGTAAAATACAACTGGAAATAAAGTACAACAACTGAAAAGTAAAGCAGTAATGCTGAGCCGTCCACTGGAAATTCCACCTGAAGGGTGGGTACAGATAGCCTCCTCAGCTCCTCGAGTCCTGTCGTCCGCTCCATGAATGTCCCGCCAAGTGGTCCACCTCTAGGTACCGACATGCTCCACAACCCTCAACCACGATCAGCGTTGTCCGTCGTCTGCATCCAACATAACGTAGTGTGGGCATATCCCATGCATGGTTGAGTATATGCTACAAAGTAGGTACCCCAAGACCCCCGAAGGTCTTCCAGAATTTGCAAAGGATAATCCACAAAGGAAAGATACAATCAAAAAGTAACAACCAACACTACTTAGGTATATGCCCATACATATACCTAAGTCATCAATTCCAGTTCGGCTCTAACATCCGAGCCCATGTTCGATCACGTCCACACAGGATAGTGCAACTCACTCCACACAGGATAACACAACCCAATCCCCAAAAGAAAGCATGTCAATCATATCGAAGATAATTATTGAATATAAGACTCAGCTCACACAGGTATACATCATTTATAAAGAAAAAAGGGGTTGATCAGATGTAGTTACTGATTCATCTCATTGGGACCCATGTAGGATACTAGACCAGCTAAGCTGTCAGACCCACATAGGATACTACAACAGAGGTCAATACTGTCGGACCCACGTAGGATACAATTATAATAGTTTTCACCGCCAAACCCAGGGAGGTTTCCAGTACGGTTTTCGTTGTCGTCAAACCCACGTAGGATTCCAGTACGATGGTCTTCACTATCAAACCCATAGAGGATTCTAGTACGGTTGTCTTCGTCGTCGAACCCAGAGAGAATTCCAGTACAAAAGTCTTCAACATCGAACCCATGAAGGATTTTAGTACAGTTTTCATTGTTGTAGAACCCACAAAGTATTCCAGTACGAAAGACTTCACTGTCAAACCCATGGAGGATTTTAGTGCAGTCGTCATCGTCGCTGCAGTCGCAGCAAGCTCAAGTGTTCCCACACAAAGCATGCTCGATTCTGGGAGGGTCCACTCCACGAGCCAAGGGGTCGATAAATCAACTGACACATAGTCCGGCATTGATGTAGCCCAAAGCTCCATCTCAACAAAAGGAACTCAACGTGATAGACGGCACGTCAATCGGACGCCCGGTCTTATGGTTATTGGCTATTTCGTTCTAGGGGCCTGGTTGGTTTTTAAATAAAAACCAATCCGAACGTACTCCAACTGTGTCCAAACCTCGATCGAAGTAAGCCAAAAGGTCTGTCTCACTAATAGGAATCCAACATAATCGACGGTACGTCAATCTGACGTCTGGATCTCAAGTTATATGTGTTTCCACTCCGAGGGCCCAGATGGTTTCATGTTCGAACCGACCCGTCCGTACCCAAAGCTCTCTAGAACCTTGAGTTTAATATACCAAAACTATAATCTCTATCCAAAAATCCAAACGCAACTAATGGTGCGTCGATTGGAGATCTGAAACATAAGATATAGGAAAATGACTGCAAACAGACCGAAAAGGGGGGTCTGGGCCCGACCCGGCCCAACCCAACCCCCACTGGGTCGACCCGACCCGGGTCCAGGTCCTGCCTGGTTGGGCATGGCCCGACCCGGCTGGGCGCGGCCTAGCCAGGGGGTGTGCTGGCTCGGCCAGCGGCCGCGCAAGGGGGAATGTTTCCCCCCTTTTTGCACCCCACGAACGCAGCAGGCGCCACATCCTCCTCCCCCGGATCCCGCGCGGCCGCGGGATCCGGCCACCTGCCATCGTGGGTTCAGCCACGGCGGTTCCTCCTGGCGGCGTGCCGGGCACCGCTTCCTCCTGGCAGTAGGCTGGTGCCGGCCGCCGCTTCCGGTCGCCGGCGTGGCGTGCCGACAGCGTCTTCCTCAAACCACGGGACAAGCTCAGGTGGTCCGATTTGCCTGTCGTCTGCCCCTATGGCTCTCCCGGGACCTGTACATTACTGCGAAGGCATCCAATAACCATTCCGGTCATGTTTCGTCATTTCAAAATTCTCCACGCATGAAGAAAAGAAAAATGGTGGGTCTGGACTTGTTTATTGGTCCACACTCAACGCGTTAATGGTTTGAAACAACTCCAAACAATTCCCGACAAATGATAAATCCCAACCCGCAGTAATAATCTGCAGATCAAATTTTTAATTAGTTGGTCCGCATTCATCTCTTGGAGGAAAACAAACATGGGTGTATTATCATTTTCAAATCAACCCCTACCTCGATGAATTCATCGATCGAGGATCGTCGCAGGAAAAAGACGCCGCAGAAGACGGCATCGCGGAACGAGGATCTGTAAGCATCTTTGGTGTTCACCCAATGAAGGATGCGGTGTATCGCTTCCTTTGACATGGGAAGAAGATTAAAGATGAGACGATGTTCTTCATTGAAGCTTCGGTGATCTTCTCGTTCTTCAAGAAGGAAGAAGAAAATCTTCAAGAGATCTCTTCTCCACATAGCGAATCACCCCTGATAAAATAAGACGTTGTCTTATTTTATTTACACACACACAAGTCATCATTAATTTGAAATTCAAGGATCTCATTCAATTAATTAAATTAATTGAAGAGTATTTAATATTCAAATTAATTGCGTGAGTTGACAAGTCATTAAAAAGGGGGGGTCAGGGTGTGTTACACAAATAAAAGCACGAGGGAGGTTTTAAGGGATTTGAAGGGGTGGGGCTCGTGTGGGGCCCACCTCAAAATTATCCTTCTAAAAGAAGTTAGGATGATGTGGGTCCCACCATGCTTCCTCTGCATAGATTATAACTGCTTAAAATAGAAATAAAAATTGTAGCATAATTTTTTATTTCATTCTTTGGTTAACCAATTTATTTAAAAACCACACCCGAGAAAATGAAACTCCATAAATGGTGTTCCAACCAATTACCGGCAGTACAGTTTCATCGGTGCCCTCAGATTTCAATTTCGACCACCAGTTTAAAGGTTAGAAAAACCCGCTCATTCATTCACTAAACGTATCTGAGCTAAACTTCAGAAATTGATTCTGGGCACACCGGACCTCAAAATCAGGTTCCTTTAGAAACTTCGTACTCGTAAAATCCCAAATAAAATTAAGAAAAAATTTCCCTAGAAATTTATGGTTTTATAAATTTATGATAGATTGGATCACAGTTTAAATAATAAATTTTGAGTGATATTTAGAATATATAAAACCGAAATAATATAATTGAAAATATAAAATGTTTATATTTTAGTTAACATTATATGTTTAATAGTAAATTCCATATAATTAAAAATATTAAGGATTTCAAAATATGAATAAATATAAATCGATTATATATATTTAAATCATGAATTTTCAAAACACAATGCTAACATAAAAGGTGTTTATAATTATCTATATCTATTAATTGTTCATTAATTTTTTTCAACATTTAGATGCTTAAATTGTCAATTTATTTAATTTCATCTCTTATTTATTATTCATATATATATCTTTTTTATATTTTTTTTATTTGGTGTATGAGTTATATTTTGGTGCTAAAATACATCATAATTGAAATACAAGCATATTAAGAGTTACAATCTTGGTATGTTAGTTTGATATTGTTTCTATCTACATTTAATTTGGCATGTATTATATAATAAACTAGAAATAGGAAGTTAATTATGATATATACATTACAATAAAGGGTTTCATGTACCCAATTCACGGGATTCATTGGGATATCAATGTATATATATGAAGTTTTTATTTTGGCTTGTAACACAAACTAAGTGTTGTGTAATGATTTATAAGTCAATATGATTTCATCATGTTGATTTTGTGGAAATTTAATTGGAATAAAATATATTTTATTGGAAACATACATACATATAGGGAATACATGAAATAATATTGTGATACATTAAACCCCCTTTAAGCAATAATATGTTCTTGATTCCTTCCAAATCTAGTACATGTCACGTCCTCAATCATTCATCTAAGTAGGTTCTACAAAAGCATGGTGCACATGGATTATCTTATATATGTAATGATATTAATACATAAAACTAATATCTAGTTAAACATATCCTAATATGATATTTTAATTACTATTATCTAGGAAACCCTAAGAGTTATGATCCAGGGTAATAGTGTTCGGTGTTCCCATATGATGGATTGGGAAGATAATTATTTTTTTCATTATCCCGAATTCATATTTGATTTGATTGAGATTATATAATACCTATATAAATACGTATTGAGAGAAACACAAAAATAGATTCATTATTGAGTAAAATATGGATCTTGGGGCACTAATGCATATGATGAGTTCAAAAGGGGTCATAATATTAGTGGGAGTACATTTAATAAATTTCATTAATTTGTGCTTGTAAAAATTGATACTTGTATGATACAATCCTCATCCATATGTGGATTGAGTCATCATTATTAATCATGAATTTGAGATTGATCCCATAGAAAGGAGAATCATATTATAAGTAACTCTTATAACTAGTAACTTAATAAAGGTTCTTAAGTAAGAAAATTTCTATGTATTTGAGAAAAACCATCATATATAAAAATACAATTTAAGATGTTCAATAAATGAATCTAGATGATTATGAGAGTCATAAAATAATTAAATTGTGGTTTCAAAAGGTTTAGAGGAAATATCTCAAAATGAATTTCAGTCTTCATTCATATATTCAACATAATTTGGTTTGATGAAAATTTGATAAAACAAGAAAATATCCTATAATGAAACTTATGGTTGATAAATACATTATTATTTCAATAATGGAAGTGTTCTTAAAATTTTAACAATTTAATGAAATGTATAACTTGTTTTTCAATTCAGATGAGAAATTTTGTGTTGGGAAAGTGATTTTTATATTGATACTACATTAACTATTAAATTGGGAAAAATTACAAACCAAAAGAAGAAATCATATCTAGGTAGTCTAACAGTGTTTCATTGAGTATCCATGCTTTTTCATTGAAACCTATTATTATCAAGAAGGAATAATATTGTATCTATATATTGGGATTTTCTATATTACCTAATGTGGTATAGAAACTAGATGGAATTTCCTTGTCAGTTATTTGTATTATAGAAATATAATTCTTATTTTTTAAGGGTATATGATACGAAATTTATACTTAACAATTATTTTGAGTATAACAGAGGTCAAAATCAAGGGAATAATTGATGTGTGTTATAGTTTTCAATAAAATGATGAGGAAATTGTTTTCTTAATCAAATATTGGAATGAATGCAATAAATATCAATCTCACATGGAAATTAATATATTATGTCTATAATAATAGAATTTATATTATTTGATAGGATATGTTATTTACTAATAGGGTGTTTTTGTGGAAGATATTATATAATGAGTTCAATAGACATGGTTTAGGATTTATTTGATTCTATAACATTTTTGAAAAAGAAGGGGAAAAATTATTCTCAAATATAAGTGTATATCTAGATATTTTTAAAAATATGAGAGAATGGATTTTCCACAACCATAACATTAATATTTTGCAGAATAATATTTTTTTTTAAGAAAAAACCCCAAACACCTAGAATACTATATAACATATGAATGAAATTGTTTATTTTTTGAAAATTTCAAGTAATAGGAAACAACATTTACTGCTCAGAATAATTTTCTTTGCATTATAATATGATTTTATAATGTTAATTTAGTATCTATGTGGAACGAGAGTATATTGGAACATTAATAAGCATAAATTATAAGAATAATTAATTATTAATATAAAAATACAATTTTACTATCACTTTATAACCTAATGGAATTTAGGATATATGTCAGAAAAAATTCATGTAAAAAGTTACAATTGTTACTAAGATAATTCAATTAAATGTTTAATATAAAGGTTTATAAGGATTCTTATAAACATAGAAAGAGTTCTATAAAAACAATAGAGGTAATTGACATAATAAAATTAGTTATTGTGGAGTTAGGGAGTTTGATAATGTTCAAAGAGCTAAACATTTGGAAATTGATTCCTTAATCTCATAATTATTCACACATACATTATACATATATGATACTAAATAATGATTTTAGTGGGATAGTTTTATCAGGTTTTGAAATAGATATGTGAATTTATTTATAAATCTAATAATTTTAACAAAATATTCAAGAGATAAAGAATACATAAGGTTGGTCTAACAGTATATCATATATGATATGCCATACCATCTCTAATTTATGGTTTTTTAATATTATTAAAATAGTTTTAGAATATAAAATTTATCATTTTATAGGAAATATAAACTCCACTTTATCATTTATTCAAATTTATATATATATATATATACTGTATATATATATATATTATGAAGTGCAATGTTAATTGATATATCAATGTAAAACTTTTATTTATCACTAATTGATGTTCATCATGGAGTATTATAGTTTATTGTCGAACTATTAAGGTTATCATGAGTATGAGTCTTGTATTTGGATACCTAACATTCTCATGAGTCATAAAACGAGTTTTGGAATAGGAATACTCTTATATATACAACATAAAGTGGCATACACATTTCCATTATTTAAATAGGGATTCATAGCTTTTATTTGGTGTCTGCACTATATTGAGATGGTGAGATACCTCCCACAAGTGCCTTAATTCATTAATAATTTTCTTACACAATCCCTGAGGAGTAGCTAATGAGGGTTAGTTCGGTATGTTGTAGATAATGTCATTAGTTGGAGCACAATAATGAAAATATTAATCCTCCAGTATAACGAGTATGTCATATGTTTCCCCAATTGAGATTAAACTAGGATTTGTATGGTTACACCTAGACTTTATAAATGATGTGACTATCAATTGAGGTATGTGTTATGGGATGTGCTTACCAATATAAGTGAATGAAAAGTTATGTATTCATTGATATGGGTAGTTTATACATAGAGTGATAATAACATTTGAGTTTGATTTAGTGGGTTATCATTCTTTCTATCCCATGTTTACTTTACATACAAAATCATCATCATATTTTTTATTAATAATGAGAAAAAACAAAGAATAAATCACTAAAAAAGAAAAGAAAGAATGGTCCATCCCCCCATTATCACAATCCTATCTAAGGAGGACTAAAATAATGCAGTCTTATTGCATCCCCCTTAATATAAAAGATCCATTGTACCTTGATGCTGGTTGTATTGTAAATGAACACCACCATCGTGTTGGAAAGATCCACTAAAGAAAAGTAGTCCGCAACATTGTTCCCCTACCTCTATGTATGAAGCAACTAAGCATTTCTATTAAGTAGCTTTCTGTATGTTCTGATAACATAACAAATTGACTAAGGCACGTCTCTATATCCTTTCAAGGCATTATGTACAATCATAGAGTCTGTCAGCACTTCAGAATGTTCAAACCCCTTTTCCTATATAACTTATGGACAATATGCATCACCACTGCCTCCTCTTGAACACAGGTCCCTGAATGCAATCTGGATGACAACACCAAGTAGACCGATCCAATGCTATCTTGCACCACCCCGCCACATTGTGCATTCTTTAACACACAAGAATCATACATGTTCACCTTTAAACCCATATTAGGTACTTCCTAGCATACCAATTCACCCCTCCTGCTACTAGACGTAGAGACCTCTCCACCACTTGCCTGAAATCTATTCATAGAAGGTGCTTTCTTCCAGGCTCTAACAGTCTTAATAAAATCAGTAAATAAATTATGAGCCCATGTGATGGTAGTTTGGGTTGCCACTGGAGCTCCCTCATGCCTCGATCTGTAACATGCCAGCCATAGACACCCGCACCTCACATGCATCACCACTGATTGGGCCACCCACTAATGATCCCCATCCCCCATGCCTCAGACACATCTTTCAACAAAGGGACGACTATCCCCACCTATAGTTAAGAACATCATGAATTCACCAAGAACCATCCACACCTCACTGTCCCATTCAATTCCTAAAAAACAGATGTACAATGGACATCTCATTATGGATAGTACAACACACACACTTGGATGCCAGATGAATACCACACCTACAGATATTATCATCAGTCAGGATGATCTGTTCTTTATCCTCCATGTGAGGAAATTATACATGGTGGGGACATTTCCCCCCCAAATGATCTCATCCAACTCATCATTCTAAACCTCTCCATGAAAAATGTGATGTAAATCTTTGTAAGATAATAAGACAAAGGAAGATGCGGTGAAAATGCATTTTTCCACCACTCCATTAACCTCGATGAGACAGAAAATCACATGCTGCTCTTTATCCAACATAGTTTCAATAAACGTGCGGAACTGGCTCACTTACCTAAAGGTGATATCAAGGAACAGACACCTTGGGAACCCATGTATTGATCGACACATGTCCGGGTTTGAGAAGGAAACTTTGCCTTCCCCCACAATCCATTGGGAAAAAGGTTGTAGAACAGAAATAATGGGTCAAACATCGACCACAGTGAGGAATGATGTCCCTACTCACGATCCCATTGTGGGTTTATCAAAATGGATTCTTTAATCTAGCCCACCCATTTCATACATTTATGAATTTGAGAATATTGGTTTTTACACTTTAATGATTTTTTGGTTTGAACAAGTAGTTGATTGAATGTGGATTGATTTTGACTCAAAGAGTTAATCTAAAATTTTTAGAGTCAATCAAATGTTGTTTTGGATGGTTATTCATTAGGAATTTTAAAATATATGATACATTGTGAATCTCTTGATAGTTTTCCAAGAGATTTTTTGGATAATATACAAAAGGATTTGTTGATATGGTTAAATAATTTTTTGAAAATGATATAATATAAGGTGGAATTAAAAAAAGAGTATGATGATTTTATATAAGTATGTGATTGATTTAAATATACCAAGAATAAAAATATATATACACATGTAATCCTAAATAATAGGTTATGTTATTGAGAGGTTGTATGTGATAATAGTTAAAGGCATATGCAACTACCTTGAAAATCATTCTATAAGATTGGGAGGAATCATATGGTATTATTCTCTCAAATATCATATAATAGAGATGAGTATTTTAACAATAAATGTTGATTTTCAGATCATCTTAAACAATAAATATCATTATTATAAGATTTCCAATGTAGAATTTATATGATAAATGCATGTATAAATATGGTCAAATGGTTATATTTATTGTACTGAATTAGATTGAAACAATGAAATCTCAAATGCTTTTATTTTTTATACATATTTCAATGGCATGTATATTTGAATATATGTTGAAGTTGGTTCTTGATTAATATTTTGATACAAATAATACTATTGATGTAGAGACCCTAACATGATGCACATAGATATTACATTCCTTTTGTGCAATACATAATACATGACACAAATAGATGACCAAATATCATATTAGTTTAGTGTCACTGTAATCTCAGAACAAAATCTTCTAATCATAGTGAAATATCTTCAATATCTCCCATAATGTTGTTCCCCCATTTCTCCTATATAAAACCAAGCATTATATTCTATGGAAAGGAAAACACAGAATGTGTGAGATCAAATTCTTGGAAAACTTAAACTTGGATTACATAAAACAAACCATAAACATTTGAACCTAAAAATATTATCATAAATATTGAACTTCAAAATCACGAGTCATGAAATAAATCATGGAAGTCCATAAGGCATGAATCATAAATGAATATTAACCAAGATTGAATAACATTGGTATAAAACATGTATTTATGGGAAACTAATAATAACATAATATGATTTACATAGTATCCAGGACATTGCTTCCAATACCATCCTAGTGGACAGATTACATTATTGAACCAGGTTTACTTTCCATTCCAACCATGTATTACTGAACGTGGTTTACATGTCATTCCATACCTGTGTAGTGAACCAGATTTACATTCCATTCAACTCATGTATATCTCAGTAGGTATAAATCATTACCTAATGAATTGTAGAGAGATATAGGTCACACATAAATCTTAATAAAACCATTATTACATGTTCTACCAAAACATAAAAACAAACACCGTAGCATAACCCCTGAAATAAAATGGATTTTTTAAACCTAGTTTTATTATAACATAATCCATATAAAATATAATTTCATCATTAATAAAATAAAATCATATTACAAATAGCGATATAAACATACCCCTATTTAAGAGTGTCTTATTAGATGGAAAATAATTTTGATAAAACACTTGAATGAAATTACTGAGGAAAACATCCTTTCATCTTCAAAAACGTTTTATTTTCTGGAAATGACGTGAAATTTTAAAATAAAAGAATTTAGTTTAAAATAAAATTGAAATAGTTTAGAGGAAGCTTTTTGGAAATAAGTCTTCATGAAACTGTAAGAAATCCATTCATACCATATAACATAAAAAATTATTCACCTTGTAGTTTTGTTGGAATAGTCAAAAAAGTACCTCGTATGTTAAACGATTGAAATATTCCATCTATATAGTGTATTAAAATTCAAAAATGTGTAAAAATACATTAATAAGATAAAAGATTAGTGGAAATTTTATAGAAACATATTTATAAAACATGGGCATGGATGATAAATATATCGCCTATAAATATTTACTAATAAACAATATTAGATAAAAATAAAATTAGAAATGATATCCCTTACCAATTAAAATCAGCGAATTCATATGGCTCATAAAATAAATAAAATTACATTCATATTTAAATATAATAACATTCAAAATAAAAATCATAAAAATTTCATGGGAAGCATAAACAACACAAAAAAGAAATAGGTGGTCTTTAAGGGATATGTCCAATAGAAATATAAGTGAGATGAAATAATCCTTTACCTTATGTCTGATTTCGTCCATATATATACAAAAATATTGTATAACGGGTTTAAAAATTTTATTAAATTGTAAAAAAAATAATATTTGTGATATCATATATTATTCACATTCGACTTTATATTACCTGTTAATTTGTCAATTCCATGTTAAGGCCACATTTTGAGTAATAATCATTTTATTTATCATATGTTTTAGGAAAATTTATTCATTATATTATTTCTTATATCATGATTCACATACTTCTATAATGTATAAAATTATTTATATATTATATATATACACTATATAAATATAAATATTTATAATAAACAGATACAATAAAAGGAATACATTGTTCTTGGAGACGGTAGGTCATACGTACTTCGTGAACGCTGTTTTCATCTCCCCGTTAATTTAATGGATGTAAGTAAATTATATATATATACATACATAAATAATGTATTATTATTATTTAATATATTTCATAATTATTTATTATATATACTTTATAATAATTCTTGAATGGTTATCGTGGAGAAGGAATCTCATCGCTTTGTGGAGACGGTAAGTCGTATGTACGCTAGAGTGAAGATATCATTCCATTAATTATTGAATTGTATTGAAGTGGATTGTGTATAATATCATATAATTGTTATAATGTTACACTAATCATATATAGTTATTATTTCTACCATTATACCCATCCAAGTAAGGCGGTGGTGAGAAACATATTAGACCATGACGTGGAGACGATAAGTCATACGTACACACGTGCAGTGATTTGATTTTTTGTTGGATTGATAGAAGGTGAAATACTATTTTTTCATATTTATAATAACATAAAATTATATTAGTGATAGTTATGTTATTAATTTAAAATGTAAAAACTAAGTAAGAGTAACTAGAAGAAGAAATAAATTTGATAGAATTAGTAGAAGATGTTACCTCTTCCTCGGCATGCATCTTTTAAATTTCTTCTTATGAAACTAGAGTTGGTCTTTTGAGAAGAAACAAACCTATATAATGTAAATAAGAAAGTTGAGAAGATAAATTTTCAAGGTTCGGCTGAGTGTGAAGGCACAAAATGGTGTGAAGTGGAGTGGGGGACGTTCCCTTTTATAAGGGAGGAGAGGAACACTTTAGGAATGTCCTAAAATATTAATTTATTATAAATTAAAATTTGATTTAAAATGTTAAAAATTTATTTAATTATATTATAAGATGATTTTGGTTATAATACGCATTGTCCAATAATTTTTAGTCAAGTTTTGAATATTTTTTATCCTTATGTTTATGGTTTAATCCTTATTTTACACTTTTTAACCTGGTCGTGATATCATGTTATTTACATATTTTTGGAAAATTTAATTACCATATCATGTAAAATGACCCAAAATATTTTATATACGATAGATTTGGAAGTATAATTTCCATTTTGTGTACTATGAGATTTTTTGGAATTTAATATAAATTAATAAACTATATTATGTTTTATGTTATAAATTATGTCAATTTTTTACACTATTGATGCATGACATTTTTAAAAATTAATAACAACATGATTACCTAGAAGAAACGTATTAACTCATCCCTAATATATCTAGTTCATTCATAAAACTTATGGATGCAACCAAAATTTTCAAATTAATATTTTTTAAATATTTATAAATTCTTTTATTTAAATAATTCATTAATGATGTAATCACAACATCGTAATTGTATCATAAATAAATATATTTCTCTAATGTATAAAAATTATAAATAAAATACCATGATTTAGGAAATATTTTTAGATTTATAGTGAATATTTATATACATGGATATCAATTATATAAAGCAATATTTAATCAATTTATTAAAAGATATGTGTTCAGGTTATAATTCTCATTACATTAAATTAATTATTATAAAATGTCATTTTCACATCCATGTGAATTAATGGGGTCAAAAAATCGATCAAAGGATTCCCATGGTTGGATATATCTCATCCAATCGGATGAGTACATGTTTAATTATATTTTAATTTTAATATCATATTAATTTATTCACTTATTTAATTGATTTACCCTTTAACTTTGGTAAATGATATATTTAATAAAGTTAAAATTCTTTATGTCCAATAATAAATGGTAAATTTTTACACAATTTTAACATTATAATAAATAATATGGTGTCCATTTTTCCAAATTCAAATAACAGAATATGTTGTATTTAATTTAAAATTATTTACCATTGTCAAAACTAAAAAGCGAGTTTTTACGAAGTAATAACTATCAAAAGATTATCATGTGTTTATATCCTATTTAAAAGTGAAATTGCATCCAATGAACAAAATTGGATTAAATTATAAAACTAAAATCCAAATACACTTTAAAAAAATTTAAAATATAATCTAACTATATAAATAAATTAGATAAAAATGAAATTTCGAATTAAAAAGTAGTATTTTTCACTATTCATTAAAAAAGAAAATTTATTAAAAAAATATAAAAAATTCAAAAAAAGTAAAATTTTATTTCATTCCTCCAAAGAAGAAGTTTATTTTGACAAATTTAACTTATAAATGTTTTAAAACAATATTTAAAATTGGTGCTCCATCCAAAGGTGGTAAAACTATATTTTTTTAAAAATTACATCTTCTATCCGAATAATTGATTTGGTTCTAATATCATGTTTTAGAAAATGTTTATGATGAATTATAATGTTATAAAAAATTTAAAATTTGTTTAATACTATTAATAATGATTATTTATTTAAAATTTTCATAATATATCATTGTTTAGTGAAACTTGGTACTGCGTACAATTCTAACTATTGAGGAAGGTCGCTCTTGTGTGTAACACAAGACAAGATAGTGTTGCGTGTAGTGAAGGCTTAATTTGGAAATTCATATAACATAATCCAAAATTAATTCATTTATACATTGAACAAAATTCATACACACTGTTGTGTGAAATGAATTCTATCAAAGGAAATTGAAATTGTTTACAACACAAGCTAATAATCAGGTGGTGTATACTATAATCTAATACGGTGTTGCGTATAACACAAGATTATCATGGTATATTGTGAAACACAAGACATCTATGAAATTAAAAATAATCAATCTCATAAATTCTTGTGGTATTACATTCTATCCCCCGTAAAATGAATTTCGACCTCAAATTTTTTTTGGGTTATAAATGGTTTACTACTTGAAAGTTTCTTTCATAGAAAACCACATCATAAAAAGGAATACTAAAACTTCATTTCATAAAGGTAAGTCAGAAACATCATGGTTTCCTAAATTAACTATTCAGTAGGTTTCCACATAGCAGAACGCAGGTAGGAAGTGAAAATGAAGATATGGAAGAGAAATCTAACCATCATGTTTTGATGGATAGTGATAGAGAATAAGGGTTGATGAAATTTAACTACTAGAAATCCATAAGCATGTGATGATATAAGGGGCCATCTAATTCATCAAATAAGAAGGTACATGGATAAGATTTTTGGTTTTCCAGATCCTATTCCTTAAGATGAGTAATTTTCTATGAGAATAATTACTTACTTGATTTTGGTAAAACCCCACTGTTGTTCATGCCTTGAATAATTTCCACTAAATATCCTAAATAAATGAAGTTGAACATGTAAGTTGTGAAGTGTTAGAATATCATGCCATATAATGATAGTTCATTATATATATATCTCAACAAAAAGGTTAGAATATGTTATCAAATAAGCATAAGTCCACCTATAGTGATATAATACATTAATCTAACAAACAAAAAAATTGGAAATAACTTATACTATCCATAAATGGATATCATTAAAATCCTTTCAAAATTATAAAACATATAAAGAGGTTAACTAAATTGACATAAAAATTTCATCCATATCTGATAAGGTATTCTTGGTTGTCATATTCCAAACATATGAACACCTTAATCATGTATTCTTTTGAAACATGAATTTCCATAGAACCTTAGTGAAATCATGAATATTACCAAAATTTAACTATTTCCACATAAAAAAATCGAAAAAATTTTATATACTCAAACAATGATATCACTTTTTCCTTATAGCAGTCATGAGCTCATTAATACTATCAAACAACACATTATCTTCTTATGCCTTTATGTGCATATCATGTCCTTTCAAAAAATATCAGAAAAACCATTCATGGTTACCGGTATCATTCAACATATACATTCAAATACCTATGTTAAAACAATATTGTAACACTCTATATATGTTTCTTTATTCCATAGTACCATTAAATTACATATACAACATTACTCTGGATAATCATGCAATCATTCCACTACTTTCTTAATCCATTAACCCAGCATCATAATTTTATTCCTAAACACTTATTTCATCTTTTATATCATTTATAGTTTCTTCATCATCTTAAACACAAATACAACCCATAAAACCATGATGATTCTCTTCATGAGATTTTACCTTAGGGAATCGATTTGCATAATTCCTGTATATTCCACTTTTAAATCATTTAAACATTATTGATGTCTTTGTAATAACAATATCCTTGTCAATTATTTTCACAGAACCTTTTCCATTGAAATTATTGGATTTGTGTCCTTTTCCACAACCATAGAATCTTCCAATTCCATTGAAACATTATCCTTGATGTCTCTTCCAACATGATTTACAGGTGGAATACTGACCTTTCATTCCTCTATGATCACCATGAAACTCCTTCATTCTTTAATTAGTTATTTCAGGGAACTCACCAATGTTATATTATTGATCATATTATGTGATTGGTGATTAGGAATAATAAGGATGTTTATCCTTCCAACTCCTATTTAATTTTGTTTCTCATGAATAATATAATTCATTTTTCTATAATATTATAAATTAATATAAATCCTATTATTTCAAGCCATTTCCTAAAACTCCAAAAGAATATTGTGAGAGGAAAAAATCTTAATAGAAAAATAACATATCACAGAGGAGTACATTTAATATCTAACATCTATGGTTCAATACTCATTTATTCATGATCATTACCAAAATTCTTGGATTGTAATCTATAGTTATACATACTCTTAGGTGCATCCCTATACATACCTAGTAATATCACTAGGGATTTCACTAAATATTTCACATAGAAGTTTCCAACAATTGACTAAAAGTTCACTCTGATACCAAATGTAGAGACCCTAGCTTCACATATATTTATATTAAATTTATTTTTCAGAATACATAATACATGACCCAAAAATACTCCAAATGATCGTATTAGTTTAGTGTCTTTGGAAACTCAGAAGAAAATTTTATAATCACGGTGAAAGATCTTCCACATTCCCAAAAGGATTTTACCCCTTTGTTTTCCTATCTAAAACATTTATTTTTATCCTGGGGATAATAAAACATTGAAAGGGAGACATCAAGGTCCTATTAAAGTTAAACATGGAGAAAATAAAACAAACCATAATCATTTAAATGTAAAAACATGATCATAATTTTTAAACATCAAAATCCTCTGTCGTGAAATAAATCATGGTAATATGTAAGACATGGATCATAAAGAACATTAGCAATGACATAATTTCATATGTATAAAACATGTGTTTATGGAAAACAAATAAGAGCATAATACGATTTCCATATTAGTGAAGACATTGCTACCAAGAACATCATAGTGGACATAGTCCATTACTGAACCAGGTTTACTTGTTGGTCAAGCCATGTATTACTGAACCAAATTTAATTGTCATTCCATCGCTGCATTGCTGAACCATATTTACCTTCCATTATTTTCTTGTCTATATTATAAGATATAAATCTTTACCCAATGAATTTTAGGGAGAATTAGTTCCTAAAAACCTCATAATGAAACCATTCTTACATGTGACAAAAAAACAAAAAAGCATCCACCATAGCATAGCCATGAAAAAAATGGGTTTCTTAAAAATCATTCCATCATAAATAAATCCTTATAAAATATCATTCCATAATTAACACAATACAAATATATTAATAATAGGGATATAAAAATAAAACTATTTAAGGGTGTCATCTTATATGATTTTTTTTGATAAAACACTTGATCATAATTCCAGAAGAAAATATACTTTCTTCTTTAAGAATGTTCCCTTTTCTCAAAATTCCTTAAAATTTTAAAAGAAAAACAATATTTGAAAATAAATACCAAATTGTTTAGAGGAATAATCCTAGAAATAATGTTTCATGAAACCATAAAAAAATCTCTTCACATCGATTAAGTTAAAAAACATTCCACTTGTATTTTTTTTCTGGAAAAGTAAAAAAGTACCACGTATGGTAAACTAATGAAAGAATCCTTCCATACCATATAGTAAAAGTCAGAAATGTGTAAAAATGAAATTGAAAAAACATAGAAGAATAGTGAAATTTTTTTGGAATCCCTTTGTGAAAACATGGACACTATTGATAAATATATCCCGAGTAAATATTTATGAATAAACAATCTCAAATAAAAACGAGATTAGAAAAGTTATCCCTTACCAATTATAATCAGTGGTATCATATATCCCTTAAAACATAAAAAATTACATGTATATTTAAATATCATGACCTTAATAATAAAAATCATTAATCATTCATGAAAATCATAAACACCACAGAAAAATAATAGGTCGTGTTTAAGGAATATATCCCACAGAAATAACTGTGAGGCGAAATAATATCTTACATTAGATCTGATTTCTTTTGAATATGTCGGAAACTCATGTATAATGGTTTTAAACATGTTATAAACTTGTAAAAAAATCATAATAATATTTATGATATCATATAGGATTCACATATTCCTTTAAATTACCCGTTTATTTGTCAATTCTATGTTAAAGCAACATGTTAGTTTATAATAGTTTTATTTATCGTACGTATTTTGAATTGTTATTCTTGATATTGTTACTTATATCATGATTTAATTACATAAATAATGTAAAAAATGACTTATATATTATTTATATTCATTATATTAATATATATATATATATAATAGATTGATAAATGAAATGGAATACACTGTTAGTAGAGATTGTAGGCCGTACGTACACCCGAACACTATTTTCATCTCCTTATTAAATTGAATGGACGAAAGTAAATGAATTATATATATATATATAAATCCAGTAGTATTATAATTTCATATATTACACGATTATTTATTATATATAAATTCTAATCATTCTTGAGTGGTTAATGTGGAGAAGAAATCGCATCATGTCGTAGAGACGGTAAGTCGTACATATGCCCGAGCGACGATATCATTCCCATAATTGTTGAATTTTATTGAACTGAATGGTTTATAATATATCATAATTATTATATTTTTATAATAATTATATATATTTAATATTTACACCATTATAACCATCCATGAAAAGCTATAGTGAAAAACAGATTACAGCACAACATGGAGATGGTAAGCCATACATATGCATGTGTGGTGATTTCATTTTTCGTAAGAAGGATAGAAAGTGAAATAGGGGTTTTTCAATATTTACAATAACATATTAGTATATTATTTATACGTTTTTAATTACTTTATAGTGAAACTACTAAAGTAGAGGATGTAGAATAGGAAATAAATTTTACGGAATCGGTAGAAGAGATTACCTCTTCCTCGACCTGCCTCCTTTATATTTACTCTTAGGACACTTGAGTTGGTATTTTGAGAATAAAAATCCTCAATAATGTTACTAGGAAAGATGATAAGAGAAATTTTCAGGTTTTTTCAGAGCTTTAATGCACAAAATGTTGTGAAGGGGAGAGGGATGAGGTTCCCTTTTATAAGAGATGAAATTGGAACCTTAGGAATGCTATAAAATTATAATTTATTATAAATAAATTTGGATTTAAAATGGTAAAAAACATAATTAATTATAATATAATATTATTTTGGTTCGAATAACCGTCCTAAAATATTTTTTATGCATGTTTTTTATATTTTTATATCACTCTTTTTTTGGATTAACCATTATTTTACCCCTTTTAATCTTATTGTGATATCATGTTATTTACACATTGTGGTTTAATATAATAACAATATAATGTAAAACTACAAATAATAATATTTTATGACATAATAGGACATATATTAACCTTTTTACTGAATATTAGTTTTTAATGAATTTAATATAATTTAATAAACAATTTTTTTATTAAAGTTATGAATTATGTCAATTTTGGACACTATTCATACATTACTTTTTTAAAAATTCATAAAAACTTGATTCCATAAAACCAAAGGAATTAAATCATCCCAAATATGTTAATGTAATCGTGAAAATTTGAGGAAGGAATAAAAAATTTCATATTAACTTAATTTTATTATTTATAAATTCATTTATTTGAATCCTTTATTAACAAGATAATCACTACATCATAATCGTGTCCTAAATAAGTATATTTATCTAATGTCTAAGAATTATAAATAAAATATCATGATGTAGGAAATAATTTTATCTTTATAATGAATATTTATAAACATGGATATAAATTATATAATCTGTTGTTTAAATTTATTTAGTAAAAGATATATGTTTAGGATATAATTATCTTTATATTAAATTAATAATTATAAAATGTCATTTTCACATCCAAGTGAATCGATGGGGTCCTAAAATAGACCCACAGAATCCCATGGTTGGAAATATCACATCCAATAGGATTAGGACATTTGTTAGGATATTTTAATACCTTTATAATTTTATTTTTACGCATATTTACCAGATTTACCCTTTAACCATGGTAAATAAAATATTTGCTGAAGTTACTATTCATTATTTTAAAAAATAAAAGATACACATTTACTAAATTTTATTCTTATATATAAAAATATTTAATCCATTTTTTTCAAATTATAAACACCGAAGTTTCACGAATTAATTTAAAATTTATTCTTGTTTTCAAAACTAAAATGCGAGTTTTTAAGAAGTAATAACTATCAAAAGATTGACATGTGTTGATTCCAATTTAAATGTTAAATTATATCCAATGATTGAAATTATATTAAATGATATGAATATAATCTAATTAAACTTCAAAACTAATTGAAAAGATAATCTAACTGTATAAATAAATGAGATAAAAAGGCAATTTCAAATTAAAATATAGTATTTTTCACTATTCATTAAAACTTTAATTTTGTTAGAAAAATATCAAAAATTCCACAAAAGTAAATTTTTATGTCCCTATTCCAAAGAAGAAGTTTTTTTGTCAAATTTATCTTATTGAATATTCAAAAATAGATTTAAAATTGGTGCACCATCAAAAGGCTGTAAAACCAAATTTTTAAAGAATTATATGTTTTCTCGGAAAAATTGATATTGTTCTCGTATCATGTTCTAGAAAATTTGTAATGTGAATGATAATGTTATATAATATTCAAAATGTGGTTGATAATATTCATAATAGATATTCATATAACATTGTAATAATATATCATTGTTTAGTGAAACTCAGAATTGTGAACATTGTAAGCTATCGAGGAAGGACACTCTTGCGTATAATGCAAGCTAACTCTGTGTTTCATGGAGTGAAAGCCTCCATTGGTGTTCATTATAACATAATACAAACATAGTTCATTTATAAATTTAACAAAATCTATTCATGGTGTTCCTAAAATTGAATTCTATCAAAGGAACTTGAAATTGTGTGCAACACAAGCCAAAAATAGTGTTGTGTATAATACAATCTAATACGGTTTTGCATATAGCGCAAGATAATATTGGTATAGCATAAAATATAAGACATAGAAGAAATTAAAAAGAATCCATCTCATAAATTCATGGGGTGTTATAATTAAAGATGTGAGATTCATCATAAAATTATTATAGATCACCTGTATTGAATGTGCATAGCATTGTAAAAGATGACTAATATTCAATTTAAGATGGAAATGGAGTTTACATAAATTGAAACCATTATGAATAATGGTAAGGACTAAAAATATGGTGGTACATAGAGTTCATGAATATATAGATTCGGTGAAGGATCCGATATATATATTGATTAAAAGAGTGTGACACCTTATCCTAGAATATCATCTATGATTGAGGGATACATCAACTTAGGCATGCCCCCATATGCTAGAGACTTCCAACAAGCACCTAGGTCTAACATCTTATATGGGAGAAAATTTCCCTGAATCGGTGTCCTAAAATAATCAAAATGTCCAAATAACTTCCAGTAAATAATCATATTAAATAAAATTAGTAAAAAATTATTATATAGAAAATAACCCCTGAAAAATCATACATCCATAAAAAAATAGATGTCATACTAGGATGATCATATTTGAAAGTTAACATAAAGAATTAAAAATACAAAATTTGATTCACTATAATCTTAAACACTCACCTAAATCTCAATCTCCATAACTAAACGATCTTCTCCATCAAAATCCACATCACAACCAGTGATCAATGTCTAAAATACACATAATGTCATCATATGAACCTGAGTGATCATACAGGGTATGATCAATACATCTCTATAACATATCATCACATTAGGCTAATATACTCCCTCAAATGTGTTTACGTATGAGGTAATTGGATGATATAAACTTAATAAGCATGTTTTTTAGTCATGTTCTAACTAAGACACCACAACAACAAATAAAAATTTACTTATCCTATACTATAATTCATGTTGTTCTATACCTGACATTCCCTATTTGGTTATCATGTGATAACTAAGAAACCACGACACTAAACCATACCTAATTTGGCCAAATCCAGGAATTTAGTCTCCATATGTCACAAGGACCAACCCAAATCTGATGAATCAATATAGGTTATCCATGTAAAGTACCCAAGCCAATCCCCTCAATGATGGACACTTTGGATAGTCTCATACTGCATTTCCCTAGGGTAAGGTCACAATAATAATACCCATCCAATTCCATTATTAGGGAAAGGCATACTGAAAATATGAAACCCTCACACTCTTAAAAGATTAGGCACACTGAACAGATCCAAACCCTCCTATTAGCAGACTGCTACAGTAAGAGTACATATCCACTACCCACTGACGTATGGTAAGGTGTAGACAATAGTACTCAAACAAAACTATCTCAAGTGTGAGATCACATAGTATATTCCATCATATTTCCACATTAAGAACAAGAACACAAATGTGCCTAACCCAATCCCCTTGGTAAAAGGGGACACTATATATCCTAGTCCTTCACCTCTTCAATAGGGGAATCTATCCATCATCCTTTGGTAAAACACTATTAACCACAACCATAATACAAACATTGATAACACAACATATCCCACATGCCCACCATCTTGTCTCTTGGAACTAGTCACTGATGACATACCCCCACACCACAATTATCATATCATCATCCATTTGGGAAAAGAACAACATTATTGTCATACTAGAATACTCATATCACCAGTAAGGGAATCCACTAGGACCCTTCAAACGTATTTAATTCCATGATCATCAATACAAACGTCCTTCATCACCCCACGATGACTCCTTAGCACTTAAAATATACTATAACCAATCCTCTAGATCCTAGTTCAATGCTTATAAGGATAGCACCCAAATTTTGTTCATACCAACCAAATACTATCCCAATATATATTTATCAAACCCCTTAAAAAAAGTAAAATAACTTATTGATGATAGTGAAGAAATATGGGGTGATATCTCAAATCTCCCTACGAAATCCCTGTATTTATCCCCTAGGGAAACCCCTAAATATGAAATCCTATTTAGTCCTTGCGGAATAATTACATATCAATCCTCATATACACCCTTAATTGGGTTTCCTTCATCATACATGAGGTGTATGGTAATCCCACCTATCCTTAACAGGTCTAAGTCACTCATTCCATCTAATATAGCCCAAAGAAAATCACCTAGGCTACCTATAAATCATCAAAATTCTTGAGATCTACACAAGGAATTTTTACAACTCAACTAGAACCTTCTCCTATTAGAAACATATTCTTTGAGGGATCTCAGTTATGCGAAGTTCTCAAAATAACGTGTTCCATGTTTTTATGGTTCATAGACATCCTATCTATTTTGCCCAAACATTTATGAATCCATAGTCATGTATAAACTTATATATGAATTTTAATTAATGGGGATCCACTTTCATATTTAATCTACAACCTAATCCCTAATCTGTACATCATTTTCTAAGCACATCGAAGACTATTCCACTGTAAATTAAACTCATGTTTCATTATATCAAGCTATAACACCCAAATAATTAAATATAATAATTTATAACTAATTAATAAAATTAAACCATGGATGAATAATTTCTGAAAAACTAAATGGGAATCCTCAAATCAATGAAGCTACATAGATGCCCTTGAGTATATCTATCTAAGACCTCATCTAACAAAGACAAGAAAAATCACCTTTATCCTCGCCCAATACTACCATGATCTGGTGGAATCAACACTAAAACACTAGATAAAATATTATAAAATATAATATTAGAGAAAGAGAACAAAATATAGAAGTAGTAATAGAAGAAAACTCTTTTAATTGCAACAGAATGACCACTGAAAAATCCTCCACTAAGGGGGATAAAACATGAGAATAAAAGGGAGTATTTGTTTGAATGGTCCTACCATGATTCCTCTTTGAGATAAAATTTAAAATATGATTAACAGTAAATTAGTTGTATTACCATGATAAAAATTAATCCATGTTCAGGAGGCAGCATGACCATGGGGGTCATTGAACAATACCTGAACACCAGAACCCTATTATGGTATGTCCCTCTTAGGTTATAGGGTGACCACCCTAAGAATATGTCCCATACGTCCACCTAATTTTTTCAAGATGTGAAACCTTTGGGTTGTTCTGTGACTACCTCTATATAGGTGACCCAACAACATTGCATCATGACCTACTTGGGTCCAGACATAATTATGCCTTACTAAGAAAGACAAATACCACATTGCATGAACACCCTTTATCCTAAGGAAAGAAACTACTTTATACCTCCCATGATGCAGTCTTGAAACTTAAAATCCTGAAACATTCATTATATTAGGTCATTGTGGAGTGACCTAGTATATCTATGAACTTTAGAAAGGCCTCATTGCCTTCCACTGATGATCACTTGAGAACATGAACCACTTAGCAAGACTCGATCCATTCCCAGAACATCACCTCAATATATTACATCTGGTAAACTTCCAATCCATGTCCCAATTCATGAATCAATACTTCCTACACAAAAATAATATTTATTTTAAAAGAAATGACTCAAAAACCCACAAGCTGTTACGAACTCCACTCTATAATGATTATCACCCAAGAGAAGTTGTGGTGGTCCCATTACCATTACTCCCAACATACCTTGTTCATGAAATCAGTATTAAAAAACCATGTTCTATAACCAAACATTGAACAAGATTCATTTACATAATTCAAAACAATAAAGAGTATTATCCCCAAAAATCCAATCCAAACACTTTTCAACATCTCCACCATGAAGAAAATGGTCATCCACACCCTTATATCCCAAGACACCACAGTACCATCATGAAATTCATCTGGAATGTTATGGATATCTATACCATAATTATTCTCTTGTATAAGTTAATTTAAAGCAATGACAAAAACCATAATAACAATCACATATTAAAAAACACTATCAATAGAACATTGACACATTCATTGTAGTTTCCTCTTCACCAAACCTAATTCTATGAAATTCATTGTCCAGTCTTTATTAGATTAACTAACCCCAAAAATTATTGGTTTCACCGATAGACATGATATCCCATAATAAAACCATGATTTCATTATCTATAGAGGAATATCATAATATTCATTCTTCAACACTGTTGTTTCAAACTAAGATTCAATGTAACTCCATGGGTGGGTCCACAACGAACCTAACCAGCCATCATTCACTCTCAATGTGTATCAATGAAACTAAAATCTAATATTCTCTTGGATCATGACTAAAAAATCTCAATTCCTATTCCATCATTCAAAATATATTTTAATCCTTATCTAAATGAAAAATATAGTATTTTCCTTGAACCAAACTAAATCATATATATTCCCATACACTAACATTCAAGGGCCTCATAGACTATCTCCGAACCAGTCTCACCACATCAATAAAATTAACAACTTAATGATAATTCCACTATGACATTATTAATTATCGGTTTCATTATATTCCCGCATACCGACCGCTTGGACTCTATAGTCCATGCTCTATCCATTAATGAAGGTCACGACTAAGTGGGATAAACCTTCTCTTACCTGAGAACTGACACAAAAATACAATCCACATCAATTTTAAGATAAATATGAATATTATACTCAAATATCCCAAAAATTCCTCCATAGTATGGGTTATTCCCTCTAATTACCAATGGTTCACTCCACACTATATGTATTCACATGCACAGATCCTCAGGCATGTTCCCAAAATGTTCTTAACACCATATGTTTTCCACTCCTCCCAAGGAATTATAACCCATATTTCTAACCCCTAAAACTATATATTCTCATCGATACCCTAGGACACCATTCCCAAAAAAAATCATCAAACACATATGTCCTAACCCCTCACATGGTTTCTCACAAATCCACACACCAATAAGCACCACACATATCTAATGCACATTTCTCTCATATATTGAGGATATTCCAAAAAATCATGTTATCCCTTACTCCCCCTATCAAAATGCCAACTGAACAACTAAAATAATCATCTCATATGCTCTTTCCCACAATCTATCTAGATCTAATCTAAAACGTATGGGTGTACTCCACCTTAAATCTTGATCACACAACATGAATCATTCTCCCACAAGTATCTTCCTATCAAACCCAGGCTCTTGAAATTAATCCATTGACCACATTCAACTTGTAGCTCAGTCCCAAAAAATTGGATCACCTCAACACTTTCTCTCTTAGGAGTCCGAGGTTTTTCACTCATGATAAGGTCAACCACATGATCACCCACTAACATATCATTAATCCTAAAGAAAAAATATTCAACACATGATCCATCTAGTCTATATTTTAATATTTTGGATACAAGTCCAAAAAATATTTATCCAACTGATAATACATCCCAAAAATAAACCATGATATTAAATCACATTTTTCTCATCCTATCTCAAGAACCCAAGGCATATCCATATGATTTTCCTTAATTTTTTAATCAGTTAAGTAGAGTTTCACAGAGAAGATAGACTAGAAAACATCATATAGGTTAATATTAAATAATTAAGTAATTGAACCCCAAAATAATAAACCCAAAGGGTTAAAAATTTGAAGAACATAATGCCTACATTAACCAGCTATGGGAGTCACTATACTAACCTTATAAGGTAAGAGCTTTGAGTAGAGTAAGTAAACACTGCATGTTAATGAAAATTTAATGCAATGAAAATTATATTATTCTAACAACAAAAAATTTTATAATTTTTGAAAAACTAAATATTGTTTTTGGAATTAAAATTCAAAAATTACCCTAGGGTGAATGCTTTTGTATTTTTACAAGTAGTTCATTTTTAGCTGAATAGTAAAATTATATCATTTTTAAAAATAATGTCACTTTTATGGAATAATAATGATGTATGATTATTTTGAATGTTTTTGAAAACTTATTTAGAAAAATATATTTATTTAATATCTATAATAATTTATTTAAAAATATTATATTGATTTTGGAAAACTAATTTGTACATTTTGAATCTATGAAATGATTTTATTTTAATAAAAAAATATATTTGTTTCTTTTATTTAATTAAGTAATCAGAATATTTTATTTTATTTTTACTTTGTTTTTATGTAATATTAATCTCATTTAGCTAAATATATTATAATTAATTCCCTAATAATTAAAATATTAATTCATTTATGTGAAAATTTATTTTTATGTGCGTATATTGTAATTTTGAAATACAATTTTTCCTAGTTTTTGAAGACTTGTGATAACATAAATTTTCACCACCTTGAGAAATTCAATATTTTGAAATGGATTTAATATTCTGTAACATATGTTTTAATTTAGGTTATAAGTTCAATTTTTTTCTTATCACATAATTAAATTACCTTTGAAAATGTTTGTCACCATGATATGGGTTAAAAGTTTTAATGATGGAGTTAAACTATGATATAAAGATTACAACATCACTAAGACTTGTATAAATGTATTTGAATGGTTGGATCTAAACCCTTACTTACTTATCTTTAATTTCATTCGATTTGGTCCCACGTGACCTCTATAAATAAATTTATATTATTCTAATTATATGAGTATTTATAAGGGTGACAATCCTCTCACATATAAAAAGATTATTTCACCCATTCAGTTTTTCACATTATTTAAGATCTTTATCATGACAAATATTTGATATAATATCTTCCCAACACCCTTATCCCTGAACAAGTATTTCTATTCTCACTATGTAAAAACCAAACACTTTCTACATTTTAATTATTTTATATATTGTTAAAGACATGGTTATTTAACAAGCTTATAAATTTCCTAGGGGTAATAAAGGTGCCCAAGTAGGATACAAAAATAGAATGTAGTTCAGTATGTAGAGGTATGTATACTATATCACATTAATGGATTTAATAAATTCATCAAATCATAAATTATTAATTTGAGGTAATGATCCCCTATCCTTGTATCATTCATGATCAAATCATAAATCAGGCTGTGAATTCATGTTGTGTGAATTTTTAAAGTGTATAAATTAATTATTTTGTGGGGGTCATAATTAAGACAATATGGGGTTTTTATCTATAAACAAAACAAATTATTTCTCCTCATATTGATATATTCCTCTAAATTGGGATTCATTATCATTTCTCTAGGAATTTGATTTTCATTTATCGTAATTAAAAGCATCATGTAGTCTATCAGTTTGACTTAGTCTCTTTTCAGTTTTTTCCAATATAATTTATAATCCCTGTGTATTTTATTTATTATACCATATTTCCAAGGTATTCTTATATTTTTCCATTTACTATTTGTTTTCATGAAATATATTATGATTTTGGATAATTTTTATTCTCATGTATATGGAAGCTAGTTGAAAAGGTTTTACTAAAAAATATCTCTATTTTTATTGGGGTGTGGGATGTTTGGAAATCTAGAAATACAATATTCCAAATTGAAAATATAATTGAATATTTTTTATCCCTCCATAACCAATTGGAATACTCTGTTGTCCATGGTTGATCATTATTCATGTAGACTGGGATTTTTTCAAAACCACATTGGGTGGGTAGACTTGATTGTGAATTTGGAGGCTAATGTGGTGACCCTTGGAGTTCCTTAGATGTTATGTGTAGCCTTTTGTGTATAAATTTTAATTATAAGGATGCAATCTAAGATTATTTACCCTTATCTAAGTGATTTTTTTATTTTTACAACTGAATTAAATTAAAACTGATAAATGGAATTCCTTTGGAAATCTCCTTGGATTAGATTTGGTGACACTATCTTCAAATTCCTTGTGGTAATCCCAATTAGAATTAATTTGATGAAACATTCTTTTAATTACATTATAATATAACCGTTGGATTCAATTTGATAGAACTAATTACAATTCCATTGGATAAATCCCCATTTGATTATATTTAATAGAACTTTTATAGAATGAAATAGGGAAATCCCCTTGGATTCGATTTCATGACACTTACTCGGAATATGATGGGGAAAACCTCCTTCAATTCAGTGTGATGAAACATTATGTAATTCTTTTGGGAGTCCCCCTTAGATTATATTTAATGAAACTTGTGTGAATGAATCAAGGAAATCCCCCTCAGATTTAGTTGGATGGAACTTACTTGTAATGCATCACTAAAATCCCCTTGGATTCAATTAACGAATCTACTTTGCAATTCCACAATGAAAATCTTATAGAATTTATATTTTCATTACTGATTTGATATTAGGGATGTGGTCCATATATATGTTTTGTATTACGTGAGTTATGATGGAAAAAGACATCAAGATTATTCTAAATAAATTATTTTTCACTTTAACATTCACCTTGGAAACTGAGGGATGATGTATCATTATTTATTTATTTATTTATTTTTCATTCTATCATTTTATTGAGAATCACAGCATGAATTGATTACTCATATTGGATATACATTAGACACCATTAGTGGTGGAATAATAATTAATTATCACACCCTAATCAGGTTATTGGATGGTACTCAATAAGACTTTATCACTACATGATCAGATATAGGAAAAAATACTATGATTGATGCGTGATTTAGACTACAAGTCTAGAGAATATGTGATCATAATAGAGATAAGTCTCATGAACATTTTTTATGGTTCTTCCTATTTTTTCATTTTTTCTTTTGGTATTTTGATATATTTAATCCTCCCAATGGGGATCATCTATTTTACAACTTTATAAATTTTAATATACAGTCAATATTGATTTAGTAGGGATTTAATATTATTTATCTAGAACATAAATATATTTATCTTTGTCTAATTATTTATCTAGATGAATTTATATGAAATTATTTTTCCCACAATTATTTTTTCACTGATATGTGGGTATAGTCTCCCCACCATACCATAATAGAAACCTGATACTAGTATATGAAAACCCACATTTGGGGATTTCTACCTAATGTAAGAACCTGACAATAAATATTACATATTATATAGTTTTTGAACTAGAATTCACATTTGAGGATATTTTCATCTTATAGTTTTATAGAATTAGGAAATAATATTACAAATTAAACCTATACATTTCATGTGTATAATTTTACAAAGTATCCATTTTAACACCAAAAAAAGCTCATTAAAATAAATAATGGTTTCTATTTATGAAATATATTCACAGTTACTTCCTTGATCTCATGCTTATCCTTAATCTCCCTTTATCCATATGAATGTTTTTAGAAGCATAGGACAAACACAAGAATATTAGTAATGGAGGTAAAAAAGAATGAAATAAAACTTGTATTCCATGGATACTTATAAACCCATTAAACAATTTCACATGTTTATACCATTAACCAATAAAACATTAGTTCTTTATCACCTCTCATGAAATAAAATTTTTCTTGTAAAATTACATTGAAAACATAAATCATAGTGTTATCTTGTGGAATAATTCCATATCACTCTTAAATATAAAATATCTCTCATGTATACATAGGGAGTATCCTTGATGGTTACCTTTTGAATAACCACTTTATTACATTCCCTTAATCTATTAGTAGAAACCCTATATGTTAACTATGTATCATTACCCAATGTATTGGGGAGATATAATTGGCTCACCAACCCTTACTTTGTCATGAAACCACCTGTACTCATTAATAATTCCCAAGAACCCTAATATAATCCTGACCCACAAATCATGCACAAAATTAAAATAACCATTCAATTTTTAAATCACTTTTCATTTTTTCAGATCCTTGCACTCATAATTGAAAACACATTATTTGAGAAAATAATTAAAAACATGTAATAAAAGATTCAATAAATTAAAGATACATTAGAGATATAAATTTCTTTATTGTGTATATATTAAGATATCATTACTTTTCACTGAAGTAAACGTATTTTAAAGAGTAACACTAAAAGATGTTTTTAAAGGAATGTCTGTTATAAATATCATATAATGGAAGTGAACATTAACCAAATGAATTTATAATGTGTATCCACATTAAATACATATAAAATATGTTGAAATAAATCCTATGATATTAAAATAAATTTTCAAACATAATAGTTTCATTTCATAATCAATGATGTAGAAATTTAACCCAATGAATGTAAACTGAGTTATGAAATCCCTTACTACATTATAATCAGTACAATCGAATTCGACATGAATGAAAAAAAATATTTAAAACATAAAAAATAACGAGAATAAATATATTAATTATATAAAATGAAAATGGTGAATTATATACACCTTAGAAAACAATATTGGTTTATATCATCAAAATAATACCTCAACGAAAGAAAATTGAGACTAAGTCCCTTATATTGAGTCCAACTCACCAAGTATAATCATTATCTTCATTAATATTAATCACAGGATAATTATTTACTTCCCTGAGAACCTTTAAAAATATTATTATTCCTTTAATATCACTTATTATCATTTTATTTCAATTACATAATTAGTTAAATTTATGTCAGATGTTTTGATGATATTCATTACTTCAGTTTTGAATGTCTTTGGTAAGATATAAATAGTCAAAGTGGTCATTAGTCCATCATATAAAAAAGATAAATATTAATTTATTATTACATAATGATTAAAATATAATTAAAATCATATTAATAACTTAAACATACTTATATATATCATCAATATGATGTGGGGATGAAAAATGAATAAAATGTTTTTGTTGAAGAGACAGCTCACACATACGAATGAATGACATTACAATTTTTATGTACTATTAATGGAAAAAATTTATAAGATATAACATTATTATTCAATGATAAATATGTACCTAATATCATATACAAACATTAATTTCATCGATTTACCCTATTATAATATATGGTTTTGGAAAATGAACTATATCAATTCGTTAGATGGTAGTCCACCATAAACAGAAACAGTTAATTATTTTCCCATTTGATAGAAGTGGATAGGGATTTATGAAGTCATATTGGATTAAAAAAATATCATTATATTTAGTGTACTATAGTTATTATTTCATCCTATTTTAATGAAACTGATGGAATTGGAAGAATGAAAAAAACATAAATACCTGATTAAAATTGATACCTTTTCATTCAATAATATCCTTTTCTTAACCCATTAATATCACATCCCGAACCCAGGAGTGTAGAGAAACTGTAATATTTTATAACATGGGAATGATTATAAGACATCAAATCCCGAAATACCAATCAATTTTTCAGTTTGGGTAAATAGATTACATAAATAATCCCTTCATTACATTTCATAATATAATATGCAACACAGATAATTCTTATAGAAGGCCATTATTCTCTGAGATTAAACCTACATATCAATAGTAAAAAAATTCTTTGAATCATTTGAAAATTAAAAATATGAAAGGGTGAGGTCAAATGCTTATTAAGGGTAAACAGTATGACATGAGCATTCATAAATAAGAATAATCTTTTACGGAAAGGCTTAAAACTCAAACACAAGGCTTTTAAAAATAATCTTAAACATAATATGGATATTGTAAATCAAATAAAGTCATTTAAACATTAACATGGATATTATACTAGTAGAATAATCACATGTAATATAAATAACTAATTTCATAATGAGGGACAAAATAATGTCAAACATCATAACCATATTGTCAAGGCATCGTACCAAGATCATACATAAACAAGTAAAAACCCAAAATAGTTTGTCTCATGAGACCTACCAATGAATCGAGGCGATATAGAGGGCCCCACCTATCAGTTACAATGTCTAATGCTTTCCTTATATGAAAATGGTGAAACATAACCAACATAATTTTTTTTATTAAAACAACCATACAAAATTTTAATACTTCGACCATAAACTATGAGAGTAATATAAATAGAAAAAACACAATAAAACTCAAAATAAACAATTCAATATATATTAAATTATATCATAAGATATAAACCTCAATAATGTATGAGATAAAACAATGAATTCAGACATAGATGAAAATACACTAATAAAATAACTAAAAATATCTACAGGAAAATACCTCATTTTCTTTGAAATAACTTATTGAAAATCCAAAAATATATAATGGAATGCATTTAAAGAGAAATTTTTTAGTCAAAGATACCCCTAACAATTTGAATCTTTTTTAAGGAATAAAAATTTTAAAATAATTATGTTTATAAAAATAAATAATTAAACCAATTTTGAAAATAAGGACATTAATGAAAAATATTTTGAAGAAGAAATACATAAAACATTTGAATGATATTTTAATTAAATATTATATTAAATAAAACCTTAAAATGATTCATTTTGTAATTATTTTTAAGAAACATAGAAATCAGTGATAAATAGGTCCCAGTAAATAATTACGTATAAAAAATCATGGCTAATAATGAGATTGTGCAATTATCCCTTTCCACTTTGATCATTTAAATAAAAAAAGATTTCATAAAATTAATATTTAAATACCATGATGATAAATATATTAATGATATGAAATATAATTAGGGTAGTACATACACCACCCAAAATAAAGAGGGGGTAAACATGTCTTATATCTCTCGAAAAATAATGGTGAGATATAATTTCCTTACCTTAGGTATGATACTCTCCATAAATGTCCATAACTCTTATATAATGGTTTTAATAATATTATTAACTTTTACCATAATCATAATAATATATATTATATAATATATGATACATTTATGCCTTTATATTACCAGTTTAGTAATAATTTCCAAGTTAAAACAACATTTTCTATAATAATTGCTTTATATATCATACATGTTTTGACTTGTCAATAGTGATCATATAAGTTAGATCCAGATTTACTTACTTCAAGGATGTAAATAATTATTTATATATCATATATATTCACTATATTAGTATATATAATAGATAGCTAAATTATTGAGACACATCGTTCATGGAAACAATAGGTCATACGTACGTATGAACGTTGTTTCTGTTTTCATATTGTATTGAATTGAAGAATGTAAGTGGAACACACCAATATATATATATATATCTTACTCAAGTAGCATATTTATGTCATTTATTTCATATTTATTCTATATATACATTTTTGTAATCATCATATATTGGCAGTAATGGAGGACTAATCTAATTGCGTGGTGGAGATGATAAGTCGTACGTACGCAAGAGCCATGGTATCATTCCATTAATGGTTAAATATTGAGGAATATTTAGGAATATTTACTATAAATAATAATTATCATTTCATAATAATTATTTATATCCATTATATTCATCATTATACTTATCCAAGTATAGAAGTAACGAATAAAAAATTAAATCATGGTGCGGAGACAATAAACCATACGTATGGATGCATGGTGAATTTTCCATTTGTAGGATGGATGAAATGAGGAATATGGTTATACCTTAACAATAATAAAATTTTCATATATACATGATTCTTTAGTTATTACTTTGGTATTAGAACTACATAGTTGAAGTAAGTATAAGAAGAAAATAACATTCGAAGTGTTGATAAAACATTTACCTCATCTTTAGAAATCTCTTTTTGATTTTCACAAAAATAATACATAGGTTGGATTTATTCCAAAATAATGTAATATTGGATGAATTTTTGGATGTGGGGAGTATAAATATGAAGGTTTTTTCAGATCCAAATTGATTTAGTGGTGTGAATAATAGAGCAGGAGAGGTGCACTTTTATAATAGAGGGGAGATGTACTTTTGGAAACTCCCAAACTATTTATTTAACATAATTTTTTTCAATTTTAAATACCTCTAAAGTGAGTTATTTCAAGTATAAATTCAGGATGGGTAGAGATCATCTCAACCAATAATTTTTATCAATGTTTAGTTCAAAAAATTATCTTTCTCTTTTTGACATAACCCTTTATGTTACAAATTAACTCTTATTATCTCTACTTGTTTTTTTATTCTATCGAGTTAATATAGTTATTATAAAATGCCAAAAAAAATATTTATATTTTTTTGAGATATATTTAATTCCATTAAAAATTTTTTACCAATACCTAGATTTTATGAAATTAATACCATTTAATAAAGTAGTATTAATGATAAAATCTCATTAATGTCAATTTTGAAACTATTTATTAGATGGTTTTTTAAAGTTACAACAACTTGATTACTTATAAATAACTACATTAAATCATACATAACATGTCAATTGAATTTAAAAAATTAATTGATGGCATCAAATATTTCAAATTATATTTATTAAATTATTATTAATATCATTTAATTGATTCCTTTTTTAAAAATTCAATTTGTGCATCATCATTGTATCACCATTTTATTTAATTATATATTTCATAAATTTAAAAATAAATTACCATTATTTATATAAATATTTAATATTTCTAAATTATATTTATAGTAAACCTTATCACTTAAGTGTCCTCATATGAAAAATGATATAGTAATTAAAATTCGAATATTAGATTTTTAACTATTCTTTTAATAAATTATAAGAAATGTCATAATCAAAAAAAAAGTTACATTAATAGGATATTATTTTATACAGAAGGTTTATTTTGGGAAGATAAAAACTTATCATATGAAATTAGGACAATTTTTTGGGCAATTTTAAGCTATTATAATATTATTTTTACATTTAATTGCCTTATTTACCATTACCTATGGAAAATAAAATTCAAAAATTACTATTCAAAAAAATTATTTTGTACCTATTAGACATTATTTTTCAAACTGATTACAATCATGTATTTCTATTTTTCATATTTCCATTTACATAATTGGTAAAATTAATTTTAATGCTAATACCACAAATGTGGCTAGAAGGTGGGTAAAAGAGATGTTCAAAAGTTCAATAACTTTTAATATCTAATTCTATTATGAAAAATATTATAAATACCTAAATTTGATTAATATATGTATTATTCAAATAGTATGACTTTAAAATAAATTATAGTAAAATAATTATTTAAATCAGAATGTCAGTTTTAAATAACAATGCATTATTATTCACTATTCATCAAAAATTGAAGCCATTCAGAAAAATAAAAAATATTCACCCTAAAATAATTTTGATATTCAAAATAAAAAAATGAAGTATATTTTGAAAACTGACATTTATTAACATCCTAATGTGGTTAATAATATTCATAAAAAAATTTAACAGAATGTTTTAAAAGTCATGGTGCACTGGATCTTAGTGTAGCGTGTATCAAAAGTTATTTAATTTATTTAAAATGAAACATACCATAATATAATTTGGTGTGACATTCTCCGCACCTTAATTAAATTGTGTCAAAATTATAAATTTATCCCAGCAATCAAGAGATTAATATTTTGAAATACCATTGTTTGAGAACCGACATCATAAACATGGTTAATCAAAAATAATCTTCATAAGTATGAATATCAAAATTTTATGATAAAAAATTAGTTTTTTGAATAGGGGAACATTATTGTAAATTAGATATACATACATGGGGGAAAACGTAAATATTTACAGTGAGTCATTTCGGTCATCAATCACAAACAAATTATTGATCAATAAAAAAATGAGGGTCTCAAAGCCATAAATACATGAAGTTTTAAAATTCCATTGGTTCCACAAAAAATTATCTTATTTTTTCTTTTATTAAGATTGAGGAATGAATTTAATCTATAAGAATGTATGGAAATATAATTACATGATATGTTTCTATAAACACAATCTTATCCATTAATGAAAACCCACATCGGAAAAAGGGTTAGTGGGACCTAAATTTTAATATAAAGAATGATTAGAACAAAGGTCACTAGATATAATACATACTTGGGTTCCATTTAAGAAAACATGGAAATTATAGAAAATTTTACAATAATGTTTTGATGGAAAGTGATTGAGAACATGATTAGGATAATGTAAACAATCATAATGCTATAAATCTTTGATGATCTAAGAGACCATTTGATACATTATAAATTAATGTACTTGGATTTTTTTTGGGTCTTATGGTGTTTTCCCAAGAGTTAAATAATTAATTTACTTCATTGATTTATAAAACAATGAAACATACTTACTTACATAATAGGTAGTGATTCCTCCATTAATTAATTTCCACTACCTAATCATCTTTTTCTAAAAAATATGAATGGTCTAGATAAATTTTTCAGAGTTCAGGAACTAAATTCTACTTCAAGAGAATTAAAAAATATATTAAATATATTTTTATAAAAACATTAGTCCTTAACCAACCCAAAATTTAAATACCAGATAAATGAGTTAACAAAAAGAATATCACAAATTTTTATAGTAAAACCCTAAATTTCAATATATATCATTCAACAAATAACAATCCTTCCTCAAAAATATTCTACACTAAGAGTAAAATTCAATATTCATATATATTCGATCATATAATATTCCAATAAATCACTCTTAATGTCTCATACCAAATTTAATTATCCAAATATCATTAAATTCAAGTTCAGATAACCATATCATAAATAAATTAAATCACTATTTTTCAAAAATAAAATCATATTTGAGTCCAATATATAATTCAACACTTATTCAGTAAAATATTACATTTACATTAATTATATAGGATTCCCAAAATAGAAAATTTCTTCTTGGATAACATTATTTAGTTAATAATACCCAAATAATTTTCCAATCCTAAAGATATCTATTGTTTTAAACACATTTACTTAAAATGGAAATAAAAGTTTTCTCTATGAAAAATGATATATAGACCCGGACATCACATAGTCTAGTAGTAGGCATTGCACACATGTATCCCTTTAGTTGTGGGTTCAAGACACATGGATTTCCCATATGCGAAGGGTTTTCACCATGCCTACGGGTTGTTCGTTTTCTAAAACCATATTAACATAACATGCAAAATAAAAATTATGACCATTTTTTTAAATTAGGCTAATCATTAAATAATCTTTTCATTGTGGTTTTTAATACATCATCAATATATAAACAAATAATCCCTTTATTTCAGAAAAGGTCCTTCTTTACCTAGAGGTTGTCCTATAAAATAGAGCATTGAATCTACTAATGCCTAAATTCCTTACATATACAAAAAATAACAATAAATGGATTCTTAGGATCATTCTCATTTCCTTCCATCATAATCCTCATTTTTTCACAAGAACTATTTCATTTATATCCTTCTTTCCCACAAATAAATTATCCATTTATTCCATTGAGACACTTTCCTTGCTGTATCCTTTGACATTTCTTGCATGATGGAAATTTATCTTTCTTTTCTCCATGGTCTCTCCCACTATACCTCTTAGCATGATCTACCTTTCTCTTGTTTAGTAAATTCAAAAATCGATCATGTTATGTGTTTCATATCATATTTTTGAAAATTGTGTTATGAATGAACACAATATCGTTAACTCCTATCAACAATCCAATTGGATTCACATCAATACCACCTTTTTCACCTTTCCGATCATGTTCAATGTAAATATAGGCCCTTGGCATTCCATTCATTAAAAAAATAGAAAGCATAGTGTGAGTAAAAATAGTCATAAAATCATTTACAGAATATATTGACACCATATTTTCAATATAAAACAACTTATGGTTAACCAAGGTTAATCATTTGCATCTTATATTAAAATAAATCAAATTAGTTTTTAAATAAAATGTGATTTATCCAAAGAATATCCCCCAGGAGTGTCAAACCTGGTGTGCAGTATGACATGATGTCTTACACCAGGTTACCCCAAGTCTGGCATGAGACACATTGTCATATTTTTCACCCCTAGGTACATCAATGTCATAAATATGTCCACATGTATTATACAAGTAGGAAATAATTATCTAGGAATACCCACATAATCTCTACATTAACGAAATTATAATATGTTCTTATTTACATATCCTTAAAGTCTCTATTAGTGTTATGTTCCCAAATCTATGTTTTCTAAATCATGTTTCCAAGGTTTCTACTCAACCTAATTTGATACAAACTATAATACCCCAACATGAAGAGCCTAGAGCCGCATTATTATTTTATCACATTCGAATGATCATAATAAATGAAATACCGAAAAAACCGATCAATATAGTAGTTTTGGAAAAGAGATTACACAAATAATCCTTTCACTATAATTCAAAATATAATATAAAACATAGTAAATTATTTCATAATGTCATTATTCTTTTAGATTAACCCTACATATAAATCATAAAACACATTTTGGCATCCTTGGAATATAAAACATAAGAAATGGGTGAGCTCAGATGCTCTGTATGGGTAAACAGTACAACACAAGCTTTCATAAATAAGAATAAAATTTTATAGAAATGTATAAAACTAAATCACAAGCCTTTTAAAAATAATATTCTGAATAATAATTCATGAATAAATCAAATTATTCCATTTAAACATTCACATGGATATTATACTAGCTGAATAATCACATGTAATATCAACAACTGATCTCATAATGAGGGAATTGATAATATAAGATGTAACACCTGAGACTTTTATAAGAAATATTTTGTTTTTATATAAATCAACAAAGGAATCTTTCACTACACACAAGACTATCTTGGCTTGCTTTACACTCAACCACAGCCTTCCTCGATAGCTTTCATCGTACGCAATACCAAGTTTCACTAAACAACTATATGCTATTAAAATATTATTAAAACTAGGCATTATGAATATTAATAACCACATTTTGAAATTTTGTAAACTTTATTTTTCAAAATGGACTTTGTTTTTGGATTTGTAATATCGAAATTAGCCTAGGGTGAAATTTTGGTATTTTTCTGAAAACTTTCAATTTTTTATGAATAGTGAAAACACAGGGTTACTATTTAATAACCGACTTTTTATTTAAATAATTATTTATTTTAATTAAATTTATTTTAGGTCAAAATTGATACATAATACCTAAATAAGTTCAATACAATTCATTGGAGTCATTTTATAATAATTTTAGATATATAAAAATGTTATTTAACTTTTCACCGTCTTTTACCCACCTCCTAAGAGAATTTCCAAATTTACATCAAATGTAATTTTACCACTTCTATGAGTGTAATTTCAAAAATCCAAGAGATATGGTTGATATCATTATGTAAAATTTGGTTCAATGAGATGAAAATAATTTTTGGTGAATAGTAACTATTTACTTTTTTTTACCACGGTTAAAAGTAAATAGGGTAATTAAGGGTAAAAATGTTATTATTATTACCCTAACACATGTCCTAATTCTGTTCGATAAGTTTAATTTGACTAAAAACAACCTTAGGAATAAAATATGACAATTTAGGCCCACATGGATTAGATTTGGACATTTATTATTAATTTATTTAAAGAATAGTTAAAATAGTTAAAATCAAAGTTTAATAACTAATGCATTTTTAATATTGGGTTATACATAATATAAATTCGACTAAAAATATTCATTAGAAACCTAAAAATATTTCCTACATAATGGTATTTTATATTTAATTTTTAGACTTAAAATAATTTAATATATTTATGACACAATGATGATGCAATAATATTGACATAATTGATGTTATAAATACCCAAATAAATGTAATTTGAAACTTTTTATGAATTCCAATAATTTTCTATGTTAATATGACATGTTAGTATTGATTTAATTAATTTTTTTCGAAATAATCATTCTTTTATGATTTTCACAAAAATAAATTACCAAATTGTGTCAAAATTGGCATAAAATTGTTTTTAAAACAAATATTATATTATTAATTGTTATTATATTACTAAAAATCTTAGGATCGGCCAAGATACTTATATCATGATAGGTGTATCATTAATGGACCACTTGGGGGTCTCTTGGATGTATATGGTATGTTTATTAACTATATAATATAAAAATAAAAAGTGACATGGTAAATGTCAATCTAATTAAATAAGAGTTAAAACTAAAAGATAAGGTTAATATAATGACCTAAACCTGTCTAAATTCTATTGGATGAGAGTATTTCGACCCATCCCTGCCTTATCTTCGAAATAAATCAATTTGGATCTATTTAAAACCGAATATGGCTTTATAATAAAATAATATTTTTTGTTTTTCCAATGGTACCCCTCTCCTCCCTTATAAAAGGGCACCTCCTCCCTCTATTCCTCACACCACATTGAGCCTTCAATCTCGCCAAACCCCTTCCAATTTCTCCTCTCCACTTCCCTAGAAACATCATAGAGGTCCTGGTCGTATTCAAAAACCAATTTTAGTGCCCTAAAAGGAGGTCTCAAAGAAGCGTTTCAAAGAAGAGGTAATGTCCGTTACCGATTCTTTCAACTTTTTTTCTTCTTCCACTTCTTATTCATTAGTTGTTTCATTATGAATTAATAAAATCAGTATCACTCATATACTGATATGTTATTATAAGTATGAAACAACCCTATTTCACCATCTATCCATCCAACCTAAAATGAAATCACCGCGCGTGCGTACGTACAGATTACCGTCTCCACGTCGTGGTGTAATCTATTTTCCACCACCACCTTAATTGGATGCGTATAATGGAGTGAAGAATGAATATATATGATTATTTTAAAGTGATATTGATTCTAAAATAGTATACATACACACCAATACAATTCCACGATCATGGGAACGATATCATCGCTCGTGCGTACGTACGGAATACCGTCTCCACGATGTGATGCGACTCGGTCTACATTATTTTCATTTCATAATGATTAAATAAATGAATTGAGTGAATAAATATGATATATATTACAATAATACCATTCTGGAAATGAGGTATCTGTAACCTAAAAAGAAGAATAAGAATTTATTCGACAAAACACACATAAGAACAAAAAGTAATAAACACCCGAATAACAAGTAGAAATGAAATATTACTAATAAAAAGCTAAGAATATGACCATATATGATATCATAACAATGAGTATGATTCTGGAATAAGTCAATTACATTAGTTAAATCATTATACTGGAGGTCCGGACACTTACGAAGCAAATCGGACCTAAGGTAAGGGAAAATCTCGTAATCTCAATTTTTATCCGAGATTGTTTATACTTCAGAATTTATTGGGGAATATTTATCATCCACATAAATATTTGCTCAATATGTAATATTTATATCCTTATAAAATAGTTTATATCGAATTTTATCCTTCGGTGAGTTTTTAGTAAAAGATATGAATGGAATCTTTTGTCATTTTTCGTATGAGGTACTTTTTGACTTTTCTGAGAAAAGTACGAGAAGAATGTTTTTTTAATCTTATACTGCATGAATGGATTTTTAAAAAAATTATTTCCAAGAAGATTCCTTTACATGTTTTCAAGTTTATTTTTAATCAACTACTTTTAGTTTAAAATTGTATGACATATTAAGAAAGGAAAAAATTTATTGAAGTAGAAAGGATATTTTCCTCAAGAATGGAGTTCAAGTGTTTTATAAAAATTATTTTCCATCGAAGATAATATAGGGTTCTATTTTTATCCCTATTTTTACATTTATTTGATTATGTTATGATGGAATTATTTTTATGATGTCCTTTTATCTTATATGGATATGTTATGATGGCATGATGTTTAAGATTCCCATTTTTATTACATGGGTTATGCAATGATGTATGATTTATAAATTTGTGGAACACATAAGACTGGTATCATTAAGAGATGGCTGGGAACTATATCTCCCTCCATTGCATTTTTTTAATGATTTTATATCTCATGAGATAGGCATGGTTGGAACGGCAGGTTAAACCGGTTCAGTGAAACAAGACTGAAACGAGGAATGAACTTGGTTCAGAAATGGACTTTGTCCACTATGATAGTCTTGGAAATGAGTCTTGACTAATAAGAAATGATTCTATATGATTATGTGTGTATGCCACAAAGCTTCATGTTTTATTATATGATTATTGTGATAATATTTCACTACAATGATTTATCCCATGTTATGAAATTATGATCTCTTTTGCAGGGTAAGATTTCCAAAATGTTATGTTCTTATGAATATGATGTGATTGATATTTCTTTTTTTACCCTTACTGAGCATTTGAGCTCACCCTTTTGTATGTTTTCTTTCCCCAGGTCAGGATGACGGTTATTAAGTAAGATATATCAAAAGGGACTATAGATATGATGAAATAAATGGGAGACAGTGTAGATGCTTCATGAACCAGTTGTTTATGATTCCCAGTTTCTAAAGACACTATACCTATACATTGCTTTCATTGTTTTTTTATATGTTGTAATAAGTGTACTTCAATTTTGAAGTACTAAAAATGTATGTAAAGTATGGGTCATTATAGTTGGTATTAGAGGAAAGGTATAGTAAACCTTTGGAAACTAGGATGTGAAAGCCTTAGTAAGAATCATAAGGATAAGTCTAAGCATAGAACACAATCTTAGTGTTTTAGAAATGGCCACGAATAACCTAAGATAATACCTTAAGTGTGAAATTTTATTCTTGACTATGTGGTTTTTCTATAATAATTAGTGTTGCTCACAATATTCTTCTTGGTTTTAGTCAATGGCTAGAACCCGAAGGAACCGTGTTAATGCGGAATGCGATGGGAAATGTAATGATTGTCCCCCTGAGCAACCAAACGTTATGGGAGCTGAAATGAAAAATCTTGTAACCTTGCTCACACAACTTTCTCAAGCTATGAATCATGCAGGACATCCAAATTAGCAAAGGAAGGAGCAACATTCTGTCGAATCCTTCATAAGGCAGCGTCCACCTTCATTCAGCGGGTCTTTTGATCCATTAGTGGATGAACAATGGATCAGTACCACTGAAAAGATATTTTCAGTTCTTCAATGTTCTGATCATGAAAAATTTATCTTAGCAATGTATCGTTTGGAAGGAGATGTTGATCAATGGTGGAATCATATTAAGAATATGAGGCAAAGGGTTGAAATTGAGTCCATGGAATGGGACGATTCCAAGAAATTATTTTTCAATATGTACATCACTTGTATTCTTCGAACAAAGATGGTGATGTAGTTTCTTGAACTAAAGAAAAAGGATGATGAATCTGTTGGTACCTATAAAGCAAATTTTACAAGACTTTCAAGTTATGCTTCTCGTATTATTATCCAACCTGAGAGTAAGATCGATCGATTCTTTAGTTTCTTACAACCAAGTCTTCGAAGGGCCTTATCCATAAGGGACTTCAATAGGTACAAGGAAATCGTTCGATGTGCTCTCAAAGTTGAGATGGAGATTGGAGTAACCGAATAGTCATATGGGTTTAATAAGAAGAGTAAAATGGAATTCAAAGGAAAATCTAAAGAGCACGCTGAAAATAAGATGTGCTTTCCCTTATGCTCAAAGTGTGGAAAGAAACATGGAGGGAGTTGTCTTAAAGGGACAAGTAAATGTTTCAAAAGTGGAAAGGAAGGTCATTGGGCATTTGAATGCCACAATGATGGGAAGAAGATGTCTAATGATGCAAACAAAGGGAGGGATACACATAATGAACCTACTAAACATCAATGTTACAAGTGTAAGGAAATGGGGCATTATGCCAATCAATGCCCAAATCCAAGGGTTGATGATGATGGTCGACGTCAAACTCTTAAGGCTAAAGACAATGGAAAGTCACATGAAATTTATATCAGCGATGTGGAGTATGATAACGATGTGGTAAAAGGTGCACTTACCATCCACTATAAAGTAGCAAATGTTTTAATTGATTCTGGATCCACCCACTCTTTTATTTCTGAAGAATTGTCTAAGGGTATCACTGTATTACCTCAATAATTAGATTTTGAGTTAGTTGTGACAACCACTAATGGCACAATAGTCGGATCAAAAGTTTATAATTATTCTCCGATTGAAGTTTGTGGGAAAGTGCTTCCGGCAAATCTTGTGATCCTACCTATAGTGGATTTTGATGTGATTCTTGGCATGGATTGGCTTTCTCTATATGGAGCTCATATCAATTTCCATAGAATGGAAGTCACATTTCTTATTCCAAATCAATCTTTGATCGTCTATCGATGCAAAGATGAACATATACTTCTGATGGAAATTTCTTCCATCTTATGGGTCTTGATTCCACTAAATGAAGGTTATTTATCTCAAATGGTTGGTGAGAAACTCATGATTAAGAATATTCCCATTGTACGGGAGTTTGATGATGTCTTTCCAGATGAATTTCCAGGTCTTCCACCAAATCGTGAAGTTGAGTTTTCAATAGAACTCGTACCAGGTGCTTTACCTATTTCGAAGACACCTTACAGAATGGCCCCAATTAGTTGCAGAAATTGAAGAAGCAACTCCAAGATTGATCTTCGTTTAGGGTATCATCAATTAAGGGTAAAAAGGGAAGATATACCAAAGACAGATTTCAGTACAAGGTATGGACACTATGAATTTATAGTGATGCCATTTGGTCTTACTAATGCCCCTACTATATTCATGGATCTGATGAATAGAGTCTTTAGTGACTATCTTGATCAGTTTTTGGTAGTCTTTATTGATGATATTCTTGTACATTCAAAGAGCAAGGAAGAACATGAAGATCACTTGAGAATTATATAGAAAACCCTTAGAAAGGAGAATATTTATGCCAAATTTACCAAGTGTGAATTCTGGCTTCAAAAAGTTGCATTTTTGGGTCACATAATTCAAAAAGAGGGGATATCTGTGGATCTAGCAAAAATAGAGGTTATCTAAAGATGGTGGAGACCAACAACAGTAAATGAGATCCGATGTTTTCTTGGTTTGGCTGGATATTATCGATGTTTTGTGAATGATTTTTCACGATTATTTAATCCACTCACCAGGTTGACACGGAAAGGAGTTAAGTTTGTTTGGACGGAGGAATGTGGAAGATAATTTCAAGGAGTTGAAAAGAAGGTTATCCAGTGTACCTGTGCTCACACTGCCTTGTAGTGGAGAAAGGTTTGTGATCTACAGTGATGAATCCAAGAATGGATTGGGGTGTCTTCTTATGAAAAATTATATGGTGATAGTTTATGCCTCACGACAGTTGAAAATCCATGAGCAAAATTACCCAACTCATGATTTGGAGTTAGCAGCGGTAATCTTTGCATTAAAGATTTGGAGGAATTATCTTTATGGAGAAAGGTGTGACATTTATACTGATCATAAATTTTTAAAGAATATTTTCACATAGAAGGAGCTGAATATGTGCCAAAGAAGATGGTTGGAGCTGATTAAGGATTACGACTGCTCAATTCATTACCACCCTGGGAAACCAAAGAAGGTGGCAGATGCATTAAGTCGACAATACCATGCCAGTTTATCCATGATGAGGATCACAAAAGATCCAATATTGATGGATTTACAAAGGATGGATCTTGGAATTATAATGAAAGTGGAAAATTCGTATCTTTCTCAAATGAATGTTCAACCATCTATGCATGTTATGATTAAAGAGGCACAGAAAGAAGATGTAGAGTTACAAAAGAAGGTGAGGAATGTTCCTGAATTCAACCTTGATTGTGATGGGATAATAAAGTTCAGGAATCTGGTTTTTGTTCCTCCCATCCCCGAATTAAAGAAGGAGCTGCTGGATGAGGCTCATAGTTCTTCATTCTCTACTTATCCTGGAAGCATGAAGATGTATAGGGACCTCAAATAGTACTTCTGGTGGGATGGCATGAAGAGAGATGTTGCTGAATATGTCTCTCGATGCTTGGTTTGTTAGCAAGTTAAACCTGAGAGACAGAAGTCTAAGGAGATGTTACAACCATTACCCATACCAAAATGGAAATGGGAAAACATCACTATGGACTTTGTCACAGGACTTCCTAAAACATCCGAAGGCAATAATGCTATCTGGGACATAGTTGAACATCTTACAAAGTCTGCACACTTCATTGCTATTAGAGACGATTTCTCTCTGGATCAGCTTGCCAGGATATATTTAAAAAAAGTGGTAAGATTGCATGGAGTACCACTTTCTATTATATCTGATCGGGATCCTAGGTTTACCTCAATGCTCTGGAAAAGTCTTCAGCATACTCTGGATACAGAGATTAGTTTCAGCACTGATTATCATTCTTAGACAGACGGTTAGTCTGAGAGGACGATTCAAACTTAGGAAGATATTTTGAGAACTTGCTCTATGGATTTCAAATGTGGTTGGGATCAACACCTACCTTTGGTGGAATTTTCTTATAATAATAGCTTTCACTCCAGTATTCAGATGTCTCCTTATGAAGCTCTCTATGGAATGAAATGCTCGACTCCAACTTGCTGGGATGCAATTGGGGAAAGAAAGCTATTAGGACCTGATCTTGTTGATGAGATGGCAGAAAAGGTCCGATATATTCAACAACACATAAGAGCAGCTCAGAGTCGAAAAAAAAGTTATGCCGACAACCGAATAAAAGACTTAGAGTTTGAAGTGGGTGATAATGTGTTCTTACGAATATCTCCTTGGAAGAGAGTAATGAGATTTGGAAAAGAAGGGAATGCTGAGCCCTAGATATATTGGTCCTTTCAAAATAATGGATCATGTTGGGAAGGTAGCTTACCGATTGGAACTTCCACTGAATCTCTCTAAATTTCTTGATGTGTTCCATGTATCTCTCCTGATAATGTGCATACCTGATCCTTCACATGTACTCAGCTCAGTAGTTGTACCACTGGAACAAGATCTTTCTTATGAAGAAGAGCAGATAGAGATTCTCGATCGTAGTTAAAATTTCCTACGGAACAAGACCACTCACTTGGTGAAAGTTTTATGGAGGAACCGCCAATTAGAAAAAGCTACATGGGAGCTTGAGGATATGATGAGGGAGAGGTATCCTCATCTGTTTGTTACAAAGTGATGAATTTCGAGGGCGAAATTCATTTTAAGGGGGGTAGAATGTAACACCTGAGACTTTTATAAGTAATATTATGTTTTTATATAAATCATCAAAGGAATCATTCACTACACACAATACTAGCTGGACTTTCTTTACACGCAACCGTAGCCTTCCTTGATAGCTTGCGTCGTACGTAATACTGAGTTTCACTAAACAACGATATGCTATTAAAATATTATTAAAACTAGCCATTATGAATAGTAATAACCACTTTTTGTAATTTTGTAAATTTTATTTTTTAAAATGGACTTCGTTTTTTGATTCGGAATATCGAAATTAGCCTAGGGTGAAATTTTGGTATTTTTCTGAAATCTTTCAATTTTTGATGAATAGTGAAAACACTAGGTTACTATTTAAAAACCGACTTTTTATTTCAATAATTATTTATTTTAATTAAATTTATTTTAGGTCAGAATTGATACATAATACCAATATATGTTCAATTCAATTCATTGGAGTCATTTTATAATCATTTTAGATATATAAAAATTTTATTGAAATTTTCACCGTCTTTTACCCACCTCCTAGGAGAATTTGCAAATTTACATAAAACTTAATTTTACCACATCTGTTAGTGGAATTTCAAAAATCCGAGAGAAAGGGCTGATGTCAGTAAGTAAAATGTGGTTCAATGAGATGAAAATAATTTTTGGTGAATAGTAACTTTTTTTTACCACGGTTAAAAGTAAATAGGGTAATTAAGGGTAAAAATGTTATTATTATTATCCTAACACACGTCCTAATTCTATTGGATAATTGTAATTCGACGAAAAAAAACCTTAGGAATAAAATATGACCATTTAGGCCTATGTGGATTAGATTAGGACATTTATTATTAATTTATTTAAAGAAGGGTTAAAATAGTTAAAATCAAAGTTTAATAACTAAAGAATTTTTAATATAGGGTTATACATAATCTAAATTCGACTATAAATATTAATTAGAAAGCTAAAATGATTTCCTACATAATGGTATTTTATTTGTAATTTTTAGACTTAAAATAATTTAATTTATTTATGACACAATGATGATGCAGTAATATTGACATAATTGATGTTATAAATACCAAAATAAATGTAATTTGAGACTTTTTATGAATTAAAATAATTTTCTATGTTAATATGACATGTTATTATTGATTTAATTAATTTTTTTCGAACTAATCATTTTGTTATGATTTTCACAAAAATCAATTACCAAATAGTGTCAAAATTGACATAATTTTTTTTAAACAAATATTATATTATTAATTGTTATTATATTCCTAAAAATATATGGTTCGGCCAAGATACTTATATCATGATAGGTGTATCATTAATGGACCACTTGGGGGTCACTTGGATATATATGGTAAGTTTATTAACTATATAATATAAAAATACAAATTGACATGGTAAATGTCAATCTAATTAACTAAGAGTTAAAACTAAAAGATAAGGTTAATATAATGACCTAAACATGTCTAAATTATATTTTATGAGAGGATTTCTACCTATCCCCACCTTATCTTTGAAATAAATCAATTTGGAGCTATTTAAAACTGAATATGGATTTATAATAAAATAATATTATTAGTTTTTCCAAAGGTGCCCCTCTCCTCCATTATAAAAGGCCACCTCCTCCCTCTCTTCCTCACACCACATTGAGCCTTCATACTCAGCCAACCCCTGCCAATTTCTCCTCTCCACTTCCCTAGAAACATCCTAGAGGTACTGGTCTTCTTCAAAGACCAATTTAGTGCCCTAAAAGGAGGTCTCAAAGAAGTGCTTCAAAGAAGAGGTAATGGCCGTTACTGATTCTTTCAACTTTATTTCTTCTTCCACTTCTTCTTCTTTAGTTGTTTCATTATGAATTAACAACATCAGTATCACTCATATACTGATATTTTATTATAATTATGAAAAAACCCTATTTCACCATCCATCCATCCTATGGAAAACGAAATCACCGTGCGTGCGTACGTACGGAATAATGTCTCAATGCCATGGTGTAATCTATTTTCCACCACCACCTTACATGGATGGGTATAATGGTGTAATTAATGAATATATATGATTATTCTAAATTGATATTGATTCTAAAATATTATACATACACACCAATTCAATTCCACAATCATGGGAACGATATCATCGCTCGTGCGTAGGTACGGAATACCGTCTCCACGACGTGATGCGACTCGTTCTACATGATTTTCACTGCATAATGATTACATAAATGAATTGAGTGAATAAATATGATATATATTAGACTAATACCATTATGTAAATGAGGTATCTATAACATAAAAATAAGAATAAGAATTTATTCGACAAAACACACATAAGAACAAAAAGTAATAAACACCCGAATAACAAGTATCAAGGAGATATTACTAATAAAAAGATAATAATATGACCATATATGATATCATAACATTAAGTATGATTCTGGAATAAGTCAATGACATTATTTAAATCATTATACAAGAGGTCTGGACACTTACAAAGCAAATTGGACCTAAGGTAAGGGAAACACTCACAATCTCAATTTTTATCCAAGATTGTTTATACTTCAGAATTTACTGGGGAATATTTATCATCCACATCCATGTTTCCTCAACTTGTAATAATTTTATCCTTATACAATAGTTTAAATCCAATTTTGACCTTCGGTGAGTTTTTAGTAAAAGATATCAAAGGAATCTTTTGTCATTTTTAGTACGAGGTACTTTTTTCCTTTTCCGAAAAAAGTACGAGAAGAATGTTTTTTTAACTTATACAACATGAATGGATTTTTAAAAACATTATTTACAAAAAGCATCATTTACATGTTTTCAAGTTTATTTTTAATCAACTTCTTTTAGTTTAAAATTGTATGACATGTTAAGAAGGGAAAAAAATGGAAGTAGAAAGGATATTTTCCTCATGAATGGAGTTCAAGTGTTTTATCAAAATTATTTTCCATATAAGATAATATAGGGTTCTGTTTATATCCCTATTTTTACATTGATTTGAGTATGTTATGATGGAATTATTTTTATGATTTCCTTTTATCTTATATGGATTATGTTATGATGGCATGATGTTTATGATTCCCATTTTTATTACATGGGTTATGCAATGATGTCTGATTTATGATTTTGTGGCACAAATAAAAATGGTATCATTATGAGATGGGTGGGACCTATATCACCCTCCAATGCATTGGGTAATGATTTTATATCTCATGAGATAGACATGGCTAGGACGACAGGTTAAACCGGTTTAGTGAAACAGGACAGAAATGAGGAATGAACTCGGTTCAGAAATGGACTTTGTCCACTAAGATAGTCTTGGAAATGAGTCTTGACTAATAAGAAATGATTCTCTATGATTATGTGTAAATGCCACAAAGCATCATGTTTGATGTTATGATTATTGTGATTATATTTCACTACAATGATTTATCCCATGTTATGAAATTATGATCTCTTTTTCAGGGTATGATTTCCAAGATGTTATGTTCTTATGAATATGATGTAATTGATATTTATTTTTTATACCCTTATTGAGCATTTGAGCTCACCCTTTTGTATGTTTTCGTTCCCCAGGTTAGGAAGAAGGTTATTAAGTACGATATGCCAAAAGGGACTATAGATATGATGAAATAAATGGGATATAGTGTAGACGCTTTATGAACCAGTTGTTTATGTTTCCCAGCTTCTAAAGACACTATACCTATACGGCCCTTTCATTGTTTTGTTATATGTTGTAAAAAGTGTACTTAAATTTTGAAGAACTAACAATGTATGTAAAGTATGGGTCGTTATAAAAGACATCCTAACCTTACCATCAATGCCTCCTACCAAAGACCTCATAAAAACATGTAAAAACCCAAAATAGTTTTTCTCATGAGTCTTACCAATGTATCAAGGAAATATATCATTCCACACCCATCACATACTAATTCCAATGACGTCCTCATATGAAAATGGTGAAACGTAACCTACATAAACATTCAAATTAAAAATAGAATAGGAATTGTTAATAATTTACCCATAAACAATGAATGATATCTAAATAGAACTACCAGATTCAAACTGAACATAAACCTTTTAATAAAATATGGTAAATGATATCCTAATGGATCAAACTTAATGAAGCATATTATCCAACAAAGGATGTTGACATAAATGAAAATACTCTAACAAAATCATTTTATATATATTGACAAAAATACCACATTTTATTTTAAATCATTTATTCAAAATCCACACATTTATAACATAAGGCATTTAAAAAGAGAATCTTGAATCAATGTTTTCCATACCACTTTTAAACATTTGAAATTAAGTAACATTTTAAAACATTCATGTCTATATTAATAAATCTATAAAATATTTTTAAAAATATGAACAATATTCGAAAAATTTTGAAGAATAAATATTTAAAACAATTAAAAGTATGTTTTAATTATAGAGTAATTACATAAAACAATAAAAATATTCATTTTCAAAATATATTTAACAAACATGGACATGGAAGATGAATATGTCCCACTAAATACCTACAAATATGAAATATAATATAATAATGATATTGAAAAAATATATATTATTACTTTGAAAATTTAAATAATAAGGCCAACATCATCAATTTAATGTTTATAAAACATTAAGATAAATGTATTCATGATATGAAATTTAATATGGGAATTACATACACCACACATAGGAAGTAGGGGGTGAACATGGCTTATATCTAACAAAAATTAAAAGTGATAAGGAATTCCCTTACATTGGGACAGAATCTCTCCTTATGTTTCTGAAACACTTGTAAAATGGTTTTAAACATATTATAATGTTTTACTAGAATCATAAAAAAAATTATGATATTGTATATGATTCATTTTTGAATTTATATTGCCCTTTTATAATTAATTTACATGTTGATGAAAAATTTTTGGGGTAAAAATCGCATTGTTTATCGTACATGTTTTGACATGTTAATATCAATATTATTATAAAGATCATGATTTAATTAATTCATGAATTTAAAAAATTATTTATGTATCACATATATTCAGTATAAAAATATTTAAAATAGATAGATAAATGAACGGAACACACCGGTCTTGTGAACAGTAGGTTGTATATCTGCATGAACATTGTTTCTATTATCTTATCGTATTGAATAGAAGAAGTTAAATTATATATATATATTTTCCTCCAATATAATATTTATGTCCTATATTTTATATTTATTCAGTATATTCATTTTTTTAAATCATTTTTAAATGCTTTTAATGGATGATGAATCTCATAGCATGGTGGAGACGGTAGGTCGAATGCACGCACACACGACAATATCATTCCCTTAATTGTTAAATTTTATGTTATTGAATGGGATATTATTTATACATAATCATTATCATGTCATTATAATTATTTATATCCACTATATTCTTCATTATACTTTTCCATGTAATGTAGCGATGAATGTCAAATTACACCACGGCGCGGAGACGGTAAGCCGTACGTACACACACATGGTTATGTTGTAATTTATAGAATGGATAACATAAGGAATATGGTTTTCCCATAAATAAATAAATAAATATATATTGGAGTTATTACTTTAGTATGAAAAAAACATAGTAATAGTAAGTATAATATGAAAAGAACATTGAAACAGTTGATAAAATAATTACCACTTCATTAGGTATATCCTTTTGATTTAAAAAAAGGACACCATAGGATGGATTTTACCCTAAAGTATGGAATCTAGGATTAAGTGAGGTATGTTGGGAGGATAAATGGGTATGTTTTTTCTGAGAAAAATGTTTTTAGGACTGTGAATAATATAAAAGGAGATGTTTATTATTTTTGGAGATGGGAGTGGTAATTTTGGAAAATCCAAAACTACTAATTCAATATAAATTGATATAAAATTTCAAATAGCATAAAAGATAGTTATTTTGAGTATAATATGAGTATGGGTATAAATTTTCTCAAAAAATTATTTTTAAACATGTTTATGTCACAAAATAAAACATATATTTTACATTTAGGCTTCAGTTAAATAGATTAACTATTATAGTGTTTACTGGTCTTTTTATACTATAAGGTTAATATATTTACTATAAAATGCCAAAATAACCCCAAATGTATCATTTATTACATAATTAAAACTATCAAAAATAACTTTGTTAACCATTTATATTTAAAAAATTTACATCATTTAATATAATATTATTTATTTTAAAATCACATTTATATCAATTTTGACATTATTTAATACACGATTTATTTAAAGCTATAATAAGTTGATTAATTTGAAAAATTTACATTAAATCATCCTTATAATTTCAATAGAAACCAAAAATATTATGGAAAACATAAAAAATAAAAAATAATATTTATTTTAATATTATTAAAATCATTTATTTGATTCTTCCTTTTATAATTCAATTCCTACATCATCATTATGTCACCATTTTATTTTTTTAATGATTTCAAAAAAATATTAACAAATTAAAATTATTTTATAGACATTTAATATTTCAAAATAAAATTTATATTCTACTATGTCACTTATATAAACTCATATTCAAAATGTTATAGTTATTTAAATTTGAATATGTTATTTTTATCTCTTCTTTACATAAATTTTAATAAATGTCCCAATTAACATAATTAGCTTGAAAATGAAAATTTTTTAGACCTAAAATTTATTTGGGTCAAAAAACACTTATCCAATTAAATTATGATAGGTGTTATGGTAATTTTATATTAATATAATATTATTTTTACCATTAATTACTTTTTTTAACCTTAACTATGGTAAATAAAATTCAAAAGTTACTAATCACCTAAAATTATTTTGATCCTATTAGAAAAAAATTTCCATACTTTTTACAACCATTTATCCTAGTTTATAGAAATTCCTTTATAAAAAATGATTAAATTACATTTAATGATTATAATGAAAATGCGCATAGAAGGCGTGTAAAAGAGACATTCAAAAGTTCAATAATTTTTTATATAAAATTCTATTATAAAAATGATTCAAATGAACAAAATTGTATTAATATAAGTATTAAATATATATTTTTAATTTAAAATCAATTTAAGGTAATGTAATTATTTAAATAAAAATGTCAGTTTTTAAAAATAATAAAGTATTTTTCACAATTCAAAAAAAATTACACCATTAAAAAATATCAAAAACTCACCTTAAACTGATTTTGATATTATGATTTCTAAAATAAAGTCTATTTTTGAAAAACAAATCGTAATATTTTTAATACAATTGTTAAATAAAATTAAACATTCAGTTTGATGGGTCATGGGGAAATCGATGTCGGTGTTGCATGCAACACAAGCTATTCAATTTATTTAAAAAGAAACTTACCGTGGAACCTTGGGGTGTTACAATTAATACAAATAAAAATGGTGTTATACCTTAAATAAGAGCTCTAGAATTTGGGTAGATATTCTAGAAAGGTATTTTGTAAAATATTGGATAAACAAAATAGGATTTTATGTGTTGATAAAATAGAATAAGTGGTGAGCTTTTATATGATAGGGGATGTGTACTATTGGAAATCTTTAAAAAAAATATAAATTAATTTATATTTTAAAATTTCACCAAAATAGTTTAATTCATTGATATGATTATTATGCATAGACTTCCATTCATCCAAAGATAATAATAAAAGTTTTCACTATTTTTTAATCCTTATCTTTTTGTTTTAACCCTTTTTTAACCAATTTAAATCTTACTATGAAAGCAAGTGTTCTTACTCTTTGAAGGACAATATTGTAACTAAAAAAATGAAAAAAGAACCATAATTGGACAATTAATGAAAATTTAATCCATATAACAATTATTTCAAAGAATTTTCTCTTTTTTGTTAATTTTATAACATTCAACAAAATATTATTTGTTTTAAAATATCATTATTGTCAATTTTGACACCATTCATTACTTAACATTTTAAAAATCTCAAAACAAAATTATTTTTTATAATAAATTTATAAAAACATCCCAAATATATCAAGGTAACATGTAAAATTACTGTATGACACTAGTTATCTCAAATTATATTTATTTTTATATTTTTAATATAATTTTTATGATTTTTCCATTAATTGAAAAATTGCTACATCATTGTTGTATAATTATATTAGGTAATTATTTCTTCACTAGAATTTTAAAATAAACTTCCATGATGAATTGAAATATTTTTTTTCTAAATACTAATTATAGTCGATGATGTCTTCAATATAACCCTATATTTAAAACATTTATAGTTATTTAAACATATTTATGACATCTTTGAATTTTCTTTAAAATAATATACACTAAGAGGATTAAAGTCGTAGAAATTGGATATATGAGTTCATATAATAGGCTCAAGGATAATTTTGTTCGAAAATTACTCTTCCGATAAAATTTGGACAAATTTTTGGCTAATTAAATAATATTTCTAATATTATTTTTACCCTTAATTAATCTACTAGCCCTTAACTATGGTCATAAACATTACAAATATTACCATTCATAATGTCAAAAAATAAAAGGGAACTTTTTAATAAAATTTTTCCTCATGATTACAAATATGTAATAAAATTTTGAAAAAATTTAACACCTAGTTGGCTAAAATTAATTTAAAATTAATCTCATTGCTAGAATGAGAAAACAGGTTTTATAAATTAAAACATTCAAAATATTGAAATGTATTTATATAAAAATTCAATGTGAAATTGATTGTAATGGCCCAAATTGGACTAAATTATAAAAAATTTATCTAATTATTATTTGAATCAAATAATATTATTATTTAAGACTATAAATTATTTAGAAATAAATTAAATTTTCAAATAAAATTCAATATTTTTCATCATTCATAATGACATGAAACATGTCTGAAAATACAAAAAATCATCCAAATTAAATTTTTTATATTAATCGCTAAAATAGGAATATTATTTTGACAAATATAATTAATATATTTTTAAAAAAGACATTTAAAACAAGTAAACCATCAATAGGCGATTAATATTCCATTTAGAAAAATAAAAGGTTTTAAGTGTAAAACTGTATTTTTTATATCTTGTGTTGAAGACACGTATGATGATTATTAAATTTATGTTAGATATATTATATATATTTTCGTTAATATAATTTAAATATTGATATTTTTGAATTTTATTGGTATAAAACACACTTGGGGCCAATTAAATAGTTTTCCCAAAAAAGTTTTAGTTTAATTTTCAAAGAGGGTTTAATTTTAATTTATAATTAATTGGTCACAAAATAATTTATTATATATAAATGTGGAAACCATATTTTCATTATTCATTTAATAATGTTCATACACCCATTCTAACTACTAGGTTATAATAGCAACATTTATATAATAATATTTTGTTTTCGTTTAAACACGATGTATCATATCTTATATGCTATCAGGTATAGTGTTTTATTTTAAATACATGGGTTGTTAAATACCGCATTCAATAAATTGATTTCTCACAATTCAAAGATAGGTTTGGTCCCCAAGGTTTTACTATTGAATATTCCTATATTTAAATCCAACATATGAAAAAGTATTAATAAAACTTACACTTTAAAAGAACGAAATGGAAGTATGAAGGTCACATACGATAACACAAACTTGGGTTTCTTATAAGAGAACATAGAAATTGATGTAGAAACAAACCATCATGTTCAAATGGAGAGTGATATAGAAAATGATAATTATAATTTTGACCATAAAAAAACAATAAATTTTATATGAGTTAAATTTTCATTGATTTATTATTAATAAAAGTAAACAGATAATATTTTTTATGTTCCTTTTCATAGATTTTATAAATAATTTATTTACCTAGACCTAGAAAATAAGAATATTTACTTACATGAAAAGTTCGTATTCATCATTTAATCAATTTCCATTAAAAAACCATCTTTTTCTATTAATGATGAGTATCTAAGATTCTTTTTGATCCCAAAAGCACTAGAATAAACTTCTAGAGACTCACATAATCCATAAAATATTTAAATTATATTTATCCAATCATAAGACATTACAAAAAACCCAAATGGTTAGTACAAGATCATAAAATTATTGGAAAAAAGAATAAACCATTATATAATTAAAAACTATTTTCAATCGACAAAATTCAACAGTAATACCCAAAGACCAACATAGACTATCTAATAAATAAATATCCTCAAAATTTCATAAAATAATCCCAACTAATATTGAAGCCCAAATTCTTGAAGTATTTGATCACAGAGCCTTCCAAGATAAATTTTTACAATTACCTATAAATAACAACAATTATTCATGAAGTCTTATACCAAAAATAATTTTCCATTATTATATTTAGGACACGCTAAACATTTACATAAATATCACGAATCACTATAAATGAAAAATAAAATCCTATATGATTCCATAAAAATTTTAAAACATTATTCCTCAAATAAAATCCCATATTATTCTATTTACCTCAATCAATAAGGGTTTTAAAATTAGTAAACATGTTCCCAAATAACATTCATCACTTAAACACCTAATCATTTTTCAATACTAAGGTTATATGTTTGATCAACATACTCATAATCCAAAAGATATATTAACTAGAAATAAAATTTCATCCTAACTAGGGTATTATTTATGATAGTTGTAGGTGTTTCACCATTGTAACCATAGTATTTTGGGTTCAATTCCCACAGCCTTGTCAGATGCGATAGGTTTTCACCCAAACTAATGGTTGTACTTTTATATTTTTACATGATAATTCTTATAAAATTACTATAAATGTGATAATAATCCTAAAAAATAATCATAATATGTTTTAACCTCAATGGTTTTCTCATACCATACATTTTCATCAAAAAATGAAATAACCTATAATTAGTTCAAAAATAAATGTATCCAAAAATATAGTTAGTCACCTTAAAATTTCAAAACATAAATTCCTAAAAAATGGGTTTCTAAGACACTAAATTTATTATCACCCTGAAAACTATAATCCAATGATTATATCTATAACCCTTAATAATACAACATAATCTATAAATCAATATAAAAAACTTTTGAACCCAAATGTAAGAACCTAACCAAAAAAATTACATAATTTAGTGTTTTTAACTAGAATTGAAATTATATAATATTTTAATTTTAGATATTTATATTATGGAGACATACTCTAAAATTAAACCCATATAGTAAAAGTGTATACACATACATAGTATACAATTTTTTCATCAAAAAAATATCTTTAAAGTGAAACATGGTTTCTCATTATGAAAAATATTCATAGTTTTCCCTATGATCATAACCTTCTCCCTACTCTCCCTTAATCCCCATGGGAATTGTTTTAAAACATGATAGTAACACAATAATATAAAAAAGAGACATAAAAATAAATAAAGAAAAAAATTAATACTGGAATACATATAAACCAATGATATCATTTACAAAATGTTATACCTTTCGCCCATAAAACATTAGATCTTCATCTTAACATATGAAATCAAAATATTCCTATAAAACTTTATGGAAAACATAAATCATAATTGTCAATTGTGTATTTTGTTATATATCACTCTTATATTTATGGTATCTCTCATGACTATATATGGAGTGACATTCATGGTTACCTTTGGAATAACCACTATAGTATATTCCCTTAATCACTTAGGAAAAACTTTTTCTGTTAACTCCATCTTATTAACTAATGCATTAGATAGCTATAACAGGCTCACCATCCCTCAGTTTATCACATAACCACCCCTACTCACAAAAAAATCCCCAATAATCATAACATAAGAATAATAAATAAATCTTTCATAAAAGAAAAATATATTTTCCACGCTGAAATCCATTTTCATTTTTATATAGTTGTGAATTCATAAATGAAAACACTTTATTTGATAATAAAATTGGAAAAATATAAAGAAATTATCAAAAAAACATGGAAACATGAAAGAGGGAATATTTTTACTCCATATATTCCAAAATCCCATTCATTTTGGATTTTGTAAAAATAGTGAAATTAGTAACATTAAAAGAGTTTTTTAAAATAAATTACCTTACGAAGTTAAAATCACTGAATAGAACATAAATTAGTTGAATTGATTGTGAAAATACTCTATAAATCCATAAAAAACTAGTGTAAATAAAACCTAACATAATCAAAAGTTTTTTCACAAATAAATCTATCATGACCGAATAAACAAAGAGAATCTTTAACACAATGAATAGAAATTGAGTTTTGTAATCACATAATACATTGTATCCTATCGAATCATAAGACATATAAAAGTGTAACATTTATTATAACATTAAATATCAATAGAATAAATATATTCATGATATTATATATAAAGGAAGTGTTATATACACCTTAGAAAATAACATATTATCATAACATCCAAAATATACCTTGATGAATGAAACATGAGATGAAGTATCTTACAATGAATCCAACTCATCATGTAAAATCCTTATAATCATGAATGTTAAACATAGTTTAATTATTTACCTTATTGAGAAAAATTTTAAAGTTTATTGTTCTTTTTACATCACAAGTAATCAATTTATAACTGCTACTTAATTATTTATGTCCAGGTCAAATGTTTTGACATTATTTATTACATAATTCTAAAATAACTTTTTTATGATCATAATAGGCCAAGTGGTTATTAGTAAACCACATTTAGAATAATATAAATTAATTTTTTTAGAAAAATTTACAAAAAATTATTCATTTAAAGAAAACCATTTTTTTGGTTAAGAAATATGTACAATGTTATTATCATAGAGATGGTATGATGTACATACGCATGTGTAACGTTTTTATTTATCAATGATACTTATAGAAAGAATTTAGGTTTTATATTAGCTTTAAATAAAAATTATAATTTTTTTAATACAATATTAATAATATCAATATACTTATATATATATCATCAATATTATGTGGTGATGAAAAATGAATAACATCACTTCATAGAGGTGATAGTTCACACGTACAAACAAACAACATTATCATTTTTATGTTCGTAGAAAGGTAATAAGATAAATGATATAATATTCTATTATAATGATAAATATTTCATGAATATTATATATAAATATTAATTCAATCATTATAATATGTCTTCCAACTTGGTGATGAAAAATGAATTATATTTGTTCGTGATGTGGTAGTACATAGTACTCATGAACGATTAATTATTTTTCCATTTAATAGTAGTTGAGATGTATTTAAGAGATTTTATTAACATAATAAAATATCATAACATTTTGGGTACTATATTTTTTATTTCATCCTGTTTGATGAAGATTGATGTAACTGTAATAATAAATGATTCGTAAATACTTGATTAAAAATGATACCTTTTTTATCTAAAAATATCTTTTGATAAACAACTTAAGACCCCTAATGATGGTTTTATACCTAAAATATGAACTATAGAGTGGGAGGAGTGATTATATGAATGGATCTTGGGTGATATTGGTCAATCCAAATAGGTTTTATGTGTGAAAAAAGATAATAATATGTTACCATTTGTAATAGAGGGGTGGTGTACTATTGGAATTCTTCACCATATAAAATTAATATAAATTACTTTTTAATTTAAAATTGATCAATAATTATATATTTATATGATATGATTATTATGTTTTTAAATAAATCCATGAAATTTAAATTATAAAAAATATACTATTTTTTTAATCCATGTCGTTTTATCTTATCCCTAATTTAACCTCTTTAATTCTTATTGTGACAACATGTGTTTTTACTCTTTGAAGTTTAATATAGTAAATATAAAATTCCAAAATAAAAATAAATAAATAATTGATGAAATTTTAAACCCTATAAAAATATGTTTGTTGATAATTTGTTTTTAATAAATTTTACATCATTTAACAAAATATTATTTCTTTTAAAATATCATTATTTTCAATTTTAACACTATACATTACATTACATTAAAATAACCATAAAAACAAAATATATTATAAAAAATATCTTAAAAAATCTGGAATATGTCAATGTACTCTATAAAAATTGTCTATGATACTAATTATCACAAATGCTATTTCATTAATATTTTCAATAAAATTTATTTGATATTTCTATTAATTAAACATTTATTAAATTATTGTCGTGTAAATATTTAAGGTAAACATTTCTCCACTAAAATTTAAAAATAAATTTATATGTTGGACATAAATATGTTATCTTTTTAAATAATTTTTATAGCTATAGATTTATTCAAAATAACCCTATATTAAACAAATTTACAACTATTTAAACATGTACGACAACTTTCACTTTTCATTAATATAAAATATGATAAAGGGATTAATTTCCTCCAAGTGGCTCTATGAGGTCATAGGATCAACCAAATGATCATTATGATTAAAAAATACAATCTAATAAAATTAAGAAATATTTTAGCTTAATTTGTATTATACTTATAATATTATTTTTATCCTCAATTATAGAATTTACCCTTACCCATTGAAATAAAAATTAGCAATGAAACTATTCTTATTGAAAAAATAAAAGGTAATTTATTACTAAATTTGGACCTAATATACTGAATATGAAATCCATTTTTCAAAATTGAGAACACATTATTGGCTAAAATCAATCTTCAATTAATCATGTTTTTGGAAAAAGAAAACATGTTTTTAAAGTTAAAATGCTCAAAAGATTGTAATGTTTCTATAAGAAAAACTGAATTTGAAATTGATTCAAATGAACTTAATTTGATTATATAATATAAAATTTATCTAATTATACATTAAAAAATCAATAATATAATTTAACACTATAAAATTTTTAGAAAAAAAAAATATCTTTTCAAATAAAATTTAATATTTTTCACTATTTATCCAAACATGAAACTTAATAGAAAAATACCAAAAACTATACAAAATTAATTTCCGATATTAAAAATTCTAGTAAAAAGTATAATTTTTTAAATAAAATTTATAAAAATGAAAAAATATATATTAAAACCATTGCTCCATCCAAAGGCGTTAAAATTAATTTTTAGAAAAATAATGTTTTTTAAGTGTAAAAATAGATTTATTGTTATAGAATGTCTAGAAAAAACAAATTATTAATGTTAAAAATTATATTGAATATGTTGTATATATATATATATCATAATTAAAATAAAAAAAATTTGATCAGTTTAATTTAGTGGTATAAAATAATCTTTTGCATGTTTAAATAGTTTCCCAAAAATTGATAACCTTTTATTTTCAAAGAGGGTTTTATTTTCATTTATAATTTATGATTCATAAAATAATTCATTATATATACAATTTTTAGCCATATTTTAAAAATTCATTTGAACGTTTTCATACCCAAGATTCTCACAACTAGGTTATAATGGTAACATTTAAGTAATAATATATTGTTGTTTGTTTAAGATCAATGTGGAATATCATGTATGCTATTAAACATAATATTTCCTTTTAAAATATAAGGACGTTACACATGAGTTCCTAGTACCCCTATGGTCCTCAAACCAAATATTGGTCAGGGGATAGGGATATTACAATGTGTTATTTGAACCATTTTCCTTTTTTCCCTATGGTTGGGATATGTATAAAATAGATATGGAATTCTTGTGGCATAGTAGAAAATGTTTTGTGGAAATTTGATACTCATATATTATAGAATGGAAATGAAACCAGTGATATAAATGATGTTATTTGTTTTCACTTTCAATGTTGATTTATTTTCATTTTCTGTGTAGAGACTCAGTTGTTTCCTTATAATACATTAAAGTATTTTAATTTATATTTCTCGTGATTAGTGTTGGGATGACATGTGATTTCGTGGCATGGTGTGACCGTAATTAATTTCATAAAAATATTATGTATATTTTATTGTATAAACATGGTGGAAGTGGAAGAAATCTCTAATCGGAGCTCAGATCAGAAATTTGAAGCCATAGTTGAGTGCAGAGTGTAGATTTTACCCTTGGTGACACATAATGTTTTTCTGCACGGATCATCAATATAAAAAGTCCCCGAGGATGTAACCATAAATATAATGATTAAATTAAATTTTTATATTTTTTAGGGTTTTTAATAACTATTTTATAGGTAGACAGATGCGAAATTTGATACCACTATTGATCTTGTAATGTAGTGTTTTCCCTTAGCACGACATAAAGTGAGAGGGGACGGGATGTTGGATCCCTAGACCATTTGTGGGTGATTTCAAGCAGTTTAACCATGAACTATTTATAGGGTTATAAAATAGAGATTAGGAGGTTTTGTTTTGATTGATTCATAATCCTCATGTTATTTCAAGATCTCAATCTTACTCTGTTGGTGAGTAAATTACATACCTTTGATGGATCACATGATCGTATGCCCGGTGTATTTATCGATGTCGAACATATCCAAGTTGAATTTGGTTTCTTCTATTGGATTCCATTCCCCATTTTGGTATTTGAAAATTGTTTCCTTGTCATTTTCCATCATTTTTAACATCTTCATTGATGAATAATCTAACACGGCCATCAGTTTGAATCATGGATTCCTTTTATTTTTCTCTTCTTTATCTATTCTTCATTGGTTCTTCATCGCTTACTTTTTGGTACATTCAAAGGATGAAAAATCATTGAGAGGGGGATGGATCAATGTAGATTGAGGCCCAAGGATTCCATATATGTGTTTTTTCATGATTTTAGCATCATAGGAGGTGCAGTGATCCACATAAGGGACCACAATTGATTAGTTTCCAGTAGTGGAGTCATAGGACGATAGCAGTCAGTCGTGTGTAGATATGCCAAGAGGCTGTAAAGGTGGATAGTGGCATGCACAATAGGCTACGACCCATCATCCAACATTGTGCAGGATGTCCAAGCAACCATTGTTGGACTCGGTGGTATGAGACAAGGTAGACTTGGTGTGTCGGACCAATATGGGGCCATGTCGGACCCGAGTAGGTCCTGGGAAGACTGGGGTAAAGCGGGGCCACTGTCGACCGTGAGGCTGTGACAGCCTGATCTGCTATAGGTCTTATGACCTCTGATAGTCCCGATGGTCAATCATGAGGTCACATCAGCTCAAGCTACCATGGGTGTAGAAACCACAATTTTCGGTCCATGGTCGGTAAGTCATAGGCCCATGTGGTTATCCCAGTTGTACCATCAAATAGTCATAACTATTAAACAAATCAACTTATTGGTGTGTCATCTTTGTAAACAAGATCCTTTTTTCAAGAATAAAATTTTGAGGATATATTGTGAATTTAAAATCTGGGACTGAGGTAAAGGGACCAATGTGGACTCATTCAAGCATATTGAGGTGAACCGAACAGTTTTCACAGGTTTCCTGATTCAGGCAATTAAATAGCCTATTCACCGTGTTTTTTCCACAAAGAGTGAGATGGTGAACACTTATGTGACTTAAAAGTAATGATTAGGGTTTTTCATTGAACAAATCTTAATCACACAGTGTTTGATGACAATAGTGGTCTGGAAATGATATAATATTTTTCTTAGTATAACCCCCATAACACACTCGGGAACGGGTCCTCAACAACATCAGTGTGGACCCACACATTTTCATGGGGGTGGGTCCTCTATAATTACTTCTAAGTAGATCCCTCCATCCAGGTTGGGTGTGGGTCCTTGATTACTTATAGTGTAACACCCTTATGATACTAAGTTCTGTCTCCTCGACCTTTTGAGTGGTACCCCCTCATGCACATGGTTGTGGGTTCTCTATGAAAAATATAAGAGTTGATCCCACCTGATGGACTAGAGTGCATGTCCTCTATATTGAGTTGTCACGATATTATAAAACAGATCAGTGCAGAGATGTGGATTCCTGTACCATTGGACCCACAAGAAAGGGGAACTCTTTTCTCATTGAGATGCATCCTTGTGGCATGTCCTAAAACCATATAGGTGAGTAAGTTCCACATGAAGAGGATAGTATCAAGGTGTGGGGTTTTAGACCCTCTAACTTGTGTGTTCATGGAAGATGTGCAGGATGCTGGGAATATTTTTGGGTTAACCCTAGAACTGTTGGAGACTCTTCATCTTGGAATGGTCCATGAGATGGAGGTCCCTTTACTCTCTTGTTTGGGTTCCTTTTGACTAAGCACATACATAAACATTTTCTTACTCTCTTGGTTTGGTGTTGATCTACACTCTTTCCCTGTACATTTCCAATCAACTACTTTCTCTTCAGTCTATCTCTTACTGCTTCTCCATTATCTTACTTGGTATCATACTAGGTACTTTTATAATCACCCATGCATGGGCTTTTCCCCCCATATCGTGCCTTATGCATATGACGGACAAGTTGATCATTATTTCCAAGATGCTTATGAAAACGAGATTCTTCGACCATGTATGGTGGTCATGGCTTGGGATCTAAGAGCGGGGCTCTGTCAACAATTTTAAACTCCATATTTTTTCATGATGGGAAACTTTTCTCATTGGGCATGTATTTTTACCATTTAATTTTTAGTTTAAATTATAATATTTGTACTGTTTAGAAGTCTGAAAATATATGGTTTACTTATAGAAGTGTATCATCATTTACTCATTTCCCCCTCCAACATTTCGTATAGTTAGCTATGTGTGTATGTACAAGTACTTATGTAAAGGAATCCCCAATTTTTTTTCCTTCAATGCTTGTCGCCAACCCCTAATCTATGGAGTCATGCTTGGGGTAGTCATTACTCTAGCCTCAACATGGGTCTGGTAGTGAAAAATTGGTATCAACGATTTTTCATTCATTGAAAGCTTTATCAAATTATTTTCCATAAATGTATTGGTTGGGTTTGGAAAAACAATTTTGATGTATCTCAAGAGAGTATCTCAAGATAGGGAGTCATGTGATGGTGCATACGGCTGATGTATCCATTCAAAAGGACCCTAGTTACCCTCTTGTTGACATGAAATTCTGATACATTTCTTGCACGGATCAATGGTAAATACATAAAATAGTATTGCATCATTTAATGGACTTATTTTCTAGTGTACCCATTTCTTAAATATATTTATACTCATCTAATCGTGGTAATCATTGATAACTTTCTAGATCCCTCCAAGATGAAATCCACCCAAGATACCAACTCTGGTATGTGATGATGACCCTATGAGTGAAGAGGCCTCATTTCAGGGTCTGTCATGTGATCCCCTTACTCTAAGTGGATAGGTATAATAACTTCCACCTGGGGAGCATTAGATAGTCCCATATGAGAAGACTATGTACATTTGTTGGTTGAGTGCACTCTGTGAGTTCTAGTGGAAAAGACTGTTGAGGTTCTGTGGTGAGCCAGATCCTCTGGTAGTCGATGATTCATTAGATTCACTAGTTCACCTCTTTAGGCATTTTCAGACATCGAAAAATCATATGGAGTCATTATTATCCAGTCATTTACATGGATTAGCTAGACATTGGTGAATCATGGTCACTCAGATTCATAATGAGTTAGAACTCTCGTTGTATGACTTATATTAGCTGTTCTGTGACCAGTAGTACCCTATTTCTTATAATAAGTTTAGATTGAAGAGATTCTAGAGCATCAATGGGGAGGGATGATAGTGGTATTATAATATTCATGGTTTATATACCTGACTCGGTACTCTATGTACATGATCCATGATGGATAAATCAGAGAACAATAGTTTGATCATGGTCTCTGTTGATAGATTTGTGCTAGTACAGTACACTTTTGCATCCCCACCTCAATTGGGGTGGTGTAGTGAGAACTAGTGATAGAGAAATACCAATGAGAGAGATTCCAGTTAGCTGGGATTGGAAGTGGATTCTATAGATTTGAGACATTTGTGGTGGGTGGAAGACGTCTTTCAATGGGATCTCAACATAGGAGGCCTCCCCATGATCAGGCATGGGCACAAGGTCAGGTGGCACTTGGGTAGTGCATATCACTAGGAATTCTCAGGGAGGGATGATGATATGGTTTTTATGGGTGAGGTCACATGGAATGAGAATTCCTGACTAGGTAGGATGTTCTTCCCAGACAGGTATAAGATGGACCACCATGATAGAGACAACACCATGATCAAGGATGCCCTAGGTGAGGATAGGGAGGTACCCAGGGTTGTCGTACTAGCAGAGGAGTGGCAGGTGCTTTAGGTGGCGGATGATGCTAGGTGGTTCTCCCACCACCAACACCATTGGGTGGCCCGTGTCTGGCACAAGGAGTTGGTAGCCGAGCCCGTACACATCTTCATTTTATAGATGTTAGTGATCTCGACACGCTAGAGAAGATTCATGGTACGATATGTATTTATTCTAAAATTACTTTAGTATTAGTAGACACAGGTGCCAATCATTATTTTATCACATTACTCCTAGTAAGAGTGTTAGATCTCCTAGTAGAGATGTTCTCACAGTAGATTTATATGGATGTTCATATAGAATTCACTTATTTTTTCTCATTCATCTATCGAATGTGCAAGTTGTCTCTTGGAGGACAGAGGTTCACATGGGACCCGCTGGTCATCAAAATGGAACAATAAGACGTAATCATGGGTGTGGATTGGATTTTCTTGGTTTGATCCCATATTTACTATCCCAACAGACTAGTCAAATGCCTACGCACTGATGTGATAAGGTTCTCCTTTCACGGTGAAAGATACCTTATAGGAGGGAAAGAAGGTGTTGTGAGTATGAGGCTTCAACCCAACACCCATTAGACAGAGAGCGTAACCCTGGGTATAGTAGACTCTTCAGTCATCTTGGTTACTTTAGTTGTAGAGGATTATATATATTTCTTCCCTAATGACATTCTAGATTTACATCATAAGCAGAAGTTTTAATTTTTTTATTAACTAAAAACAAGTGAATACCCTTAATATCTTCTAAAGAATATTAGAAGCCACCCACAAAGATATGAGATCTATCATTATAGTTGGAGGACCATCACGATAAAGGCATCATAAAACCCTAGGTGTCCCCCTAGGAATCTCTACTTCTATTCTGAAAGAAGGAATATAGGAGCTTACATCTTTGTGTCAATTATAATCACCTTAACCAGGCCACAATAATGAAGAATAACCCCCTGTCGAGGATCAAAGACCACTTTTACCATTTAAGAAGTGTTACATGGTTATCCATGATCGATCTCAGGTCCTTTTACCACCAACTACATGTCCACGGTGCTGAAATTCTGAATTTTTCTTTTTTGATGACGCTATGGCCACTAATAGTTCTTAGTGATGCCCTTGGGTGTGAAAATTCCCACAATATTTTTATTACTTTGATAAACCAGATCATACATCCTTACATAGTCTTGTATTTTGTATTTATCTATGGAATACACATCTACTTTGTGTGAGATGATGAGTATGCAAAGAACTTGAGGATGGTACTTGATTTATATCAAGAGAACCAACATTTTGGAATGTTCTAAAAGTGCATGTTCTAGATACATGTGCATCAATTTTTATGGAATGTAATTTCAGAACAAATATAATCCATGTATCAGAAAAATATAAATTAGTTCTTGCTTGGGAACCACCCAAAAAGATGTCAGTGGTGTTAATCATTCTTAGTTTGGAAGGGTATTACACGAGATTTGTGGTAGACTTCTCTAGGACCTCATCCCATTTTTCTGCTCTAATATGGAAGGGGCTACTATTTACTATGTCTAAACAGTTCCATAAGGAATTATATATGATGAGTTAGAGGCTTATGAGCACTCTTATTTTGAGTAAACAAGTGGATGTTTTTCAATTCATAGTGTATTGAGATGTGTCAAGAGCTAGAGTCGATTGTGTATTGATGCAAAAACAAACAATCATAACATATGGGTCATGATAGTTTAGATCCCATGAGATGAACCATACGACTCGTGAATTAGAGCTACTAGAGTATGTCTTTACCATGTGGATGTGGAGGCACTACCTTCTGGGAGATTAGGTTGTAGATTACATAGACAACCAAAGCCTCAGGTACATCTTCACACAGATAGACTGGAATATGAGGAAGTGATGTGTGATGGACTTATAACAGGACATTGAATTTGATATAGTCTATAATCTAGTAAAGTAAAAATTTGTAGTAGATTCCCTTATTAGGAAGTCCTAGGCTTGTCTAGTATGGGTTGTTTCAGAGGAGTTAGCTTCCCTATAGCTGACCCTAATAGAGAAGGAGGATGAATTCTATTGTCGATGCTATTTAATCCTTAATTCCATGGGATTATGAAAGATTACCAACTAGGAGTCATGGAATTCAATGTTCTACATGATAAGATGTCCACAGGGGACACTCCAGAAAGATATTCTGAAGGACTGAATCATGAGATCTTATTCCTGGGGAAAATTCGGCTTCCAGTTGTGACGCTGGAGGAGGTGATACGGGAGTTCCACACATACCCCTTAGTAGTTAATCCCCGTGAGTGGAATATGTATAAGGATCTTAATTGGTAGTTATGGTGGTCTTTAATGAGACAAAACATTGATGAGTACATCTCATGTTTCCTCACCTTTTAGCAAGTAAGGGCAGAGCGTCAGGTTTGGTTTAGTTTGTTGCAGCCTTTTAAGATTCTATAGTGGAAATGGGATGACATATCCATGGAATTTATCACTAGGATTCACTGCACAAAAATGGTCCATGACTCCATATGGGTGATATTATACTGACTCATGAATTCAGCGTACACCCTTACTATTATAGAGTACTGTTTGGTGGGGAGTTTGGAGAATTTGTACGTACTAGAGATCATCCGCCTTTACGAGGTACATTCGTTGATTATCTCCAATCATATTTTATTGTTAATGGTATGATTGTGGACATGCATTTAGGTGGAATTAAGGACCCAATTGTGGATGTGTATAAACTTTTACCCCTATAATGTTGTCTAGACCGAGCGCACTATCCATGAGTTGGAGGATTTACGGAGGGCTTGCATGTTGGATTTTCACCGGAGCTGCGAGGATAACTGATGTTGTATGAGTTTTCATACAACAATAGATACCAATATAGTATCCACATGGAGTCGTTTAAGGCCCTATAAAGGAGTACCATTAGGTCACCCTTACACATGATGGACATTGGGGAGTCATCCCTCATGGGCCTAGTGATGGTGCAGATGATGATAGAGAAAGTGAAATTTATATGTGAACGGGTGAAGAAGACCCATAATAGAGAGAAATTCTTCACATATCGCTATTGTTGGCCCTTAGAGTTTGAGTGGGGAGACTATGTATTAATGAGAATCTCCCCATGAAGATAAATTTATCAGTTTGGTATGGGAGTTAAGTTATCTCTAAGGTTTATCAGGCTGATCGAGATGTAGAAGAGGGTTGGCGAGGTTGCCTACTTCCTTGCCCTACACCCACAACTGGAGTGGGTGCATGATTTCTTCCATGTGTCATAGTTTATGAGGTGTCCACATGATCTTATGAATTTCGTCCACTAGGTTGAGATAGAAATTTAATGTAGAACCACCATTACAGAGCACTCAGTGGTGATTTATGATCGACATGATTAGACCTTATGTTGACATACCATCACTTTGGATCGCATACTATGGCAGTATAGAAACATTCAGTAGAGTTCTTTGGAATAGAGTAGTCATATGAGGCCTCTGTATGTTGAGTTGTTTTCCAAATTTTTCATTTTGAGGGTGAAAATGTCAAAGGATGGAATGATGTAGAGGGTATGTTTTTTCCTTGAAAGACTTTGAAATATTTCTATATATATTAATACTACATGGCACTGAGATGGAATGTGATTCAGAGGTCTAGTGTGTCTGAAATTAATTTCATAAAAATTAATTTGTATATTCTATATATTCACAATATTTACATGTGATGACTATAATATGGATGCCCTAATCATAATCTTAGGCCATAGTCGTGTCCTGAGGGTGGAATTTACCCTAGGTGAGACATAACTGCTTTTGGCGTGGGTCTTCTTTAGAAAAAGTCACAGAGTAAATAATTGTAAAAAAATAATGAAATTAAAATATCTTATTTTGGTGGGTGTTTTGAATAACTCTTGAACAGGGAATCAGAATGGAAATTAGAAACCACTATTTAGTAAGTAATGTAATTTTTCATTATGTTTGGCCTAATGTGAGAGGGCACTGGGTGTTTAGATCTCACGACTATTGGCTGGTGCAGTAAAGTGGGTTAACATTGACCAAATTTCAAGGTTATAAATATGTGATTACGGATTTTTGGTTAGGGATTTCCTCATAATCCTATCATTAATTAAATCTCCTTCTCTTCCTCCAAAGGCGAGCAAATGAAAAACATTTGATGGATCGCACGATTGTAGGTGGGAAAATTGATTGATGATGAATAGATCCAAATTGAGGTAGGAATATTCATTGGATTCCATTACCCATTAAAAAATTTAAAAACTAATTCCATTTTTTTCATTTTTAACATCATCATCAATGGCCAAACTAACACATCCATCGATCTAAGGTTGGATTCCATATATTTTCCTCCCTTTTATCCATTTTTTTTGCATTCTTCATTGTTTACTTTATGGAATTTTGAAATGATGACAATATTAGAGAGGGGAAGGATGTGTGTATATTAAGGTCTAAGGATTCTAGATCTTCATTTTATTCGAGTTTCGAGCAACGGAAGCGACATAGTTGTTCGCAGAAGTGACAACCAGCACAAGGCAGAGCCGTGGGGCAGTGGAGCCACGAGACGAACGAGGCAACCATGGGAGGTCGTGGAAAGAAGCGATGGAGGTGAACCATGGGAGCGATCAATGAAATATAAGTGATGTGGCTCTATTTTTACATAGTTTTGCCTCATCTTTTTACATAATTTTAAATTATTTAATTAATTATTTAATCACTTTTTACTAAATAATTTTACTTTTTTATTTTAATAGAAAATTTTTCAGTTAATCAATTTATAAATTTATTTATGTAGTTTTAGACTTTAAATTAATAATTTTAATCATACTTATTTTATCGAAATTTATTATTTGTTTTTTAGTTGTGTTAACGCCAATCTGCTCACTATTTAATAATTTGACTTTAATAATAAATTATCCTTTAACATCTTTTTTTGGGTTTTAATCAACATAGACTTTATTCTAATATTTTATTATTTAATATGGATTCATTAAAATATTTTAACAATATTTATTAATATGTTTAGTCATTATTCTAGTTAATTAAGATAAAAAGTTGAGTTTAAATTAAATAAAATAGCTCATTTTTTATTTTATGTGTTCACTTAGTTATTTAATTAACTAATTTAGAGTTTTGAAACATTAATTATTCAATTTTATGTTTGCAGTTAAATTATATATTCACTTTCTATAAATTTTGGTTTACCCGTGAGGTAGGCAAGAGCTATTGGTAACCTATTGGGTCACCGATTATCTTTATTTTTATTTTCTCCTACCTTGTAATTAATTATTTAGTAATTTCAATAAAATTATTTTTTTAATTTAGTTTATCAATTATCCAGTTCTTGCTTTTAGTGTTATCTAATTAATAATTTTCCTTATGGATTTATGGTTTTATGTTTAAAAAAATCATAGTTTAAATTAATTGTAACACCCCGAGCTTCCACGATACGCCTCTCTTTCAATAATGCAATAGCTTGCATTGTACGCAAGTTCGAGTTCTAACACACCGCAACTAATAAAAGTAGCCGTTATGAATAGTAATAACCACCTTTTAAATTTATAGAAATTTTATATTTCAAAATGGACTTCATTTTTGTATTCCTAATATTGAAATTAGCCTATGTTGAATTTTTTGTAATTTTCTGAGAACTTCCAAATTTTTATGAATAGTGAAAAATACTTAAAACAACTTTTTTAATCAAAATAATTTATAGTGATAAGTTATACTATTTAGTGGTTTTAAGGTATAATTAGAATATATTTTTACCATTTTATCCAATGGTGGTCATTAGAATTAATTTAACATTGAAATTGGACATAAACAATTGCCAATCTTTTGATATAAATTGTTTCTTAAAAACACGCTATTTGTTGTAACAGCGGGAATTAATTATAATATTAATTAATGCAACTTATATGTTTGGAATTTGGTAAAATAGACATCATTTTTGAATTCGGAATATCAATTATAGCTTAGGGTGAAATTTTGGCATTGTTCTGAAAAACTTCAATTTTTGATGAATAGTGAAACCACTAAGTGATAGTTAAATAACTGATTTTTCATTTAAATGAAATATTACCACTTCTGTGATTTGATTTTCAAAAATCCGACATACATGGTTGTCATTAAGAAGTAAAATGTGGTTCAATGAGATTAAAATAATTTTTTGGTGAATAGTAACTTTTAAGTTCTTAATCGCGATTAGAGGTAATTAGTGTAGTTTAAGGTACAAATAATGTTATAATAATATGAGATGAGCATGAAACTTGTCCTAGACCTATTGGATGAGTCATGTCCGACCAAGACAACCCATGGGTCAAATTGGGGACCCCATGGAGCCACTTTAGTTAGAAAATGACATAAATACCTTTTATTTAATGTTAAAGTAAAAAATGACACAAACATAAAATGTTTTACTAAAACAATTTTTACGTGGGGTTACACAAGTCCAAATTTTGATTATAAATATTCATTAGAAAGATAAAAAGATTTCCTACATCATAGTATTTGTTTTATAATTTTTAGACATTAAATAAATTAAATTATTTATGACATCATTATTATGTGGCGATGACCTCATTATTTAATGATTTAAATAAAATGAGAAGATAATGAAAAATCCAAGGCTTACACTTGTCCAAAGCCTATTGGATGAAGATATTTCGAAACCTTATCACCTTATCCTCGAATTATATAAGTGTGGGACCTTTATAATCCGAAAATCATTGTGAAATAATGTAACATTTGAATCTTTCCAAAAGTGCCCCTCCTCTCCACTTATAAAAGGCCCCCACCACTCCCACCTTATTCACACCTTCAAGCCATTTGGCTCGGAAAAACTCTGCCCAAATACTCTCCCAACATCCCTCTCTTACTCCTAGAAGCCTCACTTTGGGCAGAACTCTTCCCAAGGAAGCCTTTGGCTCAAATCAAAAAGCGTTACCCGATTTTGAGGTAATGTCTTCTCTAGTGTTGTTTTGGTTTATTTTTCTTCTCCAACCCCCTAAACTCTTTTTATTCAATTCTTTTGTAACAACAACAGTATCCTCAATATACTAGGATTTTGTTATAAGAAGGATTCGAGCTACACTTACACACACCTACATCTAATGGTTAAAGAACATACGGTTTCTGTGGATGGTGAATTTCGGACTCACGAAACGATGATTGTTCAACACTCATATAACACCTTCAAAGGTGGCCATTAAGATGTCACTATTTTTATATATGATATATAATATGTTTATGTTTTACTTATGCTTCTGTATTTCTCATTTATGACATACTTTATTATTTCCATTATGGGTAAAACGCGATAAATTCATTTTAGGAAGTGCGGACTACCGCCCCCTCAAAGTGATTTGAATCGTTAATGCCATATGTGGGATGTATAAAGGATGGAGTAAATGGTATTATACACTATATTATAATGGAATTATATTATACATTTATATCATTATTATTTAATTCCATTAAATATGAAATTGAAATGAAAGTAGCGTTCATGCGTACGTACGGCTTACCGTCTCCATGAATGGTGCATTTCATTTCTTACCTCAAAATGTTACGTAATATTATAAATTAATGTATATACTGTATATATATGATATATATGATATCTACATCATTAATATAATTCTGGATATAATGTATATTTCACCACATGAACAACTTATAATTATAAGAAGTTTATTGTTGACTCAAGTACCAAAGATCGACAAAACGACCGTTATTAACTTAAATAATTACATAATGTTCATAACATTGTAATAAGTGATATTAAAAGGATAATGAAATTGAAAATGGTTCTTAATAAGGTAGATATTAACTCTAGTTTATTATTCAGGAGGTTAAAGAACGGTTGAGTCAAGTCGGACACAAGGTAAGGGAACTTCTTAACCCAATTTCCATTCTTTGGGTTAATCTCCTACTTTCAAATTATGTCATGATATTATTATGTCCTATATTGTATTTTTACATTATTTATGTGTACTTATAGTGAATACACATTATAGATGTACTTTATTTAAAAAAAATGATCTTTTTAAGGACTTAGTCTCAATCCCCTTTCATTGAGGCAAATTTGGTTTTACACACAACTTTCTTTTATACAGTGTATAAACCCCTTTGACTTTTACATATATTCAAAAGGAATCTTTTTTATACGAAGCTTTTACTAAATGACAAAAGGGAATGTTTTTGTCGTACGTATGCGGCGACAATGACTTCTCTGCCGCTGTGACCACTATTTGAGTTTCGGCTTCCTCTACAAGTCATACATTTTTTTTTAATGAAATATAAATACCATGTTATACTTTTCTTTTATTTTGGTATTGAAAATGGTTTTGAAAGCATTTTTATTATATCAATGTGTTGTATTGATATCTTGTGATTGAAATGTGGAAATGTTATGTTTCCTTTATGCATGTTTTATGTGATACGATTATGTTATGGTTTATGATATGTTTAAACCTATTCATATGAGGAATGCATTGGACTTAATAAGTGACGGGTGGAGCCCGCTATAGCTCCTCGATGCATCGGTAGGTCTCATGAGACAACTAGACGTGGAATTGGCTGAGGCCCTTTCCCAATTTGATTTATGGGCTTGGCCGAGGCCTTAATCATTTTAGACGTCTTGGCCGAGGCCTTGACAAAATGTTTCAGAATGTCTGGCATTATGCATTCCATCATTATGAAAGTTGGTTAATGATATTTCATGTGATTATTCGACCAGTAGAATATCCATGTGAAGAAGTAAATGGAATTATCTCATTTTACTTTTTCCATATTATGTTGAGGTTCATGTTTAAAAGGCTTTTGTTTTAGTTATACATTGCCTTAAATGTTTATGTTTATTTATGAAAGCTTCCGCAATATTGTTATCCTTACTGAGCATCTGAGCTCACCCCTTTCAATGTTTTAATATTTTCCAGGATGTGAAGAAGTATTTTATGAATGACCTATAGGGATAGTCCGAAGAGGATAGAAGTGTGGACTATGGAGACTATGTTATTATAGTTTTTCACTTTGTGATGTAATGTAACATTTATGAATGTATCTAGTGTTTCCAAGGCTACTAAACTAATCGGTCTTTCGAGACTTGATCTTTTGTGATCATGCCAATGTTACGAAGTAATGCACCGACTCTGGGTAGCTGGGGTCGGGGCGTTACAGTTGGTATCAGAGGCAGTTTAGTACTAAATTTGGAAGCTAGATTTAGATAAACTCTGATTAGAGCACATAGCCCAAAGATAGACTTTGTGGATTAGTATAGAAGAACTTCCTAGAATTTTGTTATTGTAGAGATTTTGTGAGTTTTCTGAGCAATACATCCCTGTCTGGATACGGGCAGGTAGAGGCGGCTTTGGCACAGATGTACCTAGGGGTAAAAACCAAAAACACCGCTTTGAGCTAGACTCGAACGGGAACTGGTGCACGACAACGGGCCTTGCTGCACTCTTGGTTACGACACTCCCGGGGGATATGCTTAGGATAATTCTCATTTTCTTTACAAACCACTATGAAGGGTTATGAGTATATACTTCCTCAAAGGAAACATTTCTTTTTATGATTATGGATTATATCCATAAATAGTTCAATTTATGTAAAGTATTTTACAAATATGGAATTATGTATTTTGATTCATAAACTAATCTAGTTTATGCCATTGTTTAGAAATGGCGCCTAGTGGAAGGAATGGAAACCGTATCAATGCACGAACTCCGTGTAGGGATTTCCCTCCTGCTCAAGATAATTATTGTGGATCTGGAGATACAACTAGTGCTGATCAACTTAATACCATACTGGGACAACTCACTCAGGTTATGAATAATAACCTTACTCGTACGGAGCACCCTGATCCGCAACGTGGAGGATCAATGCTAGACCGTTTCATGAGGCAACAACCACCAACCTTCAATGGGAGTACAAATCCTATAGTAGCTGAGCAATGGATAAATTCCTTAGAGAAAATATTCCATGCCTTGGGGAGTAGTGAAAGGGAGAGGGTTGTCATGGCAGTTTACCGCCTCACTGGAGATGCTGATCAGTGGTGGTCGCTGATTCAAAACACAAAGGAAGATGACGACGTATCGAATATGGAATGGAGGGAGTTCAAAGAGCTTTTCTTAGAAAAATACTTTCCTCGTGACCATCGAGCAGATATGGAAAGGCAATTTCTGAGTCTGAGGCAGAAGGAGGATGAGAATGTCTCAAAGTATGAGGCTAACTTTACAAGGTTAGCGAGGCATGCTGCCGATTATATACGTAACACAAGGAGTAAGATTGATCGTTTCTTTGATGGTTTAAAACCATTTCTCCGTCGAGCTTTGGTATCACAATCCTTCTCATCATACGAAGATATTGTCTCGTGTGCTATCAAGATAGAAAAGGAATTCTCTAAGTCTTATGACAACAAAGTAAAGCAAGAGAAGAAGAGAACGGTGGAACAAGAGACAGATAAAGGGAAAAAGGGAAAGAAGGATTTTCCAGTATGTGATAATTGTGGGAAGAATCATCCTGGTACTTTCCTAAAAGGAATGGGAGTTTGTTATAAATGTGGAGAAAAGGGTCACCAGGCTCGTGATTGCAAGGGAAAGAAAGAGGCTATCAAAGTTGAATGCTACAATTGTAGAGAAATGGGTCATTATGCAAATGAATGTCCTAAGCATCACGGAAACTTAGCTCAGAAAAGGCCAAGGGATCAAGGACAATCTTATGCTGTTACTACAGTTGAAGCAGAATAACTAATGTATTGGTGCTTTTGGACTCATGGAATATATTCTGGTTATTAGAATAATGTGATATATATATAAGGATTGTACTGCAGTACTTGTTGATTTCAGTAAGGTTTTAATATGATTAAGGTAATCATATTTTTTGTATGTGACAATAAGAGAAACTTTTCTTTGTTTGGGAATCTGATAAATTGATTTTGGAATTAAGAGACCTTTTAGAGAATGTCTGGACAGAGGTATTTTGGATAACTATAAAGGTTGGAGTGGATTAAGTTGATCTTTGGATAGTATTGTTTAAGGTTAAAAATTTATGAAGATTATTTTTGAATATTATAATACTATAGTTTTAGGAAAAGGACAACCTGCAGGGTGGGGCATAACCCGTTGCGTCGGACAAAGCTGCCGGAATTGAACCCACAATCATAGTGCGACAGGCCTTTATTTCCTACCACTAGCCTACAGGAAGTCCCTGGTTATTACAAAATAATTTTACTAATCTAAATGGTATGTGTTAACATTTGGAACATTATACAATTAGGATAAGTATAATATTTTTGGGTTCTATTATCTTTTTGAGTGAAAGATGAGTTGAAGGTTGAAACTCTAATTCTCAAGCATGAATATATATATACCTATCTCTTATTCAATGAATAAATTAATTCTTAAACTTTAGTAAAGGGATATTAAAACAAAAAAATATGTTATCCTAATACCTTATGTCTTGTTTAACTGATGATATATTAAATCAACATAGATTGAAGGCTTTGAGGCCCCCAATTTGACAGTTGATTGTGATTGATGACCCCAATCACTCCTTAGAAATATTTACGTTTTTCCTCTAATTATATGTCTCTAATTACCACCAATGTTCTCCTAATCGAGATCATAATTGGGTGGTGACTTGTTCATTTCACTTTCCGTCTTATTAAGGCTAAATTTTATTAATCTTATTTCCGATGTGGGTTTTCCTCAAAGGTATTTTCTCTTTTCAACCTTTTATTTTCAAAGAAAAATTTCAAATTGCGAGGACGCAATTTATTGAAGGAGGGGAGAATGTAACACCCCGAGCTTCCACGATACGCCTCTCTTTCAATAATGCAATAGCTTGCATTGTACGCAAGTTCGAGTTCTAACACACCGCAACTAATCAAAGTAGCCGTTATGAATAGTAATAACCACCTTTTAAATTTATAGAAATTTTATATTTCAAAATGGACTTCATTTTTGTATTCCTAATATTGAAATTAGCCTATGTTGAATTTTTTGTAATTTTCCGAGAACGTCCAAATTTTTATGAATAGTGAAAAATACTTAAAACAACTTTTTTAATCAAAATAATTTATAGTGATAAGTTATACTATTTAGTGGTTTTAAGGTATAATTAGAATATATTTTTACCATTTTATCCAATGGTGGTCATTAGAATTAATCTAACATTGAAATTGGACATAAACAATTTCCAATCTTTTGATATAAATTGTTTCTTAAAAACACGCTATTTGTTGTAACAGCGGGAATTAATTATAATATTAATTAATGCAACTTATATGTTTGGAATTTTTTTAAATAGACATCATTTTTGAATTCGTAATATCAATTATAGCTTAGGGTGAAATTTTGGCATTGTTCTGAAAAACTTCAATTTTTTGATGAATAATGAAACCACTAAGTGATAGTTAAATAACTGATTTTTCATTTAAATGAAATATTACCACTTCTGTGATTTGATTTTCAAAAATCCGACATACATGGTTGTCATTAAGAAGTAAAATGTGGTTCAATGAGATTAAAATAATTTTTTGGTGAATAGTAACTTTTAAGTTTTTAATCGCGATTAGAGGTAATTAGTGTAGTTTAAGGTACAAATAATGTTATAATAATATGAGATGAGCATGAAACTTGTCCTACTCCTATAGGATGAGTCATGGACGACCAAGACAACCCATGGGTCAACTTGGGGACCCCATGGAGCCACTTTAGTTAGAAAATGACATAAATACCTTTTATTTAATGTTAAAGTAAAAAATGACACAAACATAAAATGTTTTACTAAAACAATTTTTACATGGGGTTACACAAGTCCAAATTTAGATTATAAATATTCATTAGAAATCTAAAACTATTTCCTACAACATAGTATTTGTTTTATAATTTTTAGACATTAAACAAATTAAATTATTTATGACATCATTATGATGTGGCGATGACCTCATTATTTAACGATTTAAATAAAATGAGAAGATAATGAAAAATCCAAGGATTACACTTGTCCGAAGCCTATTGGATGAAGATATTTCTAAACCTTATCACCTTAGCCTCGAATTATATAAGTTTTGGACCTTTAGAATCCGAAAAGCACTGTGAAATAATGTAACATTTCAATCTTTTCAAAAGTGCCCCTCCTCTCCACTTATAAAAGGCCCCCACCACTCCCACCTTATTCACATATTCAAGCCATTTGGCTCAGCCAAAATCTGCCCAAATACTCTCCCAACATCCCTATCTTACTCATAGAAGCCTCACTTTGGGCAGAACGCTTCCCAAGGAAGCCTTTGGCTCAAATCAAAAAGAGTTACCCGATTTTGAGGTAATGTCTTCTCTAATGTTGTTTTGGTTTATTTTTCTTCTCCAACCCCCTAAACTCTTTTTTTTCAATTCTTTTGTAACAACACCAGTATCCTCAATATACTAGGATTTTGTTATAATAAGGATTCGAGCTACACTTACACACACCTACATCTAATGGTTAAAGAACATACGGTTTCTGTGGATGGCGAATTTCTGCCTCACGAAACGATGATTGTTCAACACTCATATAACACCTTCAAAGGTGGCCATTAAGATGTCACTATTTTTATATATGATATATAATATGTTTATGTTTTACTTATGCTTCTGTATTTCTCATTTATGACATACTTTATGATTTCCATTATGGGTAAAACGCGATAAATTCATTTTAGGAAGTGCGGACTACCGCCCCCTCAAAGTGATTTGAATCGTTAATGCCATATGTGGGATGTATAAAGGATGGAGTAAATGGTATTATACACTATATTATACTGGAATTATATTATACATTTATATCATTATGATTTCATTCCATTAAATATGAAATTGAAATGAAAGTAGCTTTCATGCGTACGTACGGCTTACCGTCTCCATGAACGGTGCATTTCATTTCTTACCTCAAAATGTTACGTAATATTATAAATGAATGTATATACTGTATATATATGATATATATGATATCTAAATCATTAATATAATTCTGGATATAATGGATATTTCACCACATGAACAACTTATAATTATAAGAAGTTTATTGTTGACTCAAGTACCAAAGATCGACAAAACGACCGTTATTAACTTAAATAATTACATAATGTTCATAACATTGTAATAAGTGATATAAAAAGGATAATGAAATTGAAAATGGTTCTTAATAAGGTAGATATTAACTCTAGTTTATTATTCAGGAGGTTAAAGAACGGTTGAGTCAAGTCGGACACAAGGTAAGGGAACTTCTTAACCCAATTTCCATTCTTTGGGTTAATCTCCTACTTTCAAATTATGTCATGATATTATTATGTCCTATATTTTATTTTTACATTATTTATGTGTACTTATAGTGAATACACATTATAGATGTACTTTATTTAAAAAAATGATCTTTTTAAGGACTTAGTCTCAATCTCTTTTCATTGAGGCATATTTGGTTTTATACACAACTTTCTTTTATACGGTGTATAAACCCCTTTGACTTTTACATATATTCAAAAGGAATCTTTTTTATACGAAGCTTTTACTAAAAGACAAAAGGGAATGTTTTTTTCGTATGTATGCGGTGACAATGACTTCTCCACTGCTGTGACCACTATTTGAGTTTCGGCTTCCTCTACAAGTCATACCTTTTTTTTAATGAAAAATAAATACCATGTTATACTTTTCTTTTATTTTGGTATTGAAAATGGTTTTGAAAGCATTTTTATTATATCAATGTGTTGTATTGATATCTTGTGATTGAAATGTGGAAATGGTATGTTTCCTTTATGCATGTTTTGTGTGATACGATTATGTTATGGTTTGTGATATGTTTAAACCTATTCATATGAGGAATGCATTGGACTTAATAAGTGACGGGTGGAGCCCGCTATATCTCCTCGATGCATCGGTAGGTCTCATGAGACAACTAGACGTGGAATTGGCCGAGGCCCTTTCCCAATTTGATTTATGGTTTTGGCCGAGGCCTTAATCATTTTAGACGTCTTGGGGGAGGCCTTGACAAAATGTTTCAGAATGTCTGGCATTATGCATTCCATCATTATGAAAGTGGTTAATGATATTTCATGTGATTATTCGACCAGTAGAATATCCATGTGAAGAAGTAAATGGCATTATCTCATTTTACTTTTTCCATATTATGTTGAGGTTCATGTTTAAAAGGCTTTTGTTTTAGTTATACATTGCCTTAAATGTTTATGTTTATTTATGAATGCTTCCGCAATATTGTTATCCTTACTGAGCATCTGAGCTCACCCCTTTCAATGTTTTAATATTTTCCAGGATGTGAAGAAGTATTTTATGAATGACCTATAGGGATAGTCCGAAGAGGATAGAAGTGTGGACTATGGAGACTATGTTATTATAGTTTTTCACTTTGTGATGTAATGTAACATTTATGAATGTATCTAGTGTTTCCAAGGCTACTAAACTAATCGGTCTTTCGAGACTTGATCTTTTGTGATCATGCCAATGTTACGAAGTAATGCACCGACTCTGGGTAGCTGGGGTCGGGGCGTTACATTAATGATGTTTAGCTTTATTTTAATTAATTATTTTCAATATTTTTATTTCGTTAACTTAAATTTTAAACTTAAGTTCATTTTTTAAAGATACCATTACTTATTTATTTTATACTAGCGGCGACCTGTCTATTTTAAGTAAACTATCAACAACCCTTTTTATTTTCGCTACACTGGTAACTTTAATTTTTATTTTTATTGGTAACCTCATGTTTGTTCAACCGATGACCTGTTAATTTTATACTAATAGTGAGATATTATTTTTATTATAACTAACAGTGCCACCCCCATGCTGCTTTGTTTTTTTATCAGTACTGGTAACCTCTTCTTTTTAATTTTCATCGGTGACTTTCATTTTCTTTTAAACTATCGGTAGTCTTTGTTTTTAGACTAAAAGTGAACTTTAATTTTTTTCTATCGGTGAGCCCTGCATGTAACTCCCATACTTTTCACGCACTCATTGATACCACAAATCCCCATTGGTTTAACAGGCCCTTGATTATATTTCCTCTTTTTGTGAGTGACTCACCAATACTTTCACTCCTCCTACAGTCACTTTTGGTTTTTCATCATCGGTCTCTCATTCACATACCAGTTCAATGACTGCCTTGCTCTTCTTTCTCACCGAACATTTCATCCTTCCTACATGACATTGAGGGAACCATTTCTTCGCAGAATACAAATCACTAGGACACAACCGGGTCGTTGAAGGAGAGTCATTCTAGGCTCTTCTGGTGTCCTTTTTCCCAACGGAGGAGAGACTTCGTGCGGAAGGGAGGAGACTCATGTCACTTCTGTTCAGATCTTATCACCTGGGAGTCCGAGGGTTGTGCCAGAGATGTGGAAGGTCGGGCCACAGTGGGTTTTCACTACGATGATGCCGCTGTAAGGAGAAGAGATCACTGTCACTGGAAGTTGATGTCGGGATGTCGTGCCACCTGAAGAAGACCACATCACCGCCGTTGCGGGATGAAGGGGCAGCCGAGCTAGAGATTAGGAGGCCACCGCTGCACTATTTGGAGAAGAACACAGATGTTTTCCCCACCTTGGGTTACGCTGAGATTTGGGGTTGGAAGAAGTTAAAAAACATAAAAAAAACTAACGAACTAAAATAAACTAGTCAAATTAACTAAAATTTCAAAATGATTTAATGTTATTAATAATTTTTAAAATTATATTTAACATTAATAAACTTTTATTAATAAAAATAAATGACTTGACGTATAATAACATAAATTAATAATTATTGGTGAAAATAATTAAAAATTATAACTAATCATAAAATTAAAATTAGATGTGAGATCATATAATTAAATAGAACTTATTTAATTTCTAAAAATAAATAATTAACTTAAAAGAACTATATAAATAATTTTAACCTTAATATAATTTTTATACAAAATAAAATATAAAATAATTTCCTAACTCAAAAATGTCATCAAGTTATAATAACAAGTTACTAATAATACAAACATTAGTAAAATTAACCAAATAGTTATTAATTGATTAAAAAACATAATAATTATATTTAATTAAAGAATAAATAATAGATTAATAACTATAATACTAATTATTAATTAACATTTAATAGTAATTATCATTTACTTATTTATTAATTAACATTATTTTAACTTTTTAATAAGAAATATCACATTTAACTAAAACAGTTTATTATTTTACTTTCCTTGAAATTTCATTATTTATCTTCTAACTGCACAGGTTTATTCAAGATACAAGTATACATTCAGATTCACATAACTAACTCACTGAGAGTTAGTTACCTGAGAAAAGTTAGTGCGACGTGCTAGTCGTGGTAAAACACATGTGTGCGGTGCATATGTGAAGAGCTTTTGAAGTCGGTAGAAAATGTTCGGTGACAACCAGCAGAAGAAAACATGATACTTATATAGAGAAAGAAGTACATTCGAGGAGGGAAGATATTCATAATAGATTAAATCATTCACTCAAAGTAGAGTAAGAACCTTGGGGAGAATTCTGGAGTAGCATTTTGAGAACCTTTTCCTAGAGATATGAGGGCCAGGAGTAGCAACAGTTCATGCTAGCAGAGGGATCTTCCGTCTTCGGTTTTATTTCTATTCTCTTCTTCTATAATTGAATGATTTAGTATACTTAATTGAGACAATTTAATGCTAAATAATTACAATTTAGGGATAAGAATTGAATCTACTGGTTATCTTCCTTATCTCTTCTCACTATTATTTTTATTGTGATCGGAACTGATCGGTGAGATCAGTTCTAATTGCATTCAATTTCGACGTACCACTTGAACTTAATCATGAAATTCTTCATTCTTTCAGTGATATTTATTTTGGATTAATTTTCTTTTACATTTACATTGAAATGAATGACTATAGAACATACAGTGTGTTTGTGCTACAATTTTTTCAAACCATAATTCTCATGTTGGTTAATCTTGGAGTGGCGAACTCCAAGACTTGTTATATTGAGTGATTTATATCATGGAGAGGGAAATAAATCACTCATTATTAGTGGTATAGTTGTAATCTCTTTTGTGAAAAACAATGTTTTCAAAACTAGTCGAATTGATATTTTCCCCAGACATATTTCTTTATATTTTTCACTTATCAGCATATTATTTCTCTATTACATACTATCTTTAGACTATTTCTTTTTTTGATACAGTTTAGAACAAAAACTAAAAGGATGTGTTGTTTCATTTCATCCTTATAATGATTTTTTAAAAAAAATAGAAAGGTTTAAACTCAATCCCACTGCCGACAATAGTGGGGTATTTTTTTTAGTTTTTTGAAGAAAAAAATGGTCAAATTTCCTTCTCTTTGGGTTCGACCCTACTTGCCACATATACTGTATTTAGCAATATTCTAAATTTTAAACATTGAACAGCTTCAATGATAGTTTAGGTCAAGTTTTTAGTACTGTTGCTGGGGAAGGAATGAGCCCTTGCTTTAAATAAAAAAACTAAAAAAACAACCCATATATACAAATCATTAAAAAAATCCAAAATTTGAAAATTCTATAAAAAAAAATGTTTCACTTATTGTTGAATTGTTACTACTGAGTAGTGTCTGTTATTATTGTTTTCATGAGCACACGAACTTATAGTGTTAGATTAGATCCTCTTAACCTTGAATTATTAAAACATCTCACTACTCTAAGAAAGAAGAACAATACTAAAATTGAAAACATAGATAATAGAGTTCCTGCACATAACAATTATCAAAATCAACCAGAACACTTAGATTAAAATGAAAGGCCTAAGATGAGGGACTTCCAACTCCCACATGTTTTGAGAAATCCATCATCCATTAGACTATCTCCTAGGGTCAAATATTATGAACCTAAACAATCAAACAATTCTATATTGCCTCCTTTTAATGGACACTTTAATGAGGACTCCATTGCCTTCATTAGATACTTCTACAACAATGTGCAACAATTACCTCTTCAAGGACTCACAGAAAATGAACTAATAATGATATTATTTCATTTTTTCCTTATCAGGAATGCTAGAAATCGATATCTAAGTCTTTATGAGAACATTTTTTAAAACTTCTATCAAGGGTATAATTCTTTCATTATGAAATTCTATCCCCAAATATGAAATTGTGAACATAGAACTAAAATCACTAGTTTTTATCAAGTGGATGGAGAAGCATTTCAAGAAGCTTGGGATAGATTCAAGGATATGCTTAGACTGTTTCCCCATCATCAACTCCCATCACACCTTCTAATGGATATTTTTTATGAAGGGATGTCCTTCTATGAACAGAATCTAGTATATCATGCTACTGGGCGTAATTAAAATGATAAAATAGATGAAGAAATCTGCCAACTTTTTAATAGTATTGCTCTAAATTCATATAAAACAAATTAATGATGAAAAAGAGTAAAAAATGTTAATTTAAACCCCAGTTCAAGGAATAAAAATCAAGCTCAACTGGATGAAATCACCAACTATCTTCAATCTTTAAGGATCCTGAACTCAAAAAACCTATTAACCATCTAGGATGTCAAAACACCAACCAGTCTTTAAGGGAGTAGTGTGTCCTATGTGGTATGTTTGGGCATACTAAGAACTTATGTCCTAATTTTGATATGACATACCATCAACAAGAAAATTAAAACATTGTTAACTATAGTCCTAGGATTCCTTCTAATGAAGACCCATTTTCAAATAATTATAACCAAGGCTATAGGAACCATCCAAATCCATCCTGGAAATATCAAGGCTTAATCAAACAATCCACTTCCACTAATTACTCTAATCAATCAAGACCAAATTTCCAGAATCAACAAGGTGGTGATTCATCAAATGTACAAGGAAACAATGATAATAACATGTTATCTATGCTTGATCTAATCTTAAATAAAATTAACTCTCAAGAATAATGATACATGAATCAACTGTCCAAACATCAAAATTAATATTAGTATGATTAAATGAAAACTGATGTTAAAATGCAACACATGGAAACACAGTTAGGCCAACTTGCTATAGATTTTTCATCTAGGAAAAAAGGTAGACTTCCTAGTACCACTGAACATAACCCTAGAGAGAATTCCTTGGCTGTTTCCATTAGAAGTTGTCTTAATACTCAAATTGTTGCTGAAAACGACCATGAAAATGCCCAAAATGTAAATCTGCTTCAATCTGTAAATAAAAATATGATTTTCACACATGCTGGAAATTCACAGAAAAGTCATGAAAATAATCTAAATCAAAATTTATCACCAAAAAATCAAGCTGAAACTTTATCTAAAAATCAATGGAATAAAGGAAAATAAAAAGTTTAGGAATAGGTGAGGTATATACCTACTATTCTAAAAAAAATCCACACCCATCCCTTTCCCTGAGAAGTTGAAACCTTATAGTAACCCTAGGGTTGAACTTCATCAGTTCCTTGGTCTCCTTTACAATATTCTAGTGAACATGACTTTTATTCAAGATTTATTTTAAATCACATATTACATGAAATATCTTTAGAAAATTGTTTCTAACAAAAAAACTCATGAAATTTTTTTCTACTTACAGCCTAACTGAAGAGTTCAGTGCTGTATTTCGAATGAAAATCCCACCTAAACTGAAAGACCTAGGTAGTTTTTTCATACCTTTCACACTAGGAATATCTGATCAACTCACATATTTGTGGGATATAGGTGCTATAATTAATCTATTACTATACTCATTATTTCAACAGTTGAGGTTGGGAGACCTTCAACCCACCACAGTCATACTACAGTTAGCTTATAGATCATTCACTTATCCTATGGGTAGGGTAGATGATTTGTTAGTTGGGGTTGGGAAGATGTTTTTGCTTGCACACATTTTAGTCATGGATGTAGAGTGTGATCAAGAGGTGACCATAATCATGGGTATGCCCTTCTTGGACACAGGTGGTGCTTTTATTGATGTTTCTAAGGGTCATTTTATTTTTAGAATTGGAGAAAAACAAGAAGAGTTCAATGTGTTCAAAAATTTGAAAAGACCATCTTTTTCTGAAAACTATTCAATGTTAGAGTTTTTTTAAGATGAGAACTCAACTGAAAATATTGATAAATTATAAAATCAATCCCCTGTTAGAGAAAGTAATTTTGATGCTGAAAATCCACTTCATTCTATCTAAGAAGTAAAAAATTCTGCTCAAACTCCAAAACTGAATAATTTCCCAAAACTGGATAAATGTCCAGTTTCTACTATAGAAGGGTCCTATGTTTCTAAGAATTAGATATTTTTGAGTGAATTTTTTGGTTGTGTTTGTTAACACTAACCTTGGTAAACACTTTGATGATATTGAGGGATATCCTATAAAAAACTATATGATTCTGCTTTGATTAACTTGTTAAAATCTTATCTAGAAAATATGGACAGTGTACTGCCCACTTTAGACAGCCGCACTATTACATCTGAATTTGAAAAATGAAATTGAAAACCTTTCATCTTTAAATACTTCTTAAAAAATATATATTGACGATCTTGGACATCCTAGGCCAATGAGTTTTCCTTCTAGTGTAGAACCGCATACTCTTGAAATAAAACCAATCCCTGCTCATCTTAAATATTCTTTTCTAGGTGAGAACTCTACTTTTCCTATAGTAATATCAGCTGAACATAATGAAAATCATGAGTAAATATTGTTGAATGTTTTTAAAAAGTTAAAATTTTCCATAGGCTAGACAATAGTTAATATCAAGGGTATTAGTCCCTCATTTTTTAGGCATAAAATAACTATGAAACCTGATCATAAACCTAGGGTAGAATGTCAAAGAATATTAAATCCTAACATTAAAGAATTAATGATAGAGGAAGTGATTAAATTACAGGGAACAGGAATGATGTATCCCATTTCTTATAGTTCTTGGGACAGCCATGTTTTGGTTTTTCCCAAGAAGGGAGTATTAACTGTAGTTAAAAATGAAAAAAATGAAGAAGTACAAGTTAAGACAGTCACAAAATGGGGATTCTGTATTGATAATAGGAAGCTTAATTAATCCACTGGGAATGACCATTTTCCAATGCCCTTATTGGATCAAAAGCTCGATAGGGTTTCTGGAAATGAGTTTTTCTATTTCCTAGATGGGTATTCTGGTTACAATCAGATTCCAATTGATCTAGAGGACTAGGAAAAAAAACATTCACATGCCCCATTGGAACATTTTCCTACATGCAGATACCCTTTGGGTTGTGTGGAGCTCCAAAAAACTTTTAAAGGTGCAGGATGGCTATAGTATCAGATATGATTAAGATAATTGTTGAGGTTTTCATGGATAACTTTTCCATTGTGGGTAGTACTTTTGATAAATTTCTTAGAAATCATGAGTTAGTTCTAGAAAGATGCATTGAAACCAACCTTGTTCTGAATTGGGAGAAATGTCAATTCATGGTTTTAGAAGGTATAGTTCTTGGTCATAAAGTTTCAAAGAGTGGTCTAGACGTTGATACTGCTAAGATTGATGTTATTTAAAAATTTCCACCTCTTATAAATGATAATGGTGTTAGATGTTTTTTAGGGAATGTTAGTTTCTACAAGATATTTATAAATGATTTTCTAAAATATCTAAACCCTTGTGTTCATTGGTAATCAATGATGAACCTATCAATTTTGATGAAAACTATTTCAAATCATTTAATATGCTTATAGAGAAACTCACCACATCACCTATCATCATTTCACCTGACAGTAAACTACCTTTTGAACTTATGTGTGATGCTAGTGACATTGTTGTAGGATTTTACCTTGGAAAGAGGAAATATAAGAAACTGCATGTGGTGTACTATGCTAGTAGAATAATAGATGATTCTCAATAGAATTATACCACTACTGAAAAAGAATTATTTGCTGTTTTGTGTGATTTAGAAATTTTTATATAGTATTTTTTAGTTTCAAAAGTCATTATTTTCAATTATCATTCTGCTTTAAATTATTTTATGTTATAGAAGGAAACTAATACCGGGCTGATTAGATGGATTTTATTTCAACAATAGTTTGATTTAGAAATTAAGGATAAGTTGGGAGCTTAAAATTTAGTTGTTCACAACCATTCTAGGCTTCCTCTTACCCATTCTGAAGATCCTAGTGAGATAAACTCATCCTTTCCTGATGAAGAGTTTCTCACAGTGTCAATTAGGCAATCTGCTTGGTTTGCTAATTTTGCCAACATCTTCGCAGTTGATATTTTCCCAAAAATCTGTCTCATAAAAAAATAAATTAATTCATTTATGAACATAAATATTATCTTTGAGATGATCCCCTGCTGTTTAGGAGGTGTGCTGATGGTATTCTTAGGATATGTGTGCATGAGGAAGAAATGTTTCCTTTCATAGAATGTTTTCATTATTCACCTTGGGGAGGTCCCCATGGTGGTGAAATAATTTCTCAAAAATTTATACAATCTGTTTTCTATTGTCCTACCCTTTTTAGGGATTCTAGGAGCTTTGTGGTTGGCTCTGATAGATGTCAGTGGCTAGGTAATGTTGGTAGGAAGCAAGAGTTTCCCCAAAAAAGTATTTCTGGAAGATGAAATTTTTTATGTCTTTGTTCTAGATTACATGGTCCATTTCCATCATCTCATGGGAATGAATATATTCTTTTTTTGTTGATTATGTTTCCAAATGGGTTGAGGCAGTGGCACTGCCCTACAATCCCGCCAAATTTGTAATAAAATTTGTGAAGAAGAACATCTTTACAAGATTTGGAGTCCCAAAAACCCTTATCGCTGATAATGGAACACACTTTAAGAATTAAAATTTTAAATATTTGAGGGATAAATATGGTTTTTTTCATAAAATTGGTACTCCTTATCATCCATAGTCCAGTAGATAGGTGGAAATTTCAAACAGGGAACATAGAAAAATACATGAGAAAACTATGTCAAACTCTAGAAAGGATTGGCCTCTTAAATTGGATGATGATTATGGGCTTATTGAACAGTTTTTCAAACCCCAATAAGTATTTCTCCTTACAGGATATTTTTTGGAAAAAAATTTCATTTACTTGTGGATTTGAAACATAAGTCTTATGGGAATGTTAAGACTCTAAATGTTGAAATTAATAGTGTTGGTGAGAGGAGATTACTTGATCTTAGTGAACGTGATGAGATAAAGAGAGATAGTTATGAAAATTCAAGGATTTATAATGAGAAGTATAAAATCATTCACTATTCTATCATTCCAAACAATCAATTCAAAACTGGACAGATGGTCATTCTATTTAACTCTAGAATTATAGTCTTTCCTGGAAAGCTGATGTCCAAGTGGTATGGACATTTTACTATAGTGATAGTTTTGAAGAATGGTTCTTTAGAAATTTTAGGTGAAGAAAATAAACCCATGTTAGTCAATGGGAAGTGAGTGAAACATTATTTTGAGGGACAGTCGAAGGTCTTGGATGCCTTCATAGTGCTTGAAAACTTATCCTGAATAATGTCTGGCTGATGACTTTAAAACACAGTGCTACCTGGGAGGTAACCCATGGTTATTTTTGTCTTTAATTTTCTTCTTTTAAACATTGAAAAAAGTGATTCTTCTATGCTTTGTTTTTGATAATTCCTTGTTACTAATTGTTCTTAGTCTCTTATTCTATTTCAGAGTTATGAAGAAGTTGCTACTATGTCATTTAATTTAGTGGAATTTCCATGTTGAATGACTAATGAAAAACTAGTTAGGTAAGTATTGTACTATTAAATTTCTATTTCATAATATTCTCCTAATTACTTTTAAAAATTTCTATTGCATGTTTTACATGAAAAAAAAATCTTCTATAATTTCTACTATTTTATAATAATTCTGCTATAAGAAATTATGCTACATATTTTCTAAAAATCTACTGCATATATTGCATATAGAAAACTTTTGCTTCATTTCACTAAGTTTAAATTTAAAAAAAAATCTGCATGTGCCTCTGGCTGATAATTGGAATTTCATTGTTATACTGAAATATTCTTACTACTTGAAATTAAGTGTGTGGGGTTACATGTTTCCTAGTTGTTTGGTCTTTTTTTTTAATGTTCTCTACTATGGGGTGTTAGGAATGATTTCCTCATGTGTTATTGAAAATCTATCTAAATCATAGTTCTAAACATTGTGACACCCTATTCACTCTACACCCACGAGTTTCATGCCTCGTTTGAACTTTAATAGAAACACGGTGTCACCGAACATATATTATAATGTGTGTTTTTCTAATGAACCTATTGATTATTTATTCATTGTGGTGAAAAATATTTTTGAACTTTAATGAGAACATTACTCCTGTCATAAATCTACATTATTGAAAATCTTTTTTGAACCTTAATCGATTAATTTTTCTTCTCCATGTTTAGAAGTCAGCTTTGGGGAAAAAGGTGGATTTTAATTGTAGGGGATGGGTAAATTCTTGACTATAATTAAATGTTATTAAATGTAAGCTCATCAATTCGCACTTCAATTCAATGTTTTTGTCAAAAAATGTTTAAATTTTTTCAATAATCTTGCATATGTTTAGGCTTTACATTGTACTGAAGTTGGTCTTGCCTTAGGACTGGCACCTTTCTGGTAGTTAAGATTTAATTTAAATCCGAAATAAATGAGTTTGGATGATTCCTGAGTGATATTACTTAGTGCTTTGATAGAAACTTTGTTTGGGAACTACTTATGAAAGTGATATGGATATCCTTATAATGGAATTATGATCACAACCCTTGGAACAAGAAGTTTGATTCTGATTCTAAGGGCCCCATTCATCTTTTAATTATTAAAATTATTCATTTTAACGAGCCAATGGAAATGATTTTTCATATAAAACTTTTGAAGCTGAAGTAGTCTAGGCATCTGGGATCCCAAGGTGAGTCTCTAAGACCCTAGATGTTGGGTTCATTTCTTTTAACATTATGCCCTCTGTTCACCTTTAATAAGTGCATTGCATAGTGCATATCACATGATACATGGCTTATAAAAAGTAAATAATGTGTCTAGGGTCAAAAATGAGTTCATTAAGGTGAGGGGATTGATGAACACCAGATGAAGAAGGGGAAAATTGGTTTATAGGGGAGTCATTTAGGTTGTATCATTATGGTGATTAAAAAAATATTTATTTTTGGATCCTTGGTGAAAAGGTCGAGGTATAATGTTCTTATTGATATGTTATTAATTCCACATAAATTTTACCTCATGAAACTCTTGAAATTAAAACCTATGTTTGGATTGATGTTAGTCACTAAATTGTATCACATATGAGGTATGAAATCTTCTTTGATGGATGATCTTTTATTTATTAATTACCCATTAGTATTTGTTATAGGCATGATTCATATGAGTAATTCATTTTCTAAATGCCTAATGTTATTTTTTGTCCTCTTTTTTTAGTGTTGAACATGTTACAATGTGATTTTAATCATTAATACACTTTACTGTTTTTCATAGAAAATAAGACATGATATTGTTTTAGGAGAAACAATGCTTATGTGTGGTGGAATTTGATCTAGCTCTATTTTTACATAGTTTTACCACATCTTTTAACATTATTTTTAATTATTTAATTAATTTTATAATAACTTTTTACTAAATAATTGTACCTTTGTATTTTTATAGTATCTTTTTCAGTTAATCGATTTTTATTATTAATTATGTATTATTAGTCATTAAATTAATAATTTTAACCTTACTTGTTTTATCTAAATTTATTATTTGTTTATTAGTTGTGTTAATTCTGATCTTCTCACTATTTAATAATTTGACTTTGATAATAAATAATCCTTTATCATCATTTTTTGTGTTTTAATCAACTTAGACTATATTTTAATTTTTTATTCTTTAATATGGATTCATTAAAATATTTTAACTTTATTTATTAATATTTTTAACCATTCTAATAGTTAATTAAGTTAAGAATTTTATTTTAAATTAAAGAAAATAGTTTTATTTTAATTTTAGGTTTCTACATAGTTATTTAAGTAACAAATTTAGAGTTTTTAAAAATTAATAATTTAATTTTATGTTTGCAGTTAAATTTTATATTCACATTCAATTGATTTTTGTCTACTGGTTAGGTAGACAAGAGCTATGGGTAACCTATTGGGTCACCGATACTCTTCGTTGTTTTTCACTGCTTCCATGTAATTATTTACTTTGTAATTTTATTATAAGTATTTTATTAATTTAGTTTATCGATTATCCAGTTCTTAATTTAAATGTTATCTAATAAATAATAATATTTGGGGCTTTAATGTTTTATGTTTCATAAAAATAATGTTTTAAATTTATTGTGTTTATCTTTATTTTAATTAATTATTTTCAATATTTTTATTTAGTTGACTTAAATTTTAATTTTATGTTCATTTTTTTAATGTTACCGATAGTTAGTTATTTTATACTAGCGGTGGCATGTATATTTTAATTAAACTATCAGCGACCATTTTTATTTTCACCACACCAGTAACCATAATATTTATTTTTATTGGTAACCTCATGTTTGTTCAACTGGGGACCTGTTAATTTTATACTAACAATGAGCTTTTATTTTTTTATAACTAACGGTGACACCCCCGTTCTGCTGATCTGTTTTTTTAACAGTATCGGTAACCTATTCTTTTTTAATTTACATCAGTGACTTTTATTTTCTTTTAAACTAAAGGTATTGTTTGTTTTTAACTTAACAGTGACTTGTGATTTTTTTCATATCAGTGATCCCCACACCATGTTCCCCTGCTTTTCATGCACTCACTGATACACCATATCCCCACTGGTTTAACATGCCCTTGCTTATATTTCCTCTATCGGTGAGTGACTCACTGATGGTTTCCTTCCTCCTACCGTCACTTTTGGTTTTTCAGCAGAGTTCTCTCATTCACATACCAATGTAGTGACAGCCTTGCTCTACATTCTCACCTAACATTGCCTCATTCATGTAAGAAACTAGGAAACCCAGTTCTTCGAAGAATAAAAATCATCAGGCCACCAACGGGTTGGTGAAGGAGAGTCCAGCTGGACTATTCCCGTGGCCTTCTCCGAGCTAAGGAGAGATGCCACACTGAATGGAGGAGACTCTCCTCGAATCATTTTTGATTTTATCACCTAGGATTCTGAGGGTCGCGCCAAATCCATGGAAGGCTAGGCTACTATGGGTTTTCGATAGGATTCCACTACTGCATGGAGAAGTGATGCGTATTGCTGGAGGCTGATGTTGGGATGGCGCGCCACCTGTAGAAGACCGCATCACCACCGTTGCTGGATGAAGGTGTAGCCAAGCTAGAGTATAGGAGTTCTCCACTGCCCTGTTTGGAGAAGAAAATAGATGTTTCCCGCACCCTAGTATTGCACTGAGATATGGGGGGAAGAAGTTAAAAAAACCATAAAAAACTAATAAACTAAAATAAACTAGTCAAATTAAATAAAAATATCTATATTATTTAATGTTCTTAAATAATTAATAAACATTATAATTAACATTAATAAACATCAATTAATAAAAATCAATGACATGACATATAATAACATAAATTAATAGTTATAGTTGAAAATAATTGTAAATAATAACTAATCATAAAATTAAAATAAGATGTTAGATCATATAATAAAGTAGAACTTATTTACATTCTAAAATTATAAATTAACATAAAACAACTCTATAAATAATTTTTTTCTTAATATAATTTGTATAAAAAATAATTTATTAAATAGTTTCCTAACTCAAAAATTTCATTAAGTTATAATAACTATTTACTAATAATACCAACATTAGTAAAATTAACCAAATAGTTAGTAATTGATTTAAAAACAAAATAATTATATTTAATTAAAGATTAAATAATTCATTAATAACTATAAAACTAATTAATAAAAACCATTTAATAGTAATTATAATTTAATTATTTATTAATTAACTTTAATTTAACTATCTAATAAGTAATATAACATTTAACTAAAAATATTTATTATTTTACTTTCTTTGCGATTTAATTATTTATTTTCTAACATTACAGGTTCAGTCCAGAGACAAGTATACATCCATATTCACTTAACTAACTCACCGGTAGTTAGTTACGTGAGAAAAGTTATTGTGGCATGCGAGCCGTGATAAAACGCAAGTGTTCGGTGCATATATAAAGAGCTTTTGATGTCAGTGGAAAATGTTCGGTGAAAAGCAGTAGAAGATAGCATGATGCTTAAGTAGAGCAAGTAGAAAATTATAGGGGGGGAACATTCCTTAGAAATTCAATCCTTCACTTGGAAGTAGAGTAAGAACCTTGGGGTGAATTCTAGAGCATCTCTCGGAGAACCTTTTCCCAAAGACACGAGGGCATAGATCCGCAACAGTTCATGATAGCAGGGAGAGTTTCCTTCCTCTACTTTCTTTTTATTCTCTTCTTCTGTAATTTAATGATTTAGTATATGTAATTGAGAAAATTATAGGCTAAATACCTACAGTTTGGGGATAAAAATTGAATCTATTAGTTATCTTCCTTATCTCTCCTCAATATCATTTTTAACGTGATCAGAATTGATCAGCGATATCAGTTCTAATTGCATTAAATTGCAAAGTACCACTTTCAGTTAATCGTGAAATTATACATTCATTTAGTGTGATGGATTCTGGATTAATTTTATTCTATATATAAATTTAAATGGAAGACTACAAAACATACGGTGAGTTTGTTCATTAATATTTTTTTAACCAAAATTCTCATGATGATTAATCTTGGAGTGGCGAACTCCAAGACATGTCAACTTGAGTGATTTATCTCCTAGCGAGGGAAATAAATCTCTCATTTTCAGTGGTAAATTTTTAATGAATTTTGTGAGAATTTTTTTTTCAAAACCAATAGAGTTGATATTTTTTCCTGGACCTATTTCTCTATATTGTTTAATTATCAGCATATTATTTCTCTATTACATAATATCTTTAGCTTGTTTCTTGTTTTGATACAATTTAGAAGAAAAACTAAAAATATTTGTTATTTCATTTGTGCCTTATAATGAAAACCCAATTTTTTTTAAAAAAAATAGAATGATAGGAACTCATCCCCACTGTGGACAACTGTGGGGTCTTTTTTAGTTTTTAAAAGAAAAAAATAGTCAAAATGCATTCTCTGTGGGTTCGACACTGGTTTCCACATTTACTGTATTGATTAGGATTATAAATTCTAAACATTGACCAACTTCAATGAAATTTTATGCCAATGATGAACATTGTTGGTAGCCCTGGGATCATCTGAATGTAGTTACCACATCAACCAATGCAGTGGAGGTTGGCTAGGTGGGTCGGTCCATGTTAGGGAAAGTTGGTCAGACTAAGATGGACCTGGGTCGGACCTAGGGTGACAGGGGTGATGTGTGCCCATGGTAGACCATGTAGGTTGACCTTGAGGACATGACACATCAAGTTACAATGGATCAAGTGATTGTGGTCGTTCCTGGGAGGTCACCCGTGATTAGTGACTAGAATTCACGATAGCTCAAGCTTTCGTAGGTGTAGCGACCACAACTAGTCCCAGTTGGTTGACTATGGAAACAGGTTGGTGTAGAAATTGGACCAACCATGGAGTTTAGTTCATGACTGAATGCACTATGATAGGCCGAGCCCGGTTGTTAGTCTACGATCGATAAATCTTGGGCCCCAGTAGGACTTCTAGTGGAAGCTTCAAATAGTCATAACTTTTAAACAAAGGGTCCTATTGATTTGATGTTAGTGGAAACATGATCTTATAACCATGAGAAATATTTTAAAGCTATATTGGGAATTAAAAATTCAGGACTGAGGTAAGGGCCCCATGAGGTCTCATTTAGTCATGTTGGGGTGAATGAACCCTTTTCACCGGTTTCCAGATTCAAGGAGGTAAACAACTTATCCAACGTTTTTTCCTATGTACTGCAATATTGTAACCTCTGGTGCCACTTTTGAGATAAGATGTGAGGCATTCCAAGAAGCACTCATTCACTATAACTTGCTCTATCTACTTCGTTCATATTAATTGTATCTATTACATTTTCCCCACCAATGTCCATGGAATCATATTTCGTATTTTTATACTCACCCTTGTTTGGTATCTTTCCACATGTATCATGTCTTTTACAAATGACAAACAGGTTGATCGTGACTTCAAAGAAGATTAGGGAGATGAGGTTCATAAGTCTCTTATGGTGGTTTTTACTTTGGATCTTGGAGCAAGGATCTCCCATCTATTTTACATTTACATTTATTTAGTATAGGAAATTTTTTTTGGTTGGGTGTCTATTCTACCCCATTTTCTTTCACATTACATTACTATATTTGTACTATTTATGAATCCATGCATGTATGGTTTACATAAAGCATTGTACAATCTTTTACTCTTTTCCATAATCACTTTTTCATTTTGTAGGTTGTGTTCATGTGTACATGTACTGATGAAAATTCCTCCTTGATTTTTTGTGCCTTTACCATTTTTTCCTCCCCATAGCCTATGGATCCAGGATTGGGGATGTCGTGGCTCAAGCATCGGTATGGTCTGGGTGATGGAATTGTGTGTTAAAGTGATTTTTGATGGATGATTTATGGGATATTATCTACTTGTTGGAATGAAAATAGGGTGTGTGTTCATGTATCATTTTAGGAATATATGATTAAAATTTCATTTAAATAACTTCATTTGATTGGTGAGATAGACTAAAATATGTTATTTAATTAGTTTCCCAAATTATCATAAAGAATCTTATAAATAAAATTCAAATTATAAATTATAAATTATTTTCCTCTATAACATGTAATTAAAATTTCATTTAACTGAGCCTTAAAAAGAAAAAATTACACATAAACTGAATTGTTAAAAGTTTATAACCTAATTACATATCTTGATTATTATGTGACATAAGTGAAATAAAATTTCAATTTAAACTTGTAATGTGTTTTCCTCTATAAGTTCAAATTTAAATTTCATTAAATTTTGTCTTATTTATGAAAACAATTGTTAATGTAAATAAAAAATGTGATCATACGTACTCTTTAACTACAATGTAGACCATATTGAAAAGGGATGTTTAACCTATGTATGGGTAGTTCGGTCTAGTGTAAGAGACCTGGTTTTTAGTTTATTATGATCTGATATGTTGGGGGAAGCATGGTGACATTACAGTTATACCATTCCCTAAACTATGATATCAAAAGTTGTTTTATTATTCTGTTTTAAGGCATGTGTATTGCATTTCAAAAAAATACACTGATGAAGAATTATATTTGATCACAAAGAGGGTATTGATGTGCATGACTCGTATTCTATTGGTATATAAACTCCTATTGTACGATGAAATGTGGTGTATAATCAGCTGTTAATGATATTTGTTTCATAGTGAAAGAGATGGAGAGGGAGAATCTTCACATTACCTAGATGATGGAAGAGTTGAATTCAGTGTCTAATCGGTTTCATCCACCATTAATGGAAAGGGGGTGGTCCCTAAATAATGTAATTTTTGATAGAGTCAATCTGGATTATCTTCGAGAATCTTGAAACACCTCTGGAATATATTGTAAAATATTCAGTATATATGCTATAGGATCAGTGAAGGATGCATGGGACAAGTTAAACCACTAATATACATGTGGTGATATCTTTTAAGTACATTAAACCCCATTTCTATTATCAAATATTTCTATATACACTAAGATCTTGTAGGAATAAAGAGTTCATGCAACACAAATAGGGGAATATGTTGGTCATGGACAATGATGATCATTTTACTAACTTATATTACTTTTACCCAATTATAAAAAGAGACAGGGTAACCTGAGAGAGAAATTTTTAGGATGGGACGCAATATGATATTTTAATTTAGGTGAATTATTGGTAATTGAAATGGTTTTTTGAGGTAATGAAGTATGTACTTATCTCAGAAAAGAACCTGAGTGAGGGTTGGGTCTCAGGGAAGGCGACTTCCCTCAGGGCACTAGTGGTTGGTCTTCAGGTGGCAGGAAGGTCTATTCTAATATTTCACACTAGATTGGTGGTGGGTTTAGTTCCCAGCATGGTGGGTTATCTATTCCATCTCATGGATGCAGTAATGTATAGTTCCAGTAGTGTGGGAAGAATGGACACAATCATTCCCAGTATGACCAAATGTATGTCCTGATTTGGGCTAGTAGGAGGATATGAAATTATTATATATCTTGTATTTTCACCGAAATTATGGGTATTGATAGGAGACATGGGAATATTTTGGTTAGAGGAGTTGGGTTAGATATTCCATGGAAGGTAGATTGTTGGAGTACTATGAGTTGTATGGGCTTAGGGGACGGTGAGATGCTCAGGTTTATGAGTAGAACTAATGATAGGGTAATGTAGTTCATGGATATTATTCTAGGACCAAAGAATGTGGATTGGGAGAGTTACATTATAAAAAACCCTCTCCTAAAGGAAAATTTCAGGAACCTTCTATAGTTAGTAGAATGTTCTTGGCATCTATTAATTTTTAATTAACATTGTTTGATACAATAGATTCTAGCTCATTTATATGTACACAGTTTGTGGAGGGACAAAGAATATCTATAGAGTATTTATATGGAGGGATGTATATTTAATCATTATTAATATTATAGTAATAGGGTATATTCTAGTGTAGTGGGTGAACCATCGATTTAGGTGACAATAGGTTTGTTTTGAATATTTTTATGTTGGATATGAGGAAGTTCACTCAGATTCCTAGAATGGGCTATTAAGTGTGGTATTGATCCCATGTTTACTATTATCATTGATGAGTGTGTTTTATTTCTCACAAGGGTATAAATTATATTCATAAAGGGGAATGAGATATATAAGATGGTCGTGCAAGGCCTGATCAACGAAAGTTTGTTACAATTGTGACCTAGGTGGAAATTTGGAGTTGGATGATGGGGGAAAGAAGTAGGATAATTTTCCACATTTTTTAATCATTAATAGGATTTTCCCCTAGATATATTTATGTAAATACACCCAAGAGATAGGTGTAGTTTTCCACTGATCTCATGTTAGGTAGATATCTTATTTTTATTCCACTCTATAAGATGGATCATGTGAAGCTATGAGGTCATCATGAACAATTAAAATACATAGATGCTAATGGATTCATTTATTGAGTACCACCTCATATTTTTTTCTATACCTTTTCTCCAATAAGGTGGGTGTATCCTTTATATTATTCATTTTTTATCAAAATTTTAACAAAATGGTGGATAAAAAATGATATCCACTTCCTTGAATCAAGACTTGTTTGATCATTTGAGTGGCACCAGATTATTCTCAATGATCGAATTGAGATGTACTTATCACCAACTAAGAGTGTGTCCATGGGACATAACTCTTACATATTTTGGATGTGTGTATATTTCATATAATTATTTCTTGATTCTGTTTGATTTGATGAATTCCCCAGTTCAATTTATGGAAATTATGAATCTTGTTTTTTATATGAATTTATAAATGTTCATGATTTCTTTCATATATGACATCCCTATGTACTCTATGTACAATGAGATACACATGAAACTCTAGTATATCATTTATATCACACTAATGGATAATAATATTTACACAATTCACCCTAATAATCACTTTTGTATTGTTGAGGAATATGTTTTAGGGAAAGTGATATCTGAGGTTGGTGAACCTATTGACCAAGAGAACATTATTATTATTATTTTCCTAAGAGTTTCCCATGAAAATTCATGATACTCACAACTTTCTAGGATTATTTTGGTAATACTAATTTTTTATTCAAGACTTATCCCATTATGAATATCCTATTATAGGCCTTAATAAGAATGGAGTGAGATTTTTTTGGTATAATTCTTGTGAAGATGCCTTTTGGGAGCTAAAGGGAAGGGTGATAATAATATCCTCTCCAAACATACATGAGAAGGGTGAAGAATATATGTACTATGATTCATCAATGATTAGGTTGGGAAAAATATTGATGTAGTTTATTCATATATTTATTTATAGGTTAAGGTAGTTGAGGCCACAAGATTGGAATTAAACTATGCACTACTAGAATCTAGTAGTAGTATTAGTACATTCCCTATGGGTTTGGATGAATTCCATAGTGGGGGGGAAGTTTGTACTGTATACTATATAAAATATCATCAAATATATCTTCTAATAGCAGTACTTGGCACTTTGGAAGTGGAGGTGGTTTGAGAATCTAATGTTATTTCATTTTCTACTGGATTTCACTCATGGGAATGAGAACAATAAGGATGATATAATGAGTTGGAAGATGTTTACCATGGTGTTCTAGGAGTCCATTAGTGAGTGGTAGTTAATGGTATTTTGTGTTGAGATGAATTTGTATGTTCAAGAATGACATGGTAGAGAAAAAACATACTTGTCCTTTTCTCCCCACTTTCCCATCAAGATCAAGAGGAGGTTGTTGCACGAAATATATATCATTTCATTGAGGAATAGATTATATGGTTGGGTGCCACTTACACACCAAACATTAACCATGAGGAGTTCCTTCACACTCACTGTCACATTAGTGTTCCTGCATACATGCATGAAAATATTATATTGGATTCTCATGCCACAAAGTGGCTTGTTGTCCTAGTTCTAACCATGATAAATCATGGTATGCGCATGAATTATCGGTGTTTATGGATTAAGAAGGGTTTTGTGGATTTCTTTATTAGAGTATACACTAGTCAGTTGGTGAATGGAATGAATATGTGGCCCTCTAATCTTCTACAATCATTTACCATTCATGAGTGGTAAATGAGACAATTTTACTAAATATTTCAGGATGAGGTTTTTTAGAATTACCCAAGGCAGCTATGTGGTTTGGGTTGTATTAAATCTAATAAAAATGGTTCTATTTATACCAATACAATAGATATGTTTAGTGAATGATATGGGAAAACTCTACGGCTTATAAATTGTTTGATTAATTTGGATACCCCATAGAACTATCTTAGATGGAGATTATTTATTTACGTAACATTTTTATAATGGTATACATAAGGAAGTTAGTATGTATGTGTACCTGAGAACTGTCTATCATCTGCTAATGGGTAAATAGTCTATGAAGGATATATAGTTATTGGGAGAAATTTTGGGGGTGTGTATCAATGGTTTTTTTATTTATGGTAGAATAAATTTTCCTTAATTGAATTATCCTTAACCATAGTTAATAAGATATTATATATATTTAAATATATGAATATTTATATGATATACTATGCATATCACCTCTATATTGGATAAAGGTTGTAGAGGAAATAATGATTAGGCTTTCTATTATGATTGAAAATATAGAGCAATTTGGTAAATCCAAAAGATGATGGATAGTTCCCTATATAAGAAAGAATCATATATGAACTAATGATTCTAACCTTAAGATATCAAGTTTAGTGACTGGGTACTCTAATAACGTTTCATTGTGGTTGGAAAATCATCATTTTTACTGATAGAGGATGCTAGCACCAAGGTATGTGGGGTACTTTGATATATTGAAGAGAATTAATCCTTTGTAAAATTGGTTGGCTCTCTTATTGAATTAGAGTTATATACATGTTGTATTTCACTAAGAAAAATATTTTTGGAACAATCCTAATACACATTAGATGAGAAAAATTGAATATTTTTATCTTTATGATGACATGTTTAGTGTAAAATGATTATTAGAGAAAAATGGATCTTGATGGATGTATAGTTCCTTTGGTGTGTGTATGGTGTCATAAAGATTGTATCTAATCGGAGAAAGGGTAGCTGAAATTTCATATGGGGTCCTAATGTATAGGGTTCCTCTCTAATAAGGCTTTTTGATGTTTGAGATAATATATAAAAGATTTTTTACTATACAAAAGACAATTTATAAAAACCTAACCCTTTTAGGAATGAATTAATATACTTATTTTATGTAAATAGGATTATTTCACCTAATTATAAATATTAAAATGGTTGAAAAGTGGTTAGGGAAGGATTTAGGGAGAGTGGGTAGATCATCAACTAGAAGAATAAATACTATATCCAACTCATGATGTGGATCAATTATTTACATTGGGAATTATTTATTTGAGTGTTGGGGCCCTTACCCTAGCTCATTGATGACCTGATATTAATTTAAGTCATATGAATTTTTTAAAGTGTTTAAATTAATTATTGGGGTGGGGTTGTAAAAATCATATGTTTTTATTTTTCTCTAACCAAATGGATTCCTCCTCCTATTCTCTTGAAAATATTCCTTTCAATTGGTGTTAGTACTCATTTCTCCATGGATTTAACAACCCTCAGTTGTGATTAGAACTTTATAGTAATTATTTCATTCCACCATAGTTTCTTCTCTATTTCTTCCACTTTTTTTTGTATCACTCTATTTATATCTAACACATCCATGTTCTAGGTTAATATATTTCATATCTTATTCTACTATATTAACATGAATTAGGGAAATTTTTTGGAAAAATTATTATATTATATGATAATTTATGTGGTTCTAAAGCTTTCTCCTAAAATTATTCATATTTTTTTGGTGCCAATGTCATACAGTCATACAAACATATCATGTTCTCAACCTAAAATATAAATAAATATTTTTTTCCCTGAATTATCCAATGGACGTAACATGGGATATGAGTGGTCTGTTGTAAATAACATTGGGACTTCTCCACTTGTCAGGTTGTGCTGGACAATGGATGTGAATTAGGAGGATAAAGAGGAATCATTGTGAGTGCAATAGATTTGAAGTTTAACATTGTCTGTTTAATTGATGATTCCTAAAATGTGACCTAGTTTTTTATTTTAATAACTAAATCAATTTTTATAAATTTAAAATGGAAATAAATTAAATTATAAAAATAGAATTCCATAGGAAACCCTAATGGATTCTATTTGATGAATCTTTCTTGTAATTCCTCAGTAAAACCACCCTTGGATTTGATTTGATGGAACTTTCAGATAATGCATTAGGAAAATACTCCATGTATTTTATTTTATGATACATTTTGGATTGAGTCTAGAAAATATCACAATTATTATATTTGTTTAAACTATCATGGAATTCCCTAGGGTAAGCCAGCATAGATTTGATTTAACTATAATAGGGAATGCCAACATGAAAACCCCCCATTGTTCTATACATGATGAAACTTTTTTTAATTCCTTAGTGTAACCCCCATTGTATTTGGTTAGGTAAAACATTATTTAAATTACTCAGGGTAATCCCTCTGGATTCAATTGGAATCTTTGGTTTGGAATGCCTTATAGAAAACCCTGTTTGATTCAAAATTTCATTGTTGGATAAATGTCAAAGATGAGATCCTCAAATCTATTAGGTCCTACTTGAGTTATTATGGACAAATACATCTGTATTAGTCCAAAGTAGATATGGTCTACCCCAGGTGTAACCATGGATCCAAGGGTTGATTGCTATTTATTTATTAATTGCTCTATTATTTTATTATTCACCTCATGATGTAGAAATTTCATAGACTGGATATAGTTTATACAACATTAGTGGTGGGCTACAGATTCATTAATATTACTTGGATAGACCTCTGGTTTGTACTAAATAAAAATTTATGACTACAATAAAATAAATGGGAAATAATCCTATAGTTGAAGAAGGATTAAGAATGGTCTGTAATTGAATATGAGATTAGGGCTCAGAAAGGACATGAGATAATTTGGAGGAGTTTTCCTATTATGTTCTTTTGTTCTTTTGTTATGTTGATGTATATGGTCCAACCATTATTGATCATGTTGAAAAAATAAGGTTTCCTTATGAATTTTCCACTCTTCTTTGTTTTGAAAATCACAAACACTTTATTTTATGGCAAATTATATTTTCCCTAAGGATTATTCTCATATTGAAAATTTCCATTAAATAAGGAGAATTTCCATTCTCTAGGGAAGATTTCCATTTTTTATGTAAATTTTATCCTTACCAATGTTTTAATTTTCCTTTTCATATTCTCAATATATTCAATTAGTTTTTATTACTATGTAAAATATTGGGTTCATATCTAAAATCTCAGAATTCTATAAATCCTGGTATGTGGAGTATTCTATTTTTAGGTTCTAAATTATCTACAATTCAGATTCCAAACTCTATAATGGTTAACTTCTGACTTCTCGTATACTCAGACTTCGAACACTCTGAAATTAAGGTTCCAAATTCTCTAAAATTCCGCTTCTGAATTTATCCTTATTAGGACATGGAATTCCTCTAAATTCTGGATCTAAAATCTTTAGAATTCAAACTTCGAATTTTTTAGAGTTACAAATCTGAATTCCCTATAATTCAGATTCAAAATTCCACATAATTCCGAGCCATAATTCCTTAGAATTTGGACTCAAAATTCCTTTGAATTTGAACTCCCAATTCCTTAGAATTCCGACTCCGCATTCCTTTGAATACAGACTCTGAATTCCTTAGTATTATGTTTCTGAATTCATGGGAATTCAGACTACAAAATCATTAGATTTTAGACTCTAAATTCATTGTAAAAATGAATTAAAATATCTATGTCTTATAGACTTTGAATATTTTTTTGGTTAGATTAAAAGTTCTATTTTTCCTTAGACTCTGATAAATATATTTGGTTAGGTTATTAATTTTTCCTTTTACTTTTTTTCTTTATGAAACAAAGTCATGTAATCTTTTTCTAACTGAATGTTGGTTGGGTGACATGTGTACATGTCCCTCCAAGATTCAAGAAAAAATAAGTCCATTGGAAGAGGGAGCTGACTATTTGAGAAGTTCCAATAAATAGGATCACATTTAAATGAGCTCAATAATTTTACAATCACTCTAGACATTACATATTGTTGAAGTGATTTATAGGGATATATACTATCTTGCTTTGTAGGGTTCTAAACATCTAGTTCAGATTTCTTTGTGCGACTCTACTTGTTGTTGAGTACAATCGAGGGATTCCAATGATAAGAAGATAGAGGTGCTAACTACAATATTGTTAGAGGACTTATAAGGATAGGAAGACAGAGGTGTTGACTTCCTTAAAGATCAAGGTCTTGTTGGGATATCAAGATAGATTCTAATATTCCAATTGAAGTCTTACCCTGGTGAGGGTAAGACAGAATTTCTTGAAATAATAAATCAAGGGACCTTTTTCCAAGGTCATTAGATACCCTACTCTTTGGGATAAAAGATTTCAAAATTGTTACATTTTTTCATGTTTATTTATATTTTATTTTGATAAAGGATGAATGTATAATCCTCTTATACTTTCTTATCACTTTTTGTATATAATGATATGTATGATTCAATACATTCTTAGGTAGAATCTTTTCCTTGTTAACTTTTCTTAATTTTCATTTCTGGAAACATATTTCCAGAACGTTGTAAAAATTCCTTAAGTATCATTTCCACAACCATATTTCCAGAACCAAGAATGTTAATTTATTAGAACTAAAATAGGTCTTGTAAATTTAACATCTTTAACTTTTGTGAACATAGTTTTCCTTATGATTAAAAATGAATGTTTTTAAACATAAAATTCACCCCCTATATATTAAGCATCTACATAATTATTTTTATCCTACAATTGGAATATGAGGAGGTCTAAAAAAATACTTATATTCCCATGTATGTTTTCTTGATCAATTTTTCATTGTTCAAAATTTTTCCCTGCTTCTGTTTTTTATCATTGTTTTCTAACTTTTCTATTACCATGTATTTGTTGAAAGACCATTTTTTAATGATATCATTAATCAATGATGGGTATATTGACAACCATAATCCTACTATACCACCCACATTTCATGGGAATGATTATGATTATTAAGGAGATAATATGAAGACCTTTGTTATTGATACTGGAGTAGACTATTCTGTAACACTTACTGGAGATTACAAGATTCCAGAAAATAAATTCATATCCTTTACCAGTCAATAAAAGATATAGTATCAACTAAACTTCAAGGTACATAATACTTTTTTTTGATCCATAACCCTGAATATATAAATTTATATTTCTTCTTGTGAATATGAAAATTGGATCTGGATGAAACTTGTGGTTACTGATTTTGGTGCATCCAAAGTGATTGAAATTAGAAGAGCCATTCTTAGAGCCATATATCTTGGATTTCTATTTCCCTATGGAGAACCTGTATGTAAGGTAAAACATAGGTTTATGACTATTTTAAATAGTTTACATTCTATGGGAGATAAAGTTCTTAATGATGAAGCTCCTGTGGAAAAATTATTGATATTATGCCTAATGAGTGGGAATCCAAGATAATAGCTATTGATGAGAATATGAAAGTATCTCAAATTACTCTTGATAATATTTTTTAAGCACTTCATAAACATGAGATAAGAATGAAAATAGGTGTTGATATGAATAAGAAGAATAATGATAATTAAATTGTATCCTTTACTATTACTAAATCCAAGAATCCTAATAGGGTTACAAGAAAAAAGTCTAGGAAAGTTACTGTTTTAACAGAATCTAGTGAAAGTGAACATAGTGAGAATGATCTAGCAAATCATGCTCAAAGGATGAACAAGATAGTTGGAATGAAATACTTTCAGTATAGATTTATGTATAAAGAAATAAAAGATAAGAAAGACTCGGAAGTCACTTGTTGCAAATGCAAAAGAGTAGGGAATATCTGTATAGATTTTCCTATGCTAAGGAAAAAGAATAGAGAGGAAAAGATTTCTGATTGGAATAAAAAGAAGTATTACAAGAATAATTCTACAAATTTTCTTAATGATAATTACTCCAGGTGTTCTACTGGTGGTAACTCTTTAGATGAATCCTCATAGTATAAATCTTATGATCAGAAGATTCTTGGTCTACTAGAAAAATTACATATTGTAAATCATTGTCTAATTTCCAAGGTACACAATGCGAAATCTATTAATAACGTATCTTTGAATATAAATTATACTTATTATAAATACTATGAATCATTATATGATGATTCTTCCTCAGTAAAATAAAATACATTACCTTTTTACGAATATGGTTCTTGATTTTATAAACTGTGTGATAATGAAAATTTTAAACTAAAGAAAAATCATGAAAAGAAAATTATAGATTATCTATTTTAACTGAAGAAATATCATATATTTCTAAAGATTGTGATAATAATACATTTTAATTAAAATAATTTCAAAAAAAATCATGAGGAAGTCAATTCTAAGAAGGACAATCTTTCTAAGGATCTCAAAAATGTAATTTCACTAAAAAAAATTCTAGACACTATTTCTAGTTCTGGAACTAATGTTTTCTAGGATAAAAATTTTTTTATAAAAAGAAAGTCAAATTTTTTTCCTAGAGGATGTGTATGTCAAACATTAATTCTAGTAAGGAAAACATTGAATAGTTGTATTCCCAAATTCGCCCTCTAAGGAATAGTTCTGGATTTGGTTATACTCATTCTAAACCAGTTTTTAGAAATAACTATTTGGTTCCAAAAAGTGATCTATTCTATAGTAAATGTCAGTGTGGTAGACATTGGGAGAAAATTTTTCTTTAAACAAAACTCAGTCATTAGGTTTTAATAATGTGTATTTTTCTATGAAAATGGGGATTCCTAAAATCCTGATTTCTGAAATTTTTGGAACAAAAAATGTATGGATTCCTAAATCCTAACATTTTCATTTCCAAGAAAATAATGAAAGTGCACACAGTAAAACATAGTACATAGATATTGGATGTTCCCAGCAATTGCTTGTAACAAAAACCTCTTTTAAAATATTTTCAAGAAGAAAGGAGGAAAAGAAATTTTTGGAGATAATTCTCAAGGTGAAATTATTTGAATAAGTAACATTTTTCTTCATGAAAAACATTAATATAAAATGTTTTTTTCTTAAGGTACTTAAGCACAATATCATTATCATAAGTCAATTATGTGATGAAGTTTAACTTTTAAATTTTAGGAATGATAAATTCTGAGTACAAAATTCCAAGGATGAGTTTTTTTTCTTCCCATAGGGAAGAAAATGTATACAAACTAAACATAGAAGACCTTAGGAGTCAAGATATACCTTTCCATAGTGTAATGGATGATAAATCGCGGTTATAGAATATAATTTTAGGGCTCTATAACCATAATAAAAAATAAAACGTCTCAATTAAAATACATTTTAATGATCTACTAGATCTTATATTTGATTCTTCAAAAGTTTGCGATCCTTATCAATTTGGCCAACAACATAAATCAAGATTTAAATCAATTTGTGATGTCTAAACTTATGATTCATTATAATTAGTGAGTATGGATCTCTTTGGTCTAACACAAACTAGGAGCATTGGAGGAAAATATTATGTATTTGTCTTATTTTATGATTACACTAGATTTACGTGGGTCTATTCTCTTGCAAAGAAGTCAAATATTTTTCTTATTTCTAAATTTTTTGAGACCATGTTAAAAATATGATAAAACTTCCATTTATGACTATTTATAGTGATCATGGAAGAGATTTTCAAAAATCTATTTTTGAAACTTTTTTTAGTAAGAAATTCATTACTCATAAATTCTTAGGTAAAAGATCTCCTCAACTAAATAGTGTTGTTGAAACAATAAATTAGATTCTTCATGAAATAACTAGAACCATATTATGTTATTGTTCCATAGCTAAAAACTTTTGGTATAAAGTTGTAAGTACATCTTGTTATACTATAAATCAAGTTTTGATTATACCTTTTCATAAAAAATACCCTTATGAATTATGGAATGGCGGAAAACCTACACTATCCTACTATAAAGTATTTTTCTACTAAGTATTTATTTTGAATATTAAAAATAATTTTCATAAATTATCACCAAAATCTAATAATGGAATTTTCCCAAGATACTCCACAACTTCTAGGGATTATATTGTTTTCAATAAAATCACTTGTACTATTGAAGAAAGAGTACATGTTAAATTGTATGAAACTGAACCGTTTGTTTTTAAACAACCTCAACCTGCATCTATGGATGTGTTTTCAAAAACTGATTGTTAACCCTTGACAGAAAATCATTTGGATAAGCAAAGTTTTCAAGAAAATATTTTTGAAGCAATTAATATAGAATACTTCCAATGATATATGTTGATGAACATGTTTTAAAAAATGCAAATTATTTTTTTCTTTCGAATCATCCTAGTGGTACTATATTTGGTGATGTAAATCAAATAGTGAGCTCTAGATGTTCCTTATTATATGAATTAGAACATCTAGAATTCCTTTCCAAATTAAAACCAAAAAGCACTGATGAATATTTAGGTGATTATAATTGGTTAAAATCCATGCAGGATGAGCTAAATGAATTCTAAAGTAACAATGTATGGACTTAGTTTGAAAGTCCTAAGGAAACTTCTATTATCGGATTAAAATGGGTCTTCCGATTTTTTTTAATGAAAATGGAATCATTGTATAAAATAAGGCTAGATTACTTAATAAAGTCTATAATCAACAAGAAGGAATAGACTATGAAGAAACATATTCTCCAGAAGAAAGACTTCAATCTACTCATATTTTACTTTTCCATGCAGTATTCTTTAATTTCAAACTTTTTCAAATGGATGTGAAATGTGCTTTGCTTAATGGATTTTTACGATAGGATGTTTTGGTTGAACAACCTCCTAGTTTTGAAGACAAAAAACATCATGGACTTGTTGTCTAACATACCAAAGCATTATATGGACTTAAAAAATACCATAGAGCCTAGTATGATATACTTACAGGATTTTTGTTAAAAAAAATTATGTTTAGGGAAATGCTGATCCAACTATTTTTATAAAAAAGATAAGAAACAAATTTTTATTGTTCAAATTTATGTTGATGACTTTATATTAGGTTAAACTCATCAATATTTCACTCATTCATTTGTGAAACTAATGAAATCTGAGTTTGAAATGAATATGATGGGTGAGTTATCATTTTTCTTAGGTTTTCAAATTTCTAAAAAACTAGATGGAAATTATATATCTCAACATAATTATATTATAGATATTCTTAAAAAGAATGGATATGGAAATACTAAGAGTATAGGTACTCCCATTGGTTTCTAAAATTCTCTTGATCTTAAGGATGGTAGGAAAACAGTAGATCAAACATCATTTAGAGGTATGATAGATATTTTACTATACATGACGGTTGGTTTTCTAGACATATTTTTTTTAGTATGCTGATGTTCATGATATCAATCCAATACTATGGAATCACATATAAAGGTAGTTTTTCACTATTTAAAGGGAACCATGGATTTATGACACTTTTATACTTCTGGAAATGATTTTATTTTGAAATTTTTCTCAGATTCAAATTTTGGTGGATGTAGAGTCGATAGGAAAAGTATATCTAGAACATGTAATTTCATAAGAGATTCTTTTGTTTTTTGGTCATGAAAAAAGAAAAACTCAGTAGCACTTTCCACTGTTGAAGCTGAATATGTAGCAGTTGGAAGAGGTTTTTCTCATGTGTTGTGGATACAACACAAACTTACAGACTATGGCATTAGTTTTAACATAACACATATATTGTGTGATAACACTAGTTCCATTTCCCTAAGTAAAAACCCTAGACATCACACTCGTGAAAAACACATAGATATTAGGTATCACATTCTTTAGGATCACACTCAAAAAGAAGATATCATTCATCAATTTATCAAAACATGAGATCAACTTGCTGATATTTTCACAAAATCATTACCCATCGATAAATTTTAATAAATTAAACAAAAGTAAAAAATGATAACTGTAAGGTAATATTCCATATTGAATTTTTGTTGAAACCTATATACATACAGTAAGAAAATCCTTTTCAAAATGGTAGTACATTTTTTTAGTCAAATTTATTTGTATTAAAAAATATTTTGATTGTCAAAAATTTTTTTTTAGTCAAAATTTTTTGTGCTCAAAAATTTTTCGTAGTAAAATTTTTTGCAGTCAAAAGTTTTTCGTAGTAAATTTTTTTTTCGTAGTCAATTTTTTTTCATAGCCATATTTTTCGTAGCCAAAATTTTTCATAGTCAAAATTTTTCTGTGGTCATTTTTTCGTAATGAAATTTTCTTAGTAAAATTCTCATAGTTAAAATTTTCATAATCTAATGTTCTTTAGGAATAATTTTCCTGATTACTAATAATTTTTCATAGAAATCCGGATGGTATATTTTCTGTCATAAATATTTGAAAGAATGTTTTTATTTTTTGATATTTTCATCTTATTTTGGAATGTTTTTCAAATTAACTTTTCCTTAAATTAGAATTTTTATCTTATAAACCTCAAAAGATCGGATCCTACCATACTCCTTCTTTGGTTTTCATCTAAATTGTCAGATCAGATCAATCTTACTTGAACTGTTTGATCTTTTTGGGAATATGAACTAACTCCTTGAATGCCAATATAAGGGCCCCCATATGGATTTCCCACATTTGTTATCAAGATTTGGCATGCTAAATCCCTACTGATCTACTTAAGGCATGTTTTGAATTTCCTAGTCTTCCTCATTTCTGAATGTCTTTTAAAGATTCCCATCAGAAACAAATTTCATTAGTCAAGGAACCACGATCATTGGGGAAACTATGGGTATAGCCTATACCCACGGATCCGTAGGATTGGATGAGAATATTTCAATTACATTATGGGTATATCCTATACATACGGTTCCCCAAACAGTGGGTAAAGAGTTATGACACGGTTTTGGGAAAACTGTGGGAATAGTCATTTTTTGAAACTTTATACACACCTTTTGGAGAAAAATGTTGTTATAGGGTATCATATTCCCATGGTTTGGGTAAACCGTGGGCATAGGCAAACAAAAAATTCATGTCCCATAGTTTTCCCAAAACCATGGGGATAGGGTGACCTATCCCCATGGTTTTCCCCAAAACCATGGGCATAGGTCCATTTTCTAGTAGTGTTACTAAGTATGATTCTATTATTTCTAAAAATATAATGTTGAGTGGATGGGATAGATTAAGTGTATCCAAACATAAAGTAGACATTTTTGTCTATCTTAGTTTCTTGTATTATTCTATCAATCCGTATGTTACGTTATTGACAGAGGAAGAGACAAGTTTTCTTTTATGAGTTATGGAAAAACCTTTGTATTTGGTTCGTTCGATAAGTGTAAGGCTTCTTAGTTCATTTTTTTGAGAGAAGTGAAGACTAAAATGATTTTATATCTTTCTAATGATTTATTTATTCATGAGTAATGGTTTTATGGTTTTCTCATTCTGAGAAAAGGAGACAAGGACTCCCTAAAGAAGTGTGATATCTATATTCTAGATTTTTTGGGGAACCTCAGGAAATTAATTTGTTGATTTACGTCTTGATTTTAGTCATGAATATCAATAATGTGACTCTCAAATAGAAAATCATATTGTTTCTCATTATTCTTTCATATATAATATTCCTTTGTCTAGAATTGTCCAAAATCCCTTATAGTTCTAAGAAAATTAATTTCAATGTTTTTTTGTTGAGTGATGATAACCTAAGAAGAATGAAGGTTGGTTTCTCTAGTGAATCATAAGTATTGTATGATTTATTTGAATCTGAAATAGTGGCTTTATAAAAAAAAAACTCGAAGGTGCTGAAACTTCTAAGAAAGGTGAGAAGATGAGAAAGGTGAAGGAATCGGATGTTAAAAAAACTCTTACAGTTCCGAAAACTCAATATGCACCTCTAAAACTTAAGAAGAAAAAATATTATCTATATTAATTGGTTATTGGGAGGAGGTATGACATGAATAATGGGAGAAAAGGGGAACCTGGTTTTTTCTTAGACCCTACTGAAGCAAAGGCATTTATGATTAAGGCTGCTGAGGAGCATGAGAAGACGAAAAAGCTAAATAAATAGAAGAAGGAGATTTCAATGGATGAAATAGTAAAATAACTTTTCAAAGACACCAATATATCCTCTAAAATGTATAGGTACTGGAATTGTTACTAAAAAAATCCCTCCTAGTGACTTTGGGTATGAAAATGGTGATTTTGGAACCAGAAGATAAATAAATTGTTCCAGAAGAGGAAGACGAAGAAGAAGACGAGGAAGTAAATGATGAAACAGGTGAAATGATAAGTCATGTGGAAAATTTCATTAGAAAGAGAGTCCTAAAAATTTTTCATTCCAAAAATCTCAGGTGAATCAACCATAATTCTTTCACATGGAAATGTGGGTGAAGAGAAAGAAGAAGTGAATAAACCATATGGTGATGAAAGATGCATCCATGATTTTGTTTAACAAGAGGATCTAGTGGAAGATTGTGAAAAAGGAAAAGCTGAGGAAGATAAGATTGCTCAACTATCAGATATTGAACATGAATCACCCAAATTAGTAGAGATCATTTCAGGAACATATATGGGAAAATAGGTGTTTGGTGAAACACAATCGAATGCCATTAGGGAAAAGAAAGGTGTTGTTGGTTTATCAAAGAGAAAAGCGTAAGATATGATGAATCCTCAACAAAAAAATAATTTGATTATAAATCTTCCTCTCTGGGACATGAATTTATGGTTTAATAAATGACGAAGTTGGTTGATAACATTTCCTTTTTTTTTAGTATAGAATTGTGGGGACATATGCTTCATCACTGATTTAATCAGAATTGGATTTTGTTTCCATTCTTATGGACATGTTTTTCAGGCTTGAGATTAGTTTCAAATATTTTTATATCAGGTATGATGCTCACAAGAGGTCATGTAAGGAAATTACTAAGTTTCCTATGAAGACAATTGAAGAGCTGAGAATATTTCAGGACTTTCAACATAATGTGAAGGATTATTTTGATACCAAAGATGTCAAGATCAATGATATTATAAAAAACTTTGAGAAGAAGCTTAGACTTGAAAAGACAACCTTGAAGCTGGAATTCAAAGATCTCAATGGGAATCTTAACTTAGTCTCTTTGAATTGGAAAAATGAAAGAGATCTTAGAATTATGTTTGAAGAAATTCTTGGTAAGTAAGAGGAGCTTTAAATGACTCAAGAAGAAATTCATAAAGCTCATGAAGAAAATTAAAATGTTCTGGAGAAGAAAAATGAAGATCGTGATTAGATTCTTAAGAATTTTGAAGAGGATCATATAGAGCTTAAGAAGCTGAAAACCATCATGAAGAAGTTAATGTAGAAGATGAACGAAGGATTATTTTTTCCCCAAATCTGGTCATTTGTTTTATTTACTTCATTGTACAAATTCTATCTATTATAATGAAATTTTGGTTATTCTTCATATGTATTGTTATATAGTACTAATATATCAGGTACCATATTATTTTAATTACCTTAATTCCGTTTTAAAAATCACAAAGGGGGATAAAGGAATAATAAAAATGAATACTAAGTAATGAAGAGAATTCCCGATGTATGGTGAGTCCATCTAAGGAGATGTTTTCTCAAAGAATATTTTCCTATACAAGTAAAAGAAAAATATATTTAAGGATGTCAGTAATATGATCACAGGGATTTTAAAACCTAAGAGGGAGATATTCGTATTCATCTTTATTCATAAGTAAAGGGAGATAATTTTTTCCTTTTATGTTCATAATGAAAAATTATAAGTTCTTATATTCTTTTTCATAAGGATCTTTGTGCTTTCCAAAAGGGGGAGATTTTTGAGTCAATAAGGTTTCCTTATGAATTTTCCATTCCCCTATGTTCCAAATATCACAAAAACTTTATTTTAAGGTAAATTATATTTTCCCAATGTATTATTCTCATAATGAAAATTTTCATTATATAAGTAATGTTTCCATTCTCGATGGAAATTTTCCATTCTTTAAGTAAATTTTATCCTTACCTAGGTTTTCATTGTTCATTTTATAGTCTCTCTAAATTCAAATCATTTTTTACTAAGTAGAAATTATGGTTTCATTTCTAAAATCTTGGAATTCTATAAATCCTTGGATATAATGTATTCTGTTTTTAGGTTCTAAATTCTCTGAAATTAAAACATCGAACTCTCTAAAATTATGGTTCCAAATTCTCTAAAATTCATACTTCGAACTCTCTGAAATTCATTTTCTAAATTCTCTAAAATTCATGTTCCAAATTTCATAGAATTCAAACTCTGAATTCCTCAAAATTAAAAATCCAAATTCTATAAAATATATACTCTGAATTCATTAGAATTCTAAATCTGAATTGCATTGAATTCGAACTCTGAATTTATCAAAATTTAGAGTCCGAATTCATAATAATTTTGACTCTGAATTCTTCAAAATTAGGGCTCTGATTTCTTCAAAATTCGTACTCCGAATTAGTTAAAATTCAGACATTTAATTACTAAGAATTTAGACTCCAAATTCATTATAATTCAGACTCCAAATTCTTCATAATTCATATTCTATATTCATTGCAATTCAAACACCAAAATCATTAGATTTCAGATTCTGAATTCATTATAAAACAGAATCTGAAAATCCATGTCTTATAGACTCCGAATATTTATTTGGTTAGATCCCAAATTCTATTTTTCCTTAGTCTCTGAAAAATATATCCGATTAAGTAATTACTTATTACTTATACTTGTTATTATTATGAAAGGTTGTCATAAAATCTGTTTCTAACAAACTCTTGGCTGAGTGAAACATGTATAGGTCCCTCCGAGATTCAAGAAAAATTTATTACCATTAGAGGAGGGAGATGACCATTTAAGAAGTTCCTATAAATAGGAGCACATTTGAACAAGCTCAATACTTATCCCATCTATTTAGAGATTACATGTTGTTGATATGATTTTTAGAGAGAGATAATCTCATGCTTTGTGCAGTTCTCAACTTCTCATTCATATTGATTTCTGTGACTCCGATTGTTGTTGAGTACAATCAATGGATTTCGAGGATAGGAAGACAGAGCTTCCAACTACCTTAAAGTTAGAGGACTTCCAGGGATGAAAAGACAATGGTGGTGACTACATTAAAGATCAATGACTTGTGTGGATTGCAAGACAGATTCTGATATTCCTATCAAGGGATTATTCTGGTGTGGGTAAGATAGACTTTCATGAATTTATAAATCAAGGGACCTTTATCCATAGTTGTTGGATACCCTACTCTTCGGGTTAAAAGATTTCATTCTGGATACTTGTTTTGTTTCAATTTTATTTCTACTGTATTTTGATAATGGAAGAATGTATAATCTTTTTATACTTTATTATCACTTTTTTTGTATACTATGATAAGTTTGATTATATATGCTCTTAGGTAGAACCTTTTCCTTGTAAACATTTCTCACATTTCATTTTTAGAACCATATTTCCAGAACCTTGTAAAATTTATTTAAGTTTCATTTCTAGAACCTAGAATTTTTTTTAGTAGAACTAAAAAATGTATTGTAAATTTACCATGTTTGATTTGGATAAACATTTTTTTCCATAATATTAAAAATGATTTCTTTGAAACATACAATTCACCCCCTAATACCTTTTTGTAAATTGAGCATATTTATCATTATTTCGATCCAACATATCCCCTATTATATGCTTCTAAAAAATTTTGGTAAAACTCATCTTAATTTAACATTGGTTTATAATTATTTACCTAACACTTGATTGTATTATTATTTTCTATTTTATTTATCTATATGTATATATATGATTGTATTTTTTCTATTTTATTTTCTATAATTTGTGGTTATAATCTCCCACCTATATGACCATAGACCTACAGTGGTAGTTGGAAACTTCTAGAGTATAGGTAAAGAATCCTAATGTCCAATTATACCTAATGTATAAACACTTATCAATTTTCCAAGTAATATGATATTTCACCCCAAAAGACTATCCTAATAAGTATTAAAGAGAGATCCAGAAGACGATATCCAAGGAAGAATTAATAATCCTAAGAGAGTTCTTTCCTATTAATTTCTTCCTCTGAATATCATAAATATTCTATAAAAATGTTAATATTATTATATAAGAATCTTTATTTAACCAAAAATTTAAAATTTTGATGGAATAACCATCATCTAATATTTTTCCTTCTTTTTGATAAGGAAAAATTTTATCGTGCATACATGTGGACTACAACCTTCACGAATGACATATTTTATTTCTGATCACTGATTCGCATGGAAATTATAAATTTGGATTAAAAAAATAAATATTATATATATACCATAAATATTATTCTATATAGAAAAATTATTGTTTAAATTAATTTCTTTCTGTTAATTATGAAATGAAAATGGCAATCATGTGTATGTGCGAACTATCACCTCTATGGCTTATGTATTTAATATTTTTATAACCTCATCACATAAATAGTACTAAAAGTTTACGTAATTTATAAATATGATATATATGACCTGAATATATATTTTCTCTAATGAAACTATGACTATGGTGCGTTGACCAGAAATATTGAATCAAAATTTTCATAACAGTTTACACATAAATAATTGATTTTATCAAATAATTACAAGTAAAAGGTTTAAAAGAAATTATAAATGAATATTCTATAGTAATTAAGATATAAGTATTTATATTATATATATGAATAATAAATATAAATTTATTATATAGGATGTTTTAATGAATTTGACTATGTAAGAATTGAAGGAAAGAGTATATTTCATAATCTAACTTTATCACAATTATTTATGGTTCAACTTATATTGTGGAAATTGAATTTTATATCTATCAAAATACCCATAAAATTGATTCTAATTTCTTTATATTTTTTCATATATTCATTCCATTTCCATCTCTTCAGAAATAAATCCCTTGATAGTCTATTTATAAAAATATTACGGCCTTATTTCTAAACATTTTTGTGAATATTTTCCTTCCATGTCCATATCCCAATTTTTTGCTTCAAGAAAATTATTTCATATACACTAACTATTTCATATGGTAAATTTCTTAAATTATTAATAATTTATTAAAAAATTATAAAGGTATATTTTTACCCTTTTCTATATGGGACATTTTATAGTTATATTCTCTATCACTTTTATTTTTTTTTATAAATTATGCATTTTATTAATTTCCATATTCTTTGGTATCATTGATATATATATCATATAGATATTGCATTAACTATATAACATTTTTAGATATGGTATTAAATGATAGATGTTTAATTGTAATTTTATTCCATTGATGGTAAAAATTTGATATTTCTTATACATGTTTCTATAAAAACATTGTTTATTAATAAGGTATATTGGTTATGAATTTTAATAATAATCCAATATATAAGGAATTAATTTGAATGACATATATTATGGGTGGTTCCTATTATTATATATCCCCATATACATTGATGGGGCACAAGAGACAATACGCTTGAAGTTCTTTAAGAATTATTTGGGTATTTTCTGTATTTTCTACCGAATTACAGAATGTGTCATTGTTGAGGCATTAATAGTAAGATTTATATGATAATAACTATGTATTCCATAATTGAGAAATATTTTAATATTATATATTTAATTACCTCATCATCATTATCCATGAATGAATTTTGTGGCCACATTATTAATTAAATGGAATATATATTGATTATTCAATGTAGTAAATTGTTTATGACTTATGTATTCATGATAGCTTCTACTATACACAAATATATACTGCGTATCAAACCTCACCCATTATGTTTTTCTATTTCATATGGAATCAATAAGATAAATTTGAATGATTTCATGTAGGAATACAAAAAAAATCAACATTTTTAAACATGCATTTTAATCCTACAATATAATATAACAATTATGTATAAATATATATATTCTCCCAAGGCTATTAGAAATTGTGATAAAATGGTATGTTATATCTTGTTTCTCTTACAAATTATATATTAAAATCACTGACTCTAGGTTAATAGATTCATAGTTATTATAGTTTGTATTAGAGAAAAATTAGTTGGATAATTTAGAACTAGATTTTAGAAGAGAATATCTTGCACAGACCTTATGATACACCCTTAAAAATGTGGAATAAATTGTTTTTTATAAAGTATATTTTAATTTATAACAAAATATAAAAAATATTTTTAGATAATTATGTATATTCCATTTTTTACAAATAGTTCCTATTGTAATGTATGGAAAACTAATAAACACCCATAATCAATTCATTGATTTCTCTCATGATATGGTCAACATGGATAGATTTGTAGCCTAATATAATATGGATATATTAAGGAATTTTTCTTAGGTTATGACCAACATACTTCAACATATTTATCAATTAAATACTTCATAGCATAGTGAAATGGTGCTCGACCACATTATGTAGAGTAACCCTCTATCCCTTAATATTACTATTAAACCATGTGTAACTGAAAAATGGATTAAGTCCCTCAAAAATATATTCCATGATTTAGGAGATAATTATAATGAAAATGTTATATTGGTATTATAATTCCTAAAAGGAAATATTTATCAATGGGTTTCATTAATTCAATATACTAATCATTATTAAGAAATAAAGATTGTAGAATTAATGAATTTTAATGTAATTGTCTTTGAGAATACTTCCTTAAGATAAATTATTTGATATATAAATAAATATTATTAATTTAATTAAGAAATAAGTGATAAACATTTCATACTATGAGGATAAATTTTCAAAATTATCTTGTAATTTTGTGAACTACATTCACAATCTATATAGTAATATTTTCTATTTAATTGAATTGAACAAGACATGGATTTAAAGGTAACTAGATTGTAAATATTTTTTATCATAAAATTATATAGTGTCAAGGGTCATCTAGATAGAGAAATAATTAACTAGATCATATATTGTCAATATAATCTAGGATATTGATAGGGAAAGTGAGTACTAAGGGAAAACAATATGAAGTGAAGAAGAAAAAGGGATGGGTTTTGCGTCCAACACATGATGATCACTGAAGGAAATGCCTTTTTTATTAAAGTGAGGGAGATCATATGAAATATTTGGGGTCAATGCCTATTTGTATATGAATTAAAGTGAAAGAATGAAACTGCTAATATTTAGTTCTTGGACTTTAAGGTGATAGGTCATGATTTGAATTAATTTATAAAGAATCAAGGGAATCCACCTCAAAATAGGAAAACATGGAAATTAAAAGACAATGCAATTACTAAAGATGATGTTAAAGTTCCTAATGATGTGATAACATGTAATTAGATTGTACATCAAATATATTCAATATTTTATTTTATTTATGATCTTATCTATCTTTTATACCATTCTTATTAGTTGAGAACATTAAGACCTCTCATAGAAACTTGAGAAATTCATTTTTAGTTATGAAACAATTGGAAATATTATTGAAATAGAGACATATCAGTCAGTTCCCATTTGGATTCATATAAATACATTACATGTGAACTTTTCTATCATACCTTTGGTTTAATTTTAAATAACTATGGGTATGTATTTTCTTTCAAAGTATTTTGGGGAAATTAATTTCCAAAATATGGAAATTAAAATTCATGATAGAGGTATAAAATTCAATGACATTAGAGGGGACACTTCCTTATCAGATTCATGTAAGGATATTACTCAACATTCTCACCTTAATGAAATTGTTAATAAAAAACACCACACAAAATATATGGATGGGAAATTTATCTTAAGATAGCGGTTGTTCATGTTGTGTAGTATTACACATATTTACTTAAAGAATTATTATGTAGACTTACACATGAGAAGGATGTTGAGTTTTCCATTGAAATAAGCTCTGATGTATGAACTAACTCAATGACTTCCTAAAATTCCCATATTATAAATAGTGGTGTTGTAGAAAAAAATAATTAAGTTATGTGATAAGGGATTTATTTCCACCAGTTTTTCAACATTTGGAGCCCTTATTAATTTTTGATAAGAAATCTAGATCTTTGTACTTGTACTTATATTGTAGATAGTTCAATTTTAATCACCATAAAGAACAAGTTTCATCTACATAAAATTTATGAATTATATACCATATTCAAGGAGAATAATATTTTTCAATGAACGATATTCATTTTGGATATCATTAATTGATATTGGAGAAGTATGGTATACCAAAGAAATCATTTAATATTGGGTATGGACATTATGAGTTTATATTAATTTCTTTTGGATATACGAATCTGCCCATTTTATTTATGGATTATTTAGATAAATTATTTTAGGATTATAAAAATAGTTTTATTATGGTATTTGTTGATAATATATAGGTATACATTAAAATCTATGAGGGAAATAATGATCATTTTCAAATGATTGCTGAAACATTTAACAAAAAGATGTCATATGTAATGTTTAACATCTTTGAATATTATCTCAATGAATCTTCCTTTATTATAGGTATTTTCTCTAAGGATGAGATATCTTTTAATCCTTCTAAGAGGAATGCGATCAATGAGTGGCCTTGTATAATGCAAATAGATGAGATATATAGTTTCCATGGATTAAAAGTTTACTATTAATGATTGTTTTCTGAATTTTTCAAAATTGGCTAACCAAGATAACCGTGATCACATATAATGTGGTTATGTTCATATAGTCAAAGTAATTTAAAGTGTGTTTTAAGTATTTAAAGAAGAGATTGTTCAGGGACGAAATATTGATTTAAGAATTTGGAAAAAGTTGGATTTGTGATATATAGTCATAAATCAAGGAAAGGAATTGGATGTGTCTATATATAGGATTATACAATTTTTTCTTAAACATTAATGTAGTTAAATATCCATAAAGGGGATTTTATAACACATGATCATGAATTGGAATCTCTAATATTTTCCTTAAATATAGAGAGTACCTATTCTTATATTGAGATATGTGAAATATAAATTGGATACAAGATTTCTTCATTAATATTCTATCAAAAATAGACCAATATAAAAGAAAGAATATTGTTGAAACATATTAAAAATATGATTTCACAATACTATACCTCCATGTAAATGATAGAAATTGCTAACATATTTAGTATGAAAGATCATATAGTTCTAAACAACGTGTTGATTGAAAAGTATCCTATATTAAAGTATTTTGTAAATATATATATGAGTGTTATTAGGTATTGGAAACAAGAATATTTTCCTAAATTATTTCCAAAAAATCTTTACTAGAGAAGGTAAAATGATTTATAGTTGACGAAAATAGTTTACAAAATATAATTTAAGCATTCAATGATGTAATGTAGGAATAATTTGTTTATTCATATGTAATATTGTGATTTGTAAAGAGGTTATGTGTTCTATAAATACTATATATAATGAGGAAATAACCTAATGATTATCATAAAACAAATTTCTATTTAAACAATGGTATCACATATAAGTATAAGTATTTAAGACTTCATTAGGTTTAGGATAATATATAGAGATAAATTGTTGATAATATATCAAGATTCATGGATTTTCATTAGGTAAAATATCATAGACAACATTATTAAAATTTCATAAAATATATCCATATACATAAATGGAAGTAGGTTGATATTACCAAGTAATGTTTCACTAGGATTGCAAATAATCATAGGAATAGTTGTATTATATAGAAGATTGTGGATCACCTAACCTAATCTACTCATTTTCATTCTTTTACTGGATGTTATACCCCTACATTTCCTAAAACAATTATATTACTGATGTTCTTAGAGTTCAAGGTGATTCTTATTTGATTTTTTTTCATAATGACCAATGATTCATATTAAAATTGTAGAAGTTCCTTCATAAGGATATTAACTTTCAAATACATTTATGCCCCACCTATCATCCTCAAACTAGTAAAGAGTTTGACTGGACTATTGAAAAATTATATAAAATATTAAATCCATTATCACATTATATTCATGGTATATGGTATCAATATTTAACCTTGGTACTATTTTCATATGATAAAAGCTTTTATTAAAGAATTAAAATTAAAAAATATGAAGTATTTTATTGGAATAGATGTCATAATATAGCATGATGGTATTATGAAAGATAGAGAATGCTTGTAGTTCCAAAACTCGTTATGCAGAAAACGAAAAAATAGAGAATATTTTAGAATAATTTCATGACAAAACGTAGAAAATAAAATAACTACATAGATTATCAAATAAATTAAATTTATTTTCAAGTGGGTCACAATGTTTTCTTCAAATTATCTCTATGGAAGAGAATTATATAGTTATGTAATAAATGAATGATGAGACCTAGGTATATATGTCCTATTGATATTTTTGACTGAATTAGATCCATATATTACCATCTATATATCCTACCAAATATCTATACATAAAATTACATGATCCATATCTCATTAATGAGGATGTATGGGCCATACCCAAGAAGTGTACTCACCACTAAGGATGTAGAGTTGGAACTATATTTATCTTACTCAAAGTAGATTATTAATATTATTGATAGAATATAGAATATTTTGTTGAATCAGATGACTCATGCAACAACCCCGGCCTGAGTAACCTACAGATAGCGCCTTAATTTATTACATTGGTAAAGATACAATGAATCCAATACTGAAGGTCCAATCCATTTAGTAGATTTGGGGAACCAGAAACATACATGATACCCTTTTTACATTGATAATACAATGTAATGAATAATACATGGACAAAACAAATTAATTGAATCCTTTAAAACTCATCCAATGATATCTTCGTTATGTCCGGGGAAAATAAAACAAAAATAATGGTGAGATCAAATTTTTTGTAATGGTTATATGCAATTGAATCTATCATGAGTAAATGAAAAATAATTTATATGTCATGTTAAATAATATAACACACTTTCCATTTATATAACATGACATTATGACTAGATAAGTCTTAATCAATATGGAAGTTTAAATAAATGAAGACACATTGATTTTAATAAAAAATGTGAGAATAAACAATATCTATAGATAATGTCATTATGAAAAATATCATAAATAATTATAATAAAATAATAATCAATGAAATAAATTAAAAATTATTTCATGTCTCATCTCAAGGAAATGATCCCTCTATATTCCAAGATCAATCCTCAATTCAATTTAAAACAACTCAGTAAAAACCAATCTGATTTGGGTAATTTGATTCTCTTATAAGACTTATCAATGCACCGAGGGGATATTTATAACAAGACCCCACCAATAAATAGATGTATATATAATGACCCATCTAACCAAAAATAAATATTATTTATTAATCAATGTTCCTTATCATCAATAACAGTATTAATTAATGTATACAGAGTTATCAATATTCCCCCAGTTAATCAAATTACATTCAAAGTAAAAACATATTTAAAAATTGTTTAATGATTAGGAAATATTAATATCCATAATTAAATAAAATTTATATTTATGATAAATGTAATTTATAATGAAAATTTTTTATAATAAAGAGATTTTTTAGGAGAATGTTAACAATAATGAATGAAAGTGAGATTGTACAATAGATTTTACGATATGATACTTTTCATGTCAAAACCCCTAGGATGAAATGATTCAAAATGAAACATAAATAACAATAATTTATTATTTAATCATGTTATAACATTTCAAAGGGTCTGTATATAAATCATATAAATGAAAATTTGTGTATTTTAAAAAATAACTCGTAATTCAATGTTAATTGACACAAAATCCGTTACCTCACACTTTTGTTTGATATAATTATTTCTAACCTACTATATAGTGTTTTAAAAAATTATTATCTAATTGGATAAATATATTAATAATTATAGTTTCATATAATATCTTTTTATTAAATCTTATTGAAGGTTCATTAACAATCATTCATTATTTTAATTGTTTCAGATGTTAATTACCTTGTTTTCTCATTCTTAATTTATCATAAATGCTATTGATTTTTTATATCATATAGTTTCATAATAATTATAATAATATTAATTTAATAATTAATATAATTATATATAAATTTAACTTTTAATAATAATCATGAGATATTGTTTGGAGAAATGAAGTATGTTATGATTGTAGAGAAGGTGGGTTGTACGTACGCATGAGTAACATTTCCATTTCAAATGATCACTATATAAAGAAGGTATGTAATATATTATCATTAAAAATGATTCAAATATCCTATATACCATATTATTTCTTTAAATATAATTATATGTATCATCCATGTGCTATGGTGAGGAAAAGAGAGTCACACTATTTTGTGAAGGTGGTAGTACACACAAACATTGATGGCATAATCATCTTTCATTGAGTGTTAGGGTAAGAAATAAACTAAAAGATATTATAAATTAAAAATTTTATTTATATCATGAATATAATAATTAATTCATTTATATCACATATAATTATTAACATTATCCGTATACCCTTCAATGTAAAGCATTAGTGATTTGGGTATAAATCACCTCTCAAGGAGGCATTCCACCATATACAAGAGCAACATTGCCAAATATCTTATGGATAGGAATGTAAAAAATTTATATATGTTATAATGACACAAGAGTATTACTTATTTCATAAATATCATTTATATATATATATATATTATATCAATTATCATACCCCTACCATGAGAAGTGGTAATGGAAAAATGAATAACTCTGGTTTGTGAGGTAGTAGTGCACTATACACATGAATGATGAAAGAATAACAAATTTGATGGAAGTGGGGTGGTTGTATGTGATTAAATTAAAAACAATTTATATAATTATACTAGATATACTGATCATATTATATCATAAAGTATTAATAATAATTAAATGGTGTGGATTAATTAATATAATAAAAATGCTTGTTAAAACATTACCTCTTTTTAATGTATCATACTTATGTTTTCACTAAATCCTTTATATAATGGATTCATGGAAACAAATAAGGATTATATGAATATTTTATGGCATTGGGTTGTGATGTGTTCTAGGAAAATATAATCCAAAATAATTTAATGTGTGAAGAATTTTGTAGCTGGTGTGTCCATCTATAATAAAATTGAGTGGGACACTTCTAACTTCTGGAAATAAAAAAGAGTAAACACGTTTTAATCATTAAAAATGGTCAAAATGGATTATTCTTGAGGATTTTACATGATAAAATATAAATATTTCCAAAAAATATATATTATAGACATTTTATTGGGACATTTTAAACCTTATCATTCTAGTTTAAACACTAGGAGAATCCATTTTTATCTTAATCGTGGTGATTAATTTTTACTGTTATCGATATATATTTTTGTAAAAAATAATACAACATTATTATAGACTAAAAATTATTATTATTAAAAATATTTAATCCATTTTTCCATAATACATTCACATAAGTGGAAAAAATTTAAAATTATTCCAATAGATGTGATGAGAAAGTCGGTTATTACAGAGAAAATAGTCATAAGTTTATAATGTTTTTATATCAAAATTCAATATGAAAATTACTACAATGAAATAAATTAGATTAATTGATATAAATTTAAGTAATTTTTCTTTTAAGACAATTAAAAATATACATTAACATTATAAATTATTTAAACAAAAAAGTAGTTTTTAGTTAAAATTCAGTAATTTTCAATATTACTAAAAAAATAAATCTTTTTAGAAAATGAAAAAAAAATCCATCTAAGATAATTTTTTATATGATGATTTTAAAAATCAATTTTATTTTTAAAAATAATTTTTATAAAAGTATAAAAAAATTAATTATAAATTATGTTCGCAAAGCATGACTAAATCGTCCTTTCAAAAAAGTTTTATTTTTGGAGAAAACATTTATTTTTATATTAAATGATTGTAATATTATTTCTAAAAAATAGGTAACCATAATTATTAGAATTAAATATTACTATTAATATCCTCTAACTTAACATATTTTTTATAATGGTCACAATTAAATAATATTTTAATATGGTATTTTCATTTAAACCTGAGGTTACATGGATCACAAGCTATTAACAAAATTAAATTTGTTCTAAAAGAAAATATTTTAAGTTATTAGTTGGATACATTATTTCATTCTATTATAATTAATAATCTAAATTTCATTGATATTACCTTATAAATATATGATGGTGTTTCTTCACCATAATGTCCCCTTGTTCCCATGCTTCATCCCCCATTCTGTTATTTCTCAAAAGTACCTTTACTAGATGAGTCATCCAATTCCCCAATATATTACCCCTAGTATCAAGAATATGGTTTATTTTTTCATTATAATATAGATTAGGTTCCAATTCATTTTCAATATAGGTGATAACATGCATTGGGTCTGGCATGTACTTCTTTAATAATTCTATATTTAATGCATCATGTACATAGAAATATTAGGTGGAATTTCCAAATGATAAAAAACAAATACAATATGTTTAATAATTTAAAATGGTCTGAGGTACCTAGGTCTTAATTTCACATTCATACCATACATTAAGACACCCTTCCATGGTGATGCATCAAGAAAACATGATCTATGACTTTGAATTTTAAATCATTCCTCCAATTATCTATAAAACATTTTTTTCAACATTGTACGACATTGATGTGGGGTTGTTAAGCCTTTAACATTACTGTTGTCTCTTCAAAATGTTATTGGAATACATGTTTCCATTATCCATATTTATCCCAAATAGTTTTAGTATGTAGCCTCTTTTCATATAATGCTTCATATGGTTCCATTTGGATAACTGATTGGAAACTATTATTATATGAAAAAGCTAAAAATAATAAATATTGACCCTACATACATTTAATGTTGAGTGAGAATAAACTAAACAAGTCTTAAACTGTTTGAATCTCTTTTTAGACTGTCTATAAATTTATGGATGGTCAGGGGTTCTCAGTTGAAGCTCATCATTAGGAGACTTCTAAATACACTTCTAGTATTTTGAAGTAAATTTGGAATCTATAGTAGAAATTATTGAAATAGGTTCTCCATGAAGTCTTACAACTTCATTAATATAGATCCATTAAAGTTTCTCAAGAGGTTAATCTTCTCTTATAGAGAGTAAATGTGTTGATTTTTTTAGTGATCAATGATAACACATACTGTATCATTATATCTAGGATTTGTTCCAATAAAAAATTCAACATCAATGCCATCCCATATACACTCAATAATAGGAAAAGTTTCCATGACTCCTATAGGATTTTGTCCCATATATTTCACTTGTTGAAAAGTCAAACATCTATACAAAAAATCATCAATTCCTAGATTCATGTTATCCCACCAAAAATATTCCCTCAAAAACCAATGAATAAGTTCACTACTAGGGTGTATAGAGAAACATAAGCTAAGAGAATCATCCAAAAATACTCATTTTAACTCATTATTGATGGAACAAATAATCTCTTTCCAAATTTCATAACACCATCTTTACAAATGAAGTCTCAGAATTTCCCATCACTGACATCATTAATTTTATTCTGAAACTTCTCATCATCATATTGATACTTTTTTATATTTTATAATAAATATTTTTTCATAATCATTTAGAAAAATGAGTGAAATATCTCCTCCATCAATAATTCCCTTGTCCTTATTTTTTAAATCCATAATCATTACAACCCTCAAAATCCTCATTTTTTTCCAAATTTCTTGATATTTTCTAGTTAAATCATTCAAAAACTAAATTTCTCTCCTTGGGTGGTAGTGTATTGAAAATTCATATTCATTTGGTAAATTAATCCATCAACTTTTCTATAGTTTTAGTTATTAATGTGAAAATAAAAATTTTATGATTTTATGCTCCCTATATATCTCTCCTATTTCTTTATAGATATGTGGTCTCCAAATCATCAAATAAAATATTACACCATCCAACTATAGATTATGGGGTTGATATTCCGATTCACATGTCTTCAATTTCATTGATACATAATAAAAAACATTACCATATTACATTATGAAAAAATATAGTCCCATATATAATACATAACTGCATATCAAAATCTTATCATTTCTAGATAGTAGACGCAAAATAAGCACATTGATAAATCTCTTCTTTAGTTCATAAATAAATTAGGTACATTCCTTTTTCCAAACAAACATAACTCCTTTATCTGTAGTCTTGGATAATGGGTTATCCAACTAGGAATAATTATCAATGATTTTCTAATAGTAATCTACCAAAAAATTAAACTACCCAACTCTATTACATTCATTAGTATTTCCCATCCCCTGATTTCCTTAATCATTATTGTATCAACTGAGATTCCTTCCATCGAAATAAAATGGCTAAGAAAATAAACGTCCTAAATTTAGAGATCACACATATTAAATTTCACATATAACTAATTCCTTATAAGATTCTCATGAATGATCCATATGTGATTCTCATAGTCCCCTTATCTTTTAGAATACAATAATATATCATTAATGAATCCCTTAAAAATCATAATGATATTCCATGAATGCACTATTCATATGAACCATATAAATAAAGGGTGCATTAGTCAATCGAAATGGAATTACTATTAAATCATAATTTCCTTACCTCATTGTTTCGTAGTTCCTTGAAACATGTTTTCTAGTTTAAAGAATCCCTATTTCCATGCGGTTTCCATTGGATTTATATATGGAACTAGAAACTTCCAACATTTCATTCTCAAAAGGTGACCTACATTCCAATGGCATGTGTTCATTATGTTTGAAATTTATGATACTTAAGATTGTGCATTTTTCTAGAGGATGGGAGGTCGGACTCATCAATCCCTTTTGGGGTGAATTATTGTCTACTACGGGACTCTCTTTGTAATATTTATGATATTTTTATGAATCTGTATTAATTCACAAAGTATATCATAAGTATACCTTGTAATTTACAGTCACTTAATTAAATGTGTAAAATTTAGAATCATCAGTATGAAATCATTATTCTTCATCAATGGAAACACTTATATGTATTCGAGGTTCTCCATTAATGGTATCCTCTTATATACCTAGTAAAGATTCTTTTAATCATCATTGTGATCATACTAGTTTATAAGCCACTCAGTGGGGAACTCTTGAATTTATTGTCATCCAGGGAGACAAAGGTTTGTTTTGATCATGGGATCATGCTGGTAAAATTGGATACCTAAATATCCATGTGAAAGGAATCAGTACCCTCCTAGTTTGATGCCTCTTAATTGGAAACATCATACATTTTATGGTACAGTGATAAGGACCTCTAAGCAAAAGGATCTTAGTGAAAACATAGTGTAGAAATTATGTTGAAGCAGCCCAAGGAAGATTGGGAAGGATATAGGTTTCCATACAGGATTAGCCCCTATTGGGAATATGACCCAAGGAAAACAGGGGTGATTTGAACTATTGGGTTAGAACCTCAAGGATGCTACCTACGTATCGCATATTAATGGGAATTAAAGCCCACATAGTTCAATAAATCACACAGGAGAGTATAGATTTTTGAGAGAGATGAGTTTGGGTGTACATCTTGGAAAGGATTCCTTGATGATTTGAGGATTGAAATTGGGGATTATTTCATAAGGATGATGCCCAAATTTGGGGAATTAGGGCTGGATTCCTGATGTGGATATCCAATGAGCTCGGTCCCTAAAAGAACTTCCTACGTATCCTAGTTTGAACGATAATTATATTTCTTTTAGTTCCTTACAATGAGTGTTTAGGAACATGTTGTAACCATAATGTATCACTAAGATAATGTGATTCATGCTTGGTGTGAGAAACAAGAGGATGTGAAAGATTCAACAATGACACTTCACACTTTTCCTCCTTCGCTGATGGAAGAGGGTGTGTCGACTGTAGAAGAGGGCGATGCGACAAGCCTTCCCTCTTTTCTATTTACATTGGATGATGGCAAGTTTTAAGGAGGATGGGATGAATGTGAGGGGACTATATCAGGATGGCTTCCCTGAAATTGGTTCTGATTGGAATGGGAGACTTCTCCTTTTATTGTGCGGAAAATTAAGTGTGAACTGTACCACCCTACTAGAGACCTGAGGTTATGGGTCACATCATTGAGAAAGGAGAGGATGGAACCCAACCTTCTTCCAAACCGAAAACTTCACAACACTATTTCTGGGAGAAATGTCCATGTGACTACGGATATACAAACCCACAGACATTTCATGAATCTCATCCCCATAACAAAACAAATGTGGGAATCCTCTGACTGCATAAATACAAATCCAAATAGGAGACACAATGAAGTGCCTTTCCCAATGGTTTGATAAGTCAGGAGGATTTGGCGGGGGCTTCAAATTAGTCTCTTTCAGATAAGGGAACCATGGAAGGAGATACCCTGTAATGAATGGCTTTTAAAAATGGTACTTGAGTTGGTCATATAGGTACCTCGTGCAAGTATGCTACATAGCGACCCCGTGTTGTTGTACCACATAGGTATACCGCACATTTATGGTGTGCAGGTATGGCATGAAGGTACTAGGCGCACGTATACAGCAAGGGTATAGCACGTAGGAATATCACACAGATGTGAAGGATGACTGAAGAATGTGAAGACCTTCAAACCATGCTTATCACATTTAATTATCTCTTATCTCATTGTATAGATAGATACCATAGAAAATTTGAGGGATATAGGTGAAAGATATATTAAATGGGATCTCCATAGAGTCTTTAAATTTTTTTAGTCTTGAAATTCAGAGCCTAAGGGCTCTATTTATAGGCACAGATGAGGCCTAGCTGAAAGAATGTTGCTCACGCAGGTACTTCGCACAGCTCCGCCGCACACGTGCTCGGCGTAGGTGCATGAAACATCTTCTGGCTTTGAGATCAGCCACATAGGTCAGCTGTGTATGTCGATCATATATGTTGGTCATGTAGGTTGGTCACATAGATCTATGAAGCTATTTAGTCTCCATGCTCTTTGTAATTATGGTTGATTTTCCTTTGTATTCCTTGAATCTTGCTTGGTGATTTGAAATATTTGGAGTTTGTCTTCATAATATTTTTGGTTACTTTCTCACGTAGTGTCAACAAAATCCCCCCTAGGGATTGGATCTGAAATGTACAAAGAGGGTTGAGTCTCAAGGTGAATTTTTTCAAATAGCACAGGTTTACCGTGCATGTTTACCGCATAGGTTTAACACACAGCTGCAACATGGAGGTACAACATGCAGAGTTTGCACGCAGTTCAGATGCACAGGTCTTTAGTTGCATAAGAATAGGTATCACCAATCATTATTTTTCTATTCATTTGTTATTTCTCTGATATTTTTTATCTCCTGTTGCGTAGCTCGTTCGCCAAACTCTTATTGCATTGTGATCTTGTGTAATTTCATTCAAACTTCTTCAAGGTTAAAATAATTACACGATGGATCTATGCAAAAGGACTCCACTGATGGGGTTGCACTAGGATCCTTACTGAAGGACCTATGTAATGGACCTCATCAAAGGACCTATGTGATAGGCTTCAGCGAATATCATCATGACAAGCCTCATTAAAGGAACTATGCAAATAGTGTCATTTGCCATTTTTTTCATTTCTTCTTCAAAATTATGACATGGATGTTTGGTAATTATTTTGTAGGGAAGAATGACTCATTTGATGACTCATACTGAAGAAGCTAAGGCTCTCCAAAATGAAATGATGATGATCATTAGACAAGACTATTATTATATTGTTGAGAGTACTCTTCTTGGGCTATGAAAGTGTCTAATTCCATACCAATGTGGAAATTCACAAAGACCTTATTTACCCTTGTACAGGAATGGGCTTTGCAAGATTCCCATTTTCCATATGTTAAAAATTACATTCCAACGAAATGGTTTCATCAGCCTTCCAACTGTAAATGTATGCATATTAATGAATGGGGGTTCCACTACAAGAAGGAATTGTCTCTATTAGTTTCATCCTTCATCACATTGGTTTCAATTATGATATGAATGATCATGTTGTAGGTCCAAGACCACATTTTAATGATTCCACCATTTGGGATTCTCAAACAGATCAATATAATGGTTGAATAGATGATTGGGACCTTCATTCTAGAGGGGGTGTAAAACCCGAGTGGATTTGGGTGGGTACATCGAACATGTGCAGATTTTAGAAAAGAGTTATCAGACGTTCATATCTATAAAGTTGTTTGGATGGGTCAAGCATATGTTTATAAAAAGGAATTCATTCTTGAATTACTGAGATGAGGGAGTCCACAAACGAATTCCTTTCACTTTACGCACTGTGAAGTTGCTTTTAGTCTCTTGGATATTTACCAAATTGCTGGAATTACTATTCTAAGGGAAATGTACGATGAATTCATTCTGCCTACAACAACATGGGGTGATTCTTCTAGAACACCACTGATGGCTCCTGAATTATTTAAGATTGCAAAAAATTTACCTGAGGACAATAAAGATACCCTGGCTAGAGTGTGGATGGATGTCTTCTTAGAAACCATAATTGAGGAAGGTCCAACATGTGCATGTCCGACTGTTTGTCCTTCTCCAGATAACTGACACAGTTTAGGCACATATTGGCCTATGTTGGAAAGAGGCGTTTATAATCACTGGGGAAATAATGTCCAACTCGATATAGATGGAAAAGTATGTCATGCTACCTTCCTTGTTATGTGGCTATGCATTTATTTGATTCCAGTCCATGAATATAGAGGTGGTGTATGATCATGTACATACACTATTGTAGCTAAATTGGTAGAAGGGAAGTATATTGGTCTAGCAACCCCTGTATTAACAAGAATTTACCATCTACGACATTATTTATACAATGGGAAGGCTACATTTATAATTTCTGGGCCATTCAAAGTGTTTTAGGGATGGATTACAGCCCATTTTTCTTTATACTAATTGTTGAATTCAGTCAGAGTTCCCAAGGGTCGATTCACACCATTGTTACAAAAAATTTCTGGTATTAAGCCACTGAACATGAGACCTGATGTGGTGCAGAAGGTATTGAATGTCTCAGAATAATTTAGCTTCTTTCCTTTTGGTAACCCAATAGTTGGAACATTTATTTTTAATGGTAAAGAAAAGAATTATGAGTTGATATCTTATATGATGGCATTCAGGGATGGCATATTGTCAACTATGATTGATAGTGTAATGATCTGTAAGCCCTATGACCCCTATAGATTTCCTCATCAGTTTGGTTGTCTTCTATAATCAAATACATTCACACCAATGCATGTCAGACATAAAAAACACCCAATGGTAGAGTGACAATTATGGATTCTAATGGCTTTAAAGGTATAAAAATTGTTGATTACATTACCTCCATCAGATTCATCGGTCGGTTTGGAAGTTGGGCATTCCAAATCTTGGGATTCATCATATTCTCTAGGGGCTTTGACAAAAGGAATATATCGAGTGGCGGCTACAAAGACCGTTGCACGTGGAAATCATGGTAAGAAGTCCAATGATAGAGATGATATAAAAGTTTCAGAGGTTTCAGTGTCCTCCAAACATCTTCATTAGAGGTATACCAGAAAGACTTGGGCTAGAAATGAAAAACCCCAATGCCAAGGCGATCCGGTCATCACTATCAAACTGAGATTCCTATTCCATCTATTGGTCATTCTGAAGAAAGGAGACCAGAAGAAGTTTTCCAATCATCAGGTGTTGAATCTCCTCCACAGTTAACCATTCCAAGATTGAATTATGTGTGAGCTTCATCCATTCATCATTGGGAGAGTGTAACCATTGATCTTACGGACGTATGGTCATTTCTCAAGCATGTACTTCAAATACCAGATATTGACATCAAGGCACCATCTGATTTCAATCAAGATAATAACTAAGATAAAGTTCATATGTATATTGCAGAGCTGGAGGTTTTTATATATGCAACTAATGAAAAAATCACATCCTCTAAATGAGTATCTAATATGCTGGACACAGGAGTCCATGAAGGGGTAATTATTGACTCTAAGGAGGAGTTGGATATTTATGTTAATACTGAGAATGTATTTCCCTTTTTCTTTTTTCTCAACTCTTCTTTACCATTAATCATCATTATTCTTAATCAAAAATATATTTGTGTTCTTTGAATGTAGAGAAGGAAACTCCGGAACAATTCTCGAATCACCTAAGTATGGTCCTGTGAGATCTCTTATTGACACAACAAATGATCCTCCAAAGACCCCAGAACTTTCTCTAGGAGATAGAATAATGACTGGGGTAATGGCAATAGATAATCCTCAACCATTACATCAAGCATCTCCTGTTAAAGAAGAGTTTTTTAATCTCTCCCCAATCTGTTGAACACAAATATAAGAGAGTAATGATATTGATTCGAAGTGTTCACTGAATGAGTAATTATCAATACGATCCTTATGGAATAAAACTTACTCAATATATTCAGGTAACCATGTTTTATTCTCTTGTAGGATCTATGTGTCTCTCCTCTTTCAAGGTATTAAGAGTTGATTCTTCAGGACCAGAAAAAGAAGCCCCAAATGGAACCCAAGTTTATGATAACAAATCTGCAATATTAGTAGATAATTTTCAAAAGATTCAGCTATACCTGCTCTTGGATCAACTTAGAGAGAGGAAACCAATGGTACGATTAAATACATTCCTTAGTTTCTTTCATCAAATAATCTTGAAATTGTCAACAATTATATTCATATTTCCTCAGAGGAATGGAATGAAGATCCAGAGCAATCGAAGACAAATACTGATGTTGACCCAAACACAGAAAGACCTAATTTTGACATCCCAATTGTAGAGCCAACATAAAAAAATGTCAGTCGAGCCAATTTGGGAATCAACAAACCTTTTTTGTATACCATAAATGGTGAGGATGCTATAAAATTTCAGGACGTATACACTGAAATGATGGACACCCATAATCCAAATATTTAGATTCCACATTCCATCATGGAGTTTGGGAATTTTCATGAGGAATTACAAGGTTGTAAGTCCATATTCTTTCATTTTCCATACATAATTTGTTCTGTAACTTGATTCCTTACATCAATGTTTAACTTATGTTTCTTTATCTATAGAAAATATCACAAAGCTCTTCAGGAATAGGGTGTTCCACATTTTATTTCCACTGGGGTAGGAGAAATACCTACAGAGGATCCTTCATCAAGAGATGATCTAGAGACTTCAAATGTCATAAATGAGAAAATTCAAGGAAATTCTATTTCTCAAGAAACATCTGCTCAAAACTGTAAGGCTGAGAATATGGGGAAAGAATCCAATCAAGTATCTGACTTATTATTGGGTAAATATAATCAGCTGTTTGAATCGTATTTGTTTCCTCCATTTGAAACTAATAATGAAATTGATTTTTCATTTAGGGTTATTAGTTTCTAGATCCGAAGGTGAAGCTTCTACAGTCCCAAGAGAAGTAGAACAATGCAATTCTTTAAGTGACATGTTTCCATAGTTCATTTTAACTCTTGGTCATGTCTCAGATTCAGACATAGAGATACAATATGCTCTTGGCATGGCATGTAAGAATAAATGGCGGCATATCTAGATCATAATGGCCAAAAATCCATTAGAATAATTGTTTGTCCCATTTTTCAAAACTCCCAACATTTATTCTGCGTATTGGGATTCGGTGGATTTCATTATCGTCCAATCTATGATGCCCTGAAAGAGACTATTAGCTAACAAGAGCCAGAGTACAAGCTGTGACAAGATTTTGAAGAGGCTAAACAACTCATAAACATTGAGGCTTTCAAGCAAAAGTAGTTGAGGCGGAGGAAAATCATAACAAGAAATCACTATAAATTATCCAACAAATCCATGAGACCATAAAGGAGTTGTTATATCTTCAACGAAAATTAGATGTTGTTCACAAAAATCTTGATCAGTTGAATCAAACATTGGGGGAAACACAATTAGAAGTAATAACTGCCATTTCATCTGCTATGGAAGCACTTTGTTAGGGTGAGGATAATAGAGTCGCTCAATTATCGCAACTTCAACAGGCAGCTAATAGATCTTATGAAGCGGTCCAGGAAATGAAAAGTCATGTTGAGAGTTTATTCGAAAACATAATTGAGAGGATCCATTTTGTGGATGTCCTACTATTTTCATATGACCGAAAAAAATTTTGTTTTCAATCATCTAAACCTTTATTTCTTCTTTTCATGATTGCAATATGAAAGGTAAATGATGATAATGATTCCTTTATGTTAAACAATCATCATTATAATAACAATTATGAAGTGCTCAAAATTTTCTTCTTAAGCCAAGGGACCTAATGAGATTAATTTGATTGTTTCTAGGGTTATATGGATAACCCCAAAAATTTTGAATCTTTTGAAATCTTTTTTTATTGCTCAATATTACCTAAATCATACAAAAAAATGTATGTTTAGTGAGCCAGGACACAACTTTTGTTCAGAGTGACCTTCAGGGGTTCTCAATCTACTGAGTACCAAGACTATTGTGGTTTGGTATTTAGAATCATGCATGTTAGACTATAAAGGGTTAATATTTATGGTCTAATAGATTTGACAATAGACACTGAATTAAATCCCAAAAAATACCGTGGAAATGAATTGATTTAATATTATTTAAACATTTCCAATGGGAATCATGGGCCATGATTATTTTTATATACAAAATTTAAAGCGTGTATCAATATAATGGGTGCCATTTCCAGGAACAAAATTACCATTATTTGAAAAACCCATTATGGGGGCTGTATTTTGCACGTCCAATTGGGGTAGATGCTGTATAGCCAAATAGTGGAATCTTTTGACTGATAGGCATGTTATATAGGAAACTTATGCAAGGCCGCCTAAGGGAACATTTTGTATCTTCATGTAAATTCGTTATGAATTTAACTTTTTTGAAATTGATAGATAGGGGAAATATGTTTTTGGTGGCCCAAGACAACAATGGGTGGTTTTCCAAGGAAATGAATTTTAAGAATAAATAACTATTTGACACAGATATATATCTGGAATAGAAAAACATTATCTATAAAAATTTTGTGTATTAGAAATGGCTAAAAAATTTATCAGAAAAAGGGATATTTATGAAATAGAACTGTGTAGTTTTATATCATACAGTAAGGACATTGGTGTTGTGCATTGTTAAGTTATGCAGTGAGTGTTGGGTACCGAGACAGCGCAGCGGAAGCCGGTGGGCCGGGAATTTAAAATTTTCTGCTTCACCGGAGTGAGATAACCCTGTCAAGTCCAGTGATCTTGTCCCGGATTGGTCTGAGGATCTCGCAAGGTTTATAAGGAGCACAAAAAATAAAATCACCATTTACCTTGTTCAGAATTGACGTGCAGGATGCCGGCGATCGTTGCCCGAAGACTCCGACGTTGAAGCCCTCTAGATTATCTACACACGACTCGTGAATCTGCTTGTGTGCCGTTCGTCATGATCCGGGTGCTAGAGCGGATCATCGACGCTCACATCAGCATAGAAATGATCACCACAAAGGAGAAAGCTTCGATCCGGGATGGATGATCTTGAATATCCATCTTTGCATGAGATTCACTCTCTCTAAATTCCAGGAGGAGAAATATGCTCTCAATATTGACACATGAATAGTATTCATGGGAGAACCTCTCTCTCACTTATATAGGGAGTGTTTAAAACACGCGGTGTAGGTTCCCGACCCCCGTGTAATAGACATCAGCTATATAAGAGATATAAATAATTATTTATGACAAATAAAATTATGCCATAAATAATATTTACTATTTATCACTTACTTGTATCATATAAATATACTATGTGATAAATTTCAGTCTTTAACTCGACTCATTCCTCCTGTTAATATTAAACAAACCTAAGATATTTAAATCCAGTCGAATAATATTAATACTTGTATTTACTATATAACTTGTAAATACATGTTATAAATAAATTCAACAAATTATTCTAAACTCAAATAATTAATAAATTTATTTATTCTTTGGTGATCCATAGAACATGGATAGTGCTCGAACCCTTTGGATGGTCCCACCAAGTACTAAATTCTTATTCCCAGAATAGGGCAGATTCTCAAGGCGCTATTATCTGTGACCCTCTAGGCCCTTATCTCAATAGAAGTGAATAATATCTCCGACCTAGAGCGGGGTCTAGCCACCATCGAGGCCCCTATAGAGATATGGAAAAGTCAAAACAATGACTGCCTTCCTATGAACATGGTCGGTGTAATCTAATCTTTTTGTCATCGATATCTCAATAAAGAAAAATGCATACTTATTGTCATCATTCTTTATTTGCTTTATTTTTTTTGATGATTTGTTCGTACGGTCTTACCTTCCACTACCATGGCCATGGATTTAATGAAGGTGCAACCATCCTAATCAACCTGGCCCGAGATAACTCTTCCTAAACTCAGAAGCGATAAATCCTTTCATGATCATTCAATCAATGCCATGCCATTAATGGTGTACCCAATACAAACTACCTCACCAAGTCTTTGTCGCCATGGTAATCTCCTTATATCAAATGTGCGTAATTTAATGACATTCATTGATAATGATCTAAAGTCAGGAGACCATTACACATGTCCGTAGATAGGGACGACCAATGACACTAGAAACATGTGGTGTTCCTATTAAGTAGGCATGTCCTTGTGATCTCAATAGCTAGAGATCATAAAGTGAAAAATTCATGAGATTAAGTCCCAATGATTATGAGCCCCCAGCACCTGATGGTCACACATCATCTGTGTCCTTTCAGAATGATGTAACTGGACCATTGGAAGTTACATTAAGATTACTGTCATGGAATCTAAGGGTTCACATTATAGCCTGGGACCTACTATAACCATTCGATGCGACAGGTAATCTATGGACATTGCCATAAACAAAGTGGATGCAAAAGTATCTAAACTATCATGGCAAGAAAAAAACATGTATAATAACAAAATGAATACATGTAACAGTAATCAAAGTACAAAACATGTTGGGTCTAGTGAACCCACCTTCTACACAACCACATTCAATAGAGTCAACTGCTTATAGGTTTCAATCTGCTAGCTCTCACATGTGAATCATGCTTCTGCTGAGAAATTGTTTTAGTTAGGGGGTCTACCATGTTGTCCTCTGTGGCTACTCTGCTAACTTTCACTTCACCTCTATGAGTAAAATACCTCCATAGATGAAGTTTATTAAGAATATGATTTTCCTTTGGTGATACCTGGGCTCCTTAGCAAGGACCACTACAGCATTGTTATCACAATATACTGGAATAAGGTCTACACTGCTAGGTACCACACCAATGTCTGAGATAAAGCTATATATCCAGACTGATTCCTTTGCTACATCGGAAGCTGCAATATATTTGGACACTACTATAGAAACAGCAACCACAACTTACTTTGAGCTTCTCCAGCTCACTGCACCACCATTCATGCAAAATATGTAGCCTGAATGTGATTTCATATCATCATGATCTATCTAGAAACTTGCATTAGTGTATCCCCTCACAACTAGTTCCCCATCCCCTCTATACAACAGGAACATATCCTCAGTACACCTTAAGTACTTTAGGATAGTTTTAACAGCTATCCAGTGAAGCTCTCCAGGATTGGATTGATATCTACCCACCATGCTTAAAGCAAATGCAACATCAAACATAGTACAAAGCATGGAATACATGATAGAACCTACTTCTGAAGCATAAGGGACTCTTCTCATTCTGTCAATCTCCTCATGTGTTTGTGGACACATTTTCTTGGAGAGATTTACACCATGTGACATAGGTAACAATGCTCTCTTGGATTATTCCATATTTTACCTTTTGAGTACCTTGTCAATATAGGTACTTTGACTTAGGCCAAGCAGTCTTTGAGATATACCTCGATAGATCTGGATCCCAAGAATGTAATCTGCTTTACCTAAGTCTTTCATGGTGAAGCATTAATTTAACCAAGACTTAACTGACTGTAAGAATTGCACCTTGTTTCCCATGATTAATATGTCATCAAAATATAAAAATAAAAAAACAATAGCATTCCCTTCAAACTTTTTATAAACACAAGGCTCGCATTCATTTTTGACAAAAACAAAATCTCTTATGGCCTCATCAAATATTACATTCCATGATCTTGATTCCTAATTTAATCCATAAATGGATCTCTACAAAATGCATAAAATATTGGAATTCTATGACATAAAAAACCCTTCAGGTTGATTCATATAGACGTCTTAAACCAACAACCCATTTAGAAAAGTAGTTTTGACATCCATTTTCCAAATTTCATAATCATGAAAGGCTGTTATTGCATGCAATATTCTGATGGATTTAAGCATTGACACTGGTGAGAAGGTTTCATCATAGTCAAAGCCTTGACATTATCTGAAACCCTTTGCAACCAGTCTTGCTTTAAAGGAATTAACCTTACCATACAAGTCCATCTTCTTCTTGAATACCCATTTGTATCCAATGGTCTTTACATCATATGGAGGGTCTAACAAAATACAATCATGATTTTGGTACATGGACTCCATCTCATAATTCATGGCGTCTTGCCATGTAGCATCTTCTTTGCCTTTTACTGATTCCTTATAGGTTATAGGTTCATCATCCCCATTTATTATTGTGTCACCTGACTCGGTGACAAGAAAACCATAATTCTCTGGTTCTCTAACCTCTCGCATAGACCTACGCAGTATCTGTGTCTCAGGAATAATTTCTTCTTCCACTTTCCCTTGTGGAGATTGTTCCTCTACCAACTCTTGTCATCTGGAGCAATAACTTCATCTAAGTCAATCTTTCTCCCACTATTTCTAGTTGAAATGTGATCCCTTTCTAGAAATGTGGCATATCATTCCACAATTACTTTTCTATCTAAACAGTTATATAGGTAGTATCATCTATTTTCCTTAGGATTGCCTATAAAGATGCACTTAGTGTTTATAAATGCTAATTTGTCACTTTGTAATGACATGAAAAATGCCTCTCATCCCTACACATGCATGTGTGTCAGATTGGGTTTCATTCCATACCATAACTGATATGGAATCCCATATGCAGCTTTATTTTGTACTCAGTTAAGGGTATATGATGCTGTCGAAAAGGTGTATCCCCAAAAGGATAATGGAAGAGTTGTATGACTCATCATTGATCTGACCATGTCAAGCAAGGTCATATTCCTCCTTTCACTAACACCATTCTATTATGGTGTATAAGGTGGAGTGAGTTGGGAAACTATCCCACACTCCTTCAAGTGATCAATGAAAGCTTGTTTAAGATTATCTCTGCCTCGGTCTGAGCGAAGTGCTTTTATCTTCATACCTAGTTGATTTTCTACTTCATTTTAGTATTCCCTAAAGAAACAAATAGAATATTACATTAACCGCATTAAGTATATATTTCAATACCTACTATAATCATCTGTAAAAGTAATGATGTATATAAAACAACCCATTTCCTCTACTGGAAATGGACCACATACATCAGTATGTATTAATTCCTGCAATGCATTGGCTATTTCTCCCTTTCTTGAGAAAGGTAATTTGGTCATCTTTCCTTGTAAACTAGATTGACATACATCTAAGGGTTCTAACTGTACCAAGTCTAGATACCATTCTTGATGTAATATTTGTAATCGCTTCTGGTTTACATGACCAAGCCTGAAGTGCCATAGGCGCGTGTTATTTGAGTCATGTTGGCTGTTTTTTTGTCATTGATTGCCATAACTGAGTTTTCTAGTTCTATTATATATAATCCATTGTTAGGATGTTCCATACCATAACATATGTTATCCCTATAAAAGAGACAACATTTATTTCCAAACATGATATAAAAACCCATAGTGTCTAAATATGACACAGAGATAATGTTTCTGGTAACAAACGGTACATAACAACAATTGTTTAAAACTAGAACCAAACCAGTTGGTAAAGTCATGTGATAGTCTCCCACTACCAAGGCTGACAGATATGCACCATTTGCATCTCGGAGATCCACTTGACCTCTTTCAATCTTCTGGAACCTACATGTTTCCTCTATATGAATAAAAATGTGTGAAACATATGTCATATCCAATAACCAAATTGTATAAAAATATATATTGAATTCAATGAGAAAAATACCTGAAGTAGTAGCATCAGCTTTCATCTTCTTCCTAGCTCTACAATTCCTCTTCCAATGGCCTTTCTTTCCACATCCAAAGCAGACAGCTTCCAACTCATTACACTGCCTCTGAATCTTTGGCTACTTTTCCGGACGATGCATTGGTGTCTTTGGCCTTGACATGGCTTTAGACACCTTTTCCTTGCCCATGTTTTTCATGTTCACCATAAAGACAATTGAATTGGTGTTTTTCATGTTTTTATCAACATGGAAAACTAAACCCAAAAGATCCTGGAGTGACTTTGTCATATCATTCATATTATAATTGACAATGAAAGTCGAGAAGCTTGACAGTAAAGAGGCAAGAATGAGATCCAGTGCTAGTTCTGGGTTCAGTTTGAAGCCAAGGGATTCAAGCCGCTTAATATACCCAATCATCTTGAGTACGTGAGGACCGGCATGGTGCCCTTCTGCTAGCCTGCACTTATAAATCGCACTTGATATCTCATAGCTTTCTTGACTATCCCTCTCCTCATATAGTTCTTGGAGATTTGAAAGCATCTTGTAGGTGTCCTCTTCCTCATGCATTTTTTTCAATTGGTTGTACATGGATGAAAACAAGATTCATTTTACATCAGGAACATCGTCTACATGCTTTCTCTATTTATCTTTTTCCATCTTTCATGCTCCTTGAGGAGGCTCAGTAGGAATTGGGGATTCTAGAACATATAACTTCATTTCTTGGCATAATACTATGAGCAATCACCATTACAAGTCCTAGAAGTTATTGTCGGTCAAGATATTTTCTTTATCCAAGATCGATCGTAGTGATAATGTACTTGTGGTGTTGGTGATTTCCATTTTGAATCTACATCAGAAAAAAAATTAGCAATTAGTACTTTGTCTTGATTAATTTTTTTAATTTTATGATTAATAAATTATTATATCATTTAATGTCTCCCACTATTTTAATAAACCTTAATATACCTCACTATTAGATTCAGAATAATCTATTTCTTGAGCATTCTAGTGGAATGGGTCCTCAAAACCTCCCTTGTAGTCTACAAGCTAGGGCTACGACAATAATTGGAGGGTTTCAAGGTAGGCGCTATACTAGCCAACCACTTATTCTTGTGGTTCCTTGTGTAGTTGAGTAAAGTCCCAGATTTTGGAATTTGAAGTTGATTCCCTCAACCTCTTTCCTCTAAAGTGATAGCAACTTAGATAAGGCTAATCTGTGACTAGTCAATTTAGTTAAGTCGGCCCATTTCTCACATGGAAATGCCCCAGAAGTAAGAGGCACTCTCAACTAAGGTTGATGAGCACCCAAACTGCCGGTTTTGTTTAGATGTGACAAATGGAAGGCATTTAGACATAATATATATTTGAGGTATTTTTAGTATTATTTGACGAATATTATCCTTTTTCTGTTTATTATGTTCATACAGGGTTGTCGAGATAACAAATGAACATGAAATAAAATATTATTCGTCACAAATTTATGAATTTTATCTTATTTACTATCCTATGTGATCATGTAATAATCATGCAGACACATAAAATAATAAACTCTGCATAATGTAAATCATCCATTTTGACTGGTCTTGAGCATTCTATAATGATCGATCGATAACTGATCAATCATCACCTAGGGGCATCCATACCTGAGTCGATACATGACTCGTGTCGCTGCATTCCCCAATCCAAAGTGCCCAACTATTGTCTTCTCTACTGCCTCAACATGGCAGGGTCTGCCTCTCGGATCTTCATCATATAAATTAAAATATACTCGCACGTAGGCGAGGGGGTCTAGGGTACAAAATAAAACTAGTGAAATGGACACCCATGCCCTTATACATATTTGAATTAAAAGATGATTCTCAGACCATCATTTATCTAATTAAATATTACTATCATCGCACACATTGAATAAATAATTAAATAAATAAATAAATTCCAGACATACACAGGTCGGTCAATAACTAAAGACTAGTCGGGGTAAAGGCACAATAAAATTAAATTGCAATAAATTTAAATTATGTGAGGGTGTTCTAATAAATAAAATGAATTTGATTAAATTCAAATAATTTATTTTTATCGGTTCCATTTGTTTAATTTCTTTTTAATTCCAAAAATTAAATTAAATTAAACCATTAATTTAATTCTAAACTTAAATTAAATTAATATTTTTAGATTAAAATAATTAAAACCCCTAAATTAATTCCAATTAATTTAATTTAAAAAAGAAAATTATTTAAAATTAATTCAGTTCAGGGTTACCTCTATTAGGGGAGGAGTCTGGAAAAACTGTGTACAACCACAGGATGTCGTCCTGGAACCACAGCGTGACCGCGGCGTGACCACAGCGTCCAATGATTCCTGTGACAGCTGCATCTCCCGGTGTGGTCCGAGGGGAGTGGATGGAGGCCGGGAAAGAGGTCGGCAACCTTCTCTTCTGGCGAGCCGATGAGGCGGCTATCCGATCTAGTGTGGACGCGGGGAGGCCGGGTGGAAGAGGTTCGGTGTGACAGTTCGACATCCAGCTGGGCCGCCTCTGGCACGGAGGAGGAGGAGGAGGCCGGAGCGGGGCGGGGTGGCCGGACGGAGCCGGTCCGTCAGAGGGGAGGCCGACGAGGGGCGGGGCGGTCTGAGGGAGCCGGTCTGGCGGAGGGGATGTCGGCACAGGCCGCGGCTTCTGGTCGGAGGGTATCGGCACGAAAGGGAGGCTGGCTCAGAGGGGGTTCGATGCGGATCTTGTGGCCATTGCGGGCTCGGGGTCCGGTGCGAGGCAGGAAGCTGGTGTGGGGTCGGGGTGGCCGGACGGAGCAGGTCCGGAAGAGGCTCGTGTGGAGGAGGTCTAGTGGGGGTAGGCACTATGGTTTCCTCCCGCATGTGTGCTGCGTGAGAGGAGACCCCATTTGGGGTCTTCTTTCCTTTTTTTAAATTTGTCCTTTAGACAAAAATTACAGCCCCCTTTTATTTAAATAAAGGGAGAAGACCCCATTTTTGTTGTCTTTTATTCTCTCCCTTTTTTAATTAAAAGCAAGAAGACCCTTGTTTAGGGTCTTGGTCTTCCTCACTTATTTATTTTCTTATTATAAAATATAATAAAATATTTATTATAAAATATTTTATATTAAAATATATTTTTGATGTTAATTATCAATTTGAGATAAACATCAAATGAATGGAAAAACATGACATCGATCCAATTAAAAATTTTAAATGATTGTAACTTGATCATTAGAAAACGAAACGACATGTGTTCGAATCCGAATGAACCATTTTAACACCCTAAAATTAAATTTAATTCATTTTAATGTTTTTGACTCAGAAAAACATTTTGATCCCCTTTATACCACTTTTGGGTACTGGGACTGCACTGTGGAAGCCGGTGGGCTCAAATTTGAAATTTTCTGCTTCACCACAGTGAAATAACCCTTCCAACTCTAGTGATCTTGTCCCGTCTTGGTCAGAGGATCTCACATGGTTCATAAGGAGTACAAAAATTAAACTGAACATTTACCTTTTTAAGAATTTAGGTGTAGGATGCCAGCGATCGTTGCTCGAATACTCTGACTTCAAAGTCCTCTAGATCATCCACACACGCCTCGTGAATCTTCTCGCATGTCGTTCATCAAGATCTGGGTGTAAGCTCAGATCTTTGATGCTCACCTCAGTGCAGCGATGATCAACGTAAAGGAGAAAGCTTCGATCCGGGATGGATGATCTTGAAGACCCTTCTTTTCTTGAGAGTCTCTCTCTCTAAAATCCAGGAGGAGAGAGATTCTCTCAATCTTGACATATGAATAGTAATCATGGAAGAGCCTCTATCTCACTTATATAGGGAGTGTTTAAAACACACGGTGTAGCTTCCCGGCCCCCGTGTAATAGACGTCCGCTATATAAGCGATATAAATAATTATTTATGACAAATAAAATAATTCCATAAATAATATTTACAATTTATCACTTACAGGTAATATATAAATATATTACGTGATAAATTTGAGACTTTAACTCGACTCATTCTTCCTTATAATATTAAATGAACTTTGGATATTTAAATCTAGTCGAATAATATTAATATGTATATTTACTATATAGCTTTTAAATACATGTTATAAATAAATTCAATGAATTATTCTAAACTCGAATGATTTATGAATTTATTTATTCTTTACTAATCCATAGAACTTGGATAGTGCTCAGACCCTTTGGCGGGGCCCACCAAGTTCTAAATTCCTATTCCCATAATATGGATGATTCTTAAGGTGCTATCGTGTGTGACCCCCTAGGCCCTTATCTCAATAGCAGTGAATAATATCATTGACCTAGTGCGGGGTCTAGCAACCCATCAAAGCCCCTATAGAGATAAGGCAAAGCCAAAGCAATGACTGCCTTCCTATGAACATGGTCGGTGTAATCTAATCTCTTCATCATCGATACCTCAATAAAGTAGAATGCATACTTAGTGTCATAATTCTTTATTTTCTTTATTTTGTTTGTTGATTTGTCCCGACGGTCATACCTTCCACTACCATGGCCATGGATTTAATGAAGGTGCAACCATCCTAATCAACCAGGCCCACGGTATCTCTTACTAAACTTGGAAGCGAAAAATCCTTTCTCGATCATCAATCAATTCCATGCCATTAATGATGTACCCAATCCAAACTACCTCACCACGACTTTGTCACCATGGTTTTCGCCTTATATCAAATGTACGTAATTAAATGACATTCATTGATAATGATATCATGTCAGGAGACCATTACACATGTCCGTAGATAGGAACAACCAATGACACCAGAAACATGTGGTGTTCCTATTAAGCTGGTATGTCCTCATGATCTCAATAGCTAGATATCATCAAGTGCGAACATCATGCGATGAAGTCTCAATGCTTATGAGCCCCCAACACCTGATGGTCACACATCATCTATTTCCTTTCAGAATGATGTAACTGGACCATAGGACGTTACATTAAGATTACTATCATGGAATCTCAGGGTTCTCATTAGAGCATGAGACCTGCTATAACCATTCGATGCGACAGGTAATCTATGGACATTTCCATAAAAAAAGTGGATGCAAAAGTATCTACACTATCATGGCAAGATAAACACATGTATAAAAACAAACTAAATACATGTAACAGTAATCAATGTACAAATCAAGTTGGGTCTAGGGAACCCAATTTCAACAGTGATGACATTAGTACTACGTAGTTTTAAGTCATGCAGTAAGGAATTGGGTGGCTATAATTTAAGGTCATTAGCTCCAACCAAAGGTTCGAGAAAACACTACCAATTTCTTGATAATTTGCTTGAAAACGTACTATCATATTCATGTATGGAAGGGAAAACTGTAAACTATGATTTAGGAATTTCTGTAATAGAGGAATGATATGGGAAAAGGGAAAAGGCTTTATAGGAAGACTTTTCTAAGAACGAATTTACCATTACTTGACAAACCCATTATGGGGGATATATTATGTAGGGCCAACTGGGCATATTCTGCATAGCCAAATAGTGTCATCTTTTGACTGACAAGCCTATTATGTAGGAAACTTATGCATGGCTTCCTAAGGGCACATGCTGCATAGTCATGTAAAAGAGCTCTCAGAAATTTGACATTCCATTGCTAAAAGTCGATGAAAGTTTATGGAGATTTAGATTTTCTGAACCATAGAGTTTGGTTTATGGAGAAAGTCACATGATCATGGAAAGGGTATTTCCAATCATGATATCCAATGAGGAATATGACTTCTACCAAGGTCTGACCTAAACGTCATAGATATGATGTCCGTAGTTTTAGGTCATACAATTGGGAATAGAAATAGAAACAATATATAATATGTGGCCAAGTGATTTCAATGTTATTCCATAGTGCATCGAACATATGGTGAAGGAAATGTGTAAACCATAGTTTTGAAGATTTTCTGATTGTGACAATGATAATGGAACAAATATACATGAATGACTATTTTAAAATTCAATTTCTTGTATATTTTCATCAAAGATTAAAGGGGAAAAGATACTATAACTATTAACTAAGTTACCATTACATGACAAACCTTTTATGAGGGTTCTATTATGCAGGGCCAACTGGGCATATACTGCATAGCCAAATAATGGAATCCTATTGCTAACATGCTTGTTATGCGGGAAACTAATGCAATGCCACCTAAGGGCACATGCAACACCGTTAGGAAAAAGAGCTCTCAGATATTAGAAATGTTGTCACCAGAAACCGTAAGAATGATTATGAGGATATGATAAAATTATAGATTAAGAGTGAGAAATATGGATGTGGGATTATGTTTGATGTTTATGAGAAATATTTGAATCAATATTGACCATGTGTTTGTTATTATTTACATAGATCTGACTCATATGTAAAATGGAGACTTTATTTGATTCCTTTGAATGAATATGGTGATGTGCAGTTTTAATTAATGCAATGAGGACATTAGACTATGTAGCTTTAAGTCATGCTTTGAAAACGTTATTAAACCCATAATAAATTAAAACACCTTATTTAAAGCATCCATTTACCCAATTCTTAAGCTCATGTGAGCTATGCTCTATGTGAGAAACAATGAGGAGTAAGGTTTTCTTTTATAATGAAAAGGCGATACAATTGAAGAATAGGGGTATTATATTTCCATGTAGTTTAATATCATTTGTTAAGTATGGAGATGAACCGATGTTAAAGGAAATGAAATATTGTAACTTGGTTAAGGGATAACACCCATGTTTCACTGTATGTCTTTCTGGGGAAAGGATCAAGTCATTCATAATTCATAAAACATTTCCTATGCAGATTTGATTCTTATAAAAGAAATAAAGGGGTTTTTATAATGGTCGGGCCCAAGATTGGTGATCTAGGTGTCTCTACATATCTCAAAATAAATTAGAATCAAGTCATACGTAGTTCTTTAAACAATCATTCCCCATGCAATGTTTGACATGAAGAATAAGGTCTTTTAACACGTTCTGAGAGAACAATAAATCTTTAAGACATAAAATGGTATTAAGATCAAATCCTATATCATAAGGAAACACTATGTATAGATGTGATTCTTACAAAGGTTTATAAATGAAAATAATAATAAATTTTTGTGGTTGGGCCCAAAATTAATGATTTATGAATCCCTACATATCTCATTGAAATTGAGAATCAAGACATACATAGTTCTTGAAATATAGTATCTATGAAGATCTAAATCTGACATAGGAAAGAGAGGGACTCATGTACCACAAAGGAGTAGTGATGATGTCAATAATATTTTCTTATGAAAACATCTAACATTTGATAGATAAAACATTAGTTGTACAAAATATGTCAAGCAGTTTAACATCATGCGACAAGGATGAAGATGTTATGCACATTAACATTATGTGGCATGGAAGCTTATAGTTATTGTACAGTTTAATGTCTTGTAACTAGGACATAGGGGTGGTGTAGTTTTATGTCTTGCAACAAGGACATGGGGGCTGTGTAGTTTTATGTCTTATATGAAGGACATGGTACTGTACAGTTTAAAGTCTTGTAGTGGGGACTATGATGTATAATTACACCAAGTATTTCATTAAGAATATTGCATTGGTTGGAGTTGTAATGAGCTCTCCAAATATTGAGATTAAAGAATACACTCCATTTGAATAGACCTTATGTATGGAATAAGGTCCTTCCCACTTTGGTTCACGTTTTGGAGGTTTCTTTCCTGGTATCATTGGACTCTTAAGGACCAATACCAATTATCCTTGATGGAATGAAAGAAGGCAAACTTTATTATTAAAATCTTGCACTATTCTATTCTGATATACTTCTAAATTATGCAAAGTATGTTTTCTTTTCTTGTCTAATCATTCTAACTCATTGAACCTTTTCTGAACCACTCATATGTAGTCTATTGGTTACAGATTGCAACTCTAGGTAAAAGAAATTGTATTTTAATTGGGAAAACTTATTCAGTTCCATATACTAATGAATATGGAGTTACTTGGGTAGTAGTACGAGTAGTTGTTCGATAATACCACAAAGCATTCAAATGTTTATTAGGCCATGATTTCATATCTTTGTCCCGCATCTTCTAGAGTATATTTGATAGAGTCTTATTAAATGCCTTTATCTGCCCATAGGTCGATGTGTGATAGCAAGATGAGTGGTTGGACATGATAGTATGTTCCTGATACAAATTTTTTACTTTAGTATAACATAAATTGGTGCCATTGTCTGCCAAAATAGTATGAGAGACACCAAATCAGGTGATGATATTAGTTTCAACAAAACTAAAAATGTTTTTGGCTCTGACTTCTTTGAGAGGTTTTTCCTCATCCCATTTAGAGAAGAAGTTAGTATTATTGAGAATATAAAAGAAATGATTAGCTATGGATGGAGGATAAGGCCCTACTACATCAATTCCCCATGTGGAAAATGTCAATGAGTATTTAGTTGTATGTAGAAACTCTGGGTTTTGATGAATGATGTTGGCATGCATTTGAAATGGATGACATTTTTTAGTTAAATATGTATAATAACGTGTCATTGAAGACCAAAAGTATCCAAGCCTTTAGATATGATCAGAGAGTCTATGCCCAGATTGATGGGCACCAAAAGCTCTATAATTTACATCATTTGTGATAGTTGTGGTCTCTTGTCCATCAATACATCTAATGATAATTTCATCGAAGCCTCTCTTTTAAAGAATATTTTGGTGGTCTGGACAATCATAAAGAGTAAAATAGGCCACTCATCGTTGGATCTACTCCTTCTCAGCCCCATTTAGTGGAATTTTCCCATTTTAAATATATTCTATGTTGGATGTTCTCCATCCCATGGTATGACCATACGGTTCATAAATTGGGCTAATTTCATTATTGTCCTCCCATATCGTTTGAAAAAAAAGGTGAAACAACACAGCGAGGGGTTATACTGATAACAATCTCATCCTGATTTGGATCTTCCAAGGCTTTAGCTACATTATCCAGTGTATCTGCAAGGGCATTTTGTGATCGCGGGACATAGGAAAATGTCGACTCTTAAGGGAAATTCAGCCATTAACTCTCTGACATATTCACAGAAAAGGATTAACACTTCTTTTCTAATAGATTATTCCCCATTTATTTGATTGATTACCAATTATGAATCTCCTTTTAACCTTAAATGATCCATTTTCACATGAAGGGACAATTCCAAACATGAGATGATAGCTTGTTACTCTTCTTCATTTTTGATACAACCTTCCGATAATAGGATAGAAAAGGGAAATACTTCGTTTTCTAGGTAAATAATGAAAATTCCTAATCCAACCATGTTGAGTTTACGGTTTTCCAGTATCTTTCCTATTAGAATTATAGAAGAACCATAAAAATACATTTCCCATGTTTGGGAATTATCTTGAATAAAGAAGACCTCTTCATCAGGATGTTTTGTATTAAACGATGTATCTTCCACAGATTGATTCTTAGTGAGGAAATCAGCCAGATCTTGGCCTTTTATTATCCTTTGAGTCACAAACTAGATTTCAAACTATTGTTAAATAACATCCCACCATGCCATACGTCTTAAAGGCATAGGAGAGCTGAGAAAAAATATGAGTGGATTATTACGAGACAACAATTGGACCTCATGTTGTTTTGGGTAGTGTCTCAATTTTTTAACTATAATGATTAAAGCCAGGCAGCACTTCTCAATACATGAATACCAAGTTTCCACATCATGCATAGTTTGACTGAGATAATAAAGGTAGTTTTCATTCCCAGCATCATTCTTTTGGTCAAGGCAGGCACCTAGTGATCACTCTAAAGCAGTCACATAATGAATAAGTGTTTTTCCTTCAACAAGTGACGTTAATATGGGTTGACTCAAGAGATATTTCTTGAGGGTATTGAATGCTTCTTGGAAATATTATGTCCATTGGTAATTTTCTCCCTTCATCAGTAATCTGGTGAAGGTTAAACAATTTCCTACCAAATTGGCGATAAAGCACTAAATATTGGCCAAGTTTCCTTAGAGTCCTCTTAATTATTTTAAATTTCAAGGAGGTGACATTCCAACGATTGATTTTGTTTTCTCAAGATCATCTTCAATAACATGATTCCTTACAACAAATCCAAGATATTTTCTTGAGGTTACCCTGAAAGCACATTTCAATGGATTCATCTTCAAACTGTGTTGCTGATGTTTATTGAATATGGTTTTCAAATCAGCCAAATGATGGGAATGTTGTCTGAATTTGACTTCCAAATCATCCACATAACATTTAAAAAATTTCCCTAAAAAGTGTTTTATGACATGGTACATGGAACATTGTGTATTGACCTAATCTTCAAATACAAGGACATTAAATTACTTTTACGGAATACCTAATACATAACCAAAACAGACACCAATGAACCGTAATAGTTTTGTGTATTTGGAAACTCAGAATATAATCTTCTAATCTTGGTGAAAGATCTTCAACATCTCCCATAAAGATATTCCCTTTTTATCTTACCTAAAACCATTCATTATATCCTGGAGAAAAGAAAACATATAAAGGGTGAGCTCAAATACTCGGTAAGGGTAATCATGGAGAAAATAAAACAAACCATATACATTTGAACTTCAAAACATGAACATAAGGTTTACACATCAAAATCATGAGTTGTGAAATAAATATCGGCAGTACGTAAGGAATATGTCATAAAGTAACATAAATCATGATAAAATAGCATGGGAATAAAACATTTAATTGTGTAAAACAATTATGCACTTGATATGATTAACATAGTAGCCAAGGCACTACTGCCAAGAACATCATAGTGGACAAAGTCCTTTTCTGAATTGTGTTCAGTCATCGTTCTAGTCCTGTATCACTGAACCAAATTAACATACTGTTCCAGCCATTTGAATATCATGAGATATAAATCATTACCCAATTCATTGTAGGGAGATATAGGTCCCACACATCACATTATAAATTCATTCTTACGTGTGCCACAACATAAACATAAATCATTCATCATAACACATAGAATCAAATGGGTTTCATAATCATCATCCCATCATAAAATAATCCATATAAAAAAATGGATATCATTTTATTATAAGAAAAGTGAAACCATGTAAATCATTTTGAAATTATACATGAAAGTTACACATATGAAATAATTTCATCTTAGATGGAAAATGGTTTTGATAAAACACTTGAAATGAATTGTTGAGGAAAAAATCATTTCTTCTTCAAAATCATTTTCTATTCACAAAATGAAATGAAATTGTAAAAGAAAAGGATTTTGTTGAAAATAGTCATGAAATATTGTCGAGTAAGCTTCATGAAAATAAGGTTTTATAAAACCATTAAAATCAATTAATGTTGTATAAGTTAAAAAAACATTCTTCTCACACTTTTTTCGAAAAGTCAAAAAGTACCTTATATGGAAACCAAATGAAAGATTCCTTCCATACAATGTGGTAAAAAGTAAAAAAATGGTAAAAATGACTTTAAACATACATGGATGAGTAGTAAAAATATTATTAAAACATATTTAGAAAACATGGACATGGATGATAATCATAATCCCAGAAAATACTTATGAATAAACAATCTCGGATAAGAATGTGATTGGGATAATTATCTCTTACCTTAGGTCAGATATTCTTTGTGCGTATCCGAACCTCCTTTATAATGATTTAAATAATGACATTTAATTATTACACTATCATATTCATTATTATTATATTATATATGGTTCAATTATGACTTTATATTACCTATTCTTTTGTAAATTCCATGATAAAGCAGCGTTTTGGGTAAAATCGTTTTATTTATCGTACGTGTTTGGACTTGTTGTTATTGATATAATTATTACATATATCATGATTTATGTACTTCCAGAATGTAAATAATGATTTATATATCATATATATTCATTATATATTTATATAATAGATAGATAAATGACATGAAATACACCATTCATGGAGACGGTAGGTCATATGTACGCATGAACACTGTTTTCTTTTCCTTATTGGCATGAATTGAAGTAAGTGTATGAAATATATAAATACATAAATCTAGTATCTTTATATTTTCATATATTTCATTATTATTCATTATATATACTCTATAATCATTCTTTAATGGTTAACATAGACAGTGAATCTCATCATGTCGTGGAGACGGTAATCTGTATGTACGCACGAGCGATGATATCATTCCCATAATTATTGAATTGAATTGGATTGGATGATATAATATCTCAGAATCATTATGATGTTATAATAACAATTTATAGATATTCTTTACACCATTATACCAATCCAAGTAATGTGTAGGTGGAAAAACATATTACACCACGGCGTGGAGAAGGTATTTCATACGTACGCACGCACGGTGATATCGTTTTCCGTAGAGTGGATAAAAGGTAAAATGGGGTTGTTTCTTATTAATAATAACAGATCAGTATATTAGTGATACTTATGTTTTTACTTTTGATGGAACAACTAATGAAGAAGAAGTTGAAGAAGAAAGAAAACTAGAAAGAATCGGTAGAAGAGATTACCTCTTCTTCGACGCACCTCTGTTATGCTTCCCATTAAGGCACAAGAGTTGGTCTTTTGAGGAGACCAGATCCTCTATAATGTTTCTAGGTAAGTTGATAAGGGATATGGGCAGGTTTTGGCCAAGTATTAAAACTCAAAATTGTGTAAAAAGAAGTTGTAAGAGGTGCCCTTTTATAATAAGAATGAGAGGGGAACCTTAGGAAAAACATAAAATATTATTTTATAATAAAGTCAGAATCAGTTTATAATAGCCCCAAATTGATTAATTTTGAAGATAAAGTGGGGATGAGTCGAAATCCTCTGAACTAGTAGGATTTAGACAAGTTCAGGTTACTATTTAAACCTTATCATTTTGATTTTACTCTAAGTTAAATAATTTATCTTTTACTGTGCCTTCTTGTATTGTTACACTATATGGTTAATAAAATTAATATAACAAGCCAAACGAACCCCAAGTGGTTCATTATTAATATATATAACTTCATATATGTCATTTGGCCTAACCTAATATTTTTAGGAATTGAATAAAAAACAATAATATTATATTTGTTTTAAAAACTATTTTATGTCAATCTGGACACTATTTGGTAATTGATTTTTGTGAAAATCATAACAGAATGATTAGTTCGAAAAAAATTATTTAAATCAATAATAACATGTCATATTAACCTATAACATTATTTTAATTCATAAAAAGTCTCAAATTATATTTATTAGGGTATTTATAACAATAATTATGTTAATATTTTATTAATTAGGTAATTATTGCATCATCATTGTGTCATAAATTAATTAAATTATATAATGTCTAAGAATTATAAATAAACTACCATTATTTAGGAAATATTTTTATATTTATAATTAATATTTATAGTCTAATTTATCTTATGTATAACCCTATATTAAAAATGATTAATTATTAAACATTGATTTTAACTATTTTAGCACCTCTTTAAATAAAATAATAATAAGTGTCTTAATCTAATCCAGGTGGACACAAAGGGTAATATTTTATTACTAAGGTTTTTTTTGGTTGAATTACACTTACCCAATATAATTAGTACATGTTTTAGGGTTATAATAATTTCATTTTTACACTTAATTATCCTATTTACTTTTAACCGTGGTAAATAAAAGTAAACAGTTACTATTCACCAAAAATTATTTTTATCTTATTGAATCATATTTTACTCCTTTATATTAATTGTTTCTCTCGAATTTTAAAAATAAAACTCACCAAAGTGGTAAAATTATGTTTTATATACAATTGAAAATGCTCCTAAGAGGTGGGTAAAATACGGTGAAATGTTCAATAATATTTTTATATTTCTAAAATTATTATAAAATGACTCCAATGAATTACATTGAACCTATATAAGTATTATGTATCTATTATGACCTAAATTAAATTTAAATAAAATAAATTATTATTTAAATAAATTGTAGGTTTTAACCAATAACTCAGTGTTTTCACTATTCATCAAATATTGAATGTTTTCAGAAAAATACCAAAATTTCACCCTAGGCTAATTTCGATATTATGAATCCAAAAATGAAGTCAATTTTGAAAGGTAAAATTTATAAAATTTCAAAAATTGGGTATTAATATTCATAACGGTAAGTTTATAAAATATTTTAATAATATATCGTTGTTTAGTGAAACTCATTATTGCGTACAACACACACTATCGTGGAAGTTCGCGATTGCATGTAAAGCAAGCCATGTCATGGTTGCGTGTAGTTAAAGATTTCTTTGATGTTGTGTATTATAGAATCCAACCACATTTCTATTATACATTGAATATATATATACATATATATACACTCAATGTTGTGTAGAATAACTTCAATCAAACGAACTTTAAATTTTGTGTAACACGATCCAAGAATAGTGTTGAGTATACTGCAAGCTAATATGGTGTTGTGTATAGCGCAAGATAATCGTGGTGTAGCCTACAACACAATACATCAAATAAATTAAAAATAATACTTCTCAAAAAATCGTGGTGTGTTACATTCTACCCCCCTTAAAATGAATTTCGCCCTCGAAATTCGTCGGGGTTATAATTGTTTTACTACATGAAAGTTTCTTTAATAGAATCCCACATCGTAAAAAGGATTACAGAAACATAATTTTGAAAACTAAATTATGAAACTTAGTGGTTACCAAAATTAACTAATCACTTGGTATCCACATAGGAGAACATAGGTGAACATATGTATATGGAAGAGGAATCTAACAATCATGTTTTGATGGAGAGTGGTAGAGAACATGTATATGAAAAATCCAACAATCACAAATCCATAAATTTTTTATGATCTAAGGTACCATTTGATTCTTCAGATATGAGGTAAATAGGATAAATTTTTTGGTTTTCATGATGATTTCCCTAAAGTTGAACAAATTGGAATTAGAATAAATACTTTCTTGATTTTGGTACAATCTCACCATTGGTTGTTCCTTAAACAATTTCCACTTAATCTCTTAAATAAATGAAGTTGAATTTTTCATTCATGAAGTGTTTGTAGATCATGCAATAGAATGATAGGACTTTCCATATGTCTCATAAAAAAGGTTAGCAAATGTTATTAAATATACATAAGTTCATTTATAGTGAGATTAATCGAATATGGTTCCTAAAATGGACGTATACTTCGTATATGAAACCACATAATAAATTGAAACTAATTTATACTAACCAAGGACTTCCTGTAGGCCAATGTTATGTGATAAAGGCCTATCACACTTTAGTTGTGTGTTCGATTCCCACAGCCTTGTCCGACGCGACAGGTTGTCGCATGTCCTATGGGGTTTCCTTTTTCTAAAACTATACTATTATAACATTCCATAAATAATATCGAAAACCAGGTCTATCTTTAAATATTACTATCTGATGTCCATCATAATCCATTCCAATCTTTAGGCATATCCAAAATACATCTTCCCAGTCACATAGTATAAAGAATACGATTACTTGAAAGGTCACATAACAAGAACGTGAGTACCATCATTTATCCCCCCTATATCATAAGATATATCTTGTTGGTCACATTGAAAACATGTGAATACCATAATCATGTATTATTTCGAAACATGAATTACCATAGAACCGTAGTGAGATCATGAATTCTATCAAAAGTTATCTCTTTCCACAAACCAAAAGCCCAAAATTTCTATATTCTCAAACCATGATATCACTTTGTCCTTATATCAGTCATGAGCTCATGAATAATATCAAACATTTTATTTTCTCTTAATACCTTCATTATGCGCATATCATCTGCATTCCAAAACAATTTCAATAAATTTTTATGGTTATCGGTACCATACAATTATTGAAAACCAAAACATATATATTCCAAAATTCCATGATACTATAAATGAGATTCCATGATACTATTTTGAAATCCCATTACATAAACACTTAATAATTCTATAACATCATTATCATACTCAACATCACAAATAGTGATCTCATGTGACTTCCCTTTATCCTTTTCCTTAAGAGGTTGCTCATGTCGATCATCATTAACCCTTGGATTAGGGCATTGATTTTCATAATGCCCCATTTCCTTGCACTTGAAGCATTGAAGTGTTGGTGGAGCATTCTCTGTAGTCTTTTCTCTATTCACGTCATTAGAAATATTTCTCCCATTACTTCTACACTCATCTTCTCGATGACCTTCTATTCCACACTTGAAACATTTTCTAGTACCTTTTAGACAATCTCCACCATGCTTCTTTCCACACATTGAGCATAAAGAAACATTCACCTTCTTTTCACCATTGTTCTAAGATTTTTCCTTGAACTCCATCTTTCATTTCTTGTCAAAACCATGAGATGGATATGTAACACAAACTTCCAGTATTACCTTGATTGCCCAACGAACAATTTTTTCATAATTACTGAAGCCTCTTATAGATAATTCCCTTCATAGACTTGGTTTTAAGCCACTGAAGAATAGATCAACATTACATTTAGGTTGGATGATAAAGCCACATCCATACCTTGCAATGCTTGTAAAATTATCTTCATATATAACAACATATTCATCATCCTTTTGCTTAAACTCAAGTAACTCCTTATCAATATTTGTTCAATGAATATGAGGTAATAACTTATTGAAAAACAAGCCCCTGAACTTGTTCCATTCCAAGCATTCAATTTCATCTTGGGGCCTTGTATTCTTAGTTAGAGTCCACCACTGGTCTGCTTCACCTTCTAAACTGTAAACAGCTAAAATGAAATTTTCGTGTTCTGAACAGAGAAGTATGGAAAATATCTTTTCAATAGTACTGATCCATTGTTTAGCTACAATTGGATCAAAAGAACCATTGAAAGAAGGTGGATGTTGCCTCATGAAGAACTCAACAGAATATTGTTCCATTCTCTCCTCATTTGGAAGTCCAGAATGATTCATAGCTTGGGTAAGTATAGCAATAATATTTTTCACTCCATCTCCCATAACATGGGTTTTTTCCAGAGGAAAATCATTGCATTTTCTATTACATTGATCAACATGGTTCCTTCAGTTTCCAGCCATCATCTAAAACCCAAAAAGAACAGTGTAAGAGGCAAAAATAATGCTTGGAAAAAAACTGAATAAATAGGGATTACATTCAATATATAACATATTAGGTTTAATTCTAAGATCATTACTGTAATTCTAGGACTATAACCTATATGTATACTTATACTTAGGGACATCCCTTGACATACATTAGAAATATCTCTAGGGATTTCACTAAAGTTTTCGCATCCTAGTTTCCAAAGGTTAACTAAACCATTCCTATGAAACCAACTATGGAGACCCAATCTTGAGATACATGGAAATTACATTACTTTTGCGGAATACCTAATACATAACAAAAATAGACACCAAAAGACAATAATAGATTAGTGTCTTTGGAAACTCGAAATAAAATCTTATAATCTTGGTGAAGGATCTTCAACATCTCCCATAAAGATCATTCCTTTTTTTTTCTTACCTAAAATCTTTCTTTATATCCTGGGGAAAAGAAAACATATAAAGGGTGAGCTAAAATGCTCTGAAAGGGTAAGCGTGTATAAAATAAAACAAACCATATACATTTTAACTTCAAAACATGAACATAAATTTTACACATCAAGATCTTGAGTTGTGAAATAAATCTTGGAAGTAGATAAGGAATAGGTGATAAAGGAACATCAATCATGATAAACTAGCATGGGAATAAAAAATTTAATTGTGGAAAACAATTAAGCACTTGATCTGATTTCCATATTTTCTAAGGTACTGCTGCCAAGACCATCTTAGTGGGCAAAGTCCTTTTCTGAATCGAGTTCACTCTTCATTCCAGTCATATATCACTGAAACGGATTAGCTTACCATTCCAGCCATGTTTATCTAATGAGATATAAATCTTTACCCAATGAATTGGAGGGAGATATAGGTACCACCCATCTCATAATGAAATCATTCTTACGTGTTCCACAACATAAACATAAATCATTCATCATAACCCAAAGAATAAAATGGGTTTAATAAACATCATCTCATCGTAAAATAATCCATATAAAACAAATGGATATCATTTAATTATAAGAAAATTGAACCCATGTAAATCATAGAGACATTATACTTGAAACATACACATATGAAATAATGTCATCTTAGATGGAAACTGGTTTTGATAAAACACTTTAAATGAATTCTTGAGGAAAATATCATTTCTTCTTCCAAATCATTTTCTTTTCACAAAATTCCATGCAATTTTAAAAGAAAAGGTTTTTGTTGAAAATTGTCATGAAATATTGTAGAGTATTCATCATGAAAATAAGGTGTTATAAAACCGTAAAAATCCGTTCATGCTGTATAAGTTAAAAAACATTCTTCTTGTACTTTTGTCGGAAAAGTCAAAAAGTACCTGATATGGAAACCAAAGGAATGATTCCTTCCATATAATTTGGTAAAAAGTCAACAAAGGGTAAAAATGACTTTAAACATACATGGAAGAATGGAAAACATTTTATGAAAACATATTTATAAAACATGAACAATAATTATAAACATAACCCCAGTAAATACTTACAAATAAACAATCTCAGATAAGAATGAGATGGGAATAATTATCACTTACCTTAGGTCTGATAAGATTCGTACGTATCTGAACCTCATGTATAATTATTTAAATAATATCATTGAATTATTAAAAAATCATATTCATTGTTATTATATTATATATGGTTCACTTATGACTTTATATAACCCGTTCTTTTGTAAATTCCATGTTAAAGCAGCGTTTTGGGTAAAATCATTTTATTTATCGTACTTGTTTGGACTTGTTGTTCTTGATATTATTATTATTTATAACATGATTTACTTGCCTAAAAAATTTAAATCATTATTTATATATCCTATATATCCTATATATTCAGTATATATATTTATATACTGTAGATAGATAAATGAAATGAAATACACCGTTCATGGAGATGGTAGGTCGTACGCACGCATGAACACTGTTTTCCTTTCCTTATTGACTTGAATGGAAGTAAGTAGATGACATAAATATATAAATAAATCCAGTAGCTTTATAATGTCATATATTTCATTATTATTCATTATATATACTCTATAATCATTCTTTAAGGATTAACATGGAGAATAAATCTCATCGCACCGTGGAGAAGGTAATCCGTACGTACGCACGAGTGATGATATTGTTCCCATAATTTTAGAATTGAATTGGAGTGGATGATATAATATATCAGAATTATTATGATGTTATAATAACTATATATAGTTTTTCTTTCCACCATTATACCCATCCATGTAAGGTGGTGGTGGAAAAAAAGATTACACCACAGTGTGGAGACGGTATTCCGTACGCACGCACGCGCGATGATTTCGTATTCTGTAGGATGGATAGAAGGTGAAATGAGGTTGTTTAATATATATAATAACATATAATTATATTATTGATACAGATGTTATTACATTATAATGAAACAACTAATGAATAAGATGTTGAAGAAGAAAGGAAACTTGAAAGAATCGCTAGAAGAGATTACCTCTTCTTCGACGCACCTCTTTTAAGATTCCATTTAAGGAACTAGAGTTTGTATTTTGAGGATAAAAGAACCTCTATAATGTTTCTAGGGAAGTGGAGAAGGTTAATGGGCAGGGTATGTCCGAGCTTGAAATCTCCATATTGGGCAAAGAGAAGCGGGAGGAGGTACCCTTTTATAAGGGAGGAGAGGGGCACCTTAGGAAAAACTTAAAATATTATTTTATAATAAAGACATATTCAGTTTAGAATATGTGGGTATGGGTCAAAAATTATTTATTTAGAATATAATGTGGGGATGGGTCGAAATACTCTCAACCAATTGGATTTAGACAATTTTAGGTTACTATTTTAACCTTAAAATTTAGATTTAACTCTAAGTTAAATAATTTAACTTTTACCGTGTCTTCTTGTTTTCTTACACTCTATGGTTAATAAACATACCATAACAAAACAAACGAACCCAAAGTGGTTCATTATTAATATATATAACTTTATTTATTTTATTTGTCCATTTCTTTTTTTTAGGAACAGAATAACAATTAATAATATAATATTTGTTTTAAAAACTATTTTATGTCAATTTTGACCCTATTTGGTAATTGATTTTTGTGAAAATCATAACAGCATGATTGTTTCGAAAAAATTAATTAAATCAATAAGAACATTTCATATTAACCTTTAAAATTATTGGATTTCATAAAAAGTCTCAAATTACATTTATTTGGCTATTTATAACATCAATTATGTTAATATATCATTAATAAGGTAATTACTACATCATCATTGTGTCATGAATAAATTTAATTATTTAAAGTAAAAAAATTATAAATAAAATACCTTTGTGTAGTAAATTTTTTATATTTCTAATGAATATTAATATTCTAATTTATCTTATGTATAACCTGTAACACCCAAGACTTTTATGTTATATAAATCATCAAAGGAATATTTTTCTACACACAATACTTGCTTGGCTTTCTTAACACTAAATCGCGACCTTCCTCGATAGCTTGCATCATACGGAATACTGAGTTTCACTAAAAAACGATATACTAATAAAATATTATTAAAACTAGCCGTTATGAATAGTAATAACCACTGTTTGAAATTTTATAAATTTTATTTTTCAAAATGGACTTCATTTTTGAACTCAGAATATCGAAATTAGCCTAGGGTGAAATTTTGGTATTTTTCTGAAAACTTTCAATTTTTGATGAATAGTGAAACTACTAAGTGGCTGTTAAAAAAACTGAATTTTTCATAATACATAATTTTACCGCATCTGTGAAGGGGAATTTCAAAAATCCAAGAGACACGGTTGATGTCAGTAAGTAAAATGTGGTTCAATGAGATGAAAATAATTTTTTTGGTGAATAGTAGCTTTTTACTTTTTTTTACCACGGTTAAAATTAAATAGGGTAATTAAGGTTAAAAATGATATTATTATTACCCTAACACATGTCCTATTTCTATTGGACAAGTGTAATTCGACCAAAAAAAACCTAAGAATAAAATATGACCATTTAGGCCCACTTGGATTAGATTAGGACATTTATTATTAATTTATTTAAAGAAGGGTTAAAATAGTTAAAATCAAAGTCTAATAAATAAATCATTTTTAATATGGGGTTATACATACGATAAATTCGACTATAAATATTCATTAGAAAGATAACAATATTTCCTACATAATGATATTTTATTTGTAATTTTTAGACATTAAATAATTTAATTTATTTATGAAACAACGATGATGCAGTAATTATCTTATTAATTAAATATTGACATAATTGATGTTATAAATACCCAAATAAATATAATTTGAGACTTTTTATGAATTAAAATATTTTTCAAGGTTAATATGACATGTTAGTATTGATTTAAGAAACTTTTTTAGAACTTATCATTCTGTTATGATTTTCACAAAAATCAATTACTAAATAGTGTCAAAATTGACATAAAATAGTTTTTAAAACAAATATTATATTATTAATTGTTATTTTATTCCTAAAAATCTAAGGTTCGGACAAATGACATAGATAAAGTTATATATATTAATAATAAACAACTTGGGGTTCGTTTGGCTTGATATAGTCTGTTTATTAATCTTATGGTATAAGAACACAAGAAGACACGGTAAAAGTAAAATTATTTAACTTAATGTTAAATATAAATGATAAGGTCAAAATAGGAACCTAAACTTGTCTAAATTATATTGTATGAGATGATTTCGACCCATCCCCACCTTATCCTCTAAGTAAATCAATTTTTATCTATTTAAAACCGAACTTGACTTTATAATAAAATAATATTTTTAGTTATTCTAAAGGTGCCCCTCTCCTCCCTTATAAAAGGCAACCTCCTCCCTCTCTTACTCACACCACTTTGAGCCTTCAAGCTCGGCCAAACACTTCCTTTTTCTCCTCTCCACTTACCTAGAGACATCCTAGAGGTCCTGGTCTTCTTAAAAGACCAATTCTAGTGCCCGAAAATGAGGTCTCAAAGAAGCACTTCAAAGAAGAGGTAATATCCATTACCGATCCTTTCCAATTTATTTCTTTATCAACTTCTTCTTCTTTAGTTGTTTCATTATGAAGTAATAACATCAGTGTCACTCATATAATGATATGTTATTATAAGTATGAAACAACCCTATTTAACCATCTATCCATCCTACGGAAAATGAAATCACCGCGCGTGCGTACGTACGGAATACCGTCTCCACGCCGTGGTTTAATCTATTTTCCACCACCACCTTACTTGGATGGGTATAATGTTGTAAATAATGACTATATATGACTATTTTTAAGTGATATTGATTCTTAAATAGTATACATACAGTTCAATACAATTCCACGATCATAAGAATGATATCATCACTCGTGCGTACGTACGGAATACCGTCTCCACGATGTGATGTGACTCGTTCAACATGATCTTCATTTCATAATGATTATATAAATGAATTGAATGAATGAATATGATATATATTACACTAATACCATTCTGTAAATGAGGTATTAATAACCTAAATAGAAAAATAATAATTTATTTGACAAAACACGCATAAGAACAAAAAGTTATAAACACCCGAATAACAAGTAACAATGAAATATTACTACTAAGAAGCTAAGAATATGACCATATATGATATCATAAAAATAATTATGATTCTGGAATAACTCAATAACATTATTTAAATCATTATACAGGAGTTTTGGACACTTACAAAGCAAGTCGAACCTATGGTAAGGGAAATATCACAATCTCATTTTTATCTGAGATTGTTTATACTATAAAATTTACTGGGGTGTATTTTATCATCCATATCCATGTTTCCTCAATATGTAATATTATTTCCATACAACTACAAATTTTTAAATCCAATTTTACCCTTAGGTGAGTTTTTAGTAAAAGATATTAAAGGAATCTTTTGTAATTTTTCGTACGAGGTACTTTATGACTTTTCTGACAAAAGTACGAGAAGAATTTTTTTTAACTTATACTGCTTGAATGGATTTTTAAAAAATTATTTCCAAGAAGCTTCCTTTACAAGTATTAAAGTTTATTTTTAATCAACTTCTTTTATTTTAGAATTATATGACATGTTATGAAAGGAAAAGTATTTTTGAAGTAGAAAGGATATTTTCCTCAAGAATGGAGTTCAAGTGTTTTATCTAAATTATTTTCCATCTAAGAAAATAAAGGGTTTTGTTTCTATTCCTATCATTACATTGAATTGATTATGTTGTGATGGAACTATTTTTATGAATTCCTTTATCTTATATGAATTGTTTTATGATGTCATGTTGTTTAAGAATTCCAATTTTACTACATGGGTTATGCAATGATGTATGATTTATGATTTTGTGGCACACATAAGAATGGAATAATTACGAGATGTGTGGGACCTATATCTCCCTCCAATGCATTGGGTAAAGATTTTATATCTCATGAGATAGACATAGCTGGAATGGTAGGTTATACCGGTTCAGTGAAACAGGACTGAAAAGAGGGTGACTCGATTCAGAAATGGACTTTGTCCACTAAGATAGTCTTGGAAATGAGTCTTGACTAATAATTAATGATTCTCTATGATTATGTGTGTATGCCACAAAGTTTCATGTTTTATGTTATGATTATTGAGATTACATTTCACTACTATGATTTATCCCATGTTATGAAATTATGATCTCTTTTGCAGGTTGAGATTTCCAAAAGTTATGTGCTTATGTATATGATGTGATTGATATATCTTTTGTTTACCCTTACTGAGAATTTGAGCTCACCTTTTTGTATGTTTTATTTCCCCAGGTCAGCAAGAAGGATATTAAGTAGAATATGCCAAAAAGGGACTCTAGATATGATGAAATAAATGGGAGGCAAAGTAGATTCCTTATGAAACACTTATTTTTGTTTCCCAGTTTCTAAAGACACTATACCTATACGGTCCTTCATTGGTTTTGTTATATGTTTTAATAAGTGTGCTTCAATTCTAATGTAATAAAAATGTATGTAAATTATGGGTCGTTATAGTTGGTATCAGAGGAAATGTATAGTCAACCCTTGGAAACTAGGATGTGAAAGCCTTTGTAAGAACCCTAAGGATAAAGTTAAGCATAGAACACAATCTTAGTGTTTTAGAAATGGCCATGAATAACCTAGGATAAGATCTTATGTGTGAAATTTTATTCTTGATTATGTGGTTTTCCTATTATAATTAGTGTTGCTCACACTATTGTCCTTGGTTTTAGTCAATGGCTGGAACCCGAAGGAACCATGTTAATGCAGAATACGACGGGCAATTTAATGATTGTCCCCCTGAGCAACCAAACGTTATGGGAGCTAGAAAGAAAAATCGTGTAGCCATGATCACACAACTTTCTCAAGCTATGAATCATGCAGGACTTCCAAACGAGCAAAGGAAGGAGCAACATTCTGTTGAATCCTTCATGAGACAGCGTCCACCTTCATTCAGTGGGTCTACTGATCCATTAGTTGCTGAACAATGGATTAGTACTATTGAAAAGATATTTTCAGTTCTTCAATGTTCTGAGCATGATAAAGCCATCTTAGTAGTGTATTATTTGGAAGGTGATGTTGATCAATGGTGGAATCTTATTAAGAATACGAGGCAATGTGATGAAATTGAGTCCATGGAATGGGACGAGTTCAAGAACTTATTTTTCAATAAGTACTTCCCTCGTATTCTACGAACAAAGATGGAGAAAGAGTTTCTTGAACTGAAGCAAAAGGATGATGAATCTGTTGGTACTTATGAAGAAAATTTTACAAGACTTGCAAGGTACACTTCTGGTATTATTATCCAACATGAGAGTAAGATTGATCGATTCTTTAGTGGCTTAAAAACAAGTCTTCGAAGGGCCTTAGCCATAAGGGACTTCAATAGTTATGAGGAAATCGTTCGATGTGCTCTCAATGTTGAGATGGATATTAGAGTAACCCATCAGTCATACGGGTTTGATAAGAAGAGGAAAATGGAATTCAAAGGAAAATCTATAGAGCACACTGAAAAGAAGATGATCTTTCCCTTATGCTCAAAGTGTGAAAAGAAACATGGAGGGAGTTGTCTTAAAGGGACAAGTAAATGTTTCAAATGTGGAAAGGAAGTTCATCAGGCATTTGAATGCCGCGATGATGGGAAGAATATTTCAAATGATGCAAATAAAGGAAGGGATACACAGAATGAACCTACTACACATTAATGATTCAAGTGCAAGGATATGGGTCATTATGCCAATCAATGCCCAAATCCAAGGGTTGATGATGATGGTCGACGTCAACAAACTCTTAAGGCTAAAGACAAAGGAAATTCACATTCAATTTCCATCAGCGATGTGGAGTACGATAACGATGTGGTGAAAGGTACACATACCATCCACTCTAAAGTAGAAAATGATTTATTTTATTCTGGATCCACCCACTCCTTTATTTATGAATAATATTTTAAGGATATCACCTTATTACCTCAACTTTTAGATGCTGAGTTAGCTGTGACAACCCCTAATGGCAGAACAGTCGCATCAAAAGTTTATAATTCTTCTCCGATTGAAGTTTGTGGGAAAGTGATTCCTGCTAATCTTGTGATCCTTCATATAGTGGAATTTGATGTGATTCTTGTCATGGATTGGCTTCCTCTACATGGATCTCATATCAATTTCCAAAGAAGGGAAGTCACATTTCATATTCCAGATCAATCTATGATCGTCTATCGATGCAAGGATGAACATAACCTTCCAGTGGAAATTCCTTCCATCTTATGGGTCTTGATTCCACTAAATGAAGGATATTTATCTCAAATAGTTGGTGAGAAATTCACAATGAAGAATATTCCCATTGTACAAGAGTTTGATTATGTCTTTCTGGAGGAATTACTGGGTCTTCCACCGAATCGTGAAGTTGAGTTTCCAATAGAAATTGTACCGGCTGCTTTGCCTATTTCAAAGACACCTTATAGAATGACCCTAATTGAGTTTCAGGAATTGAAGAAGCAACTCCAAGAGAATCTTGATAAGGGGTTCATATGCCCTAGTGTGTCACCTTGGGGAGCACCTATTCTGTGGAGCTCAATACTTTTCCAAGATTGATCTTCGTTCAGGGTATCATCAATTAAGGGTCAAAAGGGAGGATATACCAAAGACGGCTTTTCGTACAAGGTATGGACACTATGAATTTTTAGTGATGCCATTTGGTCTATCTAATTCCCCTGCTATCTTCATGGATCTAATGAATAGAGTCTTTAGAGACTATCTTGATTAGTTTGTGGTAGTCTTTATAGACGATATTATTGTCTATTCAAAGAGCAAGGATGAACATGAAGAACACTTGAGAATTATATTGAAGACCCTGAGAAAGGAGAATCTTTATACCAAATTTACCAAGTGTGAATTTTTGCTTCAAAAAGATGCATTTTTGGGTCACATAATCTCAAAAGAGGGGATATCTGTGGATCCAGCAAAAACAGAGGTTATCGAAAGATGGTCGAGACCAACAATAGTGACTGAGATCTAACGTTTTCTTGGTTTGGCTGTATATTATCGACGTTTTGTGAAATATTTTTCACGATTATCTAATCCACTCACCAAGTTGACTCGGAAAGGAGTTATGTTTGTTTGGATGGAGGAATGTGAAGAGAATTTCAAGGAGTTGAATAGAAGGTTATCCAGTGCACCAATACTCACACTGCCTTGTAGTGGAGAAAGGTTTGTGATCTACAGTGATGCATCCAAGAAGGGATTGGGGTGTGTTCTTATGCAAAATGATATGATGATAGCTTATGTCTCACGAGAGTTGAAAATACATGAGCAAAATTACCCAACTCATGATTTTGAGTTAGCTGCGGTAATCTTTGCATTAAAGATTTAGAGGCATTACCTTTATGGTGAAAGGTGTGATATTTATACTGATCATAAAAGTTTAAAGTATATTTTCACAAAAAAGGAGCTGAATAAACGCCAAAGAAGATGGTTGGAGCTGATTAAGGATTACGATTGCTCAATCCATTACCACCCTGGGAAAGAAAACAAGGTGGCAAATGCAATTAGTCGACAAGACCATGCCAGTTTATCCATGATGAGGATCAAAAAAGATCCAATATTTATGGTTTTAAAAAGGATGGATCGTGGAATTATTATGAAAGGGGAAAGTCGTTTCTTTCTCAAATGAATGTTCAACCATCTATACATTTGAAGATTAAAGAGGCACAGAAAGAAGATGTCGAGTTACAAAAGAAGGTGAGAAATGTTACTGAATTCAACCTTGATTGTGATGGGATAATAAAGTTCAGGAATCGGTTTTGTGTTCCTCCCATCCCCGAATTAAAGAAGGAGTTGCTAGATGAGGCTCATAGTTCTTCATTCTCTATTCATCCTGGAAGCACGAAGATGTATAGGGACCTGAAGGAATACTTCTGGTGGGATGGAATGAAAAGAGATGTTGCTGAATATGTCTCTCGATGCTTAGTTTGTCAACAAGTTAAACCTGAGAGACAGAAGTCTAAGTGGATGTTATAACCATTACCCATACCCGAATGGAAATGGGAAAACATCACTATGGACTTTTTCATAGGACTTCCTAAAACATCCAAAGGCAATAATTCTATCTGGGTCATAGTTGATCGTCTTACAAAATCTGCACACTTCATTGCTATTAGATAGGATTTCTCTCTGGATCATCTTGCCAAGATATATGTAGAGGAAGTGGTATGATTGCATGGAGTACCACTTTCTATTATATCTGATCGGGATCTGAGGTTTACCTCAATGTTCTGGTGAAGTCTTCAGCATACTCTGGATACAGGGTTAAGTTTCAGCACTGCTTATCATCCTCAGACAGACGGTCAGTCAGAGAGAACAATGAAAACTCTAGAAGATATGTTGAGAGCTTGCTCTATGGATTTCAAAGGTGGTTGGGATCAACACCTACCTTTGGTGGAATTTTCTTATAATAATATATTTCACTCCAGCATTCAGATGGCTCCTTATGAAGCTCTCTATGGAATGAAATGCAGGACTCCAACTTTTTGGGATGAAGTTGGGGAAAGAAAGCTATTAGGACCTGATCTCGTTGATGAAATGGCATAAAAGGTCATATCTATTCAACAACACATAAGAGAAGCTCAGAGTCGACAGAAAAGTTATACCGACAACTGAATAAAAGACCTAGATTTTGAAGTGGGTGATAAAGTGTTCTTATGGATATCTCCCTGGAAGAGAGTTATGAGATTTGGAAAGAAGGGGAAGTTGAGCCCTAGATATATCGGTCCTTTTGAAATACTGGATCGTTTTGGGAAGGTAGATTATCGATTGGCGCTTCGACCGAATCTCTCTCAAGTTCACGATGTGTTCCATGTATCTCTCCTGAGAAAGTACATACCTGATCCTTCACATGTACTCAGCTCAAAAGTTGTACCACTCGAGCAAGATCTTTCTTATGAAGAACAACCGATAGAGATTCTGGATCGTAGCGAAAAAGTCCTACGAAACAAGACCACTCAATTGGCGAAAGTTTTATGGAGGAACCACCAATTAGAAGAAGCTACATGGGAGCTTGAGGATTTGATGAGGGAAAGGTATCCTCATCTGTTTGTTACAAAGTGACGAATTTCGAGGGAGAAATTCATTTTAAGGGGGTTAAATGTAACACCCGATACTTTTATGTTATATAAATCATCAAAGGAATATTTTTCTACACACAACACTTGCTTGGCTTGCTTTACACGAAATCGCGACCTTCCTCGATAGCTTGCGTCGTACGCAATACCGAGTTTCACTAAACAACGATATACTACTAAAATATTATTAAAACTAGCCGTTATGAATAGTAATAACCACTTTTTGAAATTTTATAAATTTTATTTTTCAAAATGGACTTCATTTTTGAACTCGTAATATCGAAATTAGCCTAGGGTGAAATTTTGGTGTTTTTCTGAAAACTATAAATTTTTTATGAATAGTGAAACTACTAAGTGGCTGTTAAAAAAACTAAATTTTTCATAAAACCTAATTTTACCGCTTCTGTGAGGGGAATTTCAAAAATCCGAGAGACACGGTTGATGTCAGTAAGTAAAATGTGGTTCAATGAGATGAAAATAATTTTTTGGTGAATAGTAACTTTTTACTTTTTTTTACCACGGTTAAAAGTAAATAGGGTAATTAAGGTTAAAAATGTTATTATTATTACACTAAAACATGTCCTAATTCTATTGGACAAGTGTAATTCGACCAAAAACAAACTTAGGAATACAATATGACCATTTTGGCCCACTTGGATTAGATTAGGACATTTATTATTAATTTATTTAAAGAAGGGTTAAAATAGTTAAAATCAAAGTTTAATAACTAAATAATTCTTAATATAGGGTTATACATAAGATAAATTCGAATATAAATATTCATTAGAAAGATAAAAAGAATTCATACATAATGGTATTTTATATGTAATTTTTAGACATTATATAATTTAATTTATTTATGACACAACGATGATGCAGTAATTATTTTATTAATGAAATATTGACATAATTGATGTTATAAATACCCAAATAATTATAATTTGATAATTTTATGAATTACAATAATTTTCTAGGTTATTATGACATGTTAGTATTGATTTAATCAAATTTTTTAGAACATATCATTCTGTTATGATTTTCACAAAAATCAATAACTAAATAGTGTCAAAATTGACATAAAATAGTTTTTAAATCAAATATTATATTATTAATTATTATTTTATTCCTAAAAATCTAAGGTTCGGCCAAATGACTTAGATAAGGTTATATATATTAATAATAAACAACTTGGGGTTCGTTTTTCTTGATATAGTATGTTTATTAATCTTATGGTATAAGAACACAAGAAGACACGGTAAAAGTAAAATTATTTAACTTAATGTTAAATCTAAATGATAAGGTTGAAATAGGAACCTAAACTTGTCTAAATTCTATTGGATGAGAGGATTTCGACCCATCCCCACCTTATCCTCGAAATAAATCTATTTGGAGCTATCTAAACCCGAACTTGACTTTATAATAAATAATATTTTTAGTTATTCCAAAGGTGCCCCTCTCCTCCCTTATAAAATAGCACCTCCTCCCTCTCTTCCTCACACCACTTTGAGCCTTCAATCTCGGCCAACCCCTGCAATTTTCTCCTCTCCACTTCCCTAGAGACATCCTAGAGGTTCTCGTCTTCTTAAAAGACCAATTCTAGTGCCCTAAAAGGAGGTCTCAAAGAAGCACTTCAAAGAAGAGGTAATATCCATTACCGATCCTTTCCAATTTCATTCTTCTTCAACTTCTTTTCTTTAGTTTTTTCATTATGAAGTAATAACATCAGTATCACTCATATACTGATATGTTATTATTAGTATGAAACAACCCTATTTAACCATCTATCCATCCTACGGAAAATGAAATCACCGCGCGTGCGTACGTACGGAATACCGTCTCCACGCTGTGGTGTAATCTATTTTCACCACCACCTTACTTGGATGGGTATAATGGTGTAAATGATGACTAAATATGAGTATTATAATGTGATATTGATTCTGAAATAGTATTCATACACTCCAATACAATTCCACGATCATAGGAACGATATCATCACTCGTGCGTACGTACGGAATACCGTCTGTACGATGTGATGCGACTCGTTCTACATGATCTTCATTTCATAATGATTATATAAATGAATTGAATGAATGAATATGATATATATTACACTAATACCATTCTGTAAATGATGTATCTACAACCTAATGAGAAGAATAAGAATTTATTCGACAAAACACGCATAAGAACAAAACGTTATAAACACACGAATAACAAGTAGAAATTAAATATTACTAATAAGAAGCTATGAATATGACCATATATGATATCATAAAAATAAGTATGATTCTGGAATAAGTCAATAACATTATTTAAATCACTATATAGGATGTTCAGACACTTACAAAGCAAGTCAGACCTAAGCTAAGGGAAATTTCACAATCTCATTTTTATCCGAGATTGTTTACACTTTGAAATTTACTGGGGCGTATTTTATCATCCACATCCATGTGTCCTCAATATTTAATATTATTTACATCCTCCTATAATTGTTTAAATCCAATTTTACCCTTAGGTGAGTTTTTAGTAAAAGATATGAAAGGTATATTTGGTCATTTTTTGTACGAGGTACTTTTTGACTTTTCCGACAAAAGTGCGAGAAGAATGTTTTTCTAACTTATACGGCATGAATGGATTTTTAAAACATTATTTCCAAGAAGCTTCTTTTACAAGTTTTCAAGTTTACTTTTAATCAAATTATTTTATTTTAGAATTATATGACATGTTAAGAAAGGAAAAGTATTTTTGAAGTAGAAAGGATATTTTCCTCAAGAATGGAGTTCAAGTGTTTTATCTAAATTATTTTCCATCTAAGAAAATAAAGGGTTCTGTTTCTATTCCTATCATTACATTGATTTTATTATGTTGCGATGGAATTATTTTTATGAATTCCTTTATCTTATATGAATTTTTTTATGATGTCATGTTGTTTAAGAATCCCATTTTTACTACATGGGTTATGCAATGATGTATGATTTATGATTTTGTGGCACACCTAAGAATGGTATCATTATGAGATGGGTGGGACCTATATCTCCATCCAGTGAATTGGGTAATGATTTTATATCTCATGAGATAGACATGGCTGGAACGGTAGGTTATACCGGTTCAGTGAAACAGGACTGAAATGAGGGTGACTCGGTTCAGAATTGGACTTCTTCCACTAAGATAGTCTTGGCAATGAGTCTTGACTAATAAGAAATGATTCTCTATGATTATGTGTGTATGCAACAAAGTTTCCTGTTTTAATTTATGATTATTGGGATTACATTTCACTACTATGATTTATCCCATGTTATGAAATTATGATCTCTTTTACAGGTTAAGATTTCCAAAAGTTATGTGCTTATGTATATGATGTGATTGATATTTCTTTTGTTTACCCTTACTGAGTATTTGAGCTCACCTGTTTGGGTGTTTTATTTCCCCAGGGCAGGAAGAAGGTTATTAAGTAGAATATGCCAAAAAGGGACTCAAGATATGATGAAATAAATGGGAGGCAAAGTAGATGCTTTATGAACCAGTTTTTAGTGTTTCCCAGTTTCTAAAGACACTATACCTATATGGTCGTTCCTTGGTTTTGTTATATGTTGTAATAAGTGTGCTTCAATTCGGAAGTAATAAAAATGTATGTAAAGTATGGGTCGTTATATAACCCTATATTAAAAATGTTTTATTTATTAAACAATGATTTTAACTCTTTTAACTCTTCTTTAAATAAAATAATAATAAGTGTCCTAATCTAATCCAAGTGGACTTAAAGGGTAATATTTTCTTCCTAAGGTTGTTTTTGGCCGAATTACACTTATACAATAAAATTCGGACATGTGTTAGGGTAATAGTAATATGATATTTACCCTTAATTACCCTATTTACTTTTAACCATGGTAAATAAAAGTAAAAGGTTACTATTCACCAAAAATTATTTTTATCTTATTGAACCATATTTTACTCCTTGATATTAACCGTGTGTCTCTGATTTTTAAAACTAAACTCACAGATGTGGTAAAATTAATTTTTATGTACAATTGCAAATGCTCGTATGAGGTGGGTAAAAGATGGTGAAAAGTTCAACAAAAGTTTTATATATCTAGAATTATTATAAAATGACTCCAATGAATTTAATTGAACATATATAAGTATTATGTATCTATTTTGACCTAAAATAATTTTAAATAAAATAAATTATTATTTAAATAAAAATTTTCTTTTAACCAATAACTCAATGTTTTCACTTTTTATCAAAAATTCAATGTTTTCAGAAAAATACCGAAATTTCACCCTAGTCTTATTTCAATGTTATGAATCCAAAAATGAAGTCCATATTGAAAGATAAAATTTATAAAATTTCAAAAAGTTGGTATTAATATTCATAATGTCATTTTTATATAATATTTTAATAACATATCATTGTTTAGTGAATCATGGTATTGCATACAACACATGCTATCATGGAAGGTCGCGATAGTGTGTAAAGAAAGCCAAGTCAAGGTTGCGTATAGTGGAATATTCCTTTGTTGTTTCATATAATAGAATATAACCATATTTAATTTATACATTGAATATATATATATATATATACACTCATTGTTGCGTAGAATAACATCTATCAAACAAACTTGAAATTTTGTGTAACACGATCTAAGAACTGTGTTCCGTATACTTCAAGCTAATATGGTGTTGCGTATAGCGTATGATAATCTTGGTGTTGCATACAACTCAAGACATCAAATAAATTAAAAATGAACACTTCTCATAAATTATCAGGGTGTTACATGTTGGAATGTTGCGCCTACATTCATTAAGCCAAAGGGCATTACCCGATAGCAAAACACACCATGAGGGGCTCTAAATGCTGTAGATTCATCATCCTCTGGGGCCATTCGGATTTGATTATACCAAGAGTAACCATCCATAAAGGAAAGATCTTCATAGCCAGTTATTGCATCAATTAGAAGTTCTGTAATCAGGAATGGAAAATCATCTTTAGGATAATGCCGGTTAAGATCTTTGAACTCAATGTAGACCCTAATTTTCCCATTCATCTTTTTCACTATGAAAATATTGGCTAGCCATTTGTGATACTGAACATCCCTGAAAATGTTAGCCTTTATAAACTTATCAAAGTCAGCTCCAATTTTAGAGGCATGAGTTGGGTGTATTCTCTTTACAGCTTGATTATATCCATGATTATCTTCTGTAAAACCCAAATGATGTGTGGAAACATCTGGATTATGACCTAGAATTTCTGTATAATTCCAAGAAAATATATCTTGATGTTTCTTTGGAAAGAAAGTGTACACCAATTTCACTTCAGTGGTCATGGCCACAGTAATGGGAGTGGGGCATGGATCTTATTCTATTCCCATATTTATTTCTCTGTGTTCATCCATGGTGGTAGAGACACCTTCTTTAAATGCTGGAGGAGCATCCTCAAGATCTTCCTCTTCTGCATAATTATGAGTTACCTCTTCTATTTCTATTTTCATGGTAGATGATAAGGAAAAACTCTCAGAGTTAGGGGAGGAGTCTGTATTTGAATATTTTGAAGAAGATTCCACCATATCTAACCCTACTGATGATGAAGGGTCTTCCTATGGTAATAAAGATGGATTAATGGATTGAGAATCAACATCTCTATCTTCCCCTAGCATGGATACAATTTCTTATACTCTGATTGATGAAGTAGAGGCTAGTTGTAGATCAGTAGATGAAATGAAAACATCTTCATTTCGGCTTCCATCATTTCAGGGTGTATAAATAATTTCTCCCATGTTTTCAGGATCAATTGACGTTATTGAAATTATGTAAATTACTAGATAAGTTCATGGATTTGGTTTTACCCTTTCAATTTGGTTGATGGGTAGCACATAATTTGTACTGAAATGCACGAATGGATTTTCTGTAATCTTTTCCAGTCCATCTGACGCATTAACTCGCTTATTTCATTCATCATGGGATTTGTTCATTTTGTGTGATAAAACTCTGCCTCAATGTTTTGAGATTCACATGTTCTGAATGGAACCTTGTCACCATACAATGTCTCAATTAGAAAATTTAAATAGTATTTCAGACATTGATAGAATGCCAAAGGTATGGCTGCATTTTGATGTAACCAAGGCCTTCAAATCAGAATATTGAAGGTTGCTTCCTGAAAAAAAAACAAGAAATCTGAATTAGACAAAAGATCACAAAACTACGTTCTGAGTGTAATTTCCCCCAGAGGTTCTTTTTCAATCTTGTCATATCCTTGCAACATTAATGTCGAAGGATATATGTCAGATTCAGTCAGGCCCAATCGACGATGTGTACATACAAGAATAAGGTTGACCCTGGATCCATTATCAACAAATACTCATTTGATATCTATGTAATTGAACATTCCCGACAGATAGAATGGTATGATATGCCCCTATACCACATGGTATTCATCTTCATCTGTAAAAGATATGACTACGTGATATTCTGCAAAATCATTCTTTATATTGTCAATCTCAGCAGCAGCGACTTCAGTTTCAAACTCTTAAGGACTTGACAATGGCTCAATGAGTTCCTCTCTAAGATGTTTTGATATATTTAATGCATCCAAAATTGAAAAATTGGTCAGTATAGGGGCCAATTGTTGCAAGACGTCATACTTTTGGTCCAAAGGTCTACATTTCCCAGCATGGAGATGTGGTTTTATAGGTGCTTTAGAATTTGATGCATCTAATGTAGTCATATTGTATGTTGAAATAGAAGCAAGGGATATTCCTGAATTTGGAAGATTAGACTGACTAGGTTTATTCACTTGCTGAGATGAAGATGGCGTTTCTCCTAATCGGTCATCCAAAATAATTATTTTAGAACTGAGCTTGTCTTTCACAGAAGAAACTCCTTGTTCTTATGGAGCGTGTTGAAGGGATCTTCCATGAGTTTCTACCACATATATAGTTCGAGAAGGTGTAGAATTAAATTGGTGGTTTCTATTATTCCCACATCTTCCCCCACATCCTCAACCTTGTCCCCTTCCTCTTATTCCCCAATTAGGGACAAGGAATTCTGGCTCACTATAATCAGAATCAAAGATGGAATCAGGATTCGTTAAATGGATAACATTAACACAACCAAAGATTAATTTTTCATATAACGATGATTCTTATTGACGTGTGTGTTCTGGTTGTAGTGTTTGGTGGGCCTGTTCACATGCTTTTGAAACAGATGGCATAAAATCTACTAGGGTCAAGGGCAACGTTTTCCTAGACACAAGCAAATCTTCTTCTGACTACTCTTTGTATTTATGACCACTTTTTTCTTTATGGAATGACCTTTTCATGAATATGGTTTTGTTGTGGTAGGAGTTATATAAGACACAATTGGTTGTTTTATCTGTTTTTTTAAAATAGAATGAGTCTGGTTGATTGTTTTTTTGGATCATCCAATAATCATATTTTCCCACACTTTTACTTTTGACCTCTTTTAATTCTCCCTTTTCTTCTGAATAGGTAGTAGTAACACATGCTACTTGAGATTATGAACATTTCAACTTCACTTTTCCTGAGTCTACCATCTTTTTCATAAGGTCATTGAAAAAAAGAACTCCTAAATGGAGTGTCCCAACATCTGATGAAAGGGACAACAATTCAGAAAGTCTTCATCTCAATATTTATTTGGCTTCTTCGGCCTTGGAAACTGTTCCAAATTTTTTTCTAAGGCAGAGATGAAGTATCCGTGAACTTTTTCATTCCTGAAAGAATAAACATTATTCTTTAATTCCTCAAACTGTTTCCACCCTTGATCTCTGTGATCATCTTGATGAGACGGTAATTGTTACTGATGCTCTGGAAGCGGGGCACTTCGGTATGATGAAGGCCTTGAATTAGAAGCGGGTACAAGTTCCTATTTGAGTGTGACTGTAGCATCTTCTGGAATTCCCATTCCACTTCCTTGAACTAATGGAATTACATGAATTATATCCTTAGTTTCTATAATAGAATATTCTATCTACTGAGCAATTAAACTAAGGTCTCAAAACCCTCCTGGGTATTTCATAGGGACCAATGGTGTGCGTAATTCATCACACAAATTTTCCACACAGATTGGTAGAAACTCTTCTTGAGGGAGTGTTGAACTTAAGGAATATGTTAATCTCTTCCATTGATCATTGAAATATGAAACTCTTTAATTATCCCTTTTTTTATTGTTGGTAAGATGAACAATATCATCTTAGGTAGTGTTGAGCTAAATTGAAGAAGGAATTTCTAACGGAGATCTTCCACCCTATTAATTGCTCAAGATTGCAAAATTGTATATCAGACAAAAGTTGGTCCTTGAAATGACTACACAAAACACTTAATCACAACTACTTATTGTTGTTGATATGTTCCCATCATAGGATCACAATGATAAAAAAAATGTGTTAATTGTTGTTCTGGATCTCTCAAACATTAATTATTGTGAATATGGTATTCAAAAAATTTGGTGGGGGAGGAATTGCATCAACCCATTCATGGTAAGTTCACTCTTTTGACTGAACTGGCGCACACTATTCCACCATAGATTCCAATCGATTTGTTAATCCATCAATTGGGTTCTTTAATATATGGAGAACATATGAAGGAGCTGGAACCTATGTAGTTATTTCCATTAAAGCTTGAGCAGGTGCAACTACTGGTAAACCCACTTATGATGGTACTGATACTTGACTTGGTTTAACACCCAATGGAGGGAATTCATTATCTTTATCATTAGTTACTACAAATACTCTTTACTGAGGAGCTCCTACAGGATTTTCAAGTTAAGGACTTACCTGGGGAGTATGTCAAGAAGAAATTCTATTTCAAAGTAACTCTGTATTGAGTCCTTTCAACTCCTTCATTTCCCCTTATTACTATGAAAATATCTCTTCAAGTAAAATAGATTGACCTTCTCCAGTGTAAATGTGAGATGCAATCTGACTTTTTTCTTTCCTCTTGTATGATACCTTCTATAGATGGGGAGTTGGTTATTTGAAGGCATACCCAAATTATGGGTAGGCCTCTAATTTTGGGTACAAACACCTTGTTCATTTTCCATTGTGTTTATCATATTATGGACAAGAACATCATCTTATAATTCCCCTGAAATGAATATATTTTTTGGAGGATCTTCTACAATGTTGTTAATAACATTCCCTAATGCATAATGCATTGATGGAATTATGTCAACATTTTACTAGATCACCTCCCTTTTTACTATCATGATACTTCATTCTATTATATGAATAATTCCCCGGAACTGTTTGGAAGACAGAAAGTGAAGGGAATCATTGGATAGTTTTGTTGTATCCCTTCCATGGGGATTCTTCCCTAATTGGGAAAAAATGACTTCTATTGAGGAGGGTATTTTATATTTGAAAAAGTCCCTAGCCTTGCAGGTTAGGGTTGATCCAGTTCTTATTCGTCAAATATTTGAACATTTTTTAATGAATTTAAAGGTTGAATTAAATGATCCCCCATCCTGGAAAGTTAGGGTGATTCTTGGACAGAAACAACCAGAATTCATGCAACTACTCTTCTGATTTTGTGGATTTTGGTTTGGACATTATCTAGGTGCATCATCGTACAATCACTCAAATCACCTACTTCTAGAATATCGATGTGCTATTTCATACATTTGCATCCTCTGACACCTAACATCATCTAAACAGGATGCTAGGTCAATATTCTCAGATGCATGATGTAAAAGTAGCTCAAAAACTTCTTTTCTTTGGGTCTGATTCTGATGAGGACTGGTTGAGGCATGTTCTTCAGCGTACATTTGATTACATACAAAACCTATTAGTTTTGGTCAACTGTGGGCAATAATATTTCATGAAACCACTATTGGTGGACTTTCCTGATTTTTGAGTGCAATGAAATTCAATTCTTCATATACACCACATCCAATGATGCGAACACTATATTGGGAATCCAAAATTAACAGTAATAGCCTCTTTAGGGCATTGATACATGTTCACTAAAGGGTTCTCAATTTTTTTTCAACCCTAGGATGTTGGGAAACTGAAAGAGATGCCAAGTCAATTTGGTGATATAACCCTTCTATTACCTTTACATGATTTTTATATTCCTCATATGGTAAGACTTTAGTTTTAAAATGACAAAGTGTTTTATATAAGTTGAGATGAATGACACGAATGAAATCTCTAATCATCAATTTTGGAATATCAAACTAGGAATTTTCCCAAGGCCAAAACATGATTGGGATTTTCCATTTAGCTAATTGTATCCTCATGTTTAACACATCTTCATCATCATTCATAAGAGGTTTCTCCACTTGATCTGACAAGAGTGGATTCATTGTATTAGAAGATTAATGATCTAATGGAGGTTCGGAAAATGATGGTTCCCTTAAAATTTCTTCTGGTTGAGAATGTGATTCACATGTCAATGACAAGGCATCAGACATGACTAGCCTTGTGTTTTCAACTGCCTTAGGATAGGATGTCATTCTCGTCGCTACATTTTCAGTTATGGAATTATCATGAAAATGTGATATACTATTACAGAGATGAATTTGGCAGGGAATTCCATCATGGGGATGATCACCACAATGGATTACAAAAAGGGATAAATATTCTTCGTCTATGGTCTTCTAGCCACATAGAGGGTTTCTGTGGATCTCATCCATTGATAGATACTCTGAATTGAACGAATTTTCATGAATCAAGCCTTGATGATGAAGTTTTTGATAGAGAACATAAGAATTACAACTAGCACTCCCATAATTTGGTAATGACAGGATAATATATTGAGCTAAAACAAAAAAAATTCTGAGTGCTTCAATAACTCCAACATTAATATGAGCTAAATTATAGCATGAATCTAGATTTTACAATGGTGTTTTGTAATACATCTTTATGGATGTTCTCTTATACATTGTTTGGTCCACCTACTAGGTGAAGTGGTTATGATGGGCTGGTGTATGTGCCTGCCTTGGCATAGTTACCAGAACAAACCGATTAACTCCAATTGTAAAGGGTGTATGTTCCTGATCCTGTTGTCCGTATGATATGGGGGAATATGCCTCATGAACCTCCTGGACTAGAACAGAGGTGTGTATCTACTCTGGGATGGCATGCCGAAGTGTCATCCCATGTGTGCGGATAGATTTATATGTATATTCCCCTGATGTTGCTGAATTAGTTGTTAAAATATCCTGTCATGCATCCATAATATGGGAAGGGATATGTGTATGCCCTTTCACCATTGATAAGATATGTTTGGTGACATCAACGGTTGGAATGGGAATATACATCCATTTTGTATCTAGAGTAGGTGTATGTGCCTACTATTATACTCTTCTTCTTGTTAATGGTTATTGAAAGTACACACATATGGGGGTAGAGAGTTGGGTCTGCCCCAAATTTGACATCGGAGATTTCTGAATGACTTCTCTAGGTGCTAACAAATGATATTGTTGGCATGCCTGATGAGCATTTGTAGGTGTATGGGCATGGTGGATATTTTCCATCTAGTATGGTTATAGGACTTCCTTCAATACTGGTAGAAAAGATTGCTGAATGAATTGGTGATTCAAAATAGGTGTATGTTCCTATTTACCAGTTTCCACCATATTAAATTGATGGGCCTCTTTATATATTGTCATCCAAGTATGCTTAATGGATGACAACTTGTGACAAGGTGTATGTTCTTGTTTACGATACTCCATTGGGTTTATCTGGTGGGATTGGTTGGTTTCTCTCAGAATATCCTATTGAGAAAAAAAAATTAGGACGTACAGGTGTATGTGATCATTCGTTGTTTTCCATAAAGTTAAATTGATGGACTTCTCCGGGGGGGTCAGAGGTGAGAACCTTCTTTCTATTGGTCGGAAATTATCCCTGGTGGTTCATCTTGCATATCCATGTTTGAGAGACCTTGGACTAGCATCCTGAGGAAACTCCCCAATCATGTTTGGGGTTCACTACTGTGTGATTCTGGCAGCAATTTCAGATGGGAGTCCTCTGGAAGGACTCCTGTATTCTTGAATTGTGGGCTTGAGTGACCTCTTGACCCACCTCCTTGTATTATGCGAGGGATTGGTTGTTGTGTTCAGTGGATATGGACCTGAAACGGTTGGAGATGGTGGTTGGAACCATTTTATTCTTGATCATTAGTCGTCGTTGGCCATATGATTAAGGATTGTTGTTGACCTGGAGGGCATGTCGAGCAGCCACCAAATACAGGATTGTAGCGTGATGGAAATATTCCTTCATCATCACATTAGAGACACAACATTTAAAATTCAAGGTTATTGATAACATCCTTCCCAAGGATGGAGATCCAGCTTCAGCAATGGTCAGGACGTTCACAGATGTTGTCTTGGAGAAAGACATTCTTTAGATTGAAGGGAATTCTATTGAAAATTGAGAACAACGACACTCTAATAAAGAAACATCTTTCCAAATGGATATAAGTGTGATTAATTCCTTTTTATGGAAATTTTTTATCAATTTATAGGGGCCTAAAAGCTGGGTAACATTATTAACATGGTTAAGGATTCACGTCAGGTTCACCATTTTTTTTCGTAGTGCATTGAGACAAGTGTTTTAGTTTAAGGAATCACTATTTTCAGGCGGTTTCCGTTGGATTTATTTATGGAACTAGAAACATCCAACAATTCTTTATCCAAAGGGGACCATCATTCCAAATGTAGGTGTTCGTTAAATTTGTACTTTATGATACTTAAGAACATTTATTGGTCAAGAAGATGGAAGGTCAGACTCATCACACCCATTTGGGAAAATTATTTTCTACTCTAGGACTCTCTTTGTAATATTCATGATATTTTCAGTAATCGTTATTAATTCACCAAGTATATCATAAGTATCCCTTTAAGTTTACAATAACTTATTAACATGTGTAAAATTTTGGATCATCAGTGTCCATTCATGGTTCTTCATCAATGGAAACAGCTGTATGTATTCGATTTTTTCCATCAATGGTATCCTCTAATATACCGATTATATATTCTTTTAATCATCGATGCGATGATACTGGTTTTTAAGCCACACAATGGGGCACTCTGGAATTTATTATCAACCATAGAGACATAGGTTTGTTTTTCTCTTGGGATATATCCCATAAAAGGGGCTACCTATGTATCCTTATAAAATGAATTAGAAACCTCATAGTTCAGTGTTTCTTAACTGGACACATTGTAACATTTAAGGTCATGTGATAAGTACCTCTAAGCAAAAGGTTCTTAGTCAAAACTAAGTGTCGGACATATGCTGAATCATCCCAAGGAACATTGGAAAGGATATAGGTTTTCAACTAGGATCATACCCTATTGAGAATATTTCCCAAGGAGAATAGGATTTATTTGAAGTTTTGGATTTGAACCTCAAGGAGGCTTCCTATGTATCTCATATTAATGGGAATTGAAGTCCACGTAGTTTGATAAATCTCATAAAAGAGAATAGTCCTATGAGAGAGATGAATTTAGGCTTAATTCCTGACAAGGATTCCATAATGATTTAAGGATTGAATTTGGGGATTATTTCATAAGGATGATTCCCAAATTGGGGGAATTATGGTTGGATTATTGCGGAGGATATCTAATGAGCTCGGGCCTAAAAAGAGCTTCCTACGAATCCTGGTTTGAACAGGAATCAGAGTTCTTAGAGTTCCTTATTATTATTTTTAATGGAAATGTTGTAACCATCACATATCTCTAAGATCACGTGAGTCATTCTCGGCATGAGAAACAAGAGGATGTGAAAGATTCAAAAATGACACTTGACACTTTTCCCCCTCCGCTATTGGAAGAGGGTGCCTCGACCGTTCAATAGGGAGAGGTAGTGAGCCTTCCCTCTGTTCTATTTACATTGGAAAAGGGTACAATATAAGGAGGAAGGGGCTGAATTGAGGGTCTTATATAAGGATGGATTCCAACTATACCATCCAAACCAGAAACTTGAGGTTCCAAGTCACCTCTTTGAGAAAGGGGAGGCCAAGTCCCAACCCTCCTCTAAACCGAGAACTTCCCAACACTATTTCTGGGAGAATGGTCCATGTGACTGCAAATATACAAACCCACAGACATTTCATGAATCTGAACCCCATTACGATAGAAATGTGGGAAACCTCTGACTATGGAAATACAAACCCAAATAAGAGACACACTAATGTGACTTTTCCAATAGTTTGATAAGTTCGAAGGTTTGGGTGGAAGCTCTGACTTAGTCCCTTTCAGATAAGGGAACCATGGAAGAAGATACCCTACCATGAATGGCTTTTAAAAAGGGTAGTTTTGTTGGTCGCATAGGTACCTCGTGCATGTATGTTGTGTTGGTACCCCGTGTTGCATTACCACACAGGTATACCATGCAGGTATGGTGCGCAATTATGGTCTACAGGTATAGCGTGTAGGTATACCACACAGATATGGAGTGTCGGTATACTGCGTAGATATGAATGATGATAGAAAAAAGTGAAATACTCTCTGAAGCTCCCATTGCATAGCTCATTCACATAGATCCATAAAATTGTCTCAGGTATATCTCTAGACCATGAGAGAAGAGATAGTTAAATGGGATAAGCATGTTTTCAAGGTATTCAGATTCTTTGCCCATCATTCAAATCTGCACAGTAAACCCACGTGTCGTACCTGCGCGGTATGCCTACGCGTCATACTTGTGCGCCATACCTACACACCAATCATGAGCGTTATATCTGTGTGGTACAGCAACTTGGGGTACCTACATGGAATTTTTGCATGAGGTACCTATGAAACCAACTCAATTACCCTCTTTAAAATAAATTCATGGAAAGGTATCTATTTTTTTGGTTCCATTATTTAAAAAGGGACTAAGTTACAGCCTCCCCCAAAACCTCATGACATATCAAACCATTGGGAAAAGAACATCATTGTGTCTCCTATTTTGGATTGTATTTTTTCAGTCCTAGGATTCACACATTTGATTCATTATAGGGTTAGGATTCATGAAATGTATGTGGGTTTCTATATCCACTGTCACATGGACATTTCTCTAAGAAACAGTTTTGGGATGTTCCTGTTTTGGAGGAGGGTGTGGTTCCGGCCTCTCCTTTCACAAAGAGGTGTCCTGGAACCTCAGGTCACTGGTAGGGAAGGTACAATTCACACATACTTTTCCACACAATAAAAGGATAAGTATCCCTTTCCTACCAGAACCAATTTCAGGGTAGCCATCCTGGTATAAGCCCATCAACTTCATCCCTTCCTCCTTAAATTGGACCCTTCTCCCATGTAAATAGAACAGAGGGAAGGCTTGCCGCCTCGCCCACTTCCATGATCGACGTGCCCTCTTCTATTAGAAAATGAGGAAAAGTGTGATGTGTCATTGTTGAATCTTCCACATCCTCTTGTTTCTCAAACCAAGCGTGACTCACGTGAGCATAGAGATACGTGAAGTTTACAACATGTGCCCAAAAACTCACTGTAGGGAAATACGAGAACTCTGATTCCTGTTATAAATAGGATATGTAGGAAGCTCATTCAGGGCCGGAGCTCATTGGATATCCTCCTCAGGAATCCAACCCAAATTCCCCCAATTTGGACATCCTCCTGTGAAAATAAGCTCCAAATTAAATCCTCAAGTCATCAAGACATCCTTTTCAAGTAGTATTCCCAAACACATCTCTCATAGAGGACTATACTCTCCTTTGGGATTTATCGAACTACGTGGGCTTTGATTCCCATTAATCTGGGATATGTTGGAAACCTCCTTGAGGTTCAAACCCAACACATGAAATCAACCCTATTCTCCTTGGGCCATATTCCCAATAGGGTATGATCATTCTAGGAATCCAATATCCTTTATATTGTTCATTGGGCTACTTTAACATAAGTCCCACACTATGTTTTGACTAAGCACCTTTTTCATAGATATCCTTGTCACAAAACCTTAAAAGGTATGATGTTTGCTATTAAGAGACATCGAAAAACAAGGGTTATGATTTCTTTCACAAGGATACATTGGTAGCCTATTTTATGGGCATGATCCCAAGATCAATACAAACCTTCATCTCCCTGGATGACAACAAATTCTAGAGTTCCCCACTTAGTGGCTTAAAAACCAGTATCATTTCAAAGATGATTAAAAGAATCTCTAATAGGTATATTAGAGGATACCATCGATGGAAAACCTTGAATACATACAGGTGCTTCCATTGACGAATAACCTTTAATACATACTGATGATTCAAAATTTTACCCATGTTAATAAGTGATTCTAAATTCTAAGGGTTACCTATTATATACTTGGTAAATTAATAAAGATTCATGAAAATATTTTAAATTTTACAAAGATACTCCCAGAGTAGACAATAATCCCCCCCAAAAGGGTGAGATGAGTCCGACCTCACATCCTCTCGACCAGTGCACATTCATAAGTATCATAATGTTCAAAATTAACAAATTCCTACCTTTGTAAAGCAGTTCCCCTTTGGATAAATAATTGTTGGAAGTTTCTGGCTCTAGAAAAAAAATCCAATGGAAACCACCTGGAAAAAAAATTCTTTAAAATAGAACACATGTTTCAAGGAACTATGAAACACTCATTCAAAAAATATATATTCATTATTTACTTCCTATTAACATAATAATGGAGATTATCATAGTGAAGTTCAATTTTAGCAAAATATTGGGTCCATGAAGTTGATTAAATAAGACATAAATGTAAGGAAGATGACAATTTCTCTTTATTTTAATAGAATTTCGTTCTCTAAAATTAATGTAAAACCTCATTGATCTACTTTTCATCATAATGAGAAGAATAGGGGATCCCCATGGTGAAACACATGGTTGAATAAATACCTTATCACCCAACACCTCATGTTATTTCTTTAACCCCATTAATTCCATATTGTCCATTCTATAATTAGACATTGATATTTTAATTGAATCATGGATTAAATAAATAAAAAACTCAACTTCATGCTATTGTGGATGTCTAGGTAATTCTTTAAGAAACACATTAATTTATATCTATATAATATGTACACCCTAAATTTTATGATTACATACTCCATTACAGGATTTTTTTTCTTCTCCTACACAGGAATATCATTCAGTAGAGCTTCTCATGGAGGATCTTGATATGAATCAGATGAAAATGTATCTATTATAATTAAAAGAAATTCTATATATTCTGTAAAATTAAAATTTTCCGTCTGGTAATAATTTTTTGCATCATTTTTTTAATGCCAACCTACACCAATGATTATACAGAATTCAACAATAGTTATAATGATAAGGCTAGAAAATAAGTCATCTTTATGAAGCATAATGGGGACCACGTAACATATATTCATTATAGTGACACATCTTTATAGAGTTTTAATAGATAACTCCCTTATTAAAATAAAATTAAAATGTAAAATAATCATAAAAAATGCATAAATATAAAAGTTTGGGAGTATATAGAATCAAATAGACAATTAGATAAATTTGGATATAGGATTTAATTAATCATCATCACATCGTTGGGTACTTATACTACATATGTAGTGATCTCAAAATCTTGGGCTTCTCCCCTTGAAATATTCTATGGTGGATTCTCTTGATTCTTGGGATATTAATTTTCATAGTTCTGCATATCTCTATAGTTTAAAAATTGAACAATATTTTTCAATTCTTCCATTTTAATAATTTTTCCTAGTAACCATTATCTCCATACTTATAAAAAACTTCAAATCCCTTCAAAGAATTTCTTAGGGAAATTCTTTCATAGTTTTCACAAGATGGAAGTCACTTTGATATCTTCTTTTTCATTCTCGAATTCTCTTTTCATAGTGATCAGGTTGCATCCTTTTCTACTTAATTACTATAAATATGTAAGATCTAGAAAAATACTTCAGTTTTCATTATGAAACATAAAAACTATATCTTCATACAATGTAAAATATTGAGAGACAAACACCATTCAAACACTTATCATAATCCCTTCAATGAAATGATCAATATTTCACTCCATGTTATGTATATAATCCATATTGTAACATGGATTTCAATTTTAGTTAACTATTTTGAAAATTGTTTTTGATAAGAAACACCCACCATACTTATCTTTAGATTATTCCCCTTTCTTCACTAATTCCTTTGAATCAAATATTGTAGATATCTTCTTATTGTCTATCGGGTCATTTTACTTTGAAAATTTAATCTCACATATCATACATATAGTTCATTATAAATCTATAATAAATGATTCTCTTTCCTCATTTCATCACATAGAGGAAATAAACATCCTAATATATCATTTTATTGAAATCTCCCTTTTAAGATAGAACACAGAATAGACAAACGTGAATAATAGCTTACATTCACCATTGAGTTCATCATCTATAGTTATCCACAAAGTACCATCTCCTATCAACTGTATGAGAGACTCCACAAAATTGAACACTTTTCAATCACTGGGGATAATTACATGAAAATCCTCAAAACCCCTTTATTAGTAATTTTAGTAAAATTTCTCATTCCATTTATGAGATAGATAATTATTCTCCTTAAATATGAGTTCATATAACATCAATCTTATCTTCAAAAATAAAATCATCATTCTGATATAAATTTTAATCCATTCTTATATAATAAACATAGTTATTTGTTCAATACTAGTCCATCCATTTATGCTATTCAATAACATTCTGAACGAGATTTTTCTTGGTGGAATCCATTGTTCACTGATTTGTTTTCTTCTTCAAAAAACTACTTTTTTGGATGTGGGTTTCATGAAACAACTATGAAACTGCTATTAGATCCTTTTCATTTAATTGATTTCCTCACCTCTTCTACAGTTTATTATTCTTGTAGCTTCATATGAAACATACTGTTTTGTTGAAGTCATATGTGGAATGAGATTAGAAGGAAATAAGATCAGTTATAGTGGAAGATAATCTGTTGGGAGTTCAACGGATTGAGGGATAAGTTAGTCTATTTGATTTATAATGTAAATAATATCATTTAGTGATTGGAAATATTATAATATAAATAATATTAAATAATAAAAATTTATTTGAATAGAAATAGTAATGGTAACAACGAAATGATAATAATGTTACGATGACTTATTCACAATGAAGATTCATTTACAATGACCCGTCAATAGTGACTCACCAACAGTGACTCATCAATAGTGACTCATCATTAGTGACTTCTCAAAGATTAATTATCAATGGTGACATAACCAATGGTCACTTTTCCAATAATGACTCATCAATGGTGAGTCATAAATGATTACTTATCCAATGGTGACCTATCAATAGTGATTAGTAAATGTTTACTTAGCCAATGGTGAATTATCCCATGGTGACTCATCAAGAGTGACTCGTCCAGTGGTGGCTCCTCCAATGGTGACATTTCAATGGAAACTTATCAATGATTAATTAGACAATAGTGACATATACAATGCTGAGTCATCAACAAAAATATATCATTATTAATTCTTGTTTGATGAAGTTTAATCAATCATAATGCAAAAGCATTATGAAGATATCAGCATGATGATATTTAGTTCTAATAAAGTATAATTTTATATCCCATTTTTTGGTAATGTTATCTCAAAGATTAATGTCTTACATCAATGTGATTTGTCCTAGAGTGAGATAATGGATTCATAGATTTTGTTTATTACAGCCATGTTATCATAATTTATAGGCACATGTTTAAACTGATATCCAATGTCTAGTAAAGTATGATTCACCCTCAATATTTTTTCACAACATCCTCAAGTATCTATTTATTCAACTTCATCATTATATAATTTAAAAAATATTTTTTCGTACTACACCAATGTACTAGAGATCTTCCAAAAAGATGACATGTTCATGACATTCTTTTTCTATCTAACATAGAACCACTAAAATTAGTATCTTAATAACATACTTATTCTAATTTTTGTCATCTTGTATAGAAAAATCATAAATTAATTGTATCTTTGAGGTATTTTAAAATTATTTTAATAGATAGTAAGTGTGATTATTTAAAATTTTCATGAATTTGAGTAGAGATACATACACTATACATAATATCAGTCCAACTAGTAGATAAATATAGTATACTTCCAATCATACATCTGTATCAAGTTTGATATAATAATTTCAAATATTCATCAATAGCTACATTATAGGTGGTACTCATGGGTGTATCACTAAATTTAGTGTTGTTGAAGACAAAACATTTCAAAAGTTATTTTTTCTATTTACTGTGATTTAAAATTTTTACTTATTTCATTTAAAAAATATAAAATACATGAAAGAATTTTTTTACCCATTAACACATTTCAAATTAAATTTTAATTAGTTTTAATAAATCAGTGCCTAGGGAATATTTAGTAGATCCAAAAATAATATCATCAACAGAAATTTACACTTTTAAAAGATCATTATAAATTCTTTTTATAAAAATATTTGGATCACCTATACCTATTGAAAATATTATTTTAATTATTACAGAGGTAATCCTATCATACTAATCCCTAGGAGCCTATTTGAATCCATATAATGCTATTTTTCATTTAAAATACTATTCAAAAAATGTGTATTTTTGAATTCTTTTTTGTTGTTCATCAAAAAAAATCATCAATTATTGTGATGTCCTAAACCCGTAAACCACTTGATAGGTTCCTTGATCCCTGTGGGCCACATGGCATCATGCACATATAACCGAACATAAGAGGCTGTCGACAATCAATGAGGGCCGAGGGTGTGTCTGTAAGGAGACTATGACCTCATTACCAAATAGTGGCACAACATACAAATGTAAAAAATGTAAATAGTTGAAGAAATGTTGTTAAACTGAATGCACAGTTGAAAATAAAGAAAACTATAACAATAACTGTTATAACTAAAATAGCATTCTATAACTGATGGAATGTCATGTCACCAAAAAACTGGAAAACATGGATACAAAACATCAGGCATAACATGTTTCAGAAAAAATACAAAGGAATCAAAATAATATTCCAAGAATCATAACTCCCAACTTGATCCTCTACTATCATGCTCCAAACTAAACAATAATAAAGTAGTTTTTTGAAGTTTTTTCCTTCCCTTTGTCAACACCATAAATCATGCAATCTACCCCGGGTACCAAATGGCATCCGGAGAGGGTGTGAGATAGTTCTCTATTGTCCACCACCAATGGGGTCAATAACATCCAACCTATGTAATGGAAATATAATAGTGTGAAGCATATATATATTTATAATGTAAAGTGGTATGCTATATCAAAATACCCACATCCCATCATTATCCCTCAGTTGGTTTTTGAACATGTAACTGGTTCACTTAATTATGTAATTACAAATTCCATTTTGATAGGTCATGTGAGTCATAGACAACACTTACATCACCTTATGATTATATAGATCTTTATGGTTAAAAGATGTAACATGGAAACCATGATAAATGATACATAATAGTGATGTACCAAAGTAGTGACCATGGAATTGTAGACCAAAAGGGTTTCCAACTTAGTAATTACAATAGTCTGGCTAAGTACAATTGTGTAATCCATAGAGCATGTTCCCAAGAATTCCACAATAAGGTTCCTACCAATTACAGGGTGATCATCCAAGGTATGATGGGGCAATGCAGGGATGGGGACCTATGTTCATTAACCATGGAACCCACATGTCAATGCTAGATCCAAGGAGTTAATACCAAGCATGACGTAAGGATAATGAAATGATCATACGGTTTCCTACTGGGTATCCAAGAGCAAAAATGGTTCAGGATCTAGGTGGGTATCAATCTATGAAAGTAGTGTCCTTGAATCTGAATGGATTTCTTGAGTGCTCCGGGCATTCTTTGATCAGAATCAATTGTGCTCTCAAGTCATTCCATTTCTCTTTAATTATAAAGTCATGTAATATCTCAATTTTTTTCATGACTTGCCGTTCATTAGTGTGATATGGTCAAGTAGAATGAAATCTTTTTATATAGTCATTTGGTTCAATCCTTTCCTTTCATTGGTGCGATAAGGTCATGTAGCATGCAACCTTTTAATCAAGTCATAATTAATCAATAAGTCTATTTGGTTCAATCATTTACATTCATTACTGTGATAAGGACAAGTAGCAGGAAAACTTTATTTATTGAATTTAATCCATATTTAATAGTCAAGGATCACTATTCTACCTTCCATTAATGTGGTATGGGATGATACAGATATGTAACCATTTAATCACTTACATTTAATGCCATGTCATATACCTAGTATACTTTTCAATTCATATTTCTCATTTAATTATCAATTCGAAGAAATACCTTAGGTAGTTCAAGTGGTTAGAACACATGTTACTTTACATTATGAAATTCACTATATAATCATGTCATTTAACATATAACGTTTACCCTTAGAGAGGTCAAGAAAAGGCACACCCGAACAGTGGCTCAAACATGTGAAAAACCTAAAAACCCAAATGTGGCATAACCATCAATGTGGGGAAAATTGAGTTGTGGGTGTAACCACTAAAAAATAATCACATATTTAGAAAATAGCATAACTATAAAATTATAATGCGTATAATCATGTAATATATATTTTAGAAACTGCACCCAATGAAATTGGTGGTCCTTACACATATATTCCAATATTGATGAACATTAGGGGTAAATTATATACCACTTACAATCAGTCTGTATAACCCTCCTCCTATGGAATAAATCCATGATTTGAATCGAAATAGAGTATATCTAAGGAAATATGAAAAATTTTAATAACATTACCTTTATTGAGAGAAAAAGGGAAGTCGAACAGCTCATGGGGACTCGGGTACTTAATGTTGTGCATCCAATGTGATGAACAGAAGATCGATATGTTTTTGAATGATGGAGGTCTACTGATTCTTGGTTTAGATTTTCAAAAAGACCCAAATTGAGATGTAAATAGTTTAATCCCACATAAACATGTATTAGAGAAGAATAGGGGTTCAAATTAGAACATTAATAGAAAAAAAATGAAAATTTACCCTTCCAATAGCTTGTTCCTGGTTTGTTTGCACAGTTTGAAAAACTCTGCACAAACCATGCATTAGTACATGGAAAAAATGTGTTGCTAACATGGTTATGTTGCAAGACTGTGCACCAACCATGTGAGGTGGCTCTTTCTGGAAAAACACAATCTGCACTATTTTCCAAACCATGTGTGAAGCCTATTTTATCCAAAAGGAGGGGTTCCGGGCGTTGAACATTCCCAGACACCCCTGAGATATTTTCTAAAACATTATTCATACATATTTGGTCCAAAGTAAGGATTTAGACTGAATAAATAAATGATCCAAGTCTGATTGAAAATCAGGTTATTATAGTCTTCTGCCCTTAAAAGAACTCGTCCTCGAGTTCACCCTACTAGGCTGGAGAAATACTATATGAGAACAGGTCTTTCCATTGGGAATGTATGTTTGCTTCCCTCTCACAAGTATCATGTTTTACTCAGCCATGATTCCATATCAATCATACCAGAATGAAATACTAGCCTTGGAGAGCCATTGTTCTCTGGTCAATGATGCACAATGGATACCCCTTAATGGTCGCATCGACAACTATCTCAACATCCTTTATATCAAAAGTATGCGATGAGTTGGCATGATATTGGAAAATTTATGTGACATGAAATACATTTTCCCAGGAATAGTACCATTGATGTTATAGCAATCTATATGCTACTGTCCTAACTCTATCTAGGATCTCGAACATCTCTATGTAACGAGGTGACATCTTTACTGCTTCTGTCACCATATTGGCCCTAGCCTAGGAGATACCTGAAGGAAAACATGATCCCTAACCTTAAACTCAAGAGTTCATCGATGGTGATCAACATAATATTTTTTATTGACTGGGTAGTATTCTTACACTTTTTGTCCAGATGAACCTTCTATGAAGTCTTCTGAATGAGATGAATACCTGGTAGGGCTGCCTCACCTACCCCTACCTAGCACATAGGTGAATATAATGGCCTACCAAACAAGGATTCAAAAGTAGCCATCTCAATCTCCATATGAAAACTTTTATTATAAGAGAACTCAATGAGGGGGATATTCATTTACAAAGACCTACCAAAATCAAGGACACATGCCCAGATAATATCCACTAGAACATGTATCATCCGTTCTGAATTTCCATCATTATGAGGATGAAAAACTAGGCTTATAAGCACATAAGATCCCATAGAATTATACAAACACTAGCAGAACCATGATATTATATGAAAGTCCCAACCTGAAACTATAGTACCAGGAACCCCATGTAGACATACGATATAACAGACATACAGTCTTCCCAACTCATCAATTGACAATGTATCCAATATAGGAATGATGTGGGATTATTTTTATAGTTGTTCAATAACTACCCATATAGCATCATGACCCAACAATGACCTATGTATACCGATAGTGAAATCTAGGGAAATATCCTCCCACATTCATTCTAGGACTCGAAGAGGCTATAATAAGCCTACAGGTCTCCGGTGCTCCTCCTTCACCTGCTGACAGGTGGAACACCTAGTGATGAAGCCTATTATCTGACGTTTCATCCCAAGACACCAATACTATCATCTCATATCTCATTACATTCTCAGAATTCTTAGATGAGCAACCCACTTAGAGGATTTGGACTCTTTCACCAACATCTCTCTAATGTCTGTAGGGACACAATTACATCCACATTGACAATGTATGTTGTCTTTGTCTACAGACCAATCTGGAGGTGGGTTACCACCTAATATACTACAATGGAGAAACAAGACTTCGAGATCTGAAAACTACCTACTCATCACCTTCTCATGGAGGTAAGAGGCAATTGTCAAGGCTGAGAGACAATACTTGTCATGAATATAAAGACCAGTAAATTTCAAGTGAAATTTTTTCATAATTTTCTTTGCGATTTTACGAGTACGCAGTTTCAGACGGAACCTGATTCTAAGGCCCGGTGTGACCAGAATCATTTTCTGAAGTTTTGCTCAGGTACGTTAAGTGAACAAATGAGTAGGTTTTTATATCTTTTGAACTGGTGCTCAGAATCGAAATCTGAGGGCACCGATGAAACCATAGAGCCGATATTTTCTTAAAAATACCTTTTCTAGAGTTGGGTTTTCTCGGGAAGAGTTGTTTAATTTTGGAGGATTAAGACAACAATGAAATAAAATTTGTTCTACTAATTTTATTTCATTAAATTGGTTAAATCCTAAGGATAGAGGATGGGTGGAACTAACCACACATGTGAGGTTAATATTTAGGTTGGGCCCACACGAGCCCCATCCCTTCCAATTCCCTAACATCTCTAAAACCCCCACATTATTTATGTGACACACCCTCTCATTAATGATGCCAACTTTACTTCATTTAATTTTGACAAGATCAAGATTAATTATGTTACGTTAATTCAAATTTTGAATTTAGGAAATACATGGGTTGGGTAATAAAATAAGAAGAGTCTTATTTTATTTGGGGTTGGTTGGTTTTGTGGAGAATTGGAGGAGATAGAACCTATCTTCTTCGTTGGATAACGCAAAGAAAGTCAAGACCTCGACGAAGAACGCTATCACCGCAAGGAGTGCTTGATGTTCCGTTATTCTCCTCTCTATAGCCTGTGTGAGACACCATCCACTTGGACGTACACCGATGCCGTCAACCACGACACCGACCTCTGTCACCGTTGTTGAGGTAGGGGTTTGAATTTGTTTATGAATTTTCCTTTCCATTCATCGTCAATTTCATTGGGCCGCCTGATATCGTTATAATGGGAGGAGGTCAGACCCCATGAACACGGCCGACCCTCCTCCCCCCTTGTTGTTGAATTTTTTGTGGCACGAACAAAGGAAGTGCGGTGCATCGGCACCGCACGGAAACAAGGAGAAATGCGGCGAATAAGTGTGGCACCGTCGCACCGAGCCGTTGAGGCCGAACAAAGCCGTGGAAGGAGTTGGTCCGCGGAGAATGGGCACGGCGCCGTCGCGCCCTGCCAGAGATCCACAAAGAGGCCGCGACTGGAGTAGGGCTACAGCGGAGAGGCGCGGTGCCGTCGCGTCGCGCCTGTCGAACAAGGCCTCGATGGTGTGGGGAGTGGTGGCCAGAACCACCGGCCGCTGGCGCAAGGAGGGCGGGACCCACGTGGGGGGTCTCACTGTGGCACACATGCAGGCCAAACCGGTCGATCGGTATCCGAGAAATCCAAGGTTCTTAACCCCAGGCTGGAAAAGTTTGGGCCCCCCATGCGCGGGGGGGGGGGTGGTTCTCAATTAAGGGGAGGGGCTGCCCCCCCCCCTATGTATCCTGCTCTGCCAATTGGTCGAGCTGAATGCGTGTGTGGGCCGCGCTTGCTCCAGGACAACTGGCTGCGCCTAGGCCAGACTGGCCGCACTGGGCTGGGCCGCGCCCTAATGAACCGGACCCAAACCCAGGTCGGGCCGACCCAGGGGGTCTTGGGCTGGGTCGGTCCGGGCCCAAAACCCCCTAAAATCGGACAGGTTCATTTAAATGCTCGTATCATGGGATACGAACCTCCGATCGATGCACCGTCAGTTGCGATGCGATCCCAGGATCGATACGGTCGTTTTGGTATATTATACTGAAGGTTTCAAAGAGCTTTGTGTATGGCCGGGTTGGTTCAGACATGAGACCAACAAGGCCCTCGGAGCGGAAAAGCATATAACTTGAGCTCTGGACGTCCGATTGATGTGTCGTTGACTTTGTTGGATTCCTCATAGTGAGACAGACCTTATGGATTACTCTTTTTGATGTTTGGACGAAGTTTTAGTATGGCTGGTTGGATTGTACCTGAAATTCAACCGGGCTCCTGGAACGGAAAAGCCGTTAACTTTCAGACCGGACGTCTGTTTGACGAACCGTCAGTGACATTGGTGATCATGTTGAGAAACGGTCCCTATGAGTATCACCTATGTGAGTTAGTGGTACGGTCGGTTTGGTTCGTACATGAAACCAACCGGGCCCCTGGGACGAAAAGGCTAATAACTCTCAGAACGGGCGTTCGATTGATGCGTCGTCTGTCGCGTTGTGTTCCTATCGACGAGATAGATCCTTGGGATAAATAAACTCTAGTCTACATTACAGTTGATGTATCGACCACTTGGCTCATGGAGTGGACCCTCCAGGAATGAGCTTGCTGTGTGCGGAAACCCTAGAGCTGGCTGAGACTTGACGACTGTTGATCGATCGACTTGGAGTATTTCGAATAGCCCAGTGGGGAGCACTTGGTTGTTGTAGCAGACCCACGGCAGAGGAGGGCTTGGTTGTAGCAGCAGACCCGCGGTACTCAATAGAAGGAGTACCTCTGTAGGCTATGAGGGGAGCACTTGGTTATAGCGGCAGACCCATGGTGGGAAGCGCTTGGATGTAGTAGTAGGCCCATAGTACTCGATAGGTGGAGTAATACAGTAGTCCATGGTTAGTGGGAAGTACTTGGTTGTAGCGGCAGACCCACTGTAATTGATAGAGGAGGAGTTCCCCAGTAGCTATGGGTTCGACGGTGAAGACATTCGTACTGGAATCCTTTGTGGGTTCGACGACGACGAAAATCGTACTGGAATCCTCTGTGGGTTCAGCGGTGACGACTACAGTACTTGTGTTATACGTTGGTCCTAGCTAGATGAATCAGTAACAACATATGATCATCTCCTTTTGCTTTATAAAAATATGTAAACCTGTGTGAGATGAGCCTTGACATTCAATAATTATCTTCGATATAATTGACTTGCTTTCCTATGTGAATTGGGTTGGGCTTTCCTATGTGGATTGGGTTGTACTATCCTGTGTGGACGTGATCGAACTTGGGCTCGAGGTTTGGAGTCGAACTTGAATAGATGACTTATGTATATGTATGGGCATATACCTAAGTAGTGTTGGATGTTACTTCGTGATTGTATCATTTATTTTTGGATTATCCTTTGTGGATTTTGGGAGACCTTTAGGGTCTCAGGGTCCCTACTGAGTATCATATACTCACCCCTGAATGGGATTTGCCCGCATTACATTGTGTTGGATGCAGATGACGAACAAAACTGATCGAGGTTCAGGCTTGTAGAGATGGACGGTACCCATAGGAGGATCTCATGATGAGTCAGTTCCTAGAGGTGGATAACACGTCGAGACGGTGCCTGGAGGCGGACTTCACGACGAGTCGGTACCCGAAGTAGATGGATGGACGTGGAGTGATGAGGAGGAGATCTATACCTACCCTTCAGGTAGGAATCCGGAGGATGATCCAGGAGTGGCTTGTCACCTTTTAGCTGTTGTTCGTTGAGTTGTACATTTCTTTTAGTCGTAGCTGTACATTTCAGTTGGGTTTGTATTCTGGCCCATTTACCTTTCAACACTTTCTTTTGTACCCGGTTTTACATAGTGTTTTCTTCTTCTTGCTAACACTGTGGTGTTTTTTACTTTATAAAGGCAATGTCTTCCCATTTTGTCGGGATATACGCCTTGGTGCTAGTCTCCAGCCCCTGGCCTATAGGAGGCACGCATGGGGTAGTCACAGCACGGGTCCCAACGATGGTTCGTTACAATGAATTTCATGAAACTCTAGATGTAGGTTAAAAAATTGGTCCATTAAAATCCATTCATCATTGGACTCACATACACCCAATGTATGAGTTTTATGACTTAGTGCACCTATAACCACATTGCCCTTCCCTAGTATATAGGGAAGAACAAAATCCAAGGATTGTAGATATTCACCTCATCTCCACTATCTGAGATTCAAGTCATTCTAATAAAATATATATTTGAGTCTCTTATGATCTGTGTATCCCCCAAAACACTAACCCCGAAGATAGTGTCTCCAGAAATGTGAGTCCTGGAAAACTGCTAATAGATCAAGGTCATGTGGTGGGTAATTTATCTCACGATGCCTCAACTACCAAGATCCATACACAAAAAATCTATCTTCCTACATCAACACTTCTCCTATGCTGATTCCTAATGCATCACATAATATGGTATTGCCTTTTCCTAGCTCTGGAAGAATCATAATGGGTGTAGAGACAAGTCTCCCTTTGCACTCATGAAAGGCTTTCTCGAATGTGTGTGACCACACAAACTTGACACCCGTCTTTGTAAGACCTATAATATATGAAGTAAGTTGTAATAAGTCTTGTATGAAATGCCTATAATATCAACCCAACCCCAAGAAAATATTGATATCAAACATTTTCTTTTTAGTCTCCTCAGAAACTACAACACTGTCCTTTTTGGGTCCATATATACTCCTAATTCTGATATAATATGACCCAATAAGTGGAAATTGATGATCTAGAAGTGTCACATGGAAAGGTTGGATTATGTCTTGTGATCTCTCGGTGTACACAAAACGATATTAAGATGATTTTCATAGTCTCTATGAGTAGGGGAATACACAAAGATGTCATCCCCAAAGACCATGACAAAAGAGTCTAAATAAGGGGGATCACCCTATTAATCATAGTAATGAAAAAGTCATGTAAATTTGTAAGACCAAATGATATAACAAGATACTCATACAGAACATACATGATACTGAAAGACAGATGAGGTATGTCTGATGGTCTAACTCGTAGCAGATGATAACCCGATTTCTGGTCTATCTTGGATAACACCTTTGCTCCATGGAGTTGGTCAAAGAGATCATCTATTAAAAAAATTTGATACTAGTTCTTGAGCATAACTGGTTCAACATTCTTTAATTGATGAAAATATATAAGATTCCATCTTCCTTCCTAGCGAAAAGCATGGGTGAACACCAAGAGTATGTGTTGGGATGTATGATAACTTTTCCCTCTAAATCCTCTAACTACAGCTTTTTCTCCAAAATCCCGATTAGTTCCATATTGTACAGTGTAATGGACAGTGGAGATTCTCTAAGAAGAAGATCAATTGTATACTCTATCTCTCTCTTAGGAGGTAACCAAAAAAATATTTAGGGAAGGAATCCCGAAAATGATCCACTATTGGAGGGAAATAAGACATTTGGAAACCTTGATCCTCCATGATGATATTTTGAATCTGGGTAGTCCCTCCATCGAGATCATGATGCTATGGTCCAGCTCAACCAGCATGGACATCCCACTCACCCATATATAGAAAAATGCATCCTTTTGGTGATGTAAATGATACCTGAAGGTGATAATAGTCTTCAAAATAATGATAGTGAACCAATAAGTCCATTCCAATAATGACATCGAATCCCATCATCTTAGGAATAAAAATATTCCATAAGAAAGGGTAACTACCTACCTCAAGGGGAACGTTCCTACACAAGAATATTCCCTATGTTAAAACCCCTAATGATGTATCTAGGGTTATCAAACCATAGTAATATATTATATATAGTCCAAGACATTCCAAAATGGATATAGATATAAATGATTTCGAACCACCTATATCAAATAATGAAGATATTATGGTAGTGGAAACTATAACAGTACCACATAATATAGATGGTCATGCAGCCTGATCCTCAGGTATTGGATAATGTTCATACAACTTAAATGAACCGTGGACCTATGAAACCATTGGACTACCATGATCATAACTACTCTGTTGGTGTTTCTGGTGATTAGGGGTATGGCTACAATGACCAAGAAATCCTCCTCATCTAGAGATTCTTGTGCTATTCCAACCCCCACCTGACGTAGTGAAAAATAACCATTTCTTGAAGATGAAGCTGGTGTGGATCCATTCACACACAAGGTGGGTGGAAAGGTCCTACAGAATTACTAATGATGCCCCGTACAACTTAAATCCCAACACTCCATTGTGTCTGTATCACACTGAGGCTTCTTTTACCACTGTCATCCCCACTGATGACACTCTATAGATCTATTGAAACAAGTACTCTAGTTTTCCCTTCCCAGATAAGAAACCTCAAGGGAATGTTTCTTACCTCTAGAAGAACTATTATCCTAACGTGGGACTGGTCCTATATACATAGTACAATTTCCATTGATTATGTTATACACAGTTGTAAGAATTTGATTGACTACTGTTGAAAAAGATGTCCGGAGAAAGACATTGACCTAGGTACAAATGGTGTACTAAATCCCATCCTCAAAATGTCTAGCATGAAAAATCTCATCCCCAACTAGAAGTGGTGAAAAGAAAAATAAATCTGTGAAATATGATAAATATTCCTTTACTAACATAGACCCTTTATCAATATGCATGAACTGTCTATCTATATCAGCTCTTAGCATCTGAGGAATGAACCGATCATAGATGGTAGTTTGGAAATCATTCATTAACATGCCCTGATGATGACATGCCTGGGTAATCACATCCCACCAACACTTGGATGAATCTTGAAGAATGTATGTGGAAGGCATGGCTCTCTACTCTGGATGCATATCCATATGATCAAAGATTGATAGGATGGCCTCCAGGAAAGACTCAGCAGCCTGCTGACTACCATCCCCAGAGAATGTATGGAGATGCAACTACTAGAACTCATGAGTCAGATCATCCGTCATAGGTGAAATCCATGGAGCACCATGAATGGACTTCATCAAACATTAGAAACTATCTCAAACTAGGGAATCAGTTCCCTGGTCAGATACGACAATAAGTTCCTCAAGTGGAACTCAGGGAGGTATGACCAGTAGATTGGGGCCCACAACGTCTAGAGATTCTATGTCACCACCCTCCAGGCGAACAACATGAGGACGTCATGGTGGAATTGGTCTAAAAATTCCAAGCACACACCTTTGAAAAATCTTAGATACATATTATTACATCACATGTGGAAGATAAAAGTATGAGAAATCACTAGCCAAGGAATACTACCCCAATTACCTTATTAGATGGCCGTGTATCATTATGATCTTATGTACAAGTTTCATTTAATTTTACATTTAATTTCTTGGTTCACCCTTTTACCCTTCATAGACATGAAAATGTGGGATAAGTATGTTCAAACAATTCATTTTTGATTTTATGACTCACCTTATAATGGGTAGCCCTTTCCAGATAATTAGTAAACATACACCCATCACCAGAAATGACACCTCTTTAATTATAGCATAATGGCTTAACTCGGTAAATTACTCACCCCAACCCATGAGGTCTCATACATCACTTGAATTGAGATAGGCAATCAATCAATTTCATCCAAAATTAATACATTAATAATCTATGTATCACAACATCACTCAACAATCACATGCATATCAAGAAATGCAAAGAAGTGAAATTCACCAATATGGAATGGCAATATGCCTGACATGTGAATTCTTGCTACCTATAATGATATATGTAACAATTCCCCTTACACTCATATCATGAGACCTAGGATAAAAGAAAATTCAAAACCAAAGTAATAATCAACCACACTACACAACATGTGCATCACCCAATGGTGAAATAATATCAACTATAATAGGCTAATGCAGAACAACAATTATAATTTATGAAACTTCGTTTTTACTCAGAACATGGGTTCACGACACCCATGAATGACTTATGACCAAGTCCAAAGTGTTTCTAATCTCAAATATATTGTCTCTATATAGTAAGGTAAGAAAGGAAAAAAGCTTCGATGCTGGTTTTTGATGTCTCGTACCCGAATGCCACTCAATATGTGCCCCAGGAATAGTGGGCCACATAGCCTCAAGTGATTCTCCCCAAACAACTGAGGCTGCCAACTAGCAGAGATGGCCTAGGGTTTGTTTGTGGGGAGACTATGGACTCATTACCAAAGCACAGAACAATGGTTAAAGGTAAAAATATGAAAATATGTTATAAATATAGGAAAATTGAAGACATAGTGGAAAAAAGAGACAATTTTAACAATAACTGAAACAATTGGAATAACATTCAAAATTTTATGGTATCTCATGTCACTAGTAAACTAGAAAACATGGATAAAAATAGTTGTAATAACATGTTTCAACACCGATGTTGTCTATAACATTGGTCCCCTATAATTTAAATATAAATGATTGGAAGGTAAATATATAAATATATATATATATATATTTTAAATTAGGACCATGTAACTAAATAACCAAGTACCTGCTTCATCTCTAGGATGGTGTCTGAACATGTGACGAGTTCATTTAATTATTTAATTATGACTTTCAGATTGATAGGTTATGTGAGGCATATCCAATACTGATATCACCTTTTGATGGTATAGATAATGAAGGTTCCATGAAGTAAGAAGGAAACCATGATCAATGCAACTTAATAAAGAAGTTCCAATGTAGTAACCAAGGAAACATCGACATCATGGATCACCAACTTAGTAGTAAATATGGCATGGCTATGGATAAGAGAGTAATCCAAGGAGCATGTTCCATGGAATTCCACAATAAGGTGCCTACCAAGTCCAAGGAGATCTTCTAAGGTAAAATGGGGCTATGTAGAGATTGGTCCCTATTGGCTATAACCATGGCACCTACATGTCAATGAAAGATACAAAGAGAGTATAAAAGGAATCTTGTGATGACTATGAAAGGATCATATGGTGTCATACTGAGAATCCAAGGACAAAAAAGGATCGGTATCTAGGTGGGTATCAACCTAAGAAAGCTACTTCCATGAATCAGAATGGGGTTCCCGGGCTCTCATGGGATTCTTCGATCAGAATCCAAGGAGGGGTTGAGTCAGGCCATTTTTGTTTAATTATAATGTTATGTAATATCTCATTTGGTTCAAATATTTATCTTTTTTAGTGGGATAAGTTCATGTAGCATGCACCCTTTTGATATATTCATTTGGTTCAAGCCTTTCCATTCATTATTGTGATAAGTTCAAGTAGCATTAAGCCTTTTAATCAATTCATAATTAACCAATATGTCCATTTGGTTTAATCATTTCCTTCAATTATTGTGATAAGGCCATGTAGCATGCATCCTTTTTTATTCCATTTAATCCATATTCAGGATTTAAGGTTCATTCCACTACCTTCCATTATTGTGGTAAGGGGAGATAAAAATATGAAACCAATTAATCATTTACATTTAGGGTCAATTCATATACTTTTTAGACTTTCCAATTCATATTTCACATTTAATTATCATTTTTCATTACTTGACTTAGGCGGGTCAAGTGGTGAGAACACATGGTAATTTACATTATGAAATTCACTATATAATCATATTGATTAATATAAAATACCTACCCTAAGAGAGGATAAGCGAAGGCACACCTGAATGGTGGCTCAAATGTGGAAAAACACTAAAAACCCAAATATGGAATAACCATCGACATGGGGTGGATTGAGATGCGGGTGAAACCACTCACAACTAATCACATATTTGAAAAGAGCATAACCATACGGTTATAATGAGTATACTAATGGAATATAAATTTAATAAATGACACCTAACGAAATCAGTGGTCCCCACACATATATTCCAAAATTGAAAAACTTTTGAGATAAATTATTTACCACCTACCATAGGGTTGTAAGAATCTCCTCCTCTGGTATCAGCCCTTGATTTTCCATGGATGAGAGTAGATATAAGAATGGGAGAAAAACACTCATACCACAATATCATAGTCAAGAGAAAAAGAGGATAATGCCTCAAGAGGACTTGAGTAATTATTGTTGAACATCCCACATGATAAACACATGTTCAATTAGTTTTTAGATGTTGTAAATCTCTTGATTCAATGTATAGATCTTAAAAAAGCCCCAAAGTGAGAGAGAAATAGGTTAATCCTATATAAAATCAGATTAGGCTAGAATAGGGCTTCAAATTAGATCATTAATGGCAGAAAGGACAATTTACATTTAAAATAGCCTGTGAATGGTTTGAAAAACCATGTGCAAACTATTCATGAGTAACCTGGAAAATGGGGTACATTCGCAATTTGGCTACACTGTCGTGCACCAACCATGCGAGGTGGCTATGTCTGAAAAAACACAATCTACATGGTTTTCCAAACCTTGTAGAATTCCTGCATGGTTTATTCTAAACCTTGTATCAAGACATTTTTCCAAAAAATATGGGTTTAGGGCTCTAAACATTCCCCAGACACCCCTGAGACCTTTTCTAACCCATTAGGCATCCATATTTTGTCCAAAGTAATGATTTAGACTGAAAAATAAGGGATACATACCTGAATGAAACACCATCTTATTAAAATTATAAACCCATTTAATAATTTAATTTTAACATCCATTTTATATATTATGATATACAAATTTGATACATAGGAAATTAGTATCTGAATGGATTCATGTCTGGATACAGGTTCAAAATTTTCTTGATGATCAAAACCCACTTCCAGATTATACCTTTGTGCAACAAATCATTCCATGATTCATACTATGGTTCCTGACTCATCATACTTGTTTCTAAACACCCACTTAGTGTCAATATATATGATGTTTTTATGTCTATCAAAAAGTTCCATAAAATTTTATGTTTTAGATTGATCATGTTCTTCTTGAATAGATATTACCCATAATTCATCGTTGATAGCATCATTTATGTTATTTTGTTCAAGCTGTTATAGTAAATATTGGTTTTCAAGTGTATTCCAATGAGAATAACATGTTTTTATACCTATATCTAGGATTACTATTAACACATCTAAAGGATGGTTTCTATGAGTCCTAATGAAACTATGAAAATAGGCACTAGTTGTCATGAGATTTTCTCTAGGTTTGGGTAATAGTATTCACTAGTTGGACTTTTTCCTCATTTAATTGAATATTTATATGGTTTAGATTTAATGTTCAAAGTTGAAAGATCAGCCTCATGGTTCTTTAAGGTAGTATTAGGTTCATTATGGTCAGTTTCATAAAATTTAATATGAAAATAATCTTTTATTGTTTTAGATCTCTTATTAAATACCCTATATTATTTACTAGAAGTTGAATAAACAAGAAAAATTCCTCCATCACACATGGTTGATAATTTGATCTGATTATCCTATATATTTATAATAAATAATTTGTAACCAACATCTATATCATAATAAACCTTTTGTTTTATATTATTCTATAACACTTAAAGTGTCATATTTAAGAGAGTTATAATTAATTATCTATTTTTTATATTAGAGGCTATTTTAATAGCCTCTTCCAAAATTTATACAAGTATGTCATACTCATTTAGCACAATTTAAGATATCTCTGGAAGAGACCTGTTTTGACTTTCTATAACACCAATCTATTGAGGTGTCCTCATATGAAAAAGTTGTTATTGTGACCATTTTGAGAGGAAAATGATTCAAGGTATTGATTTTTAAATTCATGATCTTGATCGCATCATAAGGACTTTATCTTATGTCCCCATATATTTTCTATAGATTTGGCATACTTAATAAAGTATGAAGTATCATCAATTTTTTGGGATAAGGAGAATACTCATGTTTAATTAAAGAAGTATCCATAAAGAACATATACATGCTGTTTTCCATTATAATGAGAAATTTTAGAAGTTACAAAGAGGTCCATTTGATCTATCTCTTGAGTCTGAGAGGTTGAAACATCTTCAATAGATTTAAATGAAAACTTGTGTTGTTTCAATTTTTTATTGGGGTCACACACATTATCATTTTAGAAATCATGATTTCATAGATCATTAACTATCCCTTTCCTAGTTATCTTTCATAAATAATGAATATTTCAATGGTCTGGTCTCATATGCCATATCATATATTTTTTATTAATGGAACTTATGAATGAAACACTTTTAGAAGATAAAAAACATAAATCAATATAATAAATATTTTCATTTCTTAAAGCAATAAAAATGAAAAAAATTATCATAAATAACATGAATGAAATTGTAAAAAAACATTACATAAAATCCATCAACACAGAATTGTGAGAATTTAAGTAAATTATATTTTATACTATCAACATATTTAACATTAAATATTACCACTAAATTAGAATTACCTATTTTCTAATGGATGATGATTTTAAATCTAGAATTTCCACCAAAAGGCACTTGATGACCATCAACATTAATCAAATTTTGAAATAGGAATACTTAGTATTCACATGTATTGGAAACCAATTGTCCATATACAATATGATTTTACTAGATGTTATCAAATACATTTCCAACAAAACAATGTTTATTCCAAAAATTGATTTCGGTACACAGTTATTCTTGGGTCCAATCATTTTAGTAATAAGTTATTTTAGAACCCATAATATCCTAATGGGTTTTATAAAATTAGTTCTTAAGATTATGTAAATAAATACTTTATTTAGTTTAATTGAGTATGTAATGGCTGTATATGAATTTTACAAACTAGAACTATATATAAATCTAATTTTGGAAATTTTTCTCTATCTAGTTTGATAACCTATTTCAGATATAAATTTGGAATATGTTTTATTTCCACGAATGTGTGTTATATATTTTTTTCAATTCAAAATCATTTTTATGTCCCTTTTAAATTTCTCATTACATTGTTCTAGTTCATTATATTTCTCCAAATATTGAACATTTTTCTCTTTGTCAATAGTAATATTAGTTTAAAAATTTACTGTGAAATAATGTTATTTATTAAGAGAATAATATTTATCTTTTAGTTCATGAAACGTATCTTTCAGCATGTTACAATATTCACACAAATAATCATATGACATGTCTTCCTCAATATCATTTCCATTATATTTTTTAGAAAAATTATAAATATTTTTAGGAGAATCATGAATAATACTTAAATAATCTGACATGCATACTACAAATAACGTAGTTTACCTATTAGAACAATATAATTGATTATTGGCTGAATCACAAGAGATAGAATGGAAGGAAATACATATATATTTCATATCCTTTTTGAATCATCTGGATTTTTCATCATATTTCTTTTTATATTTGGATTTTAGTGAGTATGATATTATGTGTCTTTTCCTTTTACATTCATAGTAGGTGATATAATTATGTGTATCAACCTTTTTTCAATACTTTTTACACTATCCATTGTTTTCATAATTTCCTCTGAAATTTGTTTTCCTTATGCACTGTTCTTTTATATATAATTTCTTAAATCTTCTAGCCATGTGGTACATCTCTTCATCATTGTCATCAAGAGATTATTATTTCCTTGTATTTTTAATTTTTAAAATACCACTTTGTTTTGAGGTAGTAGTTTTGAGGGCTACTAATTTTTTTATGTTAATCATCATTATTATCCTTGTTTATTTTAAGCTCTTCTAAATACAAAATCAAATTTCCTATCAATTACATGACAAATATTTTACATAAATAAAAATATTCTCTTATTCACACAGATGGTCCACTCCATATGTTTGGTAGACAACTGAACAGTCTTGTTACTAGACCTTTGTCAATCTCTTTTTTTCTATGTGAGTTCATTGTATTCACTATTTCATTTAACATGAGATACATATCATAAATTGTTTTATCATATTTCATTTTAAGAGTGTCTCACATGATTGTATATGTGTTCAGTCTCATTTCATTAAAATTTTCTATTCATTTATTAGATAATCATATGGGAAACCTTATTTAAAAATTATTTTTCAAGATTATTTTCTATAAAAACTCATTATCACCCAATGCAAAAAATAATCATTCATAGAATCAGAGTTATTATTGTATATAGTTTTTATAGAATCACTCCACGTAACTCTAGTAATTTTTTATATTTCATAATGGTCATATATTATAGTCTATGATATCCCATTATCGATCTATCAAGTACATCAATGACCTTATCATGGTTCTACAATTTTCCATTGTCTATATAAGACTGGGAATAAATTGAGAGGATACCTATAATGGTGAAGTAATATATTTTTTTAAATCATACCATTAACCATCATTTTCGATTAGGATGGAGATGTTTTTCTTATTGTGTAACTAGGTTACACGACATGTTAGAGTCACTAGAAGCATGTGGTGGAAGGCTTCATGATGTGAAGCATTACATGTTGTGAAGAGGAATTAAACGTCTTCAATGTCTTAGGTAACATATTTTAATTCTGAGGTGGTATATTTTTCAGCATACTTAAACACTGTGGATTTCATAGAACGTAAAGGAATTACATGTCATGTAATTCCCCGAGAATTGATCTTTTAGGGTTTCCCTTATGTTTCTAGTTCCCATTGAAACACTATTTTCAATTTATCTCGAATTGAAACTCATCTTGGGATATTTTTTGAGACACTTTTTCTTTCGTATTGATCTTCTCAAAATTCCATCTTCATTGGGGTTGTGGTGCATCTCTCAATGAAATTTATCTTTCTAATTCTTCACTATCCATGATTGTGGTTGAACTGTTGGGTAGAGTTCTTAGATATAATTTCCAAAATTTGTGTTTCTTCTTGTCTTAATCATAGATCCAATGTTTGATCTCATTTCAGAGGTTGTTCCTTTGTTGGTTGTGGTGCAATGTGAATTTTTTTCAGGGTATGTGTTATTTCCTCTCCTGTTCCTACCCAATTTCGTAATTTAATCAATCCTATAATTTTTGGATTAGATTATAGGGCCTGCATTGACATCAATAGGTTTTTGTTTTTGGTGGATCCTATTGCAGGCATGAGAATCCTGAGTTTTGATTTAGGTGGTTCTATCTCTAGCTTGTGTTTGATAAAATGTATTTTTCCATTCATGTGAATTTTCTTTACAAATAAATTGTTATGAAATTGGTTGTATTTTTTTTCCTCTAGGAATTATACATTGAATTAATGTGGTTTTCCTTTTCTTGAAAAATGGAGTGAGAAGGGGGAATTTTCAAAGTATTGAATTTTATTGTGAAAATGGTTCTGTGAAATGAGTTTGAAATGGTTTTTGAAAAATTGATGTGATTTTCAATATGACCAAATGGGATACCTTGGGTATTAGGTGGAAGGTTTATAATGAGTTAATCTTCTATTGTGGTGGTTCACTTTCTAGGATGTTCCTCATATCCTAGTGTATAAATTATTGGCTCTAGGAATGTATCTGTTATTGGGGTTTCACTATCTTAGGTGTATCGCTTGTCCTGAAGTGTATATCATTGGATTCAGGTACCTCTTTGCACTGTTTCATAGATTAATGGGCACCAGTAATCAACTACATGGTCTATTGTATTCATTAGTATATTGATGCTTGTGATGTCAATATTGTTTTCATATTTTATAGATTTGGTCTGTTTTAGCATTTCTATGAATATTGATTCTGTGGATAGATATTATGGGAAAATGTTATTTGAAATTGATATACTTGATTTTGTTTTACAAATGTGATAAAAAGGGAAAAGTTTAATATTTTTCGATAAAACTGATTTACTTCTTATCATGAAATATTTTATTGATATTGAGAATACATGAAATTTTATTCAGAGTCTAATTATGGATCATCTGGGTGGGATCATATTGAGCTAGTTAGCTAACACATAGTACACCAATTCATTGGTTCATATACCTTGTAATGCCATCCATTTTAGGTAACTGGAAGATGTTACATTGAGGTGGTTAGATATCATGTCTTCTAGGATGGGTAGCTGGTGGTATATTATCATATGTTCCTATATCCTGGCCTTTTCTGTTACAATGTAGTGGTTTTTGATATTTTAGTGAAATAATTATTACTATTTATTCAACATCCCACTAACTATAGAGTAACCTTGTCTCTATGATGGGGTAGAACCAAATTTTATAGAATCACCAAGATTATATTCATATAAATTACAAGGATCTATAGTGTGGGTTTACAACTATGTAAGGGTCAAAACCACCATATTTTGTATAACAACATGATCATAACATTTTAGGTGTAAATAATATTTCATATGTTAACTCCTATCATTATATAAAAATAATTATATAGGCATCCATGAAGGATAGTGACACTCGATGGGGATTCATAGGGAAACACTTTGGAGTATCTACACTGAATCAAATACTAAAACTTTTATTCATGAATAATAAAAGTAAATTAAAATGGTACATAATAAAGTTTCCCCTTAGTAAGTTATATTTTTAACATTGAAATCTTGAAGTGACTTATACATTGGTGAAACTCTCCTGGAAGGACACATCCCACTAAAGATTATTCAATCATCAAATTGAGATGGTGTCCATTTAGTTTAAATTATTTTTTGGTTCTTTTTTAACCCCAATACTCTATTAAGGAACTGTTGCACTACTTTGTATGGATCCAACCATATGGACCTATTCCTACATAGAAAATATGTAATCATGAGTTAAAAAATTATTTTTTTTTGAAAAATAGTACTGACATTGTCATATGTGGTGATCCAACTGTATTTGTTTTCTTCTCCTTGTAAATCACATCATTACTGTAGGCCTCTCATTAGATATCTTCCATCTCAACTCACTCTTACAACCTCTTCATTGTAGTAGAATCTTCCCTATAATTCACGTCATTAACTAATAAAAAGGAACAGTTGGAAGGAACTATGAAATAGTGGAATGGTTTCTCATATAATAATCATAATTAAGACATCCCCAATAGCATTTTTAGAATATTCAACAATTCCACAGTGAATCTTCATGTATAGTTTCCCAATCCTTTCAGATAAAATTAAATTTTTTTCTACAATATGTTTCACATCCTTATATTTTATATTTATACATTTTATGGTTTGTTGATGATATTGAGTGTTTGTTTAGTAGATAAAACCATTTTTCTATAGTATTTCCCATAAGAGATAGTTTTAAAATTTATTTCCCTTATCATAATCTAGTATCCTAGGTAACTCAAGTTGAGAGAAAACATTTTTCTTCAATAATATGACTACTAATAAAATAGTATTGGTTGTGGTAGATTCATATTTGGCCAATTTTTAAATGTAATGTACAGTCACTAAAATGTTTGTGAGTCTAAAGAATTTAGAAAAGGGGACCATAAAATTGGTTTCAAACTCCTCAAATAAATTTATTTTCTAACACGTGTTTCTTATAAAAATTTCATCTCATAATCTAATATATCATTTCTATTAAAATCAATTAAAATCCTCTTAAAAAGTTCTTAAATCACTATAAAGGGATTTACAGAAATATATAATCTGTAAAAGCATAGAAATTGTGAATTCCAGTCTATGATGTCCTCCCATTTGTAAAGAATGATAAAACCCCCAAACACTAATTGGATCAATCTCAAGCCCACATATTCAACTAATAAAATCTCTAAAATTCATGAAAATTATCTAATCATCCAAAAATTAGTGAAAATGATAGATAAGAACATATTTTTCTATAAGTGGGATAATTATTAAAAAAACATCCATATATACAAATAGTTTTCAATGACCACAAAGCAATGCTCTATAAATGATGGTCACTACAATGAGTATTTCTATAAAGAATTCATATTTAATGTCTACTTCATTTTCTATATAACTATTATCGAACTCCCTTATCAACATTTGGTGGAACACCACAATATTTAACCATTATTTATTTTTCAGTTTCATTATCAATCTCCAGAAAAAAAATATAATTAATTATGTGAGGCTTAAACTCCATTTGGTTCATTCAGTATTTTAATGATTCATGGTCAGTGTGGGAAGCAACAATAATTATAATGAGTTTTGTCTTTAAATTATCAAATGTAAAGAGTATTACATGAACCCATTTTATATGGTGATATATTTCAGACAGACCTCTATTATTTTCCTGCTTGAGTAATCGATTAGATTAATGACACAATTTTTGTTTTTCCAATGGATTGTGCTTACCAAAAAAATAAATATCATAATATATTAAATCAAAATGTTCTTTTGATTTATTTTTACATTTACTTGGAGTATTAATAAGTTAGAATTTAACACCCTAAAATCTTCTTTCACATTAAAAAAATCTGTTTCTTTTTTAGAATGTCTGTGAGCAGTTGAGAAATCTATAAGAAATCCTTAAAAATCTATGATAGAACCAAACATGACCCCAAAAAATCTTCACCTCCCACAATGTTTTCAACTCTTGAAATTATTTGGTCACATTAATTTGAGATAGGTTGAAATCAATTCCATCATTAGATATCTAGAAGGAAATAATGATGTCTTCTATTACCATGAAATGAAATTTCTCCCAATTGAGTACAAGGAATGATTCCTCACTTACTAAAATCACTATAATGTAATTCATTAGTCCATGTTTCTTTAAATATCCATAAATTGAAAATTAATATATAAAAATATAATGGAACTAGTTATCCATCCTTTGAGAAAAGTTTGATATAATCTACAGAAAAGTGGAAGGTGTGTTCCACATGCCAATATACATTACCCATTAGGAGAAGGATCTATTTTAGAATGTAAATATGGTATTTTATTTATATTATTATGCCATATGTATTGTGTCATATCCATAATACCCATATAAATATAAATAGTACTAATGTATGGATAGCCTCTCCAACATCATATTAATAAATGGAAGTGGAAAGTGATCGTTCTGTGTTTCCCCATTCTGCTTCATATATTAAAAAACCCTCCATCTCATCACCATATTGGTCAAAATTAACTCATTATATTTATTGAAAAATTTCATCCCTCATTTATTGAAACCACGAGAATTTGTCTTATCCATTAACTATCTTAAATGGGGTAGTTGATCCTGATATCTAACAGCTTCAGAACTTCATTCTTTATAACCTCCTTAGTTGGAGGAGTTAACCACCATTGAGGATAAAAAATTTTGTTTTTTCTTCCACTAAAATTTCCTTTTGATTTCATATTTAAGTGATGATAATTTTTATATTGGTGAATCTATATGTGAAATATTCATTCAATTATTTAAAATAACTATGAGCTGCTACTATATCTCCTTAAAAAATTGCATTAAATTTAAAGGTATTTCATCTCCATCAAACATAAAAATGTGATGGAATTCAATAGTTAGTGGGTATTTTCTATCATTATTGACTTTACAACCAAAATGGTTAACTCATTAAAATTTTATAATTAAATTGACTAAAAAACCAAAAAATTCACTAATGATTCAAAATATATGTGAAAATATGATTCTTGTATATCTTATTCACCATTAATTTCTTTTTTGTCCTCAAATTATACTTTTATAAATAAATATTTATATTCAATGTTACTTATGTGATGGTATTTCACTCATTCCTAACCAAGACTCACTACATTCATTAGGTCAAACTAAACTTATTCCTCTACTATAGAGCAAATCAACCATCCTTGATTATCTTTGACAATATTAAATATTATAGAAAGTAAGGTCTACCATATAATTTTAAGGACTTCTCTTTCAACAACTATATCTAGAATAAAAAACATGATAGAAAAATAATCTTTTCAAATTTTACCTAGAAAACTTCTCATATCTTGCTTGTATATTTCACCAACCCATATACAGACTGAAATTCAATCATTTTGAGTTTCAGGTCACTCAATATATGTATCATTAAACAAATTAAGCGAATTGGATACATAAATTCACAAAAATCATAGAAATATTTCCACCTGGTTTAGGAACCAATAGCATAGGGAATAGAAAATATCTGTTGGTATTGAAATTTTGGTGGAAGATTCCTTTTCCAATAAAACTAAAAATAATTCACTCAATGAAATGAAAAAAAAATATTCCTACCTAGTATTTTTTGATATAAAATCATTATGAGTATTTTCATAATTTTTAATTTAAGATGTTTACTCCATTAATAGTACCATTATATGAAGATAATTGAATATTATTTTAAAAATATTTTCTTCCATATTTCTTTACAATATCCTATCTCGGTAAGGGAGGGGTGTAATATATGGATATACCTCTTGCTTATTAAATTTTGTGTATTTATGAGTCACATTAATATTTATATTGAATTTTCTTTCATCCTTATTCTTTCTATCTAGGATTATATTACATAAACAATTCTCATCCAATTCATAAATTAATTTCATTAAACTACTTGAAATGGAGGATATACCAACGTATTGTTTCCAATGGTTTTCATAATCCATTGCAGTAGGGATTTTAGATGAGTTTTAACCAATGGTTTGATAAAACGGTTGGGACATGCGATACATTACCCAATAGTTTTATAAAACTGTTCATAAATGTGAGTTTTAGGAAGACTTTTCCAACAATTTTGTAAACTATTGGTATATCTTACCTTTCCAAATGGTTTTAAAAAACCATTGGGAATGGTTTCCCTTAAATATTTCGGCAACCCCAATCCCACATCCGCCCAATTGCAGACATAAATATGAGTCACAGAGCTCTTTCACTCAAAGAATTATTCCACCCTTCAATCAGAAATTTGTTTTGTTTTTCACATCAAATCTGTAAGTGGTACCTTTGCTTTAATAATTTATATCTATTATTTTTGTTTTAAGTTTTGATTTGGCCTAAACTCGATGTCTATGTGGTAGTATACCGAATAATTACATTTTTTTATTTCTCTTTTTTTCTACACATTGTCAGGATTTTTTGAGTCTACTATATTTGATGTATTTATAACCACTACTTTTTAGAGCTAGTGAACCATAAGAAAGAATTGGGTCCGGTTAGACTAGTGGTGCAGGTGGAGTTGAGGTGGGGGGGGGAGTTATGCAGGTGAGGGTGGGCTGTGCATGGTGGTGGTTAGAGTAGTGGTGTAAATTGAGTTGATGTGGGGAGGGGGTGTTTAGGTGGCGGTTAGAGTTGTGGTGTAGGAGGATTTGAGGTGGGGAAGGGGAGGGGTTGTACAGGTGGGGGTGGGTTTTGGAGGGTGGGGGTGTTGGGGTGTCGAGCGGTTGTGCAGGGGGAGTCTGATGGGGTGATGTGGGTGGCGGGAGGGTGGGGGTGGGCTGTACAGATGGGGGTGGCGGGGTGGGGGCTGTGCTAATGGGTGTGGGGGAGGGGGCTATGAAAGTGTGGGGGTGGTAGGTGGTGGGGGTGTAGTCGGTTGGGGGAGGGGTGTACAGGTGGGGGGATGTGCAGTTGGTGAAGGGGGATGTGCAGGTGGGGGGATCTTGTTGGGCGTGAAGTGGGGGGAGGGGATGTAAAAGTGGCGGTGGTGGTGGGCTGTGCGGGTGGGGGTGGGGGAGGGGGGGATGTGGAAGTGGGGGTTGTAGGTGGGGGAGGGGAGTGTGCTATTTGGGGGGGGCTAGGTAGGTGGGAGTCAATTAGGGGTGAGGTGGTGGGGTGGGGGGTTGTGCAGGTTGGGGTGGGGGGAGGGGGTTGGGCAGGTTGGGGGGGGGTGTGCAATGTGTAGGTAGGGAGGGGGTTCATGGGGGAGGGGGATGTGTTGGCGGAGTCTGGTGGGGGGTGTTGGGTTGGAAGGGGGCTGTGCAGGTGGGAAGTCATCACTTCCATAGTTTTCCAATAAGCCCCGGAAAGCCATCACTTCTAGAGATTTGGATAGGTCTGAGGCTTATTTGGTTTTGGTTCATGTTTAGTCATCTTGATGAGTGAGGAATCAAATGATCAAAAAGTGACATCAACTATATAGGATGAATTCCTTCATCAACAACACATTTTTCTTGAAAGAATGTATCCTTGGAAAGTGGTGGGATCCATTTAGAATCCATTCGTATAGAGATAAAGGGAGGAAAATTTCAATATATATCCACCTAGACCATGGACCTACTACCATATGTATGTCCCATATTAACAAGCCTACCACTCCCTATATTAAAGGAATACTGATTCTTTCTAGACTTCACCTTCTAATGAAATTCTAATTTTTAATTCATGTTATTATGAAACAATATCAAGGAATACAAACAACTTCATTAGGAAAACACCCTTAATCATCATTCCATGATAAGGAAAATACATAAAAACTCATTACCATACATCATATTAATCCTACTAAACACCTATAGATATTCACTAACCCATATTCCTTACACCATGATGCAATGCCCCAACATTTTCCAATTGAAAACTTGATTCCATAATGTTATCAGGTCACCAATCCCATCAAATTGGATTTTAACTAAAAAATACTTCTCTAATCCTTAACACCCATCGTTTTTTTTCATAACATGAATGACACCCCAATTAAATCTCAATGCTCTCAGTCACACCCCTGTGGATAGCCCCCCACCCTCGTGGATAGCCTGTACCCCCTGGATAACACCCACCCCCATAGGCAGCCTGTCCACCCCCCTAGACACCACCCCACCCCCCAGACACCACCCCACCCAAACCCTTAAACTCCCACACCCCAAGACACCCTGACCCCCATGGACAACCCAAAAAACCTTGGATAGCCCCCCACACCCCCAGACCCCCTACCCCACCCCTGTGGACACACCCCCACCCCCGTAGACAGCCCCCACACCAAGGACACCTGACCACCTTGGATAAGCCCCACCACTATGGAAAGCCCGCCCACCCCACCACACACCCCCTACCCCATTGATACCACTGCCACCCCCGTGGACAGCCCGCCCACCCCTTGGACAAGCTATACCACCCTGGACAGCCCCGCAACCCCCGTGGACAACCTGCCCACCGCCTGGACAAACCCCTCCCCCATAGACCACCCCCAACCCCATGGACAACCCAACCCCTGGACACCCCAACCCCTTTGGATAGCCCCACAACCCCTATGGATAGCCCACCCACCCCCTGGACACCCCATACCCCTTAGACACCCCTACCACCCCCGTGGATAGCCCACCCACCACCTTGGACACCCCGACCCCCTGGATATCCCCCCAACACCATGGATAGCCCGCCCACCCAACTGGACACACCCCACCACCAGATACCCCCACCCACAAGACACCCCCATCCCACTGACACCCCCACCCCCTAGACACCATGTACCCCCCAAGGACAGCTCACCCCCCTGGACACCCCCACACCCCTGGACAACCCCGTCACCCACGTTGACAACCCCCACCACCGAGACACCATGTAACCCCATGGACAACCCACTCACCCACAAGGACACCCCTTACCCCTGGAAATACCCACAACCTCGTGGACAGCCCGTCCACCACCCCTAGACACCCCCCCTTTTGGACACCCACATCCCCCCAATCACCCCACCCCTGAAAACCTCAAACCCCCCAGACACCCCTTGGACACGCCCTACCCCCTTGACTGCCTTTCCACCCCTTTGGACAGCTCCACCACCCTCGTGGACAGACCTCCCACCCCCGTGGACACCCTCGACCCTTATGGACAGCCCCCACCCCTCGGAACAGCCCCCCACCCCTGGAAACAACCACCCCTTGGACACCCACACCCCCTTGGGAAATTTATGTGATCACTTAAATAATCTACTAAAATATTAAAAATTTTCTCTCTAAAACATACTAAACTCCTGAATAATTCTCCTCCACAAGTGTACATGATATAGTAAATTCATTCATAGTTCATCAGAGATATTTTGTTATAAATATATTTTTTTTATTATGATTATCATATAAACTAGTGTGTCAGTTATGGTTTTCTATAAAGTGAACAATTCTAATTTACATAAATATTTTTTCTATAGGACTTCAATCTTATTTAATTTCTTTTGAAGAAATCACATATAATTTTTTTACATAATTGAAGGAAGTTGTATGTATGAAACCAATCGAATATAAAGTGATTTTGAAAACAATTGGAAGTGATTTTTAGATTTCTCATTTCACAATGCATCAAAAGGTGGTCACATAAACTTCCCCTATTACAATTGTGTTTGAAGAACTTCGTTAAGCTGTGAAGAAGTCAGCTACCAGATAACCCAATATGGTTTTCATGCAAACTAATTTTTGTGGTATCACAATAGGGATAAAATGAATTCTCAAATTGCTGATGATCCAAATGAGAGGACTAGATTGGGGAATTTTTAATATGGACAATTTCTATTTATTCGTCATCATGAAAAAGAAAGGATTTCCATCCATGAAGATTTCAATATGATCAGACATGATTTTTCTATTGAAAATGATGATGTTGTCTGGGTGAAAAAATTGAATGATGCTTCCACGACTCCTGTATATCGACAATGTGGTAAAATGAAAACACCGGAATTTTTAATCTGATTGTTTAATGGGAAAACTGTGTATGGGATTTCTAATATAGCCATCGATTACATTCTTACCTTCTGGAAGTAATTACTTCTAGAAGATTCATATATTCCATCCAACCACTATATGACATGGATGCTAGTTTAGGAACCTGTATTTTCAAGAAACAAAATTCATGATTTCCCTAACGATTGTAGTTTATTCTAGGAGGATACTACTATACGAAATGATTTTATAAAATGTGAAATATACCGCTGGAAGCCAAAAGCTGATGAACCACCATCCCATGGGCCATAGAAAGTTATGTGGCACTTTCCATTGATCCCCAAACTCTAGATTATTTTTATGTCTAATAAAATATCAATAAAAATGTGATCACCTGATACCGAGATAAAGAAGACTAATGATGAGTTGGTTTACCCTGCCGATGGATCTTCACGACATAGATTTGATGCTCGATATCAAGATTTTATATCTGAAGTGCGTAATAGGAGGTTGGGTCTTTCATGTGATGGTTTTAATCTGTTTGGGCATATGCTTTCGTCACATAGCACATGGCCGATATTTATCCACATTTATAATATTTCCCATGGTTGTGTACAAAAAAAACTATTCACTTTCATGAGTATACTCATATCTAGCCGTTATGATCCCGATAATGATATATATGCATACATGATACCTCTAATAAAAGATTTGAAACCTCTTTGGGATGTGGGTGTGTGCACATATGATGAATTTTAGAAAGGAATATTTCAAATGTTTGCTACGCTTATGTGGATAATCAAAGATTTTTCATCTTATGAAATGATTTTTGGATGGATCACAAAGGGAAAACTATCATGACATGTTTGAATGAAGAATTCACGATCCCAAAGACTGAAACATCGTTGTCGTTTTTGTTTTATGGGGCATCGAAAATTCATTCCAATGGACCATCCATATATAAATAATCAACGATGATTTTACAATACCATGGATACCAAAGATCCACCTCAGCATATTTCTATAACTAATGTGCTTAATGAATTTAAATATTTTAGTTTTTCATTCGGGAAGGGTCAAATGAAATCCGCAAAGGGAATGAATGATTCCAATAAAACGTGTTAAAATTTGAATAAGAGAAGTATCTTCTTTCATTTGCCTTATTGGTCAACCAATTTGTTACGTCATTTCTTAGGCGTAATAAACATTTTTAAAAAAATATGTGAAACGATGCTTTCGATTCTTCTAAATGTTAAGTGAAATACAAAAGGTGATTTATGTTCTCAGCGTGACTTGGTGGATTGGGGCATCAGACTATAATTTCTTCCTCTACATATCAATGAAAATAAATGGAATGTTCCATGTTCTTCTTATGTGATGACACCTATAGAAAAAAGGAATTTCTAGAAGTACTAGTGACTATTAATGTTCCTAATGGCTATTCAAGAAACATTTCTAAATGGGTCAATAGAAGAGAGATGAATCTTAAATCTTTGCATACTCTTGATTGTCACAACCTTCTCCATGAGTTGAATCTGACTGCAACTAGTCATCTTTTGTCCAATAATGTAAGGGTGGCTATTATTCAGATGTTCTATTTTTTAGAGATCTTGGTGCTATGAAGTTGTCCATGTCATAATTGTAAAAAATGTTGGCAGATGCCACATTTATTTTCTGTGAGTTAGAGAAAACATTTCCTCCATAATATTTCACATGAATGTTACATCTGACAGTCCATATTCCAACTGAAATACTTCTCGGAGGACCTAATTATTATTGATGGATGTATCCAACTGAAGGAAATATGTACACATTAAAGTCTTATGTCAGTAAGAGGAGTCATCCTAAAGGTTCTATCAAGAATTGTTACTTGGATCAAGAATGTATGGATTTCGGCTCTATGTATTTGTCTTATCTTACTACATGAATGAACAGACCAATGAGAAATGATAAAGAACAGTATGAGAAAATTGAACCCAGTTTTCCATCACTTCCTCAAACAGGATGAATTCCTGGATAATATACATTAACAACATTAATCCTTGAAGAGTGGGAGATGCCACGTCACATGGTTATGTTCAACTATGAACTCTTCGATGACTACATCTTGATAGTAAATTGAATATTAATATCTTATATATATATATATGTTTGTGTGTGTGTGTTAATATATTACTATTTTTATCTACAGGGAAGATGAATTGATTTTAAAAAGAATGCAACATTCCTTATCTTTGAGAAGGAGAGAGACTTTTCATAGCAAAGAGTTTCCTGCTTGGTTAAAATTAAAGGTAATAATATTACGGTTTAAAATAATTAAAACACCATTTAATTTTGTTTAATATTGATTTATATTTTAGCTATTGAGTTTTCCTGCTGACTCTGTATCTGAGGAAGTAATAGCATTGGATTTTTGTCCTAATATCATTGTTCGGGACTGTAAATAAATTGTTATCAATGGGTACAGAATTATTATCACTGAACGAGCAATGAACATGAGGACACAACGTGATGATGTTATGGTTAATTCCACAATAGACTGTTATTCTTGTGAATTAGATAGTATACCACATTTTGAAAATGTAGGTTATTATGGAGTCGTTGAAAAAATAATAATATAGGATTATTATTCTCATGGACGAGACATGATGATAAAATGTCCGTGGTTTTATTCGATGACGAGGTAAGGAAAATGTATTGGTGATTGTGGATTTTGAGTAATAAATCTGACTCGCACTCTTGCTACCGATGAACCATATGTATTGGAATCAATGGTGAAACATGATTTTTATGTCAAATACCATCTTGAACCTGAATTTCATGTCATTATTGAAGCAATTCGAAGACATATTTTTGATGATGGTGATGACGGAATTGAAACCATCTCTACTGCCATTAGAGAGGATCCATTTATAAATTTGATTACTCTAATAGCTCAATTTTCAGAGTTGACTGTGAACTTGAAGTTTTGATGGGAAATATATAAAATCATCTACTCATGTTCTCAATTATTTTGGTTTTCCTCAACTTGGGATGTTATGGTTGGTAATTATCAAATTGATTTAATATTGATAACAAATATATTATATCAGACTAGACCATTATGTGAATTTTTAATGTTTATTGGTTTCAATTTTATTTGAATTGCATTTTCTAATTTGGAATGGAACTGAAATCAAACCAATAAAACCAACATTTCTAACTTGGTGAACATTTCAATGCTTCAACTGTGATTTGTATAAAATTTGCAAAACACTAAGACCTCTCTTTATCATTTTACCAGGTAATGAACATGATGGTTTGTATTATTATGACAAACATGTATTGAAACAAGCAACATCTGCATGGGATAATGAAATTAAAATTTTCCTTAATTTAGAGAACTACTTTACCCCATATGAATCTGGTCGAATCAATGTTCGGTGATTTTAATATACTGACAACACTTAGTTAATAACCATCCTACTAAAAATGAAATTTCATTATTACATCATGTATGATTTATTATCTTCATTATATATCTGTTCAAGCACACCAAAAACAATGCATAGTTAAATTATCCATGAATCCCTATATTCCCTATCATTTTTTTGGTTACACATTAGTTATCAATTTATATTTACATCCATTTTTGTATTCAAATGTAGGAAATTAAACAATTGTAGAGAGCCAACAGAAATAGATTATGGACAATAATCATCTCATGGTTGAGCTAAGAATTCCAACACTAGTGTTTTCCATGAGTATTTTATTTCCAATATATATATTTAAATAATATATAATGTCATGGGATTAATTATTTTGAAACATTTTTTCAGGATCCATCTATTAGGTGATTTTAATTTGATGAGCAACCTAGTATTGGTCCCAGTACTCATGGTGTTCGTATGAGGGGGGTGGTACAAGATCTAGACAATCTAGTCGATGTACCTGAATAGACCATGCCCCACCCACTGACATACAACCCAACCCACATTCTGATCCCGGTGTGCCATTGTAACGACCTGAACTTTTTAAATATTTTTGTTTCCTCCTTTTGTGTGTTATTTTATTATTTACACAACAAAACTATATTGTTTAATTAATGAAGTGGGTAGTATTAAAATGAGACCATTGGGTTTCCGCTGTTATATGACCGTTAGTCAATATGACCATTGGAAACTATAATCTTAATGTTGTATTTTTATAAATACGGTTATCTTGGTCAATTAATATAGAGAAAATATTTAATGGCCTCATTTAGTTGACTCGAGCATATGAAGCCCATCTGTCGGAGCTTGGGAAGGAGGTAGCATTACTGGGCTTTGCTCTAAACCAAGCCCAAGCCAAACTTCAACGTATGAAGTTTGAATGGAATTTCATAATGGAGAAGTTCAAGCTAATAGAAGTCACCACTCAATCAATGGTTTTGGAGGCACCCCAAGATTCTATCCCCATAGCACACCAAACAATTAGGTCATATGCTGGTGTTATAAGGGGCTATGTAATGAGACCTTAGCTTCTTTGTGTAATACTTTAATATAAATAAAATGTTTATTTCCTCTTATGGAAAAATTTGTGAATTTAAAATATCTGGATAAATATAGGATGTTTATTATTGATGAATTAATGAAAAAGGGTATTTTACAATATTTTTGTATTCATTAAATAATTAATAACGTGAAATGATTTTCAAAAAATGCTCGTCTATAGCTGTGATCAGTGGGAAATTTAGAGTCTAATAAGATCAACTTGGTTTTTAGTGAATAATAATGTAGGACTAGTAAAATACCCATATGAATAGTAATGAATAGTGAGGAATATAAATTTATGAAAAAAAATAGAAACTTCACCCATGAATGTATAAATATTTTTTAGACATCTTAAAAGCGTAAAAACAATCATAGTTTATGTTTTGATAGTTTTTATGCCATAAAAATTTAATTTTTAATTTTATAATTAATTTAATAATTTAAAATGGTAATTTATCTTCATAAAATTTATTCATATATTTTTACTTTATTTTCTTATGGTTATACGATAATTTTATGGGACATTGATTACTTTTTTATGGTGTTACAAAATCATTTATAGTTTTAAAGTTGTATTTTTTAGAATAAATAATGATTTAAAAAAATTAAATTAAAAATATTTAGAAAATTATTTTCATGAAATGGAATTAATTTTTAATTTCATTTAATCAATATTATCTTAGGGTGAATTTATGGGTTTTTTCTAAAACAGTTGAGTTTTCCATGAGTAGTAAAAATGCAGTTTTGAGTTTCGGGTGTTTAATGACATCATTAATGATGTAATAATGATGTAAGCTTTTTTGTCGACTTATGAATAGTGATATATTCTATTTGGTGTCCCAAGTGACCAATACCTTGGGGAACTACCATTGGAAAGCCCATGGTTTTGCAAATACAACTGATGAGGTGTCCCTTGGTAATTAATAATTTATTCACTCACTTTCCCTATAAATAACAAGCCATTTCCCTCATTAATTTCATTCCAAAATCATCCTCAACGATGTTCTGGTCTCCTTACCTCCCAAATTGTCCTCCAAAGGTTCCCTCAGGCATCCCAAGGCCCCGACCATCAATCTTTCTAAGTTACTCTTCATGGTAAGGGATCCTTCCACCCTCCTCTTTTAAGTCATGACTTAATTTATGTTTTGTCTTTTATTTTCCATATTATTATGTTGAGGGTATGTTCCTATATGTTCATATAACTTTCCATTTCATTTCCAAATTATGAGAGACCCTTTCGTCTCTCATCAATTTGTTCTCATAATTTTTAAGTGACGTCGATAGGCTACCGAATTTCTCGTCAGAGAAATCTCATCTTCTCTTTCCTTTCATGTTTCTTTTTATTGTGGTATGTCATTCCAATATCCATACCATGTTCTTATCCCCATTTTATTTTGTATTTATATTTTAATATGATTTATTTATGAGTGTTTTACCGTTGTACCCTATCTTTTTATTATTTTCTAAAACCATGTTATATATTTGTTTTTCTGCAGAAATTTCATTTCAAAATTTCTATCCCTTTCTCTCATGAAATTATCTTGTTTATTTAAGTGAATTCCTAGACCTATTTCGTTTCTATGGGTGTTCATAAGTATATTAAAACGATATATTTTATTCTGTAATGGACATACATATAACCCTCACTCCCTTTCCATGGGTTATAAATGAAATAATGATCTTAATTTTAAGAACTTTTAAAACATCACGATTTTGAAATAAAACCCATTTCTTTTATTCTCTATGGGTTATTTATGAAATGTTTGATTATGACATATGTGGATCATAAGAAAGTAAATACATATCAATGGTGTTCCCTGATAGCGTTCCAATACATCGGTTAAAGAATCAATATCATGAAATGACAAGTTTCACGATACCATGGGGAATAACCTTGGTAATTTGTATGACATCTTGGTGGTAAACCGTGGTGATATGTTTGCGAATGTATAAATGAAATGTTTTAGCCACATATTAAAGTTATTATTCATGTTATTTTTATCATTATATTCCTATTATTCTATTTCTCATGCCTTTATGTCTTTTATCATGTTCTTATTAATATTTCCCAAGATCACATGTCAACTGTTTCACATGTTTTCCTTACTAAGCCTTCTGCTCACCATTTCCAATGAATTAATGTCTCCAGGTTATGACATGAAGTAATTTTACTTAAGATGAACTTTTTATGAAGCCTTACAAGTTGATTAGAAGAATGTTTTATGTTGTTTTTCATGTATTATGTTCCTAATTTCCAAGACACTAGACTTTAAATATCCTCTGTCTGTAAAATGTAATGAAAAGTTATGTAATAAAAAAGAGTGATGCTATAGTTTGTATTAATGGACAGTTTAGTTATTTATTGAAATTAGTCTATGATATATTTAAGAGGAACCCTATAGAAAGATTTAAATATAGGAAAACTTCCTGGTATTTGGGTGAGTATTAAGTAAGTGGTTTATCAAGAAAATACATCCTTGTTTGGATAAAAGTAGGTAGAGGCGGCTCTGGCACAGATGTATATAGGGGTAAAACTTGAAAACACTGCTTTGATCTAGAATCTAATGTCAACTAGTACACGACAACAAGCCCTACTTCACTCTTGGTTATGACACACCTGGGGGATATGTTTTTTTAATCATATTATTTTTATGAATCATTATTAAGGATTTATAGAGAAATGTAATTGTTTAATGAAGTTTTAAGACATAAATCTTTTATAGTTAAAAGATTTGTAAATTAAATAAGTTTCTCATTAAGGTTTTATTCATTTATAAATGTATGGAAATAGGAGGAACCATGAAACTGGTGACCTTAATCGGCCATGCACTGACGACCCTCCAATGGAATCCAGAATGGAAAAATTCATGTGAATGATTAACCAACTAACTCAAGTTATGGTAAATAACCTGAATCAAGCTGAGAGAACGATCTCAACATGATGGGAAAAACATTCTATTGATTCCTTTATGCGTGAACGACCACCACCTTTCAGTGGATCAACTAACCCATTAATTGCTAAGCAGTGGATCAGCATTATCGAGAAGATCTTTTTTGTGCTCTGTTGTTCAAATCAAGAGAAGGTGACCCTTTCTGTCTATCACTTAGAAGGGGAAGATGGTCCATGGTGGGAGCTGATTAAAAACATAAGTAAAAGTGTGGTGGTTGAATCTATTGAGTGGGAAGAGTTCAGAGTTATTTTTTTCAGTAAGTATATCACATGATCCATGATAACAAAAATGGAGGAGTTTCTTGAGCCGAAATAGAAGGAGAAAAAATCTGTCAGATGCTATGAGAAGAACATCACTCAAATGTCACGATATACCTCTATCTTTGTCATGGATCTAAATGGTAAGGTTGATATATTCTTCAGTGGACCGAGACCTCATCTGTGGATTAATCTAGCCAACATAGACAATGATAGCTATGAGGAGATCATGTAGAGTGTGATGAAAGTCGAACTGGAGTTTGGGGAGACGGAATGGTCTCATAAATCCAAAGTCAAAAAGAGATCAATTGATTCAAGCTTTGGTAGAAGCATTGATCAAAGAAGAGGAGTCCAGCATGTGCAATGTCCAACGTGTAATAAATGCGAGAAGAACCATTCGGGGAACTTCCTGCTCGGGAGAAGAAAATGCTAAAAGTGTAGGAGAGATTTCCATATTGAGAGGAATTTTCATAGTGAGGTGAAACTTCAACATCCAAATACTAATGACAAGGAGAAGATGGTGGAGACCCTATATGATGTCCATTTCATTATGTGCGGACAACTGGGGCACTTTTCTAATCACTATCCAAATCCAAGGGCGGTGGAGGGGAACCACCATCAGCCTCAGAAAAGTCCAAGGGAGAAAGGTCTTTCTTTTTCTATCAAGACAGCTGTTGTTGAAGCTCCAAATGATGTGGTAGTAGGTAATCTTGTTATTCTCTCAATACTAGATAGTACTTTGTTTGATTCTAGTTCTACATATTCCATTATTTCCTCTATGTTTTCAATTAATTTAGAATCCACCCCCGACATTCTTAAAGTAGAGTTATCAGCCAGGACTCCTAGTTGAATTATCCAAGCATCTTTAGTGTTTATAAACACTATTATTTACTTTAGTGAGCACAAAATTATCACAAATCTTGCAGTCATTGCCATGCTGTAATTTGACATTATACTACAGATGGACTGGATCTCAATGTATAATGCTGAGATCAATTGCAGAAGCAAGGAAATCTCAGTAGTCTTGAATGTAAAACCTACAGTTATCTTCCATGGTGAGATATCTCAACCTGATATTTTTCTATTAAAACCTCCTAAATCCTTTTTTATGGAATTGATCAGTAAATAAGAATAAGTAAATGAGATCATGAGGATAGAAAATATACCCATCATCCTGGAATACATTGACATATTTCATGAAGAGTTGCATGGACCTCCCCCAGAAACAGAGGTAGATTTCTCCATTGAAATCGTACCTAGATCTCATCTAATATCAAGGACCCCATATAAGATGGAAAATGTGGAGCTGGAGGAATTAATGAAATAGATCCAAGATCTTTTGGAGAATGAGTTTATCCGACCAAGTGTGTCTCTTTGGGGAGAACCAGTTCCCTTTGTGAAGAGGAAAGATGGATCAATGTGTATATGCCTTGATTATAGAGAACGGAATGGAATCACACTAATGAACAAATACCCTCCTCCAAGAATTGTTGACTTATTTGACCAACTTAGTGGGGCTCAATTATTCTATATGATTTATCTTAGATCTAGTTATCATCAATTGGGGGTGAAGAAAAAAGATATTCAAAAAAACTACATTCCGATCAAGATATGTGTATTATTATTTTGTTGTTATGCCTTTTGGAATGACTAACACACCTGCTATTATTATGGATATGATGAATAGAGTAATTAAAGACTACCTTGTTATCTTTGTGGTAGTTTTTATTGATGATATTCTGATATATTCCGAATATCATGAGAAGCAGGAGGATCATCTAAGGGTTATTTTTCAAACTCTACAGAAGGAGAAACTTTTTGGATTGTATAGTAAATGTGAATTTTAGTTACAAAAAGTTGCATTCTTGGGGCACATTGTTACCAATGAAGGAATCACAGTTGACCCTGCAATGACAAAAGTTGTAGAGGAGTGGCCTCATCCTACAAAAATAATAGATATTCATACTTTACATGGATTAGCAGGATATTATAGGAGTTTTGTGAAAAACTTTTCATGACTTTCTAATCCATTAAACAAGTTAACTTGAAAAGGGGTCATGTTCATCTAGAAAAAGGATTGTGAGGAAATATTCCAAGAGCTGAATAAGAGAATGGTTACTATACCTATGTTAAATCTTCCCTCATGTGGATAAGGATTCGCTATATTTAGTGATTCATCTCTGAAAGGGCTTGGGTTCATCCTAATGCAAAATGACAAGGTCATTGCTTATTCATCTTGACAGTTGAAGACTAAAGAGAAGAACTATCATATAAATGATCTGGAGCTACTGGCAGTCATTTTTTCTCTGAAGATATGGAGGCACTATCTTTATGGGGAGAAATGTGATATATACAAAGACCATCAATGTTTGAAGAATATTTACACACAAAATGAATTTAACATGAGACAAAGGAGATGGTTGGAACTCCTTAAAGACTGTGACTGTTCATTTCATTATCATCCAAGAAGAGAAAACAAAGTTGATGATGCATTAAGTATGAACGACCCAGTTGTTATGTCCATTATGAGGATTCAAAGAGATCATTTAATCAATGACCTAGTAAAAGTGTACATTAAAATTATAAGGGAAGGGACATCATCAACCCTAACCCAAATGATTTCTGAACTATCATTACAAGAGATGATCATGAAAACTCAGAAAGAATATCATTTGTTACAGATGAAGGCTGAGGCTGTGAAGGATGGATATTTTCCTAACTTCAATACTGATCAAGAAGGTGTACTAAAATTTCGTACAAGACTATGTGTTCCATCTATTCCGGAAATAAATAAGAAGATGATGGATGAAGCTAATAGATCTACTTTCTCTATACATCCTGGTAGAACAAAAATGAATAGGGACCTTTCTGATCATTATTGGTGGGATAATATGAATAGGGAGATTGATGACTACACGTCAAGGATCCAGGTATGTCAGCAAGTGAATGCAGAGCGACAACTTTTTAAAGGGGTATTGCAACCACTACCCATTCCATCATGGAAGTGGGAAAATATCACTATGGACATTATCACTAGTCTCTCGAGAACTCCCAAAAGAATTAATGTGATATGGGTTATTGCGGACCTTCTCACCAAGACTTCCCTTTTTATCTCCATTGGGGAAGATTTATCACTTGATCAACATGCCAGGATTTATGTGAAGGAAGTGGTAAGGCTTCATTGAGTTCCACTTTCTATCGTATCTGATCGTGATCCAAGGTTCACATTAAAATTATGGAGAAGTTTTCAACATGATCTAAGCACAAAATTGAATTTTAGTACAGCCTATCACCCCCAAAGTGATGGAAAATATGAAAGGAATTTTCAAACACTTGGGGACATCCTGAGAACTTTCTCAATGGAATTTAAAGGAGGATGGGATAAACATATCTCTTTAGTTGAGTTCTCTTATGACAACAGCTTCCACTTGATCATTCAAATGGAACCCTATGATGCTCAATATGGGAAGCGATGTAGAACTCCTACTTTTTGGGATGAAGCTGGCGAGATAATGCTTCTTGGGACTGATCTTGTTCAAGAGATGACTGAAAAGGTCCATGCCATCCAACAACACATTAAGGCTACTTAGAGTCGGAAAATGTACTATGCCGACAACCATCGAAGGGACATGGAATTTGATGTTGGTGAAAAAGTCTTTATTCGGATTTCACCTTTGAAGAGAGTCATGAGGTTGGGGAAGAAAGGGAAGGACAGCCCTAGGTACATTGGCCCCTATGAAATCCTTGATCGGGTGGGAGAAGTGGCATATCGGCTTGCACTTCCTCCAAATCTATCCCAATTTCACGATGTCTTCCATGTATCACTCTTGAAAAAGTATATACCTAACCCTTCACATGTACTAAATCCATAGGTGGTACAAATGGAACATAACCTCTCTTTTGAGGAGCAGCCAGTGGAGATCTTGGATCGTAGAGACAAGGTTCTATGCAACAAGACTACACACCTTGTTAAGGTGTTGTGGAGGAACCAAAAATGTGAAGAAGCCACATGGGAACCAGATGAATCTATGAGAGAGAAGTACCCACACCATTTCCAATTAGAGGGTATGAGATAAAAATTCGGGGAAGAATTTAATGACCCGGACTTTTGAATTATTTTTGTTTCCTATTTTTGTGTGTTATTTTATTTTTTACTCAACAAAACTATATCTGTTAATTATTGAAGTGGGTATATTTAAAATGAGATCGTTGGGTTTCGACTGTTATATGATCGTTGGTCAATATGACCATTGGAAACTATAATCTTAACGTTGTGTTTTTATAAATATTGTTATCTTCATCTATTAATACAGAATGAAGATTGAATGGCCTCATCTAGTAGACTCAATCCATATGAATCCCATATTTTGGTGCTTGGGATGGAGGTAGACTCATTGGGCTTTTCTCTGGACCAAGCCCAAGCTGAACTTCAACATATGAAGGTTGTATGGAATCATTTAAGGGAGAAGTTCAGGCTAATATAAATCACCACTATGGCAATGTTGTCCAAGACACCCCAATATTCTATCACCATAGCACACCTAACACATAGGTCATATACTGGTGTAATAAGGGGCTATGTAACAAGAACATAGCTTGTTTGTGTAATCCTATTATATAAATAAAAAATTTATTTCTTCTTATGGAAAAATTTGTGAATTTCAAATATCCGGATAAATAAAGGATGTGTATTATTGATGAATTTAGGAAAAATCGTATTTTGAAGTATATTTTTATTCATTAAATAATTAATAATGTGAAATGATTTTCAAAAAATGGTCTTCTATAGTTGTGATCAGTGAGAAATTTAGAGTCTAATAAGATCAACATGGGTTTTAGTGAATTGTGAAGTATAAATAATAACAAACCATTTGAATAGTAATTAATAGTAATGAATAGTAATATTATCCAAAAAAATAGAATCTTCACCAATGAATGTATAAATACATTTTAGATGTCATAAAAGTGATAAAATGATCATAGATTAGGTTTTGGTATTTTTGTGTGCCTTAAATATTTTAATTAAAATTTTATAATTAAAGTAATAATTTAAAATGGAAAGGTATCATCCTAAAATTTAATCAAATTTTTTAACTTTATTGTATTATGGTTATATGATAATTTTTGGGACTTTGATTACCTTTTTAATGTGTTACAAAATGAGTTATAGTCTTGAAGTAGTATTTTTTGGAATAAATAATGATTTTATTTAAAAATTAAATTAAAAATATTTATAAAATTATTTTTCATGATATTTATGTCATTTTTTAATTAAGAGCATTGATATTATGTTTGGGTGATTTTTTGGGTTTTTTCTAAAACAGTTGAATTTTGGGTGAATAGTAAAAATGCAATTTTGAGTTTCAGTTGTTTAATGACATCATTAATGATGTAAGATTTCTGGTTGACTTATGAATAGTTATATATTCTATGAGGTGTCCAAATTATACAATACCATGGGAAAATACCATTGGCAAGCCCATGGTTTTGAAAATACCACTGAGGAGGTGTCCCTTGGAAATTTATAATTTATTCACACACTTTACCTATAAATACCATTCCATTTCCCTAATTCATTTCATTCCAAAATCATCCACAACGAATTTATAGTCTCCTTACCTCCCAAGGAGTCCTTCCAAGGTGCCCTCAAGACTCTCAAGGTCACGAACATCATGCTTTCGAAGTTACTCTTCTAGGTAAGGGATCCTTTCACCCTCCTCTTCAAAGTCCTGACTTCCTTTATGTTGTATCTTTTATTTTTCCATATCTTTATGTTGAGGGTATGATCTTATATGTTATTATTAAAGTCAATTTCATGTCCAAAATATTATAGACCCTTTCTTCTCTCATCAATTTGTTTTCTGAATTTTTATGTTATGTCGTTAGGCTGCCAAATTTCTCGTAAAAGAAATTGCATCTTCTCTTTCCTTTCAAGTTTCCTTTTCTTGTGGTATGTCATTAAAATATCCATATCATGTTCTTATCTCAATATTATTATGTATATATATTTTAATATGAGTTATTTATTATTGGGTCACCCTTGTACCCTCCCTTTTTTTTATTTTCTAAAACCACGTTATATAGCCGTTATTCTGTAGAAATTTCATCTCAAAATTTATATCTCTTTCTCTGAAGAAATTATCTTGTATATTTATGTGAATAACCAAACCTATTTCGTTTCTATGGGAGTTCATAAGTATGTAAATGGGATATATTTTATTCTTGAATGTACATACATATAACCCTCACTCTCTTTCCCTGGGTTATAAATGAAATAATGATCTTTTTTAAGAACATTTAAAACGTCGGGATTTTCAATTGAAACCCATTTATTTTATTCTATATGGGTTATTACTGAAATTATTTTTATGATATATGTAGCTCACAATAATTTAAAGACATATTAAAGGTGTTCCCTGATATCACTCTAATGAATTTGGTAAATAATTAATCTCTAGAGATGACCAGTTTCACGATACCTTGGTGAATAACCTTGGTAATTTTTATTTCACCTGAGGGGTAAACCTTGGTGATATGTTCATGAATGTCTAAATGAAATGTTGTATCCACATATTCAAGTTATGATTCGTGTTATTTTTATCATGATATTCCTATTCATACATTTCTCATGCCTTTATGACTTTTATCATGTTCTTATTAATATTGCCCACGATCACATGTCAACCGTATCACTTGTTTTCCTTACTGAGCCTTCTGCTCACCCTTTCCATTGAATATATATCTCCAGGTAATGAGATGTAGTAATTGTACATACTATGATCTTATGATGAATACATTATATTGGATTAGAAGAATTTTTTATTTTGTTTGTCATGTATTATGTTCCTAATTTCCAATACACTAGACTTTAAAGATCTTTTGTTTGTAAAATGTAATGAAATGATATGTAATAAAAAGGATGAATGCTATAGCCATTCGGGACACACGGGATATTTAGGCATTCAATGTTTTCACCACCCTTTACATCTAAGCCTCCTCACCCCTCTGTACCATATCTGATGATGATTCCCACTCCCCATCCCGCATTCAGCCAACCATCCTTGTTTTCTTCTTTTACTTATGCTTCCATCTCTCCGAGCTTTTATATTCCAACTTCTTAGACTCCTTTTCATCCAGAGTATGTCCCTAAAGAGCATAAATTGGGACCCACTCCATTTGTATTGGGTGTTACTTCAGTGTCAATGCATCCAGTGGTGCCCATTGATCAGACTACTGCATGTATAATTATACAACCCAAAAAAATATTTACACCATTGTTTATTTTCATTAAAATATGCATTGATAAAATATTTTTTCATTTATAACAGATAAATATGCTTATAGGATGCGACGGTGGGGGCATACCTGATTTTGAGCAGTGTGGAACTGCCTCAAGCAGTTGATGGTGGACTACAAAGAAGATAGTCAAATGATTGAAAAATGAGGGTAGCAATATTGGAGTTTTTTGGGGATGCTTTCCAAATACTCTAAAAACATTCCTATCAGCCCGATATCATGGAGAAACCTGCCAAATGAAGTCAAGGATAATGATTGGGAAACGTTATGTGTATATAAAATATGTTGTATTTAATTCAGTATATTATTTTTTGTATTTATATTAATTATCATTTTTGTGTCAGCTATAGGTTAATTTCCTCGATGGGGAGGGGGCACGGCTAGCATGTCTAAAGGATTTATGTGAGATTTGGAGTGCTCATAAGGATAAGATATACATTGGATGGAATTCTAGAGTTGGAACAGAGTTAGAGGTGGTCCCTCTCACGGATCCTTGGCCGTTATAATAGTACCGATAGATAATTACTCATCGGACAACTAGCCAATTAAAGGTATTAATCACATAAGAGTTATTTAAATGAAAATTTTCATGTTTTTGTTAATAAAAATTATTGATTTTTATTTAGGATTCATATAGAAGAAGAAATGAAAATATTGATGCTAAAAAATACATCCACGCATTGGGACGTACTATGATGCCAGATCATGAGAGGCAGTAGGTATGATAGTTTATAAATTTTTTGTTACAGATTTAACCTTCTATTGCTACCTATATAATTTATTCTATTGGTAAAGTTGTTAAATAATTTTTGTTACACAATTATTTATCACTATCTGGTTTTTAATTATGGTTTCCAACTATCAATGTCACTGTAGAGGCATAAATTGAATATATAAGGACACGTTCCTTGAGAAAACTATTTTGCTTCAGTAGAAGGAAGAAAGATGGAAGTGCAGTTAATGAACGAACTCAGCTGTAGATAGTAAGTATTAATTTATTGATTCCAAATTTTAATCTCTATTTTGTAACTTAATAATCTATTTAAATTATTAATAGGCTACTTTAGAGGCACTTGATGCTAAGGAACCTGACAATTTTTCGGCCAAATGATCACTTACTTCGGGTTTCGGGAGATGAGCACCCTGGTAGAGTATGTTGTCGACCTGTGAAGAGTATTGTTTCGATGAGGTATTGGAGCTACCCAGTTATGATTTGTAGTTACACTAAGCTCTAGTAGGTTAATGCATAGACAGAATAGGTAGAAAAAAGGGACACAGTGATAGTGGAATAGTGAGCTAGGGCAAACACTGAATTTATGAAACTGATTGTAGTTTTACGTCCAACACAACCACCAGAGGCTACCAAATCTTGTGATGAATAAATTTCATAGATGTGTTCTATATATGGTGAAATAGGTGAAATTTCTAGTGGAGGTCGAGACATTGTTGAGGAGGACGATGAGGAAGAGGAGGAGGAAGGTGAGGAGGAGACCATGGTATAGGAGGGTGAGGCAGAAGGCGAGGAGGAGGAGGAGGGCGATGAGGAGGTTGAGGCTGAGGACGAGTGTTAGGAGGAGGGTGTTGAGGAGGGAAGGGAAGATGATGAGGACGATAATGAGTATGAGGCTGAGGCTGATGTTGTGGGTGATGATAGTGATGGTGATCAGGGACAGATTGATCCTTTACATTTTTGATTGATAATACTAACATTTGATGCTTATTGATATATTGTACTGGAATATTTGTGTGATTAGATAGGTTACATTATCTTTACTATTTTATGTATAAATAAAAAAACTTGACTTGACTATTTGTTGTGACTGATTCACCCCTCCAATGGATAGCCCCCCACCCCCGTGGACAACCCGCCCACCCCCTTGGACATGTCATACACCCTAGACGGCACAGCTACCCCCATGGACAGCCTACACACACCCCTGGACAGCCCCTCCCACTATGGACACCCCCCCCACACACACACACAAACACTCCTATGGACAACCCGCCCCCACCCCTGTGGACAACCCGCCCACCGCTCTGGACATCCCGCCACCCCCTTGGACAACACCTTCCCCTGGATAACCCTTCCCACCCTGGACACCCTCGACCCCACCTGGACAGCCCTCCCACCCCCATAGACAGCCTGCTCACCCCCATTGACCGCCTTCGCACCCCACTGGACACCTCGTACCCCCCTGGATAGTCCTGTCCACCCATTGGACACCCCACCCCCCGGGAAAACCCCTCACCCCTGTGGATGGACCCGCCCACCCCCTAGACACCCCTACCTCGTGGACAGTCCCCACCCCCGTGGACAACCCCACCCCCTTGGAAAGCCCGACCACCCCCGTGGATTGCCCGACCATCCCCTAAACACCACTCCCCCCATGGATAGCATGCCCACTACCGTGGATAGCCTTCCCACACCACTAGACACCTCTAACCCCCCTGGACAGCCCCTCCCACCCCCTAGACACCCATGTCCCCTAGATAGCCCACCCCACCCTGTGGATAGGCCCTCCCAACCCCCTGGCCACCCCTACCCCAATGGACAACCCCCACCCCCTTGGACAACCCCCCCTGAAGAGCACACCCACCCCCGTGGATAACCCCCCACCCCCACCCCACCACGTGGATAGCCAATCAACCCCCCTGGACACCCCTACCCCATGGACAACCCTACCACCCTCGTAGACAGCCCCTCCCCCCCACCACTGGACACCCTGTACCCCCTAAACAGCCCCGCCCTCCCCCATGGACACCCCCACACCCTAGATATCCCACACCTCTATGGATAGCCATGCCCACCCCATTAACACCCTATACCCCCTGGAGATCCCCACCCACTCCTTGTGGACAACCCCCACCCCCATGAACCCCCTGGACCGCCCCGCCACCCCACCCCCGGACTACCCCCACCCCCCTGGACAGCTCACCCACCCTCGTGGACAGCTCGCCCTCCCCCTTGAACACCCCCTCCCCCCAAGGATATCCCCCACCCTCTATGGATAGTATGTCCACCCCTGGACCCCCCCCCCCCCCCCCCGTGTACAGGTCGCCCACCCCCTGGATATCCCTTCCACCCCCGTGGACAGCCCGCCCACCCCACTGGACACCCTGTACCCCCTGGATAGCCCGAACCACCCCCTTGGATACCCCTGGCCCCCCAGGAAAACCCCCTATGGATAGAACCACCCACCCCTAGACACCCCTACCCCCATGGACAGCACCCCCAACCCCCCTGGACACACCCCACCCCCTAGACACCCCCACCCCACTAGACACCGCCACCCCTGGACACCACCCACACCCTTAGATACCCCCGTGTACAACCCCCCTGGACAACCATATACTCCCAAAACCCCCATCCCCCCCAGACACCCCTTCCACCTGGACACCCCCACACCATGGACACCCCCTAAACCCCTTGCACAACCACCCCATGCCCCTGAAGAGCCCCCCAACCACTGAATTAAATTCTTTATGTATTTAATTAACTTATGAATTATGTGTTAATAGTTTATGGGTATATTTAGTGTATGGGTATACTTGTTGTTTGTGTATACTTGATGTAATTACCTTATAAATTATGTGTTAATTTTGTTAATGGTGTATGTAACTCTATTGTTATGTGACGATTGAAATGGGGAAAATGATGTTGTGGTACATGTCATGGTTGGAAGAGTGTGGTGTTTCTATGTGATATTTCATGTGCTAGTTTGTTATAATATAAGTGTTGTTTAGGGGTGTGCTTGAATGTGTATGCAATGAAGGGAATGGGTGGCTACTGTGATAGTTTTTGTTCTAATTTCTGGAAATATTCTATTACAATGGTTACTAAACCATTGGCAATGTGTATTTTGATAATTTTTTTACCAATGGTCTTAATAAACCTTTGGTAAAACACTATACCAACGGTTTTGGATCATTGGTACTTGTATTTCCAAAATAATTGTACCAACAGTTGTAAGAACCATTGGTAATAATAAATATCAACAGTTTCTAAAACCATTGGTAAACAGAAAGTAAACAATATATACCAATAGTTAATAAACCATTGGTATAAATATATACCAATGGTTTCAAGAAAACTGTTGGCATACTGAATATTAGACATCCAAATACTGATGGTTAGAGAAGAACTGTTGGTATAAGCCTTTCACAACAGCTTACTAACTGATGGGTTGAAAAAACCATTGGTATATTGTATACAAACTATTTTGATGCGTATACCAATGGTTTGAAACCATTGGTATATATTGTATTTCTAGTACTGTTATCATCCTCACTCTAAACTAATGTAAATTTGAGGCTATTATTAATTAAATATTTTACCTCCCTTGTTTATTTTTCATAAAAAATATAATAACATAAATGAAATAGATGAGTCCCTCTACTTATTTCATAAGATAACAACTGAGAAGTCTTGGAGGATGTTGCTTGATTTTGTATGGATAACAATTTCTCCATCTTTATAGACGTGGCTTCAAGTTAGGTGCCAATTTTCATAGTCTCATCAAATTGGTAAGCATCCCCTTTAAATGGTAATTTATAACATTTAAAATATGATATATAGTTACCTAATTAATTTATATTTTATTGGGATTGTATGTGTATTTTATTTATTAATCATTATCCCAATTCTTCATCAATGATGGCCCTCATGTTTTTTCAACATGAAGATACAAGTATATACGTTGAACCATTAGGAATATTTTTGGTGAGATAACTATTTTATAATCACAATAAAATTCACAAATGATTAATATATGGGGTTTGAGTCTTTTTTTGAGATGTTTTGGACGTTTCTCTAGATTTTCATAGTCTTTACAAGAGGATAGTATTTTTCTACAAATTTCTACATGAGATCATACCATATCATGGTGGATACCAGGGTATGATACTTCAACCACTAATTATAATTCCCTATCATAATGAATGGTATGGTTAAATAGAAAATTACATCATATATGACTCTATTTTTTCTAAATTTGTCACAAATTTATATAAAAAATTAAAGATGACTACGATAATCATATATTGTAAGCCACTAAATTTTATGACATTCTAAATCAATTGTTGGTAAATTGGTTTCAACTATAAATTATTGTCCTCAATAGGTAGACCCATCATTCATGGATCTAATCCATTTATAGATATAATAATCTTATCCATTAATGTCTTATTGTGTTATGGTAGCAATCATGTGCTAACTATGTAGACAAATTCTTAATAGGGCCCCTCTGGAACTCTATTGGTTCACTATAAATATTCTCATAGTATATGAAATATATTTCATTATCTATGAATAGAATTTAATTGGATCCTAAAAATATAAACTCCATGAGCTTATGTAAGGCATTTGTTTCTTACACTAGTAATCTATAGGCATACAGAAATAAAAACATATACACATGAAAAAGAACAAAAGTAAAAAATAAATAAATTGTTATGAATATTGTTAAATGATAAATAGCTAGTATTTATTGGGAATTAGAAAATCATGATCCCTAAAAATGATTCAAAAAATAGGAACTCCTCCCAAGATTCATCTATGGATCCCCTGAACTACACTCATTGATCTGGTACAATAAACAAATATATTAGGAACAGGTTTTGATATCGACGATAGATCATTGAACAAAACTATCACATAGTTACAATAATTAAATCGAATATTTCATTTCATAAATTCCAAAATCCATGTAGTTATATATATATATAATTATAAATAATCTTAAAATAATAAAGACCATGTCATTATAAAATAATGGAAAATTCTCTACTATATAATAAACTTCTTAATCCATAATTAATCATTATCATTTCCCAAAAAATTCCCCACACGGGCTATTTTTTTTCATGCATATCATTTGTAGTACCTTTATTTCTAGAATTGTAAATCTAAAAAACTCATTAATGTTAAAAACATGTGATGATAATCAATGATCATAAGTGATCATAAGCCAATTTTAAATATTATTGAAGGAATATATAATAAATACTATTGTTATAATATAAAATTTTAATTTTAATATTTTATCCATGTATAATAATGGAAATGAAAAACATAAAATGGAAAAAACGTTTCCATCAGTATGAAATGTATAATGTGAGATAAATAATTTTGTACCATGTTTCAAGACAACATGATCCTAGAAAACATTATCTTGCCATCAACGAAATATATTTTTGTGGGAATGAATAAACCAAAATATCACAAAATTAATGTCTTATGAGAAATATTGATGCATCAAGGGTCTATGTAATATCAATCCCCACCCATCACTTTTCTAAGTACAATTAATCCATCATAGGACAAAATGGATAAAAAGTACATAGTCAGCATTGCTAATAATTGTTAGTATTGAAATGTCATCATAGATAATACCAATACATTTCCATATGTAGAAAAGGGATAATATGATCATAACCCATTTGGATAAAGTTGGTTTATGGTTAAACAAAACATATTCGACATATATGACTGAACAATAAACATCCATATCATAAGGAAAAATATATAGATCATCAATTTTCCTTATTAATTAAATGGAATATTTTTAAAGGTAAAAACATCTAAAGATAACTCTTTATATTGTGGGGGTATATGGTTAAGTAAATATTTTACCCAATCAAAATATGTATGGAATCTTGGGGAACACCTTCCAAACAAAGTAATTGAAAGTTGTGTATACACTAAGAAAATTCATTATAATAAAAGTTAGGCCTATTAAATTTGGATTGTCAGGAAAGATAAAGGCATTGATAGATTATTAATTTTATAGAAATGAAAATTTTTAAGTCATCTGAAGAATTAATGTGTCTGGATTAAAAATAACTTATCACTAGTGTAATAAAGCAAAATTATATAGATGTTGAAATATATGAAAAACATCCTTAGAAAAGAATGCTTCAAATAGTATCTCATAAAGAGGGATCAAAAATATAATTGTTGGATACTATAAATTCTAACCCCCAAAATTATAAATATATGTATTTATTAGAGGAAAAATAATGTAAAATGAATCCAATGATTGAAACTACTTTTCAATATTAAATTAAAAATGGAGTTAAAGACATAATAGAGCTTTGCGAAAACATTTTTAACACTAACATAAAATATAAACATACAAGTCACTTTTAGTACTATATTTTAGAAAGAAAAATTGGATTTTTTAAAAACATGTAATTTTAAAAATAATTGAAAATAATTTAACCTTAAAAATAACATAAGATTTTATATAGGAAATTTTTATTCAAAAATAAAACATCTAATTATGGAAGGATTATTTTTAAAATTATGAAATTACATTTTTTTAAAACACATTATAAAAAGATTAATAAACCCTAATTTCAATTAAAAAATCTATTTCAACGAGATTATTATAAAATTACATGTAATAATATATTAGGTTGGTATATTTAATTCATTGAAAAACATAGAGCGTGTTAAACATTTATAACTCAATGAAAAGAGATTTGAGCTATGAATATCCCTTACAGGAAAGATTCTCCATGAGGAAATAATTATTTGAAAAAGATGTTTTTGGTAGGGATTTAAATGCACTTAAAATTTTATTGAATACCACATAATACAATTAATGGTATAATTTACCCATCATAAATTAGATAAGTTTCAAAGAAGAATAATAACTCAATTAATATATTTTGAGTTACAAAAAATCACTACTAAAATGGTAATAATTAAATCAATATACATTTGATGAATGGAATATGATTTGTATTTTTATATGGAATTAAATAAAAAAAATTTTGATAAAAATTCATCCATTAGTTTTAAATACATCATACAATGATAACATGGTTCACAAAATTTATTATCTCTCATAGAATTAGAATTTTGACAAAAAGGCTTTTACCTTTTATTTGGCTTCAAATTATGTACTCTAACATCTTGTATAAAAAATAGAATTCATAATTATGTATTTCATAAATTCAATCATATATTTTCAATTTATTATATTTATTTATAATCCATATGTATATGAATTCTAGTTAGTTATTACCGATTTTCAATATAAAGTTTATGTAATCTTGATCATTTTGAAATAGTTTCATAAAAACAGTGTGGGTATTTAATATTATATTTCGATTATATAATATTGAAATTATTATATTTACCATATTATATTTTCCTTGATAGTAATAAAGCTATAATTTTATTCCATGGTAGTTTTGGTTATAATCCATGATGATGAAATCCATGATGATAATGTTTATGTGATCCTTTACGAAGGAATGATGTTTAAATAATTTATGAGTTTCATAATATTGATACCATTATATAACCAAAGAATAATTATTTATATATTTATATAATATTATACAATTAATTATGTTCCCATATTCATCTTTGACATAAATATAATTCATTGTTCGTGTTGGTGGTAAAACATACCCAAACATGAACTTTCCATGATTAATGGATGATTATTTTGTGGATTATTTTTAATATTATTATTATATATGCATAATTATCTTATTTTTTTTTGTGATATATCAGAATTTATGTAATTTTATGAATAATATAACATATATGTTGTTATTACATAATATGAAGAAATAATTTTTTTCTCATAGAATACCCTCTTGCACTGTTGAATTTACCACAGTTGTTTGCTATTCATATTATTAATTTGTGATTTAATTTATATTTAAAGAACCTTAATTATATATTAATAAAAATATTTTTCCATTAACCCCATCTCATCTATATCCATGTAATTTGGTGATGAACATCAAAATCGAAATCAATCATTCCATAGAGGTGGTTGCCCAAACGTACACATGGTGGTTGACTTCATCTTCGATAGATTGAGAGAAATTAAAAATTAATTTGGTATCATTACAGAATATAAAATATGTTTAAAAAATAATATTTATTTATTACATTTAACATTAGTACCATCCATGTATGGTGGTTAATGAAACAAAATGTGATGTGTTGTGGAGGTGGTAATTCACACACATGCATAATTGTAATTTTTTTCCTTAAAGGAATAATGTTATGGTCATTAATAGTTATTAAATTTATATAATAAACATAACTAAAAAATAAATATTAATTTAATTAAATATTTATTTAAAAATTATAAATGAAAATATAAGATAAAAAGGAAATAAGTTAAGGATAAATGACTACTCACATTGATAACTTTGAGTTTTCCATAATGAATTCTATAGAAAAAGGATGGAGAAATATAATCTATTTAGACTAGAAAATAAATGAGTAATAATAGGATTTTATATGAGAATTTAATAATTTTTTGGGGAAATTTAATTTTATTGGTGGTATTTAAGTTGTGGTGAGAGGCCCCATTTATAAGTGAGAAGGGTTGAATTTTTTGTAAATTCCAATTGTTTTTTAATAAAAGTGCATCACAATCAAAAAGATTGGATATAAAAAAATATATAAAATACATTTTCAAATATATAAGGTAAATAAATTATATAAAAACAAATTATAACACATGTTTTTACCATGTTTTATCATATTTGTCTAGGTTAAACCCTTTTAACCCTAATTTAATCTTACATCAACTACTAGTTCTTATCAATGTAACATATAATTTATGAATAAAAATAAAATGGAATTTTTTAGATAATTTAGACATACTAATTAAAATTTTTTAAAAAAATTGTTATGATTCTTTTTATAAAAGTGATAAAAATAATTTATAAATAATAAATTTATAATATATTTAAACAATAATTTGGTGATAAATAATACATTTGATATAAGATCCTGATATATATTTTTAAACTAGAATAAATATTTTTTTGTTTCTATTTTCACTTAAAAAATAAATTATTTTTTAGAAAAAGGTTTAGAAAATTTCTTATGGCATGTTTATATACGAATAATGTCATAAATCCTAGTATTTATAAAAAATGTATATTACATCATTCACCTTAAAATAATATTTTTAGAAATTCACAGATATTAAAAATTAAAAAATCATATTATGATAAATAAAAATATCAATTTCATTTTTAAAAATAAAAATTCTGAAATTTATAAATTTATATTTTAAACAAAATAATAAAATAAAATGAAAAATCTTTTTTGTGAAAAAAACATCTCTTTATAGAAAAATAAAATTTTATTATTATTTCAAATATTTTAAAATTTATTGGTAACCAATTATTCATATTAATATATATTTCTATAACTAATCATATTTTTCAATTGATATAAAATCATAGCACAAAAAATAATTTTTTTAGATAAATTCAATTCGATGCATGAAATTATGTTACTAGCCATTTAAGCTATACTTTTGAATTTCATTCAAATTGAACCTAGAGTTTATTTTATTTATAAAGTGGTTAATCTTATTCTTTATATAAAATTCAATTACTATGTTTTAATAGACATACATAAACATTTATATTTAACCTAAATATATCAAGGTTTCGTTGAAGTTTGATGTTATGTGAGGGGAAATATATCAAACACATTAAATTATATAAGGATAATAATATATTGAAATATCAGGTAGTTTTATTATACATAATTAAATGAATTACTCCCTAATGATTTTAAGTATTACTCGTAGTTTAAATTCAGTGAGAGTATTCTTATCATATTTATAATTCTAGATATAACATTTATTATAGAATCTGTATTCATATATAAGGTTGTGTTAAGTTATTTATCCTTCCTAAAACAACATTTATAATTCATTGGATCATATAGCCATGTATTTATATACCCAATTCATATATTCTCTCTAAGATACCTTTCTTTAAACAATTTTATTGTATAAGAAACTGAACCATAACAAGATTATATATTATTAAAAAATAAGTCTTTCCTTCACCATAAAATATATTAATCACTATTTCCTAAAGTAAAAAATCACACATATATATATATATATATCATGATCCAAAAAAATAGATAAAAACAGAAAAATATCATGGATTACCTTTTATTTAAAAAGATAATCCAATCCAATACAATCTAACTCACTTTTCTCAAAAGAAATCAACCTTTTATTACCTCAAAATCAAATATATATTAATCCAAATTGTTACACATTCCCCAATCAAGTGTAATTATATAGTTATCCCCAAAAAAAACTTTATCATAAAATTGCATTTCATGGTTATTGGTTCAATTTAGTATAAATTTCAAAACCATTAAAGTTTAACTATTAATGAAAATCACACACATTTCACATAACGATCATTGATCATAGAATTTACTACGACATCATCAATAAATTTCAGTCTCTAATAAAAATTGCTAAGGGTACAAATATTTACATTCTATAATGATATCAGCCATATAACCATATCTATGTATTAGAAAGTCGCATTTTTTATCACAATAGGAATATAATAATATTATAAACTATTTATGTATGCTACATTAATTGGTTATAATACATAGTTGATTCTAGATACATACCATTATTTGCTTCACATATGTGATCTTTACTCAACCAAATACTGAAAACCAAAGTTGTAATCAATTAAATAAAATTAAATGATTATTTTAATATTAAAATTCAATCCTAATATGTATTTTATATTGACTCCTTCACTCTATCCTTTAATACTTCCATTTTAATATACATTTCATTGACTTGGTTTTAATTATAATTATTAACCTAATCCCATAAATTAATTAGGAAAAAATCCTTGTGAATGGTTCATAAATATAATTTTATTGACTGAATAATATCCAACAAGAGTGTTTTGAAATTTATGTAATCTTAGGCCCACTTATCCTCAATCCGAGTGAATATTTATTCAATTATCTATAACAATTCTTCAAGGTGATTACTCCTAGGTGTATCTATTCTATAGCTCATCCCATTTCCCAGTATCCCTATCTCCTTACAAGGATTTAGTTTTTAGGAGAACCACAGAATCACAACCTTAAGAATAATTTGGGTTGTGACAATATTTGTAGGCATATCTATTAGTATTATCTATATGTTTTTTTAACTAAATTTATCTTATCATAATACGAAAAATATTAAATTTTATGTTAAATTACATAAATTTATATCAAAACCATTGAAATTATGTTATAAAATACCTTATTAAACTTTTATGAAAATTTTATATCCAAAATTATCCTCAACTGATAACATCCTAATATCCCAATTTTTTTGACCCTACCCTTATACAAACTACATCACTCCAGACCTACACTCTCATATCTAGTTCCACAAATACATACACTTCATACTATATTTGATACTAACTTTAGATTCTTGGATATAACTATCTCATAATTATAGAAATTAAAAAAAAATTAAATTACATACATTCTCCATATCTATCATTTTAATAGATTTAATGAATTACAAATAACAATAAAATAATATATCGTATGTATTTCAAAATAAATGGACATGTTTTCCAATATATTTGAAACTATTTAGAACAAAATAAGTCTTAAAAATTACCAAAAAACATTCCCTAAAATCTATACAATTAAACGTATAATGTGAAATAGTTTTCTTCATAACTCTAGGAAATCGATACATAATAAGTATTGAGATAAAATACTTAATAAAGGTGAACATAAGCGAAATGAATCAAATATAAACAAAAATATCATTCCTGGAATTGATAATCATAAATAATTACGGAATATAATTTAACAGAATGAATTATATTTCCGTAGATAAAAATGAAAATTAAATTGAAATGTGGATATCATTAATTGGTTCCTTATTATTGAAACACATAATGATGGACAACTAATTCCTTAACGTATTCCAAGATATCATGAACTTAGACATCATGATTTTATCATTATGGAATTAACTTGTTCTTGGAAGTCATTCAAAAAACACCCAAATGTGATTGTCTCATGAGATCCACTAATTCATTGAGGTTGTTTTTCTTGTTATTCTCCACCCATAACTTTTTAATGTCCAATTCATTCATCACATGAGAAAATGGATAAACAATTCATGATTATCTTATCTAATAATCATTTGTATTGGAATAATAATATATGATATACCAATAGATATTTGATGAATGAAATAAGATTTTTCTTAGTACATACCCTGAAAAAACAATTATGATAAAATATATATTCATTTGAAGTAAATATCCCATAAAAGGAAAACATTGTCTATAAAATGTATTATATTTGAAATAATCTAAATTTAGAGCAAGAATCTCCTTACCTATTATCCCATCTTCCACAAATGCACTAAATCATTTTTTATAAAAAACAATGTTTTCATAATAAATTATTTCATAATTTTATTCATATCCTTTATGTTTATAATCTTCATTTATAATCATTATATTAATGAATTATTTTTAATTATTACATCTTTTCAGTATCAGTTTTAAGTTATCTCTATCACTTTGAGCTAATTCCATAAAAAATGTATTGGTTTTCATAATCGTAAAAAACTACCTCATCATAATTTAATTAAAGGTACTAGAATAGATGTTACATGGTATTTATAAAATAATAATTTCATTACATGTTTGATTTTTTTTAAATACCTGATGATGAATTCGATGATGATCGGGTTTATTTATTCTTAACGTAGGAAATTTGTTTTATTAATTAATAAGTTTGATAATATTTTTACCATTATAGAATAAAAATAATAATAATTTCAATATTTATATGACATTATAGTCTTAATTATATTATTATAATCATCCATTATATAAATTCATTTTGTTTTTTATGTAGGTGGTTAAAATGACTAAAAGTTGAACATACCATGCTTAATGGAACATTGTGGGTTATTATATTTGTAATATCATTATTGCAGAAGAGTAATGATCTTTTTTAGTGATTGTTAGTGTAATACATCAAAATTGGAAGGCTTTATATGAATAATATAACCTATATAATCTTATACATAGTGTTGATAAATGATTGTTTTTCTCTTATAATGCTCTTTTTAAGGATTTAATTTACCATGATTTTTTGTTAATCAAATAATTAATCGGTTGTCAATTTTTTTTTCAAAATTATTAATTATATCATAATAATATTATTTATCTATTATAGTTATTCTCAATACTAGGAATGTAAGGTGGTGTTGAAAATAGAAATAGAATTCAATCGTTCTGTGGAGGTAGTAGTCCACTTGTATTCATAGTTGATGTTTTGATCATAGAGTCTGATAAATGTATAATTTGTTTTTATATTTTCATAATCAATAAAATTCTATAAATATAATAGTTATTTAATAAATTTATCATTATTTCTATTAATACAAGTTGGGTATGCAAAACAAATACATGACACTTCATGTAAGTGAAAATTAAACCACAAGTCCAAATGTGGTTTTTTACTATGGGAAAATGGAAAAATGTATAATGTTTATTTCCTTAGAATTATAAAATAAGATTTATAACAAAAAGTAATTTCATTAAATTTTTTTTTGAAAGTTATAAATTTTAAATGTAATTTATAAATGAAATAAGTTAATGGTAAACAAATACTCATATTGAGAGCTTTGAGTTTTCCTCATATGATTCCTTAGAAAAGGGATATTTATGATAATATCATATCAAAAAAATCTATATGAATAAGAATATAATTCTTTGGGAATGATAAATTTTATAGTTTTAGGAGGAAACTAAATATGAGTAATGGTATTTGAAGGGGGTGAGATGCCTAATTTATAAGTGAGAAGGGTTGTAATTTTTTAAAATTGCCATAAATATTTAATAATGGGAAGTCACTCTCAAATAAAGTGGAACAAGTTTTGATAAATAATGTATTGATGATTAAATAAAATCAATAAAGGTCTCAAAGACACATTAGAACTATTTTTTAACATTTAATAGCTTTTTCACTAGGTTGAACCCTTTTATCCATAATTTACTCTTACCATGTTAACTAGTTTTGTCATAAGTTATTTACACATATTGAATAAAACAATAATGGAATTTTTTATATAAATATTACACAATTTTTACAAATTTTAAATCCATTTAATAAGATTATGTTTTTAAAAGTCAGAAAATTGTATTATAAAATAAAAATATATATTTTATTAAAAAGGATATCATGGGGAAAATATTACATATGTTTTATAATAATGCATATAGGTTCCTAAAATAGAATCAATTTTTTTTATTTATAATATTTCTTGTAACATACAATATTTTTTGTAAAAAAAGTTTATGAACTATGTGCTATATGCACCCCAATTTCCCCACAAAACCATGTTATCCACTCCCCAGGCCAACCCATGTACCCAAACGAGTCATCAAACTAATTAATGTAACCACATGGTAACACATGTTCATTTAGTTTTACTTTTTATCATTTACAAACAACCTAAAAAAAATCTTGGAGGTTGCCCATCCTCACCACTAATTCCGAAAAAACCACTTTGACTATGGAGTTCTTATAAGGTAGGATTTTGAAAAGAAAGTGCACCTTATTGAACTAGGTAGTAATATTTTTACTTTTAAAACATTAAAATTTGTGTTTATTACATTTAACCCCCTAAGAGAATAAAAACCTTGTTTTGTACCAAAAATCTCAATGATATAAGGGAGACCGCACTTTTGTATGGGTTTCGCATCTCTTGTGTTACAACTAGGACCAATAGGAACCCAAGTTTCCTCATAGACATATGTTTTCCCCAACCTAGGGCCTATCCACAAGAAGGAATAGTTCCATCCATAAAATGTTCAAAATTAGATGATATCGGTGTTTATTTAGATATTTCATTTTTTTATATAGGAATTATAAATATATTCAACTCCTATAACTATGTGGAAGAAGAAGGGAATGAATTTCAAGTGGTCATACCAATGTTAGAGGTATTTATTGAGATAATGATTAGCTTGAATATATATCTAGTAATAATTTTCCCCATTCTAGGGACCAGATAAGATATGTACGGTGATGCATAAATAATTGGTTTAGTTCTAATTCTAATGTAGTTTGATATGGTTTTAGCTTTTGGGTTACATTATTTATGACCCTAAGAGTGGTACTACGCTACTAATGATGTAGAATGGTTATCCATGGTCCATAATCTGATGTATTTGAAATACTATCTATTCATTGAGATATTAGTAGTCTATACTAATCACAAGATCCTCCATTATATCTTCACATAGTAGAACCTTCTCCTGAGGTAGAAGAGCTGAGTCTAGTATAATTAGGCATTTGAAAATGAGAAGGATTATACACTATTTAATGGTATTGTCATCACATATGCTCTTAGTCGTAATATGTGCGTAGATTAGTATCTTGGTGAATGTACTTATTAGGAGAAGTACCACCTGATGATATTTTTATCAAAGTATAGGATGAATAATTTTGATAATTATGGATCGATGATGTTTAATCCACTGCTGAATACATCCTCTTTAATAGACTGGGAACAACTTGTCACATGGGACTAGATACATGGGTGTTTTTTGGATGATGTAGATGTTATACTTGTACATATGATATTTATATTCCGTTATTCCATATGAGAATATATTATGGGAGACTTATAAAACTCATGGTGGTTGGTTCATATTTGTGTAATAAATATGTATCATAACATCATGTGATAGTTCTAGTGTCCAGGTGTGAAGAATGACATTATAGGATTTGTTTCTAGATGCCTTACCTACCAAAGGTTAATGTTTTAGAACCATCATAATAGTATTTTTTTAAATCTACTTCTACTACCCATTTTAATGTGGGAGGATGTCAAGATAGATGTTGTAATAGGGTTACCTATGACCCTGAGGAGCAGTGAAATTATCAATTCTGTTATCGACTGACAAAACAATGTTGATAATATTCTTACCGATCTATGAGACCCACTCACCAGAAGAGTTGGAAATATATATTCCCATGATATCATATGATTACATGTATTTAATTTGATTATTTTATCTAATATATATGCATTTTACACAAAATTTTATTACTAGGGAATTAATAAACCCTAGGCACTCAATTAATATTTAGCACAACATACCATTACCATACTAATGGAATGTACAAGTGTATGCCTCACATACTTGATGATATGATTTTGTAATTTTCCATTTATTTAGGTGTGTCATGGGATGAGAAGCTATCCATTGGAAGATTTCTCTTAAAAATAATATTTACATGCATCTATTTTTCCATATGAGTCTCTCTAGGGAAAATTATTCTCCTCAACATTGTGTTGGCATGAGTCTTGTGAACCAGAATTTGTTGGACCCAATGTGGTGTAGGAAACCACAGAGTTGGTGTAGTTATTCATGAATTGGTTGGTGTTACCTTAGAATAAGTAGTGGTCATATCCAAACTGGTGGAGAAATCCTTTGGAGTGTGTTGTTGGCAATAGGTTTCATGTGAGTATCACTTTGGTTATGGAATTATCATTTATTTAAGAAAGGGAAACTATACATGTGGTTTGTTATTCCCTTGGAGAAAACCAAATTTATTGGTAAAATGGTGTACCGTTTAGAATAAACTCCACATTACAAGGATCATATTATTTGTTCCATGTTCCACAATTATAGTGGTATTCTGCTGATCTTGTGTATGTTATAGACTTTGAGGAATTTGAGTTGGATATATATGAATCTTATGAATATCATCCAGTTTTTATTATAGACCATATTTTTAAATTCCTATGAGTCAATATGACAATAATTTTAGGGATCATATGGTAGCATGGATGGATACATGAAGAGATGTCGGAGTAGGGGTGATATTTTTGAACATAATAGCCTAAGTTGTTTGTGGAAGACCACTATAGAAGCTGCATGAGGATGAAAATTTCTTTTAGGAATGGAATTATAAAATTATAAGTTTTTAAGTGAATTTAAACTTTATTTTTTATAATTTATAAGTCATATTATCTGAAAATATTATTTTTCTGATGAATGTTACCATTACTCATGAATTTTGAGAGTTTTGTAAGGGTATATAGTGTTTTGAAACCTATTTGTAAGGGTATAATCATTTTTTACTTGATTTCGGTAAGGGTAATACCAATTATTCTTAGTAGTGATATGGTAAGACCAATTTTTGGAAGGCTTCATAAGGGTAACCTACCGCTACAATTGGGTGGCTAGAGTTTCTTCACACTACGTAAGGGTAGCTCTATATTCACAAGGGATGTGTAAAGGTAACTGTGTCACTACATAATGGAATGGTTGAATTAAATATACTACATAATGGTATTCCCATCTTCTAATAATGGTTATAAGTGATTCAAATAAGGGTTACCCCTTGTTTACTTAAGTACCATAAGGGTAAAATATACACAGTGTAAGGGTAACTCAAAGTTTTCAAAGGGTGTGTATGGTTAGGACAGTGTTTCATAAGGGTATGCACTTCTCTACAAGGGGTATGTAAGGGTAAATATTACCCTCACTCAACATTAAAGTGTTGGATAAGGATAAAATTATATAACACATACATAGTTCAATTTTTTGGGGAAAAGAGTTTTTACACTATTTTCCATTATTCCTTTCCTATGATATACCTAAAATACATTTGATGATTTTTAGTTCCTTAAATCTTGGGAATTTATTCTTTTGACTCATTTAATGGTTCTAATAAATTTATGAAATATTTTAAAAACATCATAATTTAGAAATAATTAAAATAAAAAATATGAAAAATTTAGTTTGTGGTATTTAATGGTGTGATCATGTATGTGCTTATCCTTTTATAAAATTACTACACCTTGATGTCATTAGTTTTATAATACCTTCTTGTTCTTAGATAGCATAAAAACCCCTTAATTCAATATATATTGAGTCCTCCTTGATCATACCTGGTTCTTATATAAATTTCTAGGCATGAAATACCCCTATATCTCTTTTCTTCTTGATAACATCTTTATTTCATGAAATAAATTCCATGTATTGTATTTCTAGTCTAATTAGCTTATACATGGATAAGACTCTAATAAAAACTCCATGGATTATTGTTTCATTTAAATTTTTATACATGAGACACTCTATTTTGGGTTGACACTTTTAACGAATGTATATTTATTATTTTAACACATGGTTTTCATTAGACATTGTTGTTATTGGTTTTTGGCATGTGTACTCAAAATATCTGTTTATTTATATTATGTAATATTGTTACTTATCCTATGACATGATACTAAGGGTAAAGTCTCCCCATTGGTGGAAATAGACCATCAATATTAGCCAGTATCCTCTTATTTAATGGGATTCTTGCATGAGTTCATGCATCACTATGGTTAAGGTCCAGTGGTTTTTGTCATTATGTTAAAAAAGCATTAAAAAATTAGATTATATTCTTATATATTAATAATTTCATTAAATCACAGTATTCATTAATATGGTATATTCTACTTCTCACCAAAAAATCAAATTTTTTGAAAAAATACAACTAATTCAGCTTATTAAAATGTTAATATTATAAATCCAAAAATAATTTTCTTTTTTTCAAATTCAATTAAAAAATTTAGAAATTATTATTTAATATAAAATTATAATATATAATGAAAAAATATTTTTTTTATAAAAAACAGATATTTATAACATAGTTTATTCTTATTCATAAATAATATCCTTTAATAATTATAATTAAACAATTATTCACATCCATGTATATATAACCATATATCAATCATATGTTTCTTTTGAAAAAACTCACAATTCATAAAAGGACGTTCTTTCGGAAAACAATCTTAGCATAAAACGAACATACTTTTAATTTTAACTATACAAATTGAATTTCATTCATATTAAATGTAACCTTTATTTTATTTCTATAAAAAATATATAATGAGGATACTAATATTAATTCATGTTATTTCAATAAGTAGGTTTTAATAGTCATACATAAATATTTATATTTTACCTTAATAAATAATGGTTTTGTTTATATTTGGTGTTATATGTGGAGAAGTTACTGAAGATGTTGAATTATTATAAAGATAAACATAAGTTAAAATCATATGGTGTTACACAGTTAATTTCTTGATGAATTATTCAACATTTAGAACTGAAATCATTAAATTATAATAACTAAAAATACAAATTCATGGTATATGAATGTGAATTCATGAGGTCGAACCACTAGGAATATGTTGGATTCAAATCTCACCAAACATTCTCAACTTGTATATCTATAGCAGATATTAACGTATACATGAGAAAAAAACAAGTTAAAAAATGTTTTGAAGTATAAATGGTGTCATGGAAATGATAGATATGGGTTGGTGGATATGCTAATGGAAAATTAAGATGTTAACCTAGTTTTATATAAAATATTTTTGAAGGCTATAGACAATTAAAATTGTGAGTTAACATGGATGAAAAATTGCATGATTTATTAAGATAACTATCTCACATTGATGTAAAAACTCTAATTTCCAATCACTATTTGATTCCTTTAATGATAATCTGAGATGAAATGGTACATTAGATTCAATAATAAGGAAAAAGGTAGAGTAAAGTTTTCTATAACTATAAAACTCTCCTATACCAGAGTTTAGTTATTTCTCTAATCGTCATCACTTGTGATAGATGTTTATATGAAAAGATAGAAACAATATCAACATGATAGTGGCCTATGTCATGAAATTTATATTTCAAGCCTAAAAATCCAATTAAATTATTTTCTCTCCCACTCTTAATCCACCATCCCCTAAGAGACTACTCATACATGAAAACATAATCATTATTCCTGAGTGAAATAGTGAAATCAAGGAATTTAAGACTCATGAACACAAAAATAAACACCATAGAAAAATTTATATAAAGGAAAGAGAAAAAAATTACAAGAATATAATAATAAATCCTAATTAATTAATGAAGATTAAAATATCAATGTCTCTACAAATAGTGCTATAATTTCCCTAAGAAATCTCCTCTCTCAGTTCCTTTTAATATGGTCTCCATCCTCATATTATGTGTTTAAAAATACCGAACCCATTTGAATTTTAATCACATGATTTGAAAAGTCTAGTGAACACCATGGCACAACCCATAACATTACTCCATGGATCTATTAAAACCCTAAATTCCTACAGAATTCTTATAATGACAATATCACAAATTCATGTGTTTTAGTGTATAAAATGTATTCCTTCAAATTTAAATGTATTCATGATCACAAACATTACCTAATTATGTTTCTCCTATAATTTATCTTTATAAAACACTAAAACACAAGTAAGTTGTGGTGATGAGGGGTTACTCTAACATAATGCTCAGGTACTCTATATATGGTACCTCTTACACCTCACAACCCACTACGATGTAGAAAAATTGTATCCAAATGGAAGGAACCTTGTATGAGTTGATTTGTGTCATGAAATATTCATCATGTAATTATTAAAAATTATTTAAGGGTTTGAAGAGTATTAAAAAATTTGAGTTTATTTTCCTTTAAGGATTTAAAATCTATTTTATCCTTAGGTCAGTAATGAACATTAAATGTAAAAAATGAAACATGTTCTAGAGACTACAATTATAATGTATAAGGGAGATACTAATTATTTTTATGAAATATTAATAGAATAAGAATTAAGATCACATGGTCTTACAACTATTATAGAGGAGTTCAACTAAATTCACTTAAAGAATATAATTTATAATAACCAATGAACCACAGAGTTTAGTTATTTCATGTTAACATACTTTCTATGAACTTGGTATTAGAATTTGGCACTTGAATGAATTTTAAAAAACAAAAAACTAAACATTAATGTTGGGAATAATTAAATTTTATGTGATATCTATAATGCCCTGATATTTAAAAAAAATAAATAGTATCTCTAATAGTTTACATGACACACAATATGAGCCAAAAAACATGAAATGTTATTATTTAAATATAACCGTTATAAACTAGTAATTAATTAGGTGTGTATGAGTAAAACTAAAAAATTATGAAATATTTTTATAAAGGTCCATCTAAAATAACATATTGATAAATCTTTATTAAATAAAAATTCAATTTCTTCTAAAGTCATTCTATGAATAAAAAATACATTTTTTCCTCAAAAATGAATTTTATTTCTTATTTTGAGAAAATATTCAAATTAATTTATTAAAAATTAACAAAATTTATTCCATAAAATTAAAATTATTTTTCATATTTTCATTCAAAATTATCCTATATTTAAATTTTTAGAATTAACTACAATGTTTTATTTTTTAATGAATTGTGAAAAATACTATTTTTTACTGAAAATTGTATTTTGATTTCAATAATTTAAAAAATTAAATTAAAAAAATTATTTCAAACCAAAATTAAATAATTTAAATTATTAATAATCCAATTAAATTCGTTAGGAAAATTCTATTCAGGGTTTTTTTATAAAAAATTTTATACTTAATACGACATTATTTTATGAAAAACGACTATTCATGATTTTTTACTAGTTAATTTTTAAATTAAATTCAACCATGTATATGAAATTTAATTTAAAATAATGGATTCAGTATTGTTAGTCATCATAATTAATATTTTGTAATATGTTCAACTAATTTTTTGTTATAATAAATAGTAAAAACAGTAAAAATATGTTACCATGATTAAGTTTAAAACCCTTTTACTAGGGGTTAAATTAAAGATATATGGGTTAAAATTACCGAGAAACATGTCTAAATATTTTATTATGGATTTATATATACCCTTTTCAAATTATAATAAAAATATAAATTTTTATGGGATTGTTATTTATGAGAATTAATTAATAAAATATAAATATTTTAAAAATATGATATGGGTCATCTCCTTTGCCAATAAAATACACCCCCTCTACACTTATATTCACACATAAAGTGATATTTTTTTATTAATATAACTACCCAAATTTCTTTTTATAATCCCTTCCAATTTTTTATATTTATCTATTTTGTCATAATACAAACCATAGAGTCATTAAGGTGTAAAGTAAGTGGATTTTTCTAATAAAGTTTTATATTTATTAAGTGAATGTTTTAGTTTTATTTATTATTATAACACATTAAAAACTAATTTGAATAATATTATATTATATTATTAGTTTTCACCATATATTTTTATTTTATTATGTTGATGTATTAACATTAATCTATCTATATATTTATCTAATTGGAGATGAAACCATTGTTTGTGTGAATGGATAACTATCGCCTCATAAAAACATGTAATTTTTCATCCATCACCATCTCTTTTGGATGGTAAAAATGATGGATATAAATTATATAATGTGATATATATTATATAAATTAAATTTTGGAATGGTAAAGTGGATATATTACATTAATAATTACAATTCAAATGAAAAATAAAAACAGTACATGGGTATACGTTATACTACTTCCTTGTGAGACAATTCATGTTATTTTATATCACAATATCACATGGTTGATTATAGGTGTAATATTTGAATAAATAATATGATATTTATAATATAAACATAATTTTGGAAATAAAAAATAAATATTACCTTATTTATATCTTGTTATTTGAAAAAATAAAATGTTTCTCATGTGTATATGCAGACTACCAACTCCATGATAGTACATATATTATTTTTCATATCCAAATTTTATGGATGGTTATAATTTTTTTTAATGTATAAAAATAATAATTTTTTCATAAATATTATTCTATAAATTTTGTATTCTTGACTATATTACACGTAGTCAACCTATAAATATCATTTTTGAAATTTGAGAGGAACGTCCTCTGGACTCCTAATGTGAACTTCATTGATTAAGTAATTAAATATGACATGTAATTAAGTTAAATAATGAGAAAAAAACATTAATTTATTTTATATAAGTAAATAATTAAAATATTATTATTATTTTGGAATATGTATACCATATAATTCAATTTTGTGCGTGAGGTAAGGGGTTTCTAAACTAGGTTATTATTCATTATGTTATATCACTTCCTCATTGATTATATTATTCCAAGATTATCTAAATAGGACCATTTTTTATTTATTTTTTATTTACACAATTTTTTCGGGTTAAATTGTTTTACAAAAAATCACACAAATTTTTAATTCTCTGTTTAATGATATGACCATTGTTATGGATATTCATCACAATTTTTTTATTTGGAACATATATTTATATTATGAATCTATATTATTTTATAGAGGTTATATAATATCATTTTACATGTTATATCAGGGATATTATTATATTAATGGTATTTAAATCTTTATTTTAAGTATTTAATTTCAATGTCTATAGAGACAAAAGTTACCAAAATTGTAATGATTTTTATGATACAACCTAATAATATTTCGGGATTGCCAATATTCATAGTTCTATTAGGAGTAATCATATGATAATATTTTATTTAACTAAATATTTATTTTTATAATCTATTTGTTTTTTTTTCAAGCTTAATTTATATTTCCTACCATATTTTTTAAAATAACATTAATAAGTTTTTTTTGTTTGTGAAATCTATCTCGTGTCTTAATTTAGATTAGAAATATTTGTCTTTGATAACCAATAGTTATAAAACATTCTCAACAATGTACATATTTATTTATAAATTGTTTCTTATATTAATTTTAATGTATCTTTGACATTATTTATAATTCTTTTAGAAGGTATTTTTTAGATATCTTATGTATGACACATTATTATTTCCCATACCACTATTTTAAAGGAATAATTTATTTTTACATATACATCTTCAAAAAAAATTAATGTTTTTAATATTTCTATTTGGAAGAATCCATTAAAATTTTTCATTTTTATCATCAAAGAAACTTTTTCATAATATTTTAGAGGCACTTAGTTTTTAAAAGTGATTTTATAAGTGGAAGGTGTGTTTTCCTCAAGAATTTTTTTAATGATCTGTTGTTGTGTTTTCTCTTCATCAACCAAAATAACCTTTGATGATACATATAATCCACTAAAAATATGTTGTAATGAAACCATCATTATTATTTCTTTTTTATGGATTATAATTTTTTCAAAGATATTATCATGGAACCCATTTATTTTCCATGGTTAAATCAAACTATGAAAGATAAAATGTTATTTTTATATTGGCATGTGTGAGGTTCAATTTTATTTATCATTTTATAGTACTTGTACAATGTTATTGATGATTTACAGTTGGTTATTTTATAAAAATAGGAAGATTAGTTCTGTTATAAACCAAATATAGGTGGGTTATTTATATCCATCCAATGAATTTGGTAAAGAGATGGAGCTTATTGTTGTATGTTACTCCAAATAGAGTGAGACAATGTTATCTTTTGATTGGTACTCCTATGAAGTGATGAATTTAACTATTTTAAGATACTCTTAATATAATTTTCTCTTTATCCATATAATGCGATTCATTAATTAACATTTGATGTTATATTTTATGATCATGATTTCATTATGATGGAATCATGTTATATCATTCCCTCTAATCAAGGATTATTATCACATGGATCATTATTTTTTATTCATAAATCTCTCAAATTTGATTAATTCTCAATACTATTTCAAACTGTTTATAATATAGAATTCAAAAATTATGAATTATCTTATATTATTCTCATGAACCTTAAATATATTCTCATACCCTAATATCCATCTTGTGTATAATAATATTATTCAACTCTTATTACATATGTTTGACATTACCAAGAATTTTAGATCTCCCTTCTAAGGATTATTTTCTATAGTTTATTAGCAAATATGTAATGAAACAAGCATCTAGAAGGGATCCATGTGATATTTGATAAATGTATAATTTGGATTAAGAAAGTTTCGGATTGGTGGGGAAAATTAACCATTTAAGGAAATAGATAATTTCTTGAATATGTTATCCCTGATTCTCTAAAACTCTAAACCTAAAAGGTACATGGGTATTTTAGTGTTATAATATTTTCATTTGATGTTTTATTTTTTTGTATTGTTAATTTTTTTCACATTTATTAGCATGAAATCCAGAAATATAAATATTATTGTTAAATAATTGGATTATGGTAGTGATGTTTCGGGTTTTTATCAGTTCATATTGAATGAAAGTTTAGATAGTTGTGGATATGAAGTTGTTTTCATGTGAGGTTACCTTAATTGTTATGGATACCATTGTGGGTTTATAAGATTAATGTATATCATAAGATCAAAGTCATGTACACCCCTTTTTTCATTCATGTAATGGAATTTTAAGGTAGATAATTTTTTTGGGAGATGTTTTATTGGGGTGTGGTATATGTAACCCTTGGGTATAAAATTATGGATTATTTTAGAATAATACTAAACAGTTTTTTTGAATGTAATCTGAATGTTATAAAAATATGTTTAGGGTAATTTTTTCTTATTTGAGGTTATTGAGGTTCATTGGTATATAGTTTTATTTATTAATGGGAAATAAAAGTTGATCTTTTGATGTTATTGTTGAAATTTATAGATTAATTAATTATTTATTCATATTACTATTTACTAATTTTTGTTATTATACAACCCTATGCTAATTAGTTTTTTATTGGATAATTTATAAAGATAACAAGAATAAATTTTTATACTTTTATTTATCATGTGATATGTTATAATCCAATTTTAGTGCTTTAGTGTAGGAAAATTCAACCAGAATATTCATTTATTGGAATAAAAGAAATGATTGATGTTGAAATATATCAAAACAATACCAAAATATAAAATTGTTCTTATGAAATAAAATAAAATAATGAAATTATAGATTATTTTGTTCTTATACAAGATTGTAATGTAATTCCTCATAGCTCTAATTCCATTATTTCTGATGAGTTGATGGGAAATTTCATGACCCATTAGTGTATTGTTTTGTTGAATTTGAGTTTCTCTTGATTATTAACTTTATTATGATCAAATTTCTCTATCACTCTCCATTATTATATGTAAATTAAACCTTTTCTTTATTTTATATATTTTTACATCTCAATAATATTATCCAATTTGGAATCATAGTTATGTGTTCTTTGAAATTTCTATAATATTTCTCATTCCCTCTTTTAAGAAGTATGTTTTATTAATCATTTTTCATGAGTTGGGTTTTAAAAAAAAGGTATTTTAAAATGTTAAAATCATGATTACCTAGCTCAAGATAAAACTTTATTGATTTAATTTAAGATTTTTGGGTGAGAATATAATAACAATTTATATTTATTAAATTGGATATACAATTTTTAATAGCATACGTGACCCCCAATATTGACGTTAAACAATCACAAAATATTATTTTTTAAATATAATTATTAGAACCTATCTATTAAATTTTAAGGTTTGTACAGGAAGAAAAACTTATGAATTTTATGTATAATTGGCCTAATCAATAAAAAATTATTTTTTATTTCTTATGAAATAAATATTCAATTTTTAGTAAAGTAATGTTTTTGCATCCAAAATACATTTCCAAAAAACTGTTTTATTACTTTATGTGAGAAAATATTATAAATAATTTTTTAAAATTTTAATTTTTTTTGATAAAATTATATTAATTATTAACTTATATTATAGTTAATTTCTTATAATTGTTTGCAAATATATATTTTTTTATTGAATTGTGAAAAATAATGTTTTTATTGAAAATTTCCTATTTATTTTATGAAATTATAATATTAAATTTTATTTTATCATAGATTAAAAGTAAAATTATATATATATATATAAATAAATAATAATCCAATTAATGATATTTTAATAAATTGTATTCTTTTTTGTCATAAAAATATTCCTCTTAAGATGAATGTCTTCTGAAAAAACATTTTTCATCAAATTTTTCAAGTTTGCTTTCAAATTAAATTGTACCAAATAATTGAATTTAAATTGTTAAAATATTTTCCATATTTTAAAACATAATAATTAATATAAGTAAACAAATAAAATTTAATTTTTTTCATAATGAATAGTAGTAACAGAACAAATCTATTACCATGGTTATGGTTAAAATATGTTTGTTGGGGGTTAAACTATAGTGATAAGGTTTAAAATGACCTAAAACGTATCAAAATAATATTATACAAAAATATTTATTACATTATAAAATCTTAATTGAATTTTAAATTTTTATAGGACACTTTGACATAAAAATAACGTAATAATATTTAAGTAATTTCAAAAACAACGAGTATGTCCTCTCCCTCACCTATAAAAAGCAACCCCATATTCGCTCCTAAACACACTTCAAGATCCATTTCATTATGAAAATAAAAAAAAGTACCTTATTAGAATCCCTCCTCACATCGTTGAGGTCTTATTTTGGTATTATACTAACCTTATAGGGATTGATTTGTAACGGAAATATAGTTTTCTAAAGAACAGGTCATGTTTTTAAACAAATTTTTTAAATTTATTTTTTCTTCTACATAATTAAAAACGCTTTAATAAATTTTTATATATAAAATCAGTATGTAAAATATAAAAATGTTATATTATTTCTATTTTTTAACTTTATACCATATCCATCTTAATTAAATTTGAAACAAAATAATCGTTCGTGTGTACGATTGCCTAAAAAATAATGATCTGATGTATATTTTTCAATCTTTACCACATATATAATGTCCAAATGATTTATCTAAATTATATAATATGATATATATTATATGATTTAAATTCTTTTAAAGTAAAAAAATATAATACACAATTATTTACAATCCAAATTAAAAATAAAAACAACACTCCTATGTGTGGAGGACTACCGCCTCATGAGATAATGTATTTTATTTTTTGCCACCACATGACATGGATGGTTATATAGGTATATTTAATTAAATAATATATATATATATAATATTAATTCAATAAATATATCATACTACATACATTCATTCACTTAATATATTTAAAAAATGAAAACCATACTAATGCATATGTGGGGACTACAACCTACAGGATACAACATATTTTATTTTTCATGTCTGAATTTTATGACTAGTTATAAAAATGATATTAATATATAAAAAATTGAATTTAATTAATATTATTTTGAATATACTTGGACATTGACTATTTTTACCACATTCAACATATTGAATTCATTTTGGACTTTTGAACCAAACAACCTCAAAATTCAAAACATGAAGTTAATCGATTAAGTAATTATTTATGATCTAGAGGTAGGTGAAATAAAAATAAAAATAAAAATAAAAATGTTATTAATAATTCTAATAATTACCAAATTTATTTTTTATGAATATAAAAAACAATCATTTCATGTTAGGGCATGAGGTACTGGGTTTCATAACACAAGTTCATTTAATTGGGGTTTATCACTTATTTATTGACTATATAAAGCAAAGGATATGTGTGAAATATAATATGTTGGATTTATTTTATACTTTCACATTCTCTGTTATTAAAATTTGTTACACATAATTTCAACATTTATTAATTCTCATTTCAATGTTAAGATCTTGGTAAGGGTTATTTATCTCAAAATTTTCATGTTTGAGAAAAATGTATATATTATGAACCTATATTGTTTATATGGTGTATATAATTCCCTTTAACATGGTGTATAATGGAATTCCTAACATTCAGGGAAATGAATGTTTATTTTTAAGGAAATTTTCACATTTTAAATATTCAAATGTTACCAAAAGGTATGTTTTTTTGTTACAAAATCTCATCTTATTTAGAGATTGACTATGTTCAACATTACATTGGGAAATATCATATTATTTTATTTTATTGAACTAAATATATTTTTTGCCTATGTTTTTTAATTGGTGTAACATTTTTAATTTCAATTACCTCTAATATTGACTAAAGAAACATGAATAAATTTGTATGTAAGTTATACTGATCATATAACTTATTTTAGATTGAGATATTTATCTTCCATAACCACGTTTTATATAATGATTTCAAGAATGTTATTATTTACACATGAATAATTTTTTAATCCCATTTACAAGGTTCTTATAATTTATTTGAAATGTATTTTAAAAGGAATATTTTTACATTGTTCATATGGTACATTTTAACTTTCCTTAAATACAAGTTAATTGAATGTTTTATTTTAACATGTTCTACTTAATATAATTTTTTCATCACGATGAATATTTTATTTGTAGATTAATTTGAATATTTTTAAGGTTATTTTCAAAGAGAAGGATTTTGTAAATATTTCTTAAATTTTTTGTTTTTAGGAGTTAATTTCAATATGGAATGTTTATTTTCCTCAAGAATGATCTTAATGATCTTTTATGGGTATTTATATTCAAAAAATACAATAATAGCCGATGTTAAATATTTTCCACTAGTTGTATGTTGTAATGATACCATCATTATTCTTTCTTTGTAGGAATTGTGTGTTTTTATGAGATTTTCAGAGATTATGTTTCTTTTAAATGTGTGAATCAAGACATGGGAGAAAAATGGTTATGATTATAATTAAAAGTAAAACATTATATTTATTTTTATCATTCTATGGTACTTTTAATTATAAATGGAATATTGATGGGTGGTTATATAATAAACCAATCACGGTTGGTTCCGTTATAAATTATAGATGGGAACCCATGTTATATCCCTACAATGCATTGGTTTTTGTGATCGAGCTAACTGTTGAAATTTACTCTTAAGAGAGAGGTATTGAGTTTTCTTTTGAGAGGTACTAATGTGAAGTGACAAAGTTAACTTTTGTGAGTTACATCTAAGATCATTTTGGAATTATCTTATTTAGGTAATTCTGTGATGAATTTTTTATTTTCCTAGTTATCATAGAGTTTTTCTTTATGCTTTCATAATCTTCTAATTTTCCTTGGATAAATATTTTTTACAATAAAGATGTTGATTATTGAATAACTGGTTTCCCATCATTAGTTAATTATTTATTCCATGTCAAAATAAATATAATCCATTTTTAAAGGGTATGAATTCACTTATGTTATTCTTATGCACTATAAATATTCTCACATACCCTTATCCCCAACTCTTTTCATTAAAGTTGTTCAATAGTTATTACATATTCTTACCATTAGCAAGAATTTGTGGTCACGCTTCCTTTGATTCATTTCTACAGGTTATGAAAAAAATTGTTATGTAAGAAATGAATATAATAGTACCATGTGAGAGATAATAAATGAAAATTAATATATAGAAAAATAAAATAATATTAAATAAAAATAATCATATAAAGACCAGAATTGTTATGAAAAATATTACCCTAAATCTCTCAAATGATAAAAATAAAATTTCCTTGGATATATAAGTGATCAAATATTTACTTTTGTTTTTATACATTTTGGATTGTTGAATTTGGATAACATTTATTGGTATTAAAATAATAAATTTACATATTATTATGTTAAGCACTAGATTCTCTATCTGCGGGTTTGGTATTGCCATAACATCATCATATAGACTGGAACTAGAATGATTTAAAAATTAAGGGAGTAGTGCTCATGGGTGTAATTCCATAGGGTGTTGGAGAAACACGAGGAGAAATATTGATTGTGAATATATGTTATTTATTTCCCATTTCATTTTTTATACATGTCATAATGAATTTCTTGAATATAATTTATATAATCATAATCATGTGTATGTAAAATAATTTTAGGGATTATAATGGATTTACATGAGTTCTATTTTCATGTTCATATTTGGTTTTTTATAGTGCAATATGTTTCTTCATGTGTATGTTTCCCTACATTATTTAGTTTTTTGAATGATATAATGAAAAATGAAGTTTGTGTTAGGCATTTTCTTAGAAAATGAAAATTAGATCAGAATTTCATAAAATTGTAAAATTATACAAGGTTTTAATTGGAATTTAGTAGTTTTGTATTTTTAATTATTTCCTCATTTTCTATTTTTCATGGGAGCCATTTTTTACACTACTTCAGGAACTGATAGTTGAATAATAGTTATTTCTTATCCATAAGAATGTCTACCCAAGTACTTTAATTAGAAAAGGTTAAATTTTATTTTCTCTATTAATAATCATCCATAAAATTAGTGGGTTTTTTGGAAAATCAATTCCCATTCTAGTTTAGAAGGAAATTGTAATCCAAATATTAACATTGGGTGTTTTAACATACATCACTCATACATTTTTTGAACTACTAAACTTAATCATGATGAGAGATTATAAATATATTTTTTATTCAGTTTAGCTAGTTTCCATTAAATTAATTTATTTTCTTACCAATTTATTCATTTACTATTTTTTTCATGATCATTTTACACTTCACTGTTGGTTTTTATATGACTTACCATTTCATTTAGTCACCATTATTCACAAATTATTTTTTAAAATTGTATTTGTTTTTTGATTTTTTGAATTTTTTTGTATTGAAACTATATTCCCTTTTCATAGGTCTGACCATGATCACAACATTCTAGTTTTTAATATGTAATATAATTTTTTAAATTAGTTACTAAAATTTTACCAAAGATATTTAATTCATTATATACCTAGAGATCTAATAATTTTGCTAGTACTCTTGATAGCTTAATAGAAGAAAGTTATTCCATTCCAAAGATAATAAGATTCTATAATAATATTCCCATTGGAAAAATATAGATTATTCATGGAATATGAAAATAATTAAGTAAAACTTTTGGATCGTTAATAAATTAATGGGTGGATGTGTTACATTTGTAGACAATTCACATGGATATATTATCGAAATTGATGATATTTTCCATCTTGATGAACTTTTATTTAAAATATTTTATAGGTTTTAGTACTTAACACAAACATATCTAAATATTTCAATAATGTGATGAGGGTTACTCTTTGAACTTTTGGAATGATAAATATACCATTATATTATTTGAATGGTTTCATATTTTATCTTTGGATAATCTTGATAATTCTTACATAATAAACCAAGAAAACTTTATATTTTTAAAATTAACATACATTGGTGAACTTTAGTATAATTATTATATTTAGTATACGTTGTTAGGGAACTTCAATATTAACACCTCTTCTATAATTTATATGAAATTTATTGTTAGGTTACTAATGGAATAAAACATTAACTCTTTAGGATATGGGATCCGTTCTATTATGGTAGGAAACATAAGTCAATATTAATACATATTTGTGAATTTTTAAGTTCTGTATAATTATAGGGAGTTTATATACACCTTTTTTTATTTATATAAGTATTGATTATTAGAGTGAAAAATTATATTTTTATCATCGTTAATGATTATACAAGCCTCAATTGAATTTATTTTCATACCTTTTTTTTAGAATCTATCTTCAATTGTTAATTGGATGATTATTTTATTCAGAATGATAAAAATATAATCTTGACTACTGTGTGGAGTGATTCTGATGGTTAATTTTAAAATTTCTGTTTTTAATTTTTTTAGTTAAAATTCATTACTCTTAAGTTTTTGACACTAAGAAATCCCTAGTATAATGGTGTGGTTGAATAAATGAAAAATTACGTATAGAAAATTACATGGAAAGTATTATTAGAATTCTTGGTAGATTATAATTTCTAGGTTGAAGACTTGAATAATTCCCATTATACTATGAATCATTTTTTACTTCATATTATTTATAATAAAACTCTATCATTTTTGGACCAGAAAAAAAACTGAATATTTATTACTATAGATTCATCTAATCCATTTTTTTAATTTGAACACATGAAATTTTCAATGTAAATTCGATCAAAAATCTAATGAAGTTATTCATCTTTCTTATTCTGTAACTAATAATGCCTATTTTTCAATAAATAGGCAAATAATCTTAATTATATAGTGAATTTTATGTTTGATAACATAAATCCTTACATGATTACAAAATGATTATAAATTATCCATTCAAATAGATTTCATGAACCAGGAGATTATTTATTACCAAATGTTGAACCATAACCACCAGTAATAACTCATCTTGAAACTAGTCTAATGAATCATTCATGTCCTAAAACTGGTCCAGTGGAAGTTAGTCATCTAATAGTTGGGGAGTAATCTTCTTTATTACAAAGAAACCAGTCGATCTTAAGTAATTATTCCACTAATAATATCAATGGTGGTATAGATCATCCAAGCCAATCTATAATTTCTATGAGAAATTGATTTTAAAAAATAAATTCTGACCCTAGTTAAAACCTAAAATAGAAGATGAATCCTTAGGATATAAAATATGGCTAATATCAATACATTAATAGCATAATCAAATTAAAATGGAACAAAGTTTTGACTTTATTTGATTGGATGAAGGATCATATTGTTATAGGATTGAAATGATTCTTTCATAATAAGTGTGATTATAATTGGATAGTTTTTAGGAATGGGGAAATAAATTTTGATAAGGATTATAGTCAGGAAGAAGGAATCAATTATGGAGATGCATTTACCTTTGTAGGTATACATTAATCCATATGAACATTTCTACCAATCCCAACACATTTAAAAATTTATCTATTCCAAATTGAAGTCAAAATAAATTTTCTTAATTAATAATTTTTAGAGGTGGATAATATTTAACAACTCATTGGTTTTCAATATATTGATATTCTAAAACATTTATCTAAACATACCAATGAAATATATGGACATAATCAAGATATAAGGTATTGTTTTGATAGGTTTTCTAGTTTTTTTTAAAAGATACATTTATTAATGGTACTTATGATCATCTATATTTGTCATAAAGTATTTTATTAACACCATGTAAGATCATGAACATTGATAAAGGACATTTTATATTTAATTTATCTTAAAATATATTTTAAATTAATTTGTGGAATGATCATCAAGAGTATGTAAACACTCAAAATCATTCGAGGGATTTATGAATTTTAAATCATGGAAGATGGGACAGAAATGATATTGCACAAGGTTAATGTAAGGAATGTACTGACCATGAACCATTAAAGTGAGACATAGTTTAAACAGGATCATGGATTAAAAAACCATGCAAGAATGGTTTGATGCCTTGTGGGTTGGGTCTAGATCCTTTTTTATAGATTCTATATAGTTTACCAACCCATACAGGTGGCCCAAAAACCATGTGTAATGAGATTTCATTAAATAAAGAAGCATTCATGGTTGGAAGGTGGTTCATAAATCCATGCTACTAAACCATGTGTCTCATTTAAAAGTTGTAATTTACCACTTTATGCTTCTGACCATTTTATGAAATCAGTCAATTATATCCCCCATTTCACTCCCCCTAATAAATATCTAATTTTCAACATTGTTTGAATCATATATTATAGTACTAGGCTTTATGTTGAGACTTATTTTGGGGATTTACCTTTTGGTATCTATTTTAGGTTTCCTTGGAACATATGAGACTATTATGACATGGTATGTTTAAATTAATGTCTCTTGGGAACTTAGTAACATTGATAATTGATATGTGAGGTTTTTTATATCTTGTTATTATTTATTATTATTTATATTGTCTCGTTACTCTGATAAATAGGGTATAGTCTCCCCATATTTCACATTACACCATCATTACTAGTTGGTAACCTATTATATATCTGGAGACACCCATGAGGTCATGGGATGAACCGGTTCAGCTACTATTCAAAGTGAGTCAGTCCAAAATGTTATAATTTTTTAACATATCACTGAGTATTTTCTTCTTCATTACATTATAGGATAAGTGTACATGTGTCTAGGATGTTTTGGGTATTAGTAATAATCTCATGCATGGGAGTAGCTAACCCTTGTCGGGGTACAACCCTAGTTGTTAGGGAGGCTATTTTCAATCATATGGATTGATTTTTACTATTGTATGTTATTTTAACGTGGTTTATGAACTTGTTATGACGTTACTATTTTATGATATTTCAACTATGTGATGGTATGGAATGAAAATAAGTATGCATGCATCAATTCAGGCATCCATGGGTTGATGTGATATGCACCAAATTATGCCCACATAGAAAACAATTTTATAGTTTGTTTCATGAAATTGAAAAAATAAATTGGGTGGTGGAAAATAAATTTAATTTCTATTTATTTTGTACTTTTAAATAAATAGTGATGAATTACAAGTTTGTTACTATTTTAAATTGAAATATGGTAAATTATTTTGTAAAATTATAATAAATGTAAATATAGAAACATGGAATATTACATTTCCCTAAGTTATCCAGTGGCTCTAGATAGGGATTATTGTGTGTAGTTACGCCATTGTCATTATGATTATTATGATAGTGTATGTGGAGTAGTTTATTATGGATGGTTGTGAACCCACTTTTTTAGTATCTAATTATATGTCATGTTCCATGAAACTTGTGTTTGAAATTATAGAGGTATTCCTACATGATGATATTTACTGATATGAATATGGTAGGAAATTTACAAGAATACATTTCTGAATGTTGGACTAGAGCCACCATTGTTTTTGGGTGATTTGGCTGATGAACAGTCCCATGAGATATTCATTCAATTTATGCAGTTTATGAAGAATAATCTATTATGGTATTCTCTAATTATGATATATCTATGTATGAGTTATGGATTCACAAACCTCCAATTTTCATGAGAGACGATGGATCGAATGTAGATGAGTTATTGATTAAGTCTATCCTGAAAATTTAGATTCACTTAGATATTCCCCAAAATTGGAGAATTATGTTAGAGGATAATATGTTAAAGGGACCAATGAAGTAGTATTGAGATAATCAAGAGGAGGATGAGATGATAGAGGGATTTTATTTAAAGGACATTCAAGAGAAGATCATAGAAAAATACCCAAAGACCATGATATAAGAAATAGATATGCATTTTATGAATTTCGCAGAGGGAGATTTGTTGGAGATTGAATATATCAGCCACAGATCTATATTACAATGTATTATTTAAAGGATGGAAGGAGAAAATGAAACATGGTGAATCATTTTCATGATTGACTCAAATAACAGATCAGGTACTAAGTAAAAAATTTATATTTCTATAAGTTAAATGAGGTGGTGAATTAGGCCCTCATATTTTATGGTAACTTGAAGAAGGTCTCCACTAGTGGGAAGATAGGTTCATCTTAGTGATCTCGTGGTACACCCTTAAATAATAGGAAGTCTCATTTTGAGAACTTCCACCAAGGTAGTGGTGGGAAAATTATCCAGGGGAAATGATTAACATATCAGGGAAATGATCATGAATTCTGATATTAGTGTAGTTGTCTAGGTAACATGTGATGTTTCTGTCCATATCCACTAGGGGAGTTCCAGCCTTATGGAAGGATGGGGCACGTATAGAGGTTCTACATGAACACTATATATATGGGTAGTGAAGGAGGACCTAGGTTGGCATCAAGCACCACTCATGGATTTTTAAAATAAATTTACTTGTTTCTAGGTACTACATGAACCCTGTTTTCTTCCATATTGGTTGGGGTTTTTATCGAGCTATTTCATGTGAAATTTTGATAATTTTGGATGTTTTTTGGGATGCATAAGACTTTCGAAAAATATGCACCCTCTCGGGAAAACCATGCAACCCTGGATAGTGGTTGTTTTCATGGATGACACTTGGTTTGAAAAAAAATCACTTAAATAATAGAAATCGTAAACCATTAACATTGAGTCTAGAGGGGTAAATAGTTAGGGCACATGTCTAGACCAATCATGCGGCCCTCTTCAAGAAACCATGTTCATAGGATATTTTTTATTCAAAACAATTATTTTTAATTCCCAATCCCACTGGTTTAACTTATGGTCGACCTATGATTGTCATAAATCAGATTCCTTGGATAGGAAATTTATATAGGGCTGTTTTTGGATACTCTAAACCCATTTTATGGCATATAGATGTGTTGAGGATCTCATCTGATATCCTCCAAGTATGTAAATATCCTCTCACGTCTTTTCTCTATCTCTCCCTTTCTATCCTCCATAGAAAATGTGAAATATTCATGTTGTTTATATATATAAACTCTGATTAATTGAATTTTTATCAAATGTTTGTGTTATTTATGTATGTTTTCCTTATTATTTATTAGTGTTCCCCATTATGGGAATTTTTCAATGTGATTCCCTGATTCTATGATTAAATATTTGGGGAACCATTTGAGATTGGTTAAACGATTGAACCATGATTTTATTGACTTTTTAAAATATATTTCAATTGCTTTTTGGAATGAAAATTTTATATAAATTGGATTTGAAAATTTTAATGTCATGTATTTTGGAAAACATAACTACTTCTAGTGGAATAGGAATTTTTTGAATATTTTGAAATTGATGGAGTTGATTAAATTATATGATAAAATTCACATAATTTGAAATAATAAATACAAACGAATAGTTTGGGAAATTAAAAGGTTTGAAAATTTTAAAATACAACGTTTTTTTTTTGAAATTTAATTGGAATATTGAAACTGAATATTTGGGAAATTGAATTTTAAATGGTGTTTTATTTGAAATTTGATGATTTTCTCATTATTTACAGATTTATTGATCAAATAAGATCCTGGGTAGTGAGTGGGTTATTTGGTAAAATAAAACTATGATGATGATTCTATAGTAATGGATTGATGATGAAAACAATAGAAAAACCTATTTCTGAAGATCATATCCATGATGGGATGTTGATGAGTCATATCCAACTAGATCATGAGGGATGTGTGTAAACATACATTGTGTGGCCACTAATACTAGACCTATGAGGACCCTATAACCATAAACTAAAATTATATAGGGAAGATGACCCCGGTGGTTGTTGTGATTGTTTGATATATATTCCATTCATCATAAAACTATTTTCTTCATGGATGTTGATTGATATAAACTATTTTATATAAAATCATTAATTAATACAAGTGGAATTTTTTCCATAAAATAGAAATGAATACATGTTTTGTTTTAAAAATTAAATTTTATTCTCATGCCCTATTTTGTTAAAATTAAAAGCATGATTTGGTTTACTATAATGGATTTTTTTAAAAAATTACCAGTGATAACCTACTGGGATTTATATCTCACACCCTAGATTTTCCATTGAGAATTTTTAGATATTCCACTTATAGGTTGATCGAAGGGAATATTCCTCTCAGAGGAGGTGGATGTTATTGGTCCTTCCGTATTGAAGTGATGTTTATTTTTGGTAGTTTTCCATATGATGGGTAATTTGATTATGTAAGGGTTTTGGTTTTATTATACATGTTTTGTATCTATTAAATTCATATTTTATAGTGTTTAGAATTCTAAATTTATATTTTATCTTCAGCAATTTTGTGGGAAAAATATTTCCTTCTTTTATATTGTATGATTCCAAGTGCTAGTCACCAACCCATGCGGATTGGGAACATCCTTTAGGGAATTCCAATTCAAGATTGATTACTAGGGTACTAGGGTTTCATGGATGGTTCATGAAAAATTGGTATCATTAGTGCAAGTTCATGAATCATTACTTAATGTCAGTATACATTATGGAATATCATTTTAGGACAAAATAAAATGTTTCAAGTGAGTTCCTGGATAGATCTCATTGTAATGAGCCTTAAGTCACCTTGGGTGGTTTTGAAAATTTGTCTTGAGGAATAATTTTTCCCAGTTCTACTCTTTACCCTACTTTTTAATTGGATAGGTTGAAATCCTAATCTTGTTTTCATATAAAATGAGACTGACATTCCAATTTCTCTTATTTGAGTTGCTAATATGAGAAACCTTTTTATATATTAAATGTTGTTTACTGATGTTTTGTAACATCATTCCTCTAATAAAACACATGAATAAGGCATTTGAAGAAGATTTTAGTGAACCAAACTGACTGAATCCTCTAATGGGATAGAATCTTCTTGAGATTATTATGTGTGCTTGTATGATCCAGCTTTTCATCTCTGGTATAGATCCTATTAATTTCATCATTAAAATTTGTTAATGATTACTTTTGTTGTTTATAATATAAATTCTGATCATTGGATGATTTTTTTTGTTTTTCAGAATAAGGGACTTGGGGGATATAGTTTTGGTGCAAACAAGTTACAAATTATGTAATTGGAATACACAGTGTGTATCGATTAAATGATTTGTAATCATCTAGGAATAACCTTTCACATCATGTAATGGGGTTTTTCCAGGTGGATGACCCTAATCATTACAGGATGTGTAAATGATTTTCACATTGTGATAATGCTAAAGTAGTTTTTTTAAATAGACGGTACAAACTACCCTTTTCAGACAGAGCTCACCCCCTCCACTCATATTTATAAGAACACCCCACAGAGCCCTAAGGTAGGTTTTTCCTTCATTCCACCATCCAGACTATGGTTCCAGACCTGTCTATCATATTGGAATCAAACAAGTATGTTCTTCACAACATCAAAAATATCAAAATTTTAATTCATATATTTTGTGCTATTTTGGTGTATACCATTAAGACCCTTTTTTGTAAATTATACAGTTCATCATGTCTCTTTTAATCTATGCTCAACTAGTTGCTGATTTTGGATGTGTAGATACATATGAGTACGAGCTAATAGGTCTATAACTCACTCTTAAATATTAATCAGTTATGAAATTTGACATGTTTTCTTTTGATTTTATCAGCCACTATCAATTTAATTTATATTCCTTATTATATTCATTAAAATAATGTTCTATACCTATTCTAAAAATGTTAACCGTATTTTCTGGTTGTGTCAACAATGATCTCCACTCCATGTAGGGTGGTTTCCATATTTTATATTTTAGTGGGTTGAGTTTTGTTTCTACACCACTGTTTGACTGTTCCCTAGATCAACCTTATTATATATAATCCTTACTTTTTTTAAAGGGTTATTTAAATAATAAATATGTTGTACCATGTATGGTAATCACTTGAATTGCCTAAGGTATGTTCTTCAATTTTATTAATAATTTATAAAATGTAAATTGGAAAAGATATTGTATATATATGACTTCGTCATGTTTATATTATATTAAATGCATTTGGTTTTTTATTCAAATCCAAGCTCCATAATGTTATGAAGTCTAATAGATAAAACCAGGTAATTAAATATGAAATTGCTTAAATGGTTTCTTCTATATTGTCCATTTCACACTAATGAGAGGAATGGCCGGAAAAATCTGAACATAATAAAAGGTATGATTAATTACGTCGCCTATCTTGTTAAATGAAATAAATATAAGATGCCTAATTACATATTTAATGTTACATCATTATTGGAATGGTCAGACTCAAGTTATATTTGGGATTACTGAGGGAATTCCTCATGTGATCATTGACACTATTCAAAATCATGGATGTCGATTTCCTTGGTTGATACCTACCTGGGATTCTGATCCTCATCTATTAGTGGATTCTCAGTGTGTCATCATAGGGTCCCTACTTTATTACTAAATTATTCATTGGAAATAGTCCTTAGATTCACACTGGCTTCTACAAAAATGAGATTCCTTTGTTATATCCTTTGGTATATATATAGGATTTCCTATATTACATTAGATTTTTTACTTGGACTCTAGTTAGTTATATTATTGTGGAATTATTTATAAAATTCTCCTTGTGTTACACTCTTACCCATTATCCAAGTTATAGTTACTACTGATTTAGAGACCATGTAGGTCTTGGTTCCATGGGTTATTGACTTATAACCTCTTCAATATAGATAACATCATGGTTTCCATTTTCACATTAGATCCTTATCTATTACTATCAAATCATATTATATGTGATTATATTACCTCATGTGAAATATTTATATAAAAATAAACATAATTAATTAATGAAATGGTTACATGTTCATAACATAGTCGATGGTTGAAGTAGGTACATGGGTATTTACATTATTTAACTTATTTACATTTATATATGTGTTCTTGAACACTATTTCTATTTATATTATACAATCATGATGTTTTAAACATTGTTGGTGGTGGCCTACTAAGTTTTATCTCACACCCTATCTAGGCTCCATTAGTACCCAGATATACTATTTTTATATAGGTGTTGACAAAGGTAAGTGTATCGATTCGTGCACTTTATTTCTTTCTTGCTTAGGATGAAGCTACTAAAAGATGAGTAAGCAAGATTTGAGGATGTTGGGGATAGTTTTTTGTTTCCTTTTTCTACATTTTTATATAATGTATTGTCCACTTCTTTTGATCCATGTTTTCTAGCATATTAAATTTGTGACATATCCTCATCATCATTTTTATATTTATATCAATTGCACCAATTGTATTACGTGTTCTATAGGATTCTCTAGTGAATTATATTTATTATTACATTTCTTCCACTACATGTCTCATGTTATTATATGTTATCCACTGTGATATCCTCTATAAATGAGGGATAGTCTCCCCACATACACCCCTTAGGCCCTCGCTTCTCATCAACATCCTCTAACATTTATGGTTATGTGTTTGAGGCCATGTGGCCGACCGATATTTGGGTACCTTTAGTGGAATCTTGGTTTGGTACATAATTTTGTGGTATCATTGCGGTTCCATTCATTCTTTATTATTTGGAGACAATAGGTTGGAGATTTAAAAACACATGGAACTTGGTCATAAGCTATGATTGGGCGTTACGAACACATGATATGGGTAAAGGTTGTGTTAGCTGAATTACAATTGTTTTTTTTTCATTCTCCAATTATAGTTGGTATTAATTCACTATTAGGTGACTCACATGTTATGTGGTTATATTAATTTTTATTCTAATTGAGGATATTATTTCATCCTTAGCAGATTTTATGAAGGAAATGAGCATTGTATCATGCATCATTGCAGGCACCAAGAAATCACATGGCATGTATATTTCCTGGTCCTAAAGGTGAATTTCACCACTTATATTACTTAATATTTCTATGATTGTTTAGTGAGCCTTATTTTTGTATACATACATGTTCTTCACTTCATTTTTGATTACGTGATTTCTCATTATAATTCGTAATGTGTTATGGTCCCTCATAGGTTGGAATTGTAAATTTTCCAAGTCGAGCCATTATATTAAAATCAAATGGGTGTCATTTTCAATGATATGGTGTATGGGCCTAGATTAACTGGTAATGAAGATCCATTTTAAATTAACATTGATATGAGTTATAAGTAAATGAAAGCTACATAATTAAAAAATAGATTATAAAATTTAATGGTTTGATGTCCATATCTTTCCTTTTCATGGTTGTGAAAGGTAAAGGAGTGGACATTGAAATTAAAAATCAAATGAATGAAATGGTTCTTAGAAAATTATAAGGCAAGGTTCTATTGACACATCATCTATCAAAAATCCTCCAATGAATACTTGATCACTTACCAATGCATGGCCTTCTATATGGTTACTTGTGGTAGTATACCATGGGTAGTGATCCATTTCTTAAATTTAGTTTATACTAGTGAAACTATATAACTTCTTAAATGTTTTTCTAAGGCGTGTGATTGGGATTTTTGGACCAATGACACCATGACATCCTTGTAACATGTTCCAGGAGGGTGGAAAATACCATGTTCTAGACATGGTGGGCCTTGAGATGCCAGTCTAACCTCAATGTTGGCCACTTTATGTACAAAATATTATTCATAATTTTGGTTCTCACACTTACATTCAAGATATTTTACCATGTCAAATGTAATCCATGAATGGTTCTCTACATCCTACACCTGTGATGGTGGGTTTGGTGCTAGAGTTATAGCAGTAGAATCCTGTTAACGTCTCATGGGATGGTAGTCTACATGATTCTGATTCATGGTTAGAGGTCACCCATTCTATCATTGATCATATATAGATGAATATATAGTGTATTTTTAATATACTCACCTGTTTCCTAATTCAAAAAAGTGCTGGTGTGATTTGATTAATGAGGATGGTTTCTATTAGTGGACGATGCTAGTGTATTTCCAAACTGATTCATATGACCTATTCAGTCCATGGACACTGACTGGTAACAGAGTCAAAGAGATTATGAATCTCAAGAAGATTTATATTGTAGTTATGACATATTCATTTCATTTCACTTAGTTACAACACTTTGCACCACTACTAGGTAGTGATAATATTATATGTGCTAAAAAAATTTAGGATGGAATCATATATGAAACCCATATTTTGGGGAATGTATTTATTTTACCTACCCTCTAATAAATATTTACTTAGTATCTTATAACTGTGATAAAAATAAGGGACACTGATAGTAACAAACATAGAGGACTTGTGTCGTGGTAGTCTATTAGTTCTTTCGGTAGTAGAAAGCGATCCCTCAAGGTTTTTCATCTAGGAAGTGGAAGACATACTACCTATAATAGTAGCTCAATGGTGTATCATTAGTGAGGATGATAGGGGAATAAAAATTCTTAGGTTTATAGAGACCCTAAGTAGTTCGGATCTTGAGATTGTATAGGAAACCGTTGGATATTCTATTATACATTTCTATATGATTTTAGTGGATGAGGATCTGTACAGGATCCACCTTTAGGGGTAGGTTATTTTATACCATAGTATATGGGTAGTTAGAGTGTCACTGTATGTACTTTAGGTGTACGAGTTCATGGTAATTTTAGCTGGACATCAAATTATTTGTAGTTCTAGAAGAACAATATTGATATTTGTAGTTCATTTATTGTGCAGAGTTGTGGATTTAGATAGTTTCATGCCCCAAAACTGATACTCAAAGATCATGCTACAAGAACATATATAGTATGAGTTACTCTTTTAGTATCCTCTATCATAGTATCATATTTACTTGATATAGGTTATTCACACACCTTTATCTATTTATATATTGTGGAATGTATCTGGATGGAAATGAAGTCTTGTTGTGGTATATTGTCCTCGGATACATGGTTGGGAGTATGGTTAGAGAGAATATGACAATGGAGGAAGTATCCCCTCAATATAGGCCATTACACTCTTTTATGGGGCCTAATTATTCTGATGACGAAGGGTTTTAATATCATTCATTGGGTGGATAGGTTGGTTGTGCATCACGCCATTGTGGATGGCCATCGTCAAATGTATTGTTTACATCACCATATGGGAGAATCTATCTACATAAGGGTTAGTGGGATTTCCAAGCTAGCATAGCTAGATAAAAGAAACATGGGATGGGTGGAGTTACCTCCATGATTTAAAATCCCTTCATAGACTATTATGTTTTACGTTAAGATTAATTCACTCTACAAGTAGATTGTTTTAGGGATGTCTTTCCAGAAAATTTTTATGGGTTAGATCATGAGAGAGAGGTAGTGTTTATGATTGATATTATTCTAGAAGAATCTATATTCTCCATTCCTCCATAGAGGATGGAATATACTTTGATCAAAGAGGTCAAGTGATAGATAGAGTATTTAGAGTAAAATGTTTTTATATGGCCCAATATTTTCTCTTGGGGTTTGCTTGTGCTTTTTCCATGAAGGAAGATGTGACCCATAATATATGAATGGATTTTGGATAGTTGAACTAACTTATGGTTAAGAACATGTATCTTCAGCCTTGAAGTTATGATCAATTTCTTATCTAAAAGGATTTAGGGCATTCTCTATGATTGACATGTGATTGAGATATCATCTGGTGATATTCATGCAATCAGACATACCTTATAACTATTTCTATAGAATGTATATTCTATATGATTATATCATTCATCAATTGAGTCTTATGAATGATATGACCATTTTCATGTATTTTTTGAATAGGGTCTTCCACCCCTACATTGATTCCTTTTTCAATGTTTTTGGGGACTACATCATGATGTATTCTCATACTCTATGTCTCCACTCTAAGAACCTTGATATTGTCATGGGTACACTAACAGAGCATCATATTTAAAGAAATCATGTTATGATCCACTTCTAGATCAAAATAAATTCACTTATTTGGTACTATAATCTCACAATCTAGAGTCTTTGTTGACCCAGAGAAGGTTACAACCATGGTTTCTAAGGATAAACCTAAGAACGTGTTTACTATAAATAGTTTCTTTGTTATGGATGGTTATTAGAGGAAATTCATATAGGACTTACCACACCTTTCATAAAATCATTGTAGACTTAAAAATAAGGGTGTCATGTTCTTGTGGAATATGAGTGCTACAATGAATTTTGGTAGCTAAATGGGAGGCTTGTCTCAAAATCTATTTTGATTCTTTTAGAACCTAGAAAATGATATATAGTTCTATGTGATGAATTATTCATCAACTGAGGAGTAGTTCCATTGCAGGAAGATAGATTCATTGCTTACAAATCTCGGTTGTTGAAGACTCATGAGAGATATTCTCTAATGCATGACTTCAAGCGAGAAGTAGTTATCCATGCATCACTTTGATGGAGACATTATCTAATGGTTGAGTGCTTCTTAGTGTAAGAGGACCAGTATAGTCTCAAATAATTTTTTAAACTACATTAATTGAATCTCAATTAGTGAGGATGGGTAGATTATCTTCATTCCTTCAATTTTGATCTTTCATATTTATATAGGAAAGGCAATGTAGTAGAAAACGTGTGGAGTCTGAAAAATATGGCACATGACATATGGGAAGCTAGTGAAGATTTTGAATTAATGGACCTAGTATCTATGATGAATCTAGATTTTCATTATAGTTACATGAAGTCTTATATCTCTACCATTATAGTTACCTCTCCCCTCCTTATGAAGGGGAAGGGAAAATATTTTTCAGATGCTGAGGGTTTGGTTCTCTGTGAGTATATTTTAGTAGATGACCTACCACTGGATTTATATATTGAAGGAGACAACATCCTTCATATACAAGGATCTTTTTGGGTTCTGATTGATATGAGGGATGAGTTTATGGGTGAGTCCCACACTTCTTAATGGTTAGTTAATCTAGGAATCTCCAAGATGTATCAAGATATGAGACACTAATATTGGTTGTCTGGGAATGAAATTTTAGATAACTATTTTAAAAACATAGTGTTCCACATATCATTAGGTGAAAGTAGAGCAGTAGAGAATTTTAGTCTTGCTACAATTGCTTCCATCCCTGAAATGGAAATTGGAAAATGATTCCATGGACATTATAGTCGTCTTATCTAGGTGTAGCATCCAAAGTAAAAAAAGGATAAAGCATTTTCATATTAATTAATATTTTTGAATTAAATATTAATTTTAATTTAAAGGGGTTGCTATGTTCGATAGCGTACCCGATACACAACAAAGAGATTCTTTGAAATCTTACATTGCACACTATTAATATAATAATATTATTTTAAATGGTATTTAACACGTAGTCATTGTATTGGAGGGAATGAATAGAAATAACTGAAATATTTTTATATATGTTTTTTAAATGTTTTTATATTTATCCAATAAAGGATAAAGGCTTAAAATACGAAAAGAATTCAATTTTAGGAATATATACTCTAATTTTCAATAAAGGTCCACTTATCGCCTTTTGGTGGTGAACCGTCATTAAATATAGTATTGGTCACTCTTATAAATTCTATTGGACTAAATAAAATTCTTCTTTAGAATCAGGACATCAAAATTTACTTTGTTTAAATTTTTGGTATTTTTCAGATAAAGTTCATTTTTAATGAATAGTGAAAAATGTTGTATTTTAATTCAAAACTTCATTTTAATCTAATTTATTAATATGATTAGATTATCTTTTGAATTGGTTTTAAAGTGAAATTAGAATATATTTTCACCATTTAATCCAATATTGGTCGTTGGAATTAATTTCACTTTGAAATTGGACTTACACTAGTGTCAATCGTTTGATATATATCGTTTCATAAAAACACACTATTTGTTCTGACGGTGGGAATTAATTATTAAATTAATTAATGTAAATTATTTGTTATTAATTTTATATAATAGAAATCATTTTTGAATTCATAATATCAAATATAGAATATGGTGATGTTTTGGTATTTTTCTGAAAAACATCAATTTTGATGAATAGCGAAACCACTAAGTGGTACTTAAAAAACAGATTTTTCGTTTAAATGAAATTTTACCACCTAAATGTTTTTAATTTAAAAAATCCGACATATATGGTTGTCATTAAGAAGTAAAATTTGGTTCAATTGGATTAAAATAATTTTTTGGTGAATAATAACTTTTATGTTTTTAATCGCGATTAGAGGTAATTGATGTAGTTTAAGGTAAAAATAATGTTTTAATAATATGAAATGACCTTGATAGATGTACTAACCTTATTTTATGTGTCATGGACGACCAATACAATCCATGGGTCAACTTGGGGTCCTCATGGATCCACTTTGGTAGGAAAATGACATTAATAACTTTTTATTTAATGTTAAAATAAAAATGTCACAAACATGTGTTGTTTTACTAAAACAATGTTTAAATGGGGTTATAAAAGTCATATTTTTTACTATAAATATTCATTAGAAAGATAAAACGATTTCATACAGCATTATATTTTTTTTATAATTTTTATACATTAAATAAATTAAATTATTTATGACACCATGATGATGCAGTGATTACGTCATTATTTAACGATTTTAATAAAATGAAAAGATAATGTAAAATGTAATCCCAACACTTGTCAAAATACTATTGGATGGGTGGATTTAGATCTATTATCACCTTATCCTATAAATATATAATTTTGGGACCTTTAAAATACGAAAATTATTTTATAATAATGTAACCTTTTATAACTTTCCAAGAGTGCCCCTCCTCTCCTCTTATAAAAGTCCCCCACCTCGACCACCTTACCCACACATCTCAAGCCTTTAGATCCGCCAAAATCTGCCCATTTTGTCTCTCCACATCCATATATTACTCCTAGAAGCCTCACTTTTGGAATAAGTCTTTCCATGTAATCCTTTGTGGTCAAATCAAAAAGATTTACTCGATTTAAAGGTAGTGTCTTCTCTTGTGTTCTTATGTTTTATTTTGCTTCTCCAACCCCCTAAACTCTTTTTATTCCTTTATTTTAGAACAACACAAGTATCTTAAACATACTAGGATTTTTTTATGAGAATTATTAGATCTGAACCTAAACACACCTTAATCTAATGGTTAAAGAACATACTATTTCTGTGGTTGGCGATTTTCTGCCTTACAAAACGATGATTGTTCAATGTTATTTTAACACATTTCATGGTTGCCATTAAGATGTCACTCTGTTTATATATGATATATATTATGTTTATGTTTTCCTTGTGCTTCTTTATTTTTCATTTGTGGCATACCTTTATGGTTTCCATTGTGGGTAAACATGATAATTTCATTTTACGAAGTGCGGACAACCGCCCCCTCAAAGTGATTCGATTCGTTTATGCCATATGTGGGATGTATAAAGGATGGAGTTAATTTTATTATATAATATATTATACTGTAATTATTATATACCCTTATATAATTATGATTTCACTCCATTAAATACGAAATAGAAATGAAAGTAGCGTTCATGCGTACGAACGGCTTACCGTCTCCATGAACGGTGCATTTCATTTCTTACCTCTAAATTTTATGTACTATTTTACATACATGTAAATGCTGGATATATATTATATATATGATATCCAAATCATGAATATAATTCTTGATATAATGAACCTTTGACCACATAACCAACATGTAATTGTAAGAAGTCCATTTTTTTACTTATGAACTAGATATCGACAAAACAAACATTATTAACATAAATGTTTACATAATGTTTATAACATGGAAGTAAATGATATAAAAGGAATATAAAGCATGAAAAAGGTTCATAAACAAGTATAAATTAACATTAGTTTATTATTCATGAGATTAAAGAGCAATCGAGTCATGCCGGACACGAGGTAAGGGACTTCGTCTCAATCTTTTTTCATTGAGTCATATTTTGTTATAATACAAGGATTTCTTTTATACGGTGTATAAACCCCAATGGAATTTAATTTTATACCAAATAAATCTTTTTCTATGAAGCGTTTTACACAAATACAAAAAGGAATGTTTCTTTTAACGTACGCGGTGACAATGACCTTTTTCGCCGCCGCGAGTATTATTTGGTCTTTGGCTTCCTCAACAAGCCATAATATTTTTAAAATGAAATAAATACCATATACTATTTTATGTATTTTGGTATTGAAAATGGTTTGTATAATGGATTTGTTAAGTCAATATATTTAACTGATATTTTGTTATCAAAGTGTGGAAATGTTTTCTTTCCATTATATTTGTTTTGTGTCTTATGATTTTGTAATGGTACTTGGACATTTGATGGGTGGTTACGTGATAAACCATATGAAGGGTGGTGTCGTCAATACCAGGACGGGTGGTTATGTTATATCCTCCAATGCATTGGGTATGGAAGTCATCCGTATGGCTATTCCATTAAGTGATATGTGTGGAAGTCGATCGTATGGTTATTCAATTTAAGTATGTTTATGTCCCAAGTTACCTTTATATGTTATGTGTTCTTTATATTGGTTTTATAGTAATATTTTGGTTACAAAAGGGTATGTAATGATATTTTATTCAGTGAAGAGTAATTACTACTCCATAAAGGTGAAAATTATTACTTTGATAAAGTATTCATGGTTTACATACATTCCTTCATTGTGTATCCCTTACTGAGCTTTTTATGCTCACCCTATGTTTTTTTGAAATGTTTTTCATAGGAGATAATGAGGAATATGGTGAAGGATGGGATCAAGTAAAAGTCATACATTCATAAACAAGGAACTATAAATGGATTTTTTTGAGTTCATGTTTTGAAAAAAAAGGAAACATTGTAGAAGTGTCTACTGTGTAATATTTTGAGATGTAATAGTTATGATATAATTCTCTAAATCTCTAAACCTGAAAAGATCCTCAATGGTAATTACTCATTTAATTCAATATTAAGTAATGTTTAATTTTGGGGCCTTATTGTTGGTATTAGAGGTCAGTTTAGACAACTTTTGGAGTTAGAAAATTGTTAAATTATAAATTAATTTATGGTATGATTGAAATGATATAGAATTTGAAGATTACCATGATGCTTCTCCTAAGATATTTCTGTGTTAAGAATGATTTTTCATAGAGGAAACAGAAAAGATTTTCTGGGAAGGCATACAGAGGGAAATGACCTTTCAAATCAGTTTCATGATATGGTCAGAATCAGAACTAAACAGTTTGTTGCAATGAAGGCTCAATTGACTCAGGTGAAAAATGTTGGTTGTTTTTGTTGATGATATTTTGTTGTTTTCTAAAATTAAAGATTAACATGAAAGTCATTTAAGGGTTATCTTTCAAACCTTAAAAGAAAATAAATTGTATGGAAAATTTAGCAAGTGTGAGTTTTGGTAACAACAAATTTCTTTCCTTGGTCACATTGTTTCAAAAAATGGAATAATTGTTGATCCTGCTAAAACAAAAGTTGTTGAAGAATGGCCAAGACCCACAAATGTAACTGAGATCCATAGTTTTCTTGGTTTGGTAGGTTACTACTAAAGGTTTGTTGAAAATTCTTCACAGTTATCTAGTCCAATGACTATGCTATCTCGGAAGGGTGTTAGTTTTATCTGGACAAAAGAATGTGATGATTGCTTTCAGGAGTTGAAAAGAAGATTGGTGAATGCTCCAGTTTTGTAACTTCTTTCTAGTAATGGTGAGTTTGTTATATACATTGATTCTTCGCTAGAGGGACTTGGTTGTGTCCTTATGCAGAATGATCATGTAATTGCATATGCTTCACGTCAGTTGAAAACTCCTGAGGTAAATTACCCTACAAATGAATTGGAATTAACTGTTATTGTTTTTGCTATAAAAATATGGAGGCATCATTTGTATGGAGTAAAGTGTGAAATATATACTGATCACAAAAGTTTAAAGTATATATTCACTCAGAAATAATTGAACCTGAGACAGAGGAGATGGATAGAATTAATCAAAGATTATGATTGAACAATTCATTACCATACGGGAAAAGAAAATAAAGTGGCTGATTCTTTGAGTCGAAAAAGTAATGCTTCATTAACCATGCTATGTTTGGAATGAGATCCTTTGCTTTTAGATTTGATGAAATTTGGCATAGAAGTTGTTGGTGCAGGAAGATCTTCAGTTTTGTTTTAGGTATCAGTGAGATCATCTCTATCAGACATAATTAAGCAAGCGCAGAAGAAAGAAAGTGGGTTGCATAAAAAGGTAGAGCTGGTTCAGAAGGGTAAGTTGCTTGAATTAAATATTGATAATGATTTTGTTTTGAGGTTTGGGAAGAGATTATGTGTTCCTGGTGATTCACAGTTGAATAATGAGTGCTTATGTGGGGCTCATAGTTCCCCATTTTTAGTTCATCCTCGTAGTACAAAGATGTACAGAGATCTGCGGGAGTATTACTGGTGGGATGGAATGAAAAGAGATATTGCTGATTTTACTGTGATGTGTTTGACTTGTCAGTAGTTTAAAGAAGAGAAGTAGTTACCGAAAGGGATGCTTCATCCTTTACCAGTGCCAGAGTGGAAATTGGAAAATATATCCATGGACTATGTTGTGGGATTATAGAAGACATCTTGAGGTAATAATGAAATCTGGGTTATTGTTGATCGCTTGACTAAATCTGCTCATTTCCTTCATATTTGAAATACTTTCTCTCTAGATCAACTTTCTCGATTGTATCTTAAAGAGATAGTGAGGTTGCATGGATTTCCCTTATCCATTGTATCTGATCGTGATCCCAGGTTTACTTCTAACTTTTGGAAAGGCCTTAAGAAGTCTTTGGGTACTGAATTAAATTTTAGTACAGCTTTTCATCCTCAATCAGATGGGCAGTCAGAACGAACAATTCAGACTTTATAGGATATTCTACATTCTAGTTCGATGGATTATTAGGGAAGTTTGGACCAACATCTTTCTTTGGTTGAATTTTCATATAATAACAGTTTTCATTCCAGTATACAGATGGCTCTGTTTTAAGCATTATATGGTAAACGGTGTCGAACTGCAGCTTTTTTGGATTAAGTGGGTGAAAGGAAGATGATGGGAACAGAATTGGTAGAAGAGATGGCAGAAAAAGGTCAGTTGATTCAGAATACCATGAGAACCGCTCAGAGCAGACAGAAAAGTTATGCAGACAACAGGAAGAAGGATCTATCTTTTGAGGTAGGTGATCATGTTTTTCTCAAAGTTTCACCATGGAAAAGTGTGATGCGATTTGGTAAAAAAGGAATGTTGATTCCAAGGATCATTGGACCATATAAAATTTTGGAGAGAGTTGGATCAGTTGAATACCGAGTGGATTTACCTCCGAGTTTATCTCAGGTACACAATGTTTTTTTTGTTTCGATGTTGAGAAATTATATACCAAATCCATCTCATGTTTTGAGCCCGGAGGTAGTTCGGTTGGAAGAGAATATCTCTTATGAAGAACAACCAGTCTAGATTCTTGACCGAAGAGAGAAACTATTTCGAAATAAGGTAATACACCAGGAAAGGTTTTGTGGAAAAACCATATGGTTAAAGAGGCAACGTGGGAATCTGAAAATGCGATGAGGGATAAATACCCCCACATATTTTGACAAGTGAATAAAATTCTGGGGACGCAATTCTCAAAAGGGGGGAAGGATGTAACATTCCACGTAAATAAAGAATAACACATTTTCATATATATTAATATTTGTGAATTAAATATTAATTTTACTTTGAAGGGGTTTCTACGTTCGATAGCATACCCGAGACGCAATAAAGAGAATCTTTGAAATCTTACGTTGCATACTGGTAATAAAATAATATTATTTCAAATGGTAGTTAAAACATAGTCATTTTATTGGCCAGAATGAATAGAAATAACTTAAATATGATTATATATGTTTGTTAAATGTTTTTATATTTATCCAATAAATGATAAATGCTTAAAAAATGAAAAAAATTCAATTTTAGGCATATATACTCTAATTTTCACTAAAGGTCCACTTATCACCTTTTGATGGCGAACAGTCATTAAATATAGTTTTGGTCACTTTTATAAATTCTATTGGACCAAATAACATTCTTCTTTATAATTGGGACATAAAAATTTACTTTGTGTAAATTATTGGTATTTTTCAGATAAAGTTCATTTTTTTAATGAATAGTGAAAAATGTTGTAATTTAATTCAAAACCTCTTTTTAATCTAATTTATTAATATGACAATATTAGCTTTTGAATTGGTTTTAAAGTGAAATTAGAATTTATTTTTACCATTTAATCCAATATTGTTCTTTGGAATTAATTTCACTTTGAAATTGGACTTAAACTTGTGTCAATCTTTTGATATATATTGTTTCATAAAAACACGCTATTTTGTTCTGACAATGAGAATTAATTGTTAAATTAATTAATGTAACTTATATTTTTTTAATTTTGTAAAATAGACATCATTTTTGAATTCGGAATATCAAATATATCTTAGGGTGATGTTTTTGTATTTTTCTGAAAAACTTCAATTTTTGATGAATAGTGAATCCACTAAGTGGTACATAAAAAACTGATTTTTCTTTTAAATGAATTTTTACCGCCTCTGTGTTTCGAATTTCAAAAACCCGACATACATGGTTATCATTAGGAAGTAAAATGCGGTTCAATGGGATGAAAATAATTTTATGGTGAAGGGTAACTTTTAAGTTTTTAATCGCGATTAGAGGTAATTAGTGTAGTTTAAGGTAAAAATAATGTTTTAATAATATGAAATGACCTTGACACATGTCCTACCCTTATTTGGTGTCTCATGGCCGACCGAGAAAATCTATGGTTCATATTGGGGACCCCATGGAGCCACTTTTGTAGGAAAATTAAATTAATAACTTTTTATTTAATGTTAAAATAAAAATGTCACAATCATTTGTTGTTTTACTAAAACAATTTTTAAATGGGGATATACAAGTCATATTTTTGACTATAAATATTAATTATAAATATAAAAAGATTTCCTACATCATTATATTTTTTTTATAATTTTTAGACTTTAAATAATTTAAATTATTTATGACACTATGATGATGCAATGATTACCTCATTATTTAACGATTTAAATAAAATGAAAAGATAATGTAAAATATAAGACCTAAACTTGTCAAAAACCTATTGTATGGGTGGATTTAGAACTCTTATCACCTTATCATAGAAATATATAATTTTGGGACCTATAAAATTCGAAAATAATTTTATAATAAAGTAAACTTTTATAACCTTCCAAGAGTGCCCCTTCTCTCCTCTTATAAAAGGCCACCTACTCTACCACCTTACCCACACCTCTCAAGCCATTGGATTGGAAAAACCCTTCCCATTTTGCCTCTACACATCCCTATATTACTCCTAGAAGCCTCACTTTGGGAATAATTCTTTCCAAGGAAGCCTTTGAGCTCAAATCAAAAAGAGTTACCCGATTTAAATGTAGTGTCTTCTCTTGTGTTCTTATATTTTATTTTGCTTATCCAACCCCCTAAACTCTTTTTATTCCTTTCTATTGTATCAACAACAGTATCTGAAATATACTAGAATGTTGTTATGAGATGTATTAGAGCTACACCTACACACACCTTCATCTAATGGTTAAAGAACATACTGTTTCTGTGGTTGGCGATTTTCTGCCTCACGAAACGATGATTGTTCAATGTTCTTTTAACACCTTTCATGGTGGCCATTAAGATTTCACTCTATTTATATATGATATATATTATGTTTATGTTTTCCTTATGCTTCTGTATTTTTCATTTGTGTCATACCTTTATGGTTTCCATTGTAGGTAAACACGATAATTTCATTTTAGGAAGTACATACTACCGCCCCCCCAAAGTGATTTGATTCGTTAATGCCATCTGTGGGAAGTATAAAGGATGGCGTTAATGTTATTATATATTATTTTATACTGGAATTATAATATACCCTTATATCATTATGATTTAACTCCATTAAATACGAAATAGAAATTAAAGTAGCGTTAATGCGTACGTACGGCTAACCGACTCCATGAACGGTGCATTTCATTTCTTACCTCTAAATGTTATGTACTATTTTAAATACAGGAATATGCTCTATATATATGATATATATGATATCAAAATCATGAATATCATTCTGGATATAATTAACCTTTGACCACATTAACAACATGAAATTGTAGGAAGTTCATTTTTGACTTATAAACTAGATATCGACAAAACGAACATTATTAACTTAAATGTTTACATAATGTTTATAACATGGAAATAAATGATATAAAAGGAATAGTAAGCTTGAAAATGATTCTTAAGAAAGTATAAATTAACTTTAGTTTATTATTCAGGAGATTAAAGAGCAATCTAGGCATCTCAGACATGAGGTAAGGGACTTCGTCTCAATCTTCTTTCATTGAGGCATATTTTTTTTCTAATACAATGCTTTATTTTATAGAGTGTATAAACCCCTTTGACTTTTAATTTAATACAAAAGGAATATTTTTCTACGAATCATTTTACAAAATGACAAAAAGGAATGTTTATTTTAATGTATGCGGTGACAATGACCTTTTCTGCCGCCGTGAGTATTATTTGGTCTTTGGCTTCCTCAACAAGCCGTAATTTTTTTAAAATGAAATAAATAACATATAATATTTTATGTATTTTGGTATTGAAAATGGTTTTTATAATGGATTTTTTATGTCAATATATTTACGTGATATATTGTGATCAATGTGTGGAAATGTTTTCTTTCTATTACATTTGTTTTATGTCTTAAGATTTTATAATGGTACTTGGACATTTGATGGGTGGTTACGTGATAAACCATATGACGGGTGGTGTTGTGAATACTAGGATGGGTGGTTACGTTATAACCTCCAATGCATTGGGTATGGAATTCAGTCGTATGGCTATTCCATTAAGTGATATGTGTGGAAGTCGACCGTATGTTTATTCCATTTAAGTATGTTTATGTCCCCAGTTACCTTTATATATTATGTGTTCTTTATATGGGTTTTATGGTAATCATTTGGTTACAAAAGGGAAGTAATGTTATTTTATTCAGTGAAGAGAAATTACTACTCCATAAAGGTGAACAGTATTACTTTGATAAAGTATTCATGGTTTACATGTATTCCTTCTTTGTGTATCCCTTACTGAGATTTTTATGCTCACCCCATGTTTTTTTTGAAATGTTTTTCACAGGAAATAATGTGGAATATGGTCATGGATGGGATTAAGGAAAATTCATTCTTTCTTAAACATGGAACTAGAAATGAATTTTTTTTTGAGTTCATGTTTGGAAAAAAATGAAACATTGTAGAAGTGTCTACTGTGTAATCCTTTGAGATGTAATAGTTATGATCTAATTCTCTAAAACTCTAAACCTGAAAATTTCCTAAATGGGAATTATTCATTTAATTCAATATTCAGTAATTTTTAAGGTCGGGGCCATATACTGGGTCACCTAGGGGTAGTGAAAATGTATGGGTAGTCATTGACTAACTAGAAAAAGTATCCCACTTATTTCATATTAAGGACACATTCTCATATGATGAGATGGAATGATTTTATGTTAGCATGATCATCCAACTACACGAGGTCCCTCGTACAATAATTTTATATTGGGATGCTCACATCACATTATCCTTCTTGTAGGGGTTATAGAATTATTTGGGTACATAGTTTCTTATGAACAAAAAAATTCATTCATAGGATGATGGATAGTCAGAACGGAAAATAAGTGTTCTAGAGGACATGATCCATGAATGTGTCCATGACTTCATTTGTTCTTTGGATATGTATAACCTTATATTCATTTTTCTTCTAATAATATCATTCAGGTGATAATTCAGATGGATCCTTTTGTGGCCTTTTATGGTTCATTATTATGTTCACTCATATTCTTGCCAGAGGCGGGAGTGGAGGACCTACTAGGTCCTCAACTCAATCAGTATAATTTATAGTAGTTTCATATGATCAAGAATCATATTTAAACTATTCATAGAAGATAGATATATTTTTTTTGATTACAGATGGTGACCTCTTGAGTTCGAGGTTGAGGATCATATCTTCATGTGGGTAGTATCCCGGCAGGGAATAAAAGGATATAGGGGAAAGGGATGTTTTCTCCTCATTATGTATGGACTTTGGAGATCATGGATATAGTCAGGATAGTATAATATCAGTTTCCACTAACTTAGAGGCATCATGACATGCATGACATCATCCACATTTTATAGCATCATCATTATCTTGCTGACCCATATCTTAGTTTTGATCCTAAGAAAGTAGAGTTTGATGTTGATTCTTTTTTTTAGGAGTACCATTTAATAATGTTTGAATAGAGAAAAAAGTATCCTTGAGGTCATTATTTCTATTTATTATGCGTTATATAGCAGCACGACCATGTACATGATGAGACTAGAGAGCAAGAGGATGACGTACAAGACCAATGTTGTAGTTTTTCTAAGATAATGCTTTTCCTCCCTTTGAAGATGAACTCAACAATGAGTTCCTTTATGGGTGGGAGATGGTAAGACCAAATTTTTTAATCATAGGTACAAGTCATTTAAATTTTTTCGGCAATATTTTTTAATGCTCTCTTTTTTTGAATCTAAAGTCAGGCCATCAGTAGTTGATTGTTTTTTTGGGAGAATGGAATTTGGGCTATAGGTTGGATACAAACAACTTACACATCATGTAACTGAAATACACAATTTCCATCTATTACCTGATATGCAATCGTTTAGATAGAATATTTAACGTCATGTAATGGTTTCTTTCTAGGGGAATAACTCATGTTTTACACAATGTGTAAAGCATTTACATGTCATGTAAATGTCTGAGTAGTTTTTTTATAAATAATAGTCAGGGCCACAAACTTCTTGATAGATTCACCCATTCCCTTCTTAGACACAAGAGGATACAAAGGATACATAAGATAGTTTATTATTCCATTACTCTATCCTAACTCTGATTCTAGGTCATCCTATCATGTTTGATGCACATAGGTAAGTCCTTCTCTCATTTGGATCCATTGGCTATTTCTCTTCATATCATTTGAAATATTTTGGAACAGGGCCTTATAAAATACATTTGTTTCATTTATTATTTTTTAAGATCAATTCCTATCCATGCCAAAATAGAATTTGATACTGGATGAGGTGAGTCATATGAGTATGAGGTATGTGTTCTATAACACACACCTCAAGATTCATTATTTTATAAATTGTTGTTTGGGTGATTTCCCCACGCACTATATTTTTAATTTTTATACCTTTCTTATAGTTATTAAAACCTTGTTCTATGAACCTTTATACAAATTTTAACTAACATGGGTCATTGTCTCCAAAATGACATCCACCCAATGTAGGGTGATTTCCATATTTTAGCATTTAGTGCTTTGAATTGCATGTCTGCATCACCATTTGGGTGTGCCATAGATTAATCGTTCCAATGGTTTGAATTCCTTATTTAAAAAAATATTTGAATGATATGTTTAATGTGCCTTTTATTCTAATCACTTGACCCACCTAATGCAAGTTCTTCAGTTTGAATATTAAATGTTCAATGGTAACTTGGAATGTATATAATATATATATGACTTGGACTAGTTTATATTAAATGAATGTCATGTGGTTACTCATACAAAGACTATCCTTGTATTTTTTTGAATGCTAAAGGAGAGAAAAGTGTAATTAAATTGAAATGACTTAAATGGTTTCATGTCTATTGGCCTTGTCACACTAATTAAAGGAAAGGCTTGAGCCACGTGAACTTAATAAAATATATGATTAATTACAAGAATTATTTTATTATTTAAATTTAATTTAATTTTACTAATTACATATGGAACATGGAAGTGTTATATGAATTCTCAAACCCAAGTTAGCTTTTGGATTCCCAAGGAATTTCCTTGAGTACTCATGGACACTATTCTGAATCAAGGATTTAGGTTTCCTTGGTTGATATCCACCGTGGATCCTGATCCATGTCTATTAGTGGATTATGGGTGTGACCCCATAAGCACCCTATTTTATTATTAAAATATTCCTTTGATATACTCCTTGGATCCATGATGTCAAATGAATACAAGAGATGCCTTGGTAAAATCCTTGGGCTTAGCCATAGACAATAATGTTTTACCGTATATTTCTTCCGTAGACTCTGTTAGATTAAATATTCTAAAATTCCACAGATGATGCTCCATTGATTACACTCTTACCCCTTATCCAAGCTATAGTTACTTCTACATTGATGACCATTGAGGTCTCGGTTTCCTTTGTTATTACATTTGAAACATATTCTTTATAAATAACATCATGCATGCCTTGTTCACCTTAGATTAATCACTATTACTACAATATTTTCTTTCTAGTTTGGGTATTACCTCACATGACCTATTTATATAAATTGTAAATCAATTAATTAATTAATTGGTTACCTATTAAAACACTAGCTTAGGGATGAAGTAGGTACTTGGGTATTTACATTACTATACATCTATACTCTAATATATACATTCTTTCACAATATTTTAGTTTATAATACACGAACATGATGTCATAAACACCATTAGTGGGGGAATAATGGTATTTATCTCACATCCTAACTGGGAACCATTGGTATCCGGGAAGACTATATGTATGTAGGCATTGATATATGTATGTGTATCGCTTCAGACTCTTTATTTTGTGCATATATAGGATGTATATGGTAGTAGATGATTGAGCAGGAGCTTAGGATGAATGTGTAGTTTTTTGTTTGTTTTTTATAATTTTGAATATCATCTACTATCTTCTTCATTAGATTAATGATTTATAACATATTAGATAAAAGAAATATCGTTATCATATTTGGTATATTTATATCAGCTGCACTTAGTGTATAATTAATCATGTCTTCTTCTACTATGTCTCTTGTTTATTATTACATTTCTTTTTCAACTTACCTATGTTTTATATAGGTTATCTGATGTGATATGCTTTGGTAATGAGGGAATATTATCCCCATTGACACAACATATTCCCTAGATTTTATTTAGAATCCATTGGGTTTTAGGGTGATGTGATTGACGCTATGTTTCCCACTTGGTTCAGGGTACCTTCTGTGGCATTTGGGATCAGGACATCATAGTGTCTTCCATGATTTTGGAAGTGCTCTTTAACATATTCTCATTCAGGTTATAGTTATGGAAACATAGATGAATGAATATAAAAATTATTATTGGGAGTTCCTTCTCCAGAACCCCCTAGTGTTCTAAGGATCAAATGTTCCTAAAGAGGCTATGGATTGGTTGAGAAAGGTAGTGCTCATTTTTGAGTTGATGGAAAATTGTGATTTGGTTAAGGTGAAATGTGACCCATTCAAGAAATATGGGCCTATAAATAGATTATTGGATTTTATGGTGATATCAAATAATCATGAAGGTTTAGTGTGAATGGAATTTATAGTTTTTTCACTAATAAGTTATATCCCGTGTCTACGGTTATGGATATGGTTATAAAGTTTTTCAAAATTGGAATGGTTAACAGGACCATGACGGAGTATGAAAACCAATTTTCTGAGATTGAGAATCATTAAAATGATATTTTATTGAATGATAAAAAGAATAATAGATGGATTGAGATGGTTCTTTAACCAGATATTTATTATGAGTTTTTTTGGAAGAAGCTCTCTTCTTATACTATTGTGCCGGATAGGGTGTTGATGGTTAAGATTGTCCTGGTTGGCATGTCGGGGTTTATGGGAGTTCATTTTCCTCCCTGTGGATTTTATGTGAGTTACTTTAAATGGATAAGAAACTTTTTTGAGTCGCACAATGGATCATAAAAGCATGCCTCTTCCAGAACCCTTGATGTGCCTGAAAGAGGCCTTCTGACTTGATTTGAGTGTGGGAATGCTAGAAATGAAAAATAGTTCTTCATGTAGATGCCCAAGATATTTTCTTCCTATCTCCACTCATGAAAAATTTATAAATTAGGTTATAAATTTTCTTCACCACATATTTTTATGGGATCGTCAATGCCTAAAACTACTAAGGTGAAATTAGAGGCTTCAATATTAAGGGAATCCAGCTAAAGGCATTCAGAACAAAAATTCTCCATGCAGTGGATGATTCTACAATGGGATATGATTGATGTAAATTAATACTGAGAGGTATCATCAATAAATAATCATCTTTAGAGACTTATTTATTTTATACTAGTTCATCTCACTTGTTTATATCAACTCATATCATGATCCTTATAATTCTTCCTATGCATATTTTTTTTTATGTTCTACATATTACTAATACCCATTATAGAATCTATTATCAATATTTTTTATTGTAATTATCATATATTGATCATACTTGGGATTTTCTAGTTCTTGAAATGAAACCTATTGATTTTATTTTCTGGATAGATTGGTTGATTGCTAATAAATTCTGAAATTATTATTATCTTCAATTGGTCTAATTTATTTTTATTGATATGATGTTTTATATCATTTTGGGATTGCGGGTCCCATGTTCTAGTAGAGATAAACTTCTTTTCAATATTTTGGGAAATCATTATGAGTGATTTCGGTTGATCTGATGTGGGAATGATTGAGTGATTATCTCTGACTATTTTTCATCAAGTTACGAGAATCATTTCCTTCTGTTTTATATTGGAATCCACCATTAATTGGGGAAGATTTATTTATTAATTTATTTCCTAGTAACCATAAAGTATCAATACCTTCTTACTATGTGACACCAGTTGAAATGAATGAATTGAAGGATTAGATGTAAGAATTGAATGATATAGGATTTATATACCAGTGTACGTCACCACTGGTAGTGCCAATTATTTTTAAAATAATCATACAGAACACATCCCCTTTTTTATTATAGGAATCTAACACATGTTATAGTAAATATAAAGTATCTCATTCCATTGTTTTATGAATAATTTTAGTATTCAAAAGGAAAAAAGTGGTTCTTGGTGATTGATAGTCGAAATGGTTATGACTAGTGGAGAATAAAATAATATTAAATTCATAAAAATAACATTTGGGTAATTAATGACCATTATGATAATACTTTCATTCCATTTATTCTAATCAATACTGTTACAGTCAATATGGATTTACTGAGAATGATCTTCCATGAGTATCTTTATATGTTCATGGGGGTGTTTTGGGATTACATCCTGATTTACTCAAAGTACAAGTAACATAATGTATGTCATATTCTAGGAGATCTGGAATTGTTTAAAAATCAGTAGCTTTTTTCAAAGCTATCAAAATTTGATTTCTAGATAGGAGAAATGATGTTATTAGGACATGTGTATTCAGAACATGGTATCTCAATTTATACTAAAAATGTGAATTCTATTATAACATGGGAAGATGCATGAAATGTTTTCAAGATTCATAGAATCTTGAGTTTACCATGGTATTATCATCAGTTTCTAAAGGATTTATCAATGTTTGATTCTCTAATGATCGCTCTCACTCAAACAATGGAGAAATTTACATGGAATGATAAATGTATTACATCTTCTATGGAGTTGAAATATATTTTGACTTCTATACTGTTGTTGATAGTTGTATATCCCGAGCAAGGATATGTGGTCTTATGTGATAAATCATGTTCAGGTATGGGTTTTTTTCTTATGCACGATGATCACATCATTTCCTATGTATCTCAACAATATAAGGTAGAAAATATGAATTTTCCAACCCCTGAACATGAACTATTAGTCAGGATTCTTGTAAATAAGGGGTGGTGGAATTACATTTTCAACGAATGATTTAAAATGTATCCTTACCAATAACATCTTGAGTAATATCTTGTATTAAAAATATTTTCATCTCTTCCAAAGGAATTGGGTATATTACCTACAATATTTTTAGTTCATCATCACCTATACCCCATGGATTGGGAATTCCATTGCTGATGTGTTGAAAAGGAAACATCCAACTTATGCTATGAAAGAATCATCAGAAGAGTGTTACTTGATGGTTCTTCTTTCATAGTTGAATTTAGGAATCTAGGAACAGGGGGATGATATTTTTTGGCTAGTTTTCTATTAATATCTTCTCTTACCGAGATGACTCTTTAGGAAAAACAACATGATGATGAATTTCATAGATTTGGGACTCTCTTTATGGCGAGGAGACCATTGTTGAGAGTTCATTATCAATGGAAAGTATTCAATGTTTTTGGAATCAGTTTTCTGTTTCATTTTCTATGAGAATAGTTGATATGGGGGATTGACATAATAAAAAAATATTATGAACCCAGGAACCATAATGATTATGTATGTTATATAGTGATGATTCTAGTGTCTAGGTATGAGGGGGGACATTTTTTATTTTTTTTCTCATTATTATACTTTTCAATAGGTCAAGACTAAGAAATAATTTCTTTCATGTTTTTTTCATCCACTTCCAATTCCACCATCAAAGTTGGATGAGATATCTATAGAATTTATGGTTGGGTTATTTTTTACCCCTCAAAATAAGATTGAGATATGGGTAGAGATTAGTATAATGACTGCATCATCTCATATTATACCAATTCATCCATCATACAATTTTGAGGAGTTGGGAAATCACTATGTGAAATATACCCTTCATTTTCATGGAGTTCTATCACATATTGTCTCAAAAAAAGATCCATGTTTTACCTATTCTTTTTTTTGGACTCAATGAGGTGATGGTATCATAGGTTTATTTGATTATGGAATACAATCTATGGACGGATGTACATACAGGGGGAGATATACAGATTCACAAGGACATGCTTTGTGAATGCATCCTCAAATTTATTGGATCCTAGGATGACCATTTGGACTATTTGGGTGTGATTATAAAAATGGTTATCAGTCTACAATTGGAATGGATACTTTTGAGGCCCTGTACGGTTGGTCGTTCAAATCTCTATTATGTAGATCCCAAATAGAGAAACTTACATTGTTGGATATAGTATTATTTAAGAGATTTCAACTACGATTCATTTGATTTTTTGATGAATGTTGATTGAACATATCTTATATCCACCTGGGATTAACAAATATTGAAATTAAATCATTTTTTCGAATATTTCAAACATTACACCAAAACATGACCATATAACATATTAGTTATGTTTCTTTGGAAACATGGAAACAATAAAACCAGTATATAATACATCAATATATTCTCCCATCTATATATTCATAACTAGAACCATTTTTAGAATATAATAAATAATACATTCCATCATATCATGGGGAAAATTAACATAATAAAGTTTGATCTCGAATGCTCAGTAAGGTTAAAAGAGGGAGATATGTAAGAATAATATGAACATAAAGGTATGATAACCTAATAATAATAGTTGAATATCATATCCTTAATATCAAAGATCATATACATGATTCATGTCAAAAATATGGGTCATCCATAAGACCTGAATCATAATATAAAAAACAAGATACATGAGAGGGTAAAAATGACATAAGGCATGATATTTATGGCATATACATTAGAAAATGACATTGTGAACATGTGAAAATATATACAGGTTCACTCATTAAGTAAATTGCATGAAATTAGCCATCATATAAATTTTTTGCCTTGAAACTAGGTCCACACATAACATTTTAAAATGTAATCTTGTTCACACTAACCATTATGAATATGTAAACAGGTTCAAGGATAACATTATTAACATGTAATTCGGTACACACATAACAATGTGAACAAGTAATCACTTTCAGGAATAAGATATGTTTTCATGATTTATCCATCATTAGCTAATGAAATGGAGGGAGATATAGCCCCCCCCCCCATGTCCCATAATTAAATCACCCATTTATGTTCCACAATATCATAAATCATCTTTCTTGTGCGGAATCTTGAAAATAAATGGTTTCAATAAACATTTCATCATAGAATATCAAATTGAAAAGTAACAGGATTCATAAAATTCATTCTACAATTACATAAAGCATTCAATGAATGAATATGAATGGTATCCTTTGAACATGTTCCTTGTACGACATGTGTCACACCCAATATATTTCATCTTAGATAGAAAATAATTTTAAAAGATATTTTTAATACATTTCATATTGAAAATAACCTATCCTGTTTGAAAAATATTTTTAAAATAATAAATACATTCAGATAACTTTCATTTAAATTTACATTTAGAAATCATAATGGAATATTTAAAAATCATTTTAAACATATTTTAAATTATTTTTCTTGAAAATTCATAATGATAATTTTATTAAAAATGGATACATTTTTAGAATATATCAGTTTCAATTAGAAGAATTTTCGACCGAATAGAGAATAACATTACATGAAACTTATAACATCATGAAAAATGTTATGCATGATACTAAGTGTTAAGGGTATTATTACACATCATATAGAAATATAAGGTCATAAGATAAAATGTGTCTCAATTAAAGAAAAATAAGACAAAGTTACCCTACCGATTTGGTAACGGTTGAATTGTAAACCCCAAGAAAGGGAGATGATTGAATGGATATGTAAATGCCTATAAATATACAATTATGGATCATATATTCAATTAATTTGTATAATATACACCTCTAAACTTAATCAGATGGTGAATATGGAATAAGTCTTACAAAAATAAATGTGGGACTAGAAATCTACTTACTAGAAGTCATGATTTTTTTGTACATGTTGAAAAATATAATATAATAAATTTATGTCTATTATACATGTAACACAAAATTATATTCATATATATAATAATATATATTATTTTCTTATGAATTTATATTACTCATTTATTGACAATTCAGTTTTAATGTTATGTTTTGGACAACAACTCTTGTTTTTCATTCATGGTTTGATTTGATGTTATTGGTACTCTTATGTAGATAAGGATTTAATCATATCCAAAATGATAATCATGATTTTAATATCTTATATATTCATTATATTTTTATTTATTTTGTTAATAATAGTTATTTGTAGGAAAAAAATTCAATGCTGATGGAGATGGTGGGCCATATGTACGAATGAACACTCTTTTAAATTTCTTTTCAGATTAAAAACGAATAATCTATGATAAATTATCTTTACAGAATAATTTTTATTTCTTATATATCACAATATTTTTTTTGAAAATCCCTAAAACGTCCCATTTTATGTGTGAACGAATCACATCGATTCGCGATACAGTAGTCTATCGCACACATGAACGATGTTATTGTATTCAAAAAAAAGTAATATGTGAAGGTATGTGTGATATAAAAAATAAATAATAATAATAAATTCAATTAAATAATACAAATCATGTATATAATATAAATCCAACATTATTACCAACCATTAAATGTGGTAATTGAAGAAATAATGACATCGATTTCTAAGGTGGAAGTCCTCAGTACAAATGAATAATGATTGTGTATCACATTTGATAGAAGTGTGTGTAGTTGTAGGTTTTACCATTACCCCAAAAAAATATCATTATATTTAAGATAATAAGGTTTTTATGTAAAAAAAATTCAAAAATTATTTTTGGGGTTTATGCATAAATAAAATAAAAATCGTCATTGATGAATGTTACCACTTCAGGAATCTCCTTTTGGTTTCCACCAAAGGACATCCTTGGTTGGATTTATGCACCAAGGAAGGCATCTAGAATAAAGGAGAGGATATTGTGAGGAAATTAAAAAAGACTTTTTCTATGCAAAATTGGTTTTTAAGGCTGATGAAAATAGAATAAGATGCACGATTTTATATGATCGGGGGGGGGGGGGGAACTCTAGGAATATTTCAAAATATTAAATTAATAGAAATTAATTTTCGTTTACAAATGGGTGAAAATTGATATATTTATAATATAGGATTACTAAGGGTATAAATAAATTGATAAAATTAAAATTATACATGTTTTGACTATTTTATAATCCTTAACCATTTATTTTAATCCTTATTTAACCTCATTAACTCTTACCATGACAACGTGTGTTTTTACTTATTAATATTTTATATATTAACTATAACATTTAAAACGTACCATAAATGAATAGTTTTGGAAATTTTAAATCTAATAAAATTATTTTGGGTGAATATTATATTTTTAGGCATTTTATATCATTTAATGAAATATTATTATTTAAAAATATCATTAATGTCGATTTTGATAGAATTCATTGGTTTTTTGTTTAAAAATATAAAATCTAGAAGTTAACTTCAAAAACACACTTTTAATAAATCCATCATATGTAAATTGAATATTTAAATTTTTTAAATGATATTAATTATCAAAAATTATATTTATTTTAATAATTTTAAAATCATTGTATGTATGTTTTCAGATATTTAATAATTACTACATCATCATTGAATAATTATGGAAGTTAATTATTTATACAATAAAATTTAAAAAAAAAATAACAATGAAGATAATTATATTATATTTCAAAATAATTTTTTTTAAACATATATAATGAATAAAAACATAAGAAATTAATTAATTATTTAAAAAATTATAATGATATATTTAACTTCTCTTAAAATAAAATACTATAAGAGGCCTTAATTCATAAAAGTGTATCCATGAGGTCATAAATTTGAAACAACGATTATTCTAGTAAATACTAAATCATATAATAAAAATAATATAAGATTTAGTGAAATTTTATAATATTTATAAAATTATGTATACCCATAAATTTTATGAATTATGCACAACCTTGGTAATAAAAATTACGGTTGATTCTACTCATATTTTCAAAATATAAAAATGGCTATTTAATTTATATTTTACTTCTAACTTAAAATATGGAATATGTTTTTAATATTCATATACGCGATAGAAATAATTAATTTAAAATTAATTCCATATACTGTTTGAGAAAGAGGGGTTTTAAAGCAAAAAGGTTAAAATTTCCCAATGTTTTTAAATCTAATAGACGTATGAAATTCATCATAATGAAATAAATTAAATTAATAGATGTATTATTTAACTTTTTTTATTTTAAAAATAATTCAAAAAATAATTTAACATTACAAATTATTTGGACGAAAAGTCAGTTTTCTAATAAAACGTGGTATTCTTCACTATTCCTCAACACAGAAAATTAAAATAAAAATTAAAAAATTAAAACAAACTAAATATTGATATTATTGATTAAAATATAATGTTTATATTGCCAAATATATAATATAGAATTTTGAAAATTTAGTTTTATAATAAGTATTCCATTAAAAGATGGAATAACTACATTTTAAAAAAATATAGCTTTTTATGCCCAAAAAAGGATTTGTTCTTATTTTATTCATATAAATATTTTATGATGAAGTTAAAAATATTTAATTAAATATATTTCATGTCAAATATATTAATATCATTCAATAATTTTGATTACATTAATTTACTCATATATATTTTTGTGGGAATAAAAAATGTTTTAAAAAAACAACCTTTATTTTAAATAAGTTATTATCATCATTTATAAAAAATTCTAACAAAAGAATTCATTTCATATTCAGTTATACTTATTAATTTCCCATATTCCAATGGAATGGTAACAACTATCATGATAAATTGTATATTTTTGTTTAGTAAAACTCATCCAGAATGTAACACAAGCTATTGAAGGAACATGTTGTTATTTAAAACCCAAGAAAAAAATAAGTATTCTATATGTCAGATGAAAAAATATATGTTCCATGTATCACAATATTTTTTATATAGAAATAATGAGTTGGTGTAAAATCAAACACAAGACAACAATGAATTCTAATTTTAGGGAAAAAATAATCCATAAAACCTCAAGGTGTTACAGATCTGGTATAAATGCTATGATGATCATCATCATAGACCATTGGAGGTTTCTGTTGGTGAAAAGGTGTTCTTGACATTTTCACCCCATTATGGTGATCAAAATCTTGGGACAAAAGGTAACCATTCTCCTCATTTTCTAGGACCTTTTGAGGTTTTTGAGATAGTTGGGAAAGTAGTTTTCAATTTATCACTTCCACTACAATTGATATCAATAAAAAATTTGTTCCACATATCATAGCTACAAATGTTCCTTTTGATCTATGTCATGTTTTGAGTTGGATTGATCTTGATATCGTGTATTATTTACCCATGTTTGTCATCCATTCTAGATTTTTTATTTTAATATGAATCGAATTAATGTGAGGATAATAACTTTTGTTCAAGTGATACAAAGGTATGGTTCTATTTCTTGTGAGACGTAGAATATGGAGGCATAGATAAGAATGTTGTGGCCTCATCACCTTGATATTGTAAATTCTTGATATGCTTTGTAGGGACCAAAATATTTTATATTGGGGAGGTTGTGACAAATTTTTACTTGATTCTAGGAATTCCTTGAACCTTGTTTGTATCCATTTTGGTTGGGATATTTTCCAAGTTGTTTGAGGGGAAATTTGGTGTATTATTGAGGGATTTTTTACTGTGTAAGGTTCTTCTTTAGTTTCCCCAAATAGTGTTCCCCTATAGTGAAAATTGTGCAACCTTGGATAGTGGGGGCTTTCATGGTTGGTGCATAGTTTGAAAAAATGTGTTCCAACCTAGTTGAAATTGTGATCCTTGAATTGTGAATCTAGAGAGGGTTTATGATTAGGGTGAATGTTTTTTGTGGATTTTGAAGGAGTATGGTTACAGTACACAACTTTTATAACTGTGTGACCCACTATAAGAAACCATGTGTGTGAGATATTTTTATTCAGAAAAATTATTATTAATTCATGAGTCCCCTTATATAACACCTAATATACCCTTGATCTACTTGAATATTATTCCATCGATGGAAAGCTCTATAAGTGTGATTTTTGATTCTCTAAACACTTTCCAAGGAAGATCAATGAAAGGGTGATTTTGTTCAATCTTCTCTAGGTATATGAATCTCCCTTTGTGCATTCTGTCCTACTCTCTCTTTCTCTCCCCCATAGAATTTATTAGATCATCATGGAGTTGATATATATAAGCTAAATATAATTTATTCTTAATCCTATTTTTGGATTCATTATCTCAGTTATCCCCGTTCTTTATTGGTGTTCCCTTTTATGAGAGTTGTGAGTTATGATTATTTGAATCCAGGATTAAAGGTATGTGTTTCCATTTGAGATTTTTCATTTGATTAAACCATGATTCTATTTTTTCATTATAATTAAATTGATTTATCAAAAAAAATACATGGATTTAAATTAGAATTTTAAATGGAATGGGTTTGGGGAAAACCACCAAATTCAACTGGAATTAGAATTGAAGAATATTTTCAAATTGGTGGAATTGATGAAATAAATTGAGAATTGAATTATAGAAAATATGTCAATTTTAAATCATAAAAACATTTTAATTATTTTGGTATAGAAAATAAATAAAATTATTGAAAACCTATGTTCGGGTTTTGAAATTGAAATAGCAAATTTAAACTAATTTTTTTTGAAATTGATTTGTAGATGATTTTTTTGAAGTATGATGATTTTACCATTATTGAATGATTTATTAAGAACATTTGATCCATGGTATTTATTGTTTTATTTATGATAAAAATTATTGTATGATGATTATATAGAAATGAAGTAACCATTAAAAATCGTACAAAAAATCTACTTCGACATGTCTTATACCTGATTTGATGTTGATTAGTCATATTTATCTTATGCCTAAGGGACATGTGTAACTGTATTTTCCATGATCACTGATGTGAGATGTTTGAGCATCACGTTAACAGAAACTAATGTACTATAGGGGATATGACCATGGTTCCTATTATGTTTTTGGATATATATTCCAATTATTATAAAATTTTTTCTTCATAGAAATATATTTATATATATTATTTTATACAAAATGATTATTTAAGACATGTTGAAATTATTTTCCATAAATTTTAAATTAAATAATGTTTTTGTTTTATTTTAAAATGTATTTACATGACAAATTATATTAAAAATGAAGGCATGATTTGGGATTATTTTTATGACATCTATTATGAGAGAATTGGTGAGACCCTATTATGATTTATAACACACACCCCACCTTTAATTTTCCAACATTTGTAGATTTTTTCTTCTACTATGTTCGTGAAAAGTAAAATCACACCCCTTAGAAAAGGTGTAAGTTATTGATCCTTTGATATTAGAGTTATGGTTTCATCCGGGTGGTTTTTTTCATTATACTGAGTACATTTATGTTGTATTATTTTAGGTTTTGTTATACCAATTTGTTTTATGGTACATACTCTATTTGGAGTGTTGAGAATACTGATTTTTACCTTTTAGCCTTACTATTTTGTGAATAATTTGTTTCTTATTTTATCATATACAATTCTACCTACTTGTATCCAACCTATGGGGATTGGGATTTCCCTTCGAGCCATGTCAGTTCTAAATCGGTTATAAAGGTGCTATGTTATTTGGGATGCTTCATGATAGGATCTACTACCCCATACCTGTATGGAATTAAGGTTTTTCTATCTATAATAGATAGGGTGGATGAAGAGGTACTCTAAGAAAGGAGAATTCATATCAAAAGAGTAGGGAATTACACATGACTTAGATAGGATCCTAGGATAGAGGGAGAAGATAGATGCATGTAGTTTTATCTGATCCTATCGGTAGTAAGGTTAGGCTATCAGATGTCTAAGGTATGATTCTTGTGGATTATATACTTTCTAAGGAATTATTTAATATGGTATATTCCCCTTATTTTACATATCATTGGTTTTTTGATGGTTTGGGTATGGAAGTGTAGTTCTTGTATATGGTTATGTCAACCGAAATATCATTAGGGTGGGATTGGAGGTTATTTGTTGTTGTAAGAAGTGTGACCTAGATATTGGTGGGAACTGTATCCTTTGGGATTTTATTATGCATGATATTTCATGGTTTTGTTTTGATACTATTAATGGAATGGTTAGTTTTGTACTAGTATCACATTGACCGTCACCATATAATGCTAATGTTAACATCTCCTGAAGGTGAAATCTATATGTATCCTAGAAAATGAGATATCCATACAATCCATAAAAGATAGTTTTTAATAGCTATTTGAGATCACAATTCTGGTTTATAGTAATATCTAGATCAATGGGGGAGTAGAGTATGGAATTTCCCTCTAATAGTAGATTTAATTAAAGATGTGTCGCTTTAGAATCTCTTAAGGTTTCCACTTGGGTGTGATATTGAGTTTATTATTGAGTTTGTGTCTGGGGATGGGCTAGTTTCTATCCCACCTTATATAATGAAACTAGTGTAGTGTCAGGAGATTAATAACATGATTTAGGATTTATAGTCTAAAGGGTCCATTCATCTAAGTAAATCACCTTGAGGTTCTACAATTATATTATCCAATAAGGCAGATTAGATATTGCACTAGTGTATAGATTGACGAAATATAATCCAAATGAAAATTAAGAATAAGTATCCTATTCCATTTATTATTGATCTTCATGAACATTTTATGGGTTATTTTGTATTATTTAAGATTTATTTTATATTAGGGTGCCAATAGTTGAGGTTGAAAACATATTATATAAAAAATATCACTTTTAGTAGTAGTTATGGGTTATTTGAGTTTGTGATGATGCTATTTTGGTTTTCAAATTCCACTATTTTGTTTATTTCCATTGTTAACACATATTTATATTTTTCTTGGATATGTTTCTTGTAATCATTGTTAATTAAATATCACTCTACTCTCAGACTCATGATGATCATGACCAATATTTTGGAACCATCAAAAGTATACTGAGTGTGAAATTCCTATACACTAAAATATCTATGTGTTATTTATCTGTTGTCTTGTTGAATTTATTGGGTCACATAATCACAATGAAGGTGTTCCAGTGGACCCATAGAAGTTTGAGTCATTATTTATTGGGAACATCCCAAGAATGGTTTTTACATCTGATGTTTTTTGTGTTTTACATATTACTACTAATGAATCATTAATGAATTTTCTCACCTGGTATCTTTAATCTCCATCCTGACCAGTAGGTCAATAACGTTTGAGTGGTTTATAGAAAGTAGGGATTCCTTCCAGGAGCTATAGAGGTGTTTTACCTCTACCCTAAATTTTATATTACCTATACCAGGAAAATAGTATTATTTTTATTTTTATGCATTTGGGATAAAACATTGGGAATTTTTGATGAATATAGATTCATTCATGGGGAATGAGTCATAGAATTTGAGACAATTAAATTAAACAATCCTACACATGATCATGATGTAGTAATGATAGTTCATTTTCTATAATGATGGTGGAATTATCTCATGAGTAAAAGGTTTTTTGTTTATAATGACAATGAGATCCTTACGTACATTGTTTCTTTGCATTTTCTAAACCATAAATAATGGATATGGGTTTAATACATGTAATATTTATATTTTAATCTGTCATATATGAAGGGAAAAAGTAATATGTTGGAGATTCCTTGATTTGGATGACATAGAATCAAATAGTTTAGAGTTCATGTTCTGAGCGTAAGATGATATCCATGTTCTTGGAGATACATATAGTTTTCTAGGAAGAGTGGGAACCAATTAATCTCACATATTTATCCATTTTTTCATCACTTCTTATCTAGATTAAGAAGAGGTGGTCTGGGTATTTAGAGTGCCTAGTTTTGAGGGAGAACTTTGATGGTTGGGAGATACATCCCGACTAGAGAATCAATAGAGATGATGTTATCAATATTCATCACTATATTTACACACACACACACAAATATATATATATATATATATATATGTGTGTGTGTGTGTGTGTGTGTGTGTGTGTGTTTGTGTGTGGGGTAGGAGTTTATTCTTTAGTTTTAGGACTCAATGTGGGTGATGTACCTTGGTTTTACAAAAACATACAATGATCTTTGTGGACATTATTGATGGCCATGAATAAAAAATGAGACCATAAATTTTCTAATGTGATGTTACACATGTGACAAGGTAATGGACGAGATTTATTGACATAGTGGACTATTATAGTTTTTTATTTTGGAATGGTAGAATGATAATGTTTCCATGGATTTTAGGGTGGTTCTACCAATGAATTATCGAAAGAGGGACATAATATGGGTGATTATGGATTAGTTGAAAAATTTTACAATTTATTTACAATTTTTGGTGGATAATAACCAATGCTGATTTGGGTTACCTATTCATTTGGGAGATAGTATTTTTTTCATGGGGTCCCTCAATGTATTGTTTCAAATTTAGATACTTGAATTACTTAATCTTCTAGAAAGAATTGAAGAATGTTCTTTTACTCAAGTTTTTTTAGTATACCCTACAATATATAGATAAATGGAAATCTATGAATACTATCAGGAGTGTGTGGAAATGTTGAGAGAATGCATCCTGGGGTTTGGTGGAACCAAGGGAAACACAAAGATCTTATTGTGTACACCAATAAAAATAGTTATATGGTGATTTTTTAGATGTCATGATACAAGGAATTGAATGGTTTAATTTGTATTTAACATTTTTTAAATATAGAAGAGGGGTAGTCAATGTTCTTAGAGATTATTCTTATAAAGGAGATATTAGAGCATGCCTAGTTGATTCTAAGTCATACAGATACATCCTATATAATAAATACGTCATATGATGATCGACACCATTAACCTATTATGTTTTCAATTGGTGGATATATGTCCCTTCATGTGTAACTACGATCGGGTAACCATGAAATTTGGAAACAAAAGAAGTTGGTGCTAAGGTATTTCCATCAATTTGAGATTGTTGATAGGATTGGTCTAGTAGAATATTTATTTGGTAATTCACAATGGTAAAGTCATATGCATGGTTTAATCCATGTGTCGGAGCTTCACCTATATCACCCTTATAATTTTCTTGTTGTCGATGAATATAATGACGAAATTAAGGTCAATGTGCCCTTTAGGGATCATCTAATTTTTATTTTGGATCAAAATGAGAAAAATATAAGGGTTAATACTATGCCCTTGGTATGATTGTTGTGATAGTATGACTGTGTTCAAGAGGAAACATGGGAGTGTAAACTGGATGTAAAATCCATGTCAACTAAAATTTTTACCTTAGAGGCTTAGTTATGTTGGGTATTACATCTCAGAGAAGAACTGTATTATGGTGGAGAGGTTTTAAGATATTATACTTTTGGGGGGTAATTTATTTTTCCTAATTTCAATTGACCTCTATTTCATATTAGTTGATGATATTGCCCCTAAAAGTTGAGATGGTCTCCATGGAATTCAGGGGGTTCGGATTTGAAAAGTATGGATAATAAATCTTACAACACATGGTTCATGGTTAGAACATGGTTACTATTATCAATGTACCATGACCTTGAAATGTAGTTTATAGGGGATCGTAGTAAAACAAACCATGTGAGGAGTCCAAAAATCCATGAGGGTTGGGTCTAGATCCATTGTTAAGGCTTCTTCACAGTTTTCAAAATAATGTGGGTGTACTAGAAAAACGTACAACTTTTGATTTACTTAGATATAAGATATCACATGGTTATAACAAGGTTTAGAAAACCATGTGACCAAAACAAGTTCTTCCCTAAAAGTGTTAAATTTCCACTTTTCCTTCATGATATAAATGGAAACTCACTTGTGATTATCCCACATTTAAATCCCATAATCCTTGGGTGTGACCAAAACATTTCCTCTTATTCTATGGATATATCTCCATCATGTTTGGGGAATTTAATATGACTTTTATTATGACTCATTTCCCTATTTATGTATTCTAGTTTGTTTACATCAATTTTATAGATGTTTAGCAACATGGTGATCCTTATTTTTATTTGTCATAAAATCCCAATTTATAGGGATTTCTATGTTTTTTTTGTTGTGGAAGTCTTAAAATGAATCAAAGGTTGGGTGTTTTCCTGATGTTTCCTATGAGCATAAGGTAGGAGGTATAAGTGCTATTGACCATATAATAGTTACACTTCCAGTGTATGTTACATGATTAAAGTATTCTATGTGTTGATAATTTCACTTATTATATAGCATTAATATTCTGGTCCATTAATTGATGAATTTTTTCACCATGTTGGGTCTTTTAATTACAATGATATCAAACCTATGACCACAAATGGGGTGTTCCAATTCCATAGAAATGAAAAAATGTGTTTTAAATGGTGAAACAGAGGGATTATGAGTCATAACACAAGGATAATATTTTTGTCTGGTAGGCATGGAAGAAGGGTATATATGGATTAACATGGGAATTAAATGCTTTGTGACATGTTAAAAGGAAGAAAGGTACAATGGTAAAAGGGGAATGTTTATATGGTTATAAGTTTTTCATGAAAGAAAGGGAAAATTGTTAAATGGGGATTATTATGTTGTTAAATGGTTTTGAAGAACATTTAATAGTATTGTAAAATGAATAAATATTGATATTATTTAATTTTGAAATGGATTTGAAGGTGTTTAAAATGATAGAACATAATGAATACTAAATATTGAAATGGAATACCTTGGTTAACATAGGGTATTAAATGGTCAATGATTATGAACATTAAAAAATGGGAATGATGGTTTGGGTTAAGTTATTGGATGAAGGCTCCTCATCATAGGGATGAACTAGGAAGAATATCTAGGATCTATCAACGTTATGCATATATTGGATGTCAGAGAGATACATTGGGCACTAATAACATCTGACTAAGTATAGGTACTTGTTCTGATGCTTCTCGATACATAGTTTTATAATATTGATACACAACACCTGGAGATTTTGAGAAATAATTATTTCCCAATTAATTTTAACTTTTAAAAAAATACTGGTAACATTGACTTTATCTTGGGTTACACAAAACCCTACGTTTTAATGAAACATGTCGAATTATTAAGATGTTATTATAAGATAGTTATCACCTATCCATTAGAATCAAGGGTATAGATAATATTTAATAAATATTTAATATATATGTTTTATAATTTTATATAAAAATAATTATTTGATGATCAATTAATTATAAATGAAAATAAAAATTTGTTTGAATATAAATGAAACATTCTCTCAAAAATAATTGTTATGAAAAAGACAATTTAGCACAATATTTGAAAATAACCAATTTTGTTTAATGATTTTAATGAAATGTATATATAATATATTCAACTAAATATTTAACATTCACCCTATTTTTTCTCTATATAAGAGTTAAAAATAAATCCAATTTTATGCATAAAATATACTTCTTTTAAAAATAGTTTTGTCACCTTTTATGCTCACCATTTAGAACAATTTTTTTTAATGTTAGAAACATTATTTGGAAAAATAAATTTCATTTTTGTAATATCAATTTCAAAATTATATAATATTTAATTTTTACGAATTTTTTGAAAATATTCATTATATGATGAATAGTAGAAAATGTAATATTTAAATTAAAAACTGTATTTTTTTAAAATATTAATAATGTTAAATTGTATTTCAAACTAGATTTAAATTAAAATTTGTTAAATTATATATCTATAAATCCAATTTAGGTCATTCAAATAATTTTTATGTTTAATTGTGGTATAAAAACATGGTAACTTTTGATCAGTTTCCCTTTGAAAAACCCATGTATTCTCGTTCTGTCTGAAAAATTAATTTTAAATTAACATTTTAAACTTATATGTAAGTAATTTGGTAAAATTGATTCCATATTTATAATTAAAATAATTTATATTACCCAATCTAGTAAAATTATTTTTTTACAAAAATGAATAGTGAAAATAATAGAAAATAATTACCATGGTTAGGGTAAAAATGGGTTCATTGGGGGTCAAAATAAAAACAAAACGATTAAAATGACATAAAAATTTGTCTAGGAAATATTTTATAGCAATATGTTATACCTAAATATTAAAACTATCAATAATACACTATTTTGTAGCCTTTTAGAATGATGAAATGATGATACACCTTTTATTTTCACAAATCTATCCTAGGACATCCATCGTTGTAAACATAAGGATGATACCTGATGAACAGGTAGCATTCTTCAACGATCATTTTCATTTTATTGCTTACTAAACAACCATAAATTTTTATTCAAACATAATTATATAATAAACTAATTATGTTACATGTACATATATATTTTTATGTTTAATTCATGACAGGAAAACATCTAATATTTTGTCAAATGGGTTATGAAATCACCATTCATGAGTATGAAGGATTACCTCCTTGCAAACCAATGTCCTTCATTTTTCTATTACAACCTCCAACGGTTTGGTATGATGATGGATATAAATAATATATAATAAATTTATAAAATATTTATAGATACATTGTCATTATATAATATATAAATTTTTTACATTCCATTCCATAGGGGATACAATAATATATTTCGTTTTTCCGATGGTCTATCAGCTCACGAAGATATGTAGTCCATTTTTAACTAGCATGTTACATGGAAGATATAAAGTATAATAATACTATATATATTTGACATAAATGAAATAATTATTATATGAATTACATATTTATCTTTCCAATAAAATAATGTATATATTTATTTCTTAAAATTTAATTTACAAAAAGATGATTATGTCATTCATGTATCTGTGGACTACCGCCATTATAAGGCAATGTAGCTCTCTATTTTCATCGTCACGCCGCATGGATCATATATATAATAATATTTAAAATAATAAAATTTCATTTAAGGTATTATGATAATTAATTAAATTTAACATATTACATTACTCCTTTCCATAATGATTGTTGAAAAATTGAAATTTCACCCTTATATACATACAAACAACAAGATCCACGATCGTAATGTACTTAATCTATCAAAAAAATAAATATTGGTATTAAATGTTTGAATGATATAAAAATATGAATTTAATTTCATGATTATTATTCAATATGTGATTAACCCATGAATAAAGTGTGAGAGTTGATAATAAAAAATCAATTCATTTACGAAAAAAGCGGTTATTAACCAAAAAGGGGATTTTAAAAAGGAATTGGTAATAAACATATAATGAATGATCATAATTAAAAAATTTATGGTATAATATATATGTATGTATGGTTATATAGTAATATTATAATAAAAACATATTTTTTATAATAGTGGTTGAACTGTGTATGATGTCAGGACTTAAGGTAAGATATTTATATAATCTGGTTTTTATAGGTAAAATATGAAAATTCACAAATTGTTTCATTTATATGGTGTATATGTACCAGTTTTACATGTTTTATCATGAATCACCTCATATTCAGGATATAAAATGTTTTATTTGATTTTATTCTTTATTGGGGCTTAAAATTCAAAACATTTCCAAAGATGTACGTGATTTCCATCTATCTTTTTTTATCGTGTGACGTACATTCCTTATCCACCACTAATTTCATATCTACAGTGTATATAAAATCCATGGATTTATTTTATATTTTTTATAATAATTATTATGTGGATTTAAATATCCATTTTAGGATTCATTTTTTATTGATTTTATGGTTCAAAAGATACCTGATAGGTAAGGGACTATTGTCACAACATGCCTTCTTAGAGATATATGTTATGTTATGCTCATATCTTTTATATGAGGTGTATATAACTACCCTTTTACATGTAATATAATGAATTTATTTATTATCCTTATTTTATAAGATTCATTTAATTTTATTCTATTATGGGTATTGCGAGAGAATGTTATCAGTGCTAACGTTATTATGTTACAAAATCATTGTTTATAAAGAATACTCATGATTATGATTTGAATGATAAAATAATATGATATGCCCGAATGGTCCAAAGGACTTATTTCTTTAATGATTTGGATATCCCCCTTTCCGAGGATGAGGGGGAACCCTTAAAAGGCCTATAGAATTAGATATGACATTTATCATAGGATTTGGATGCATTACAAGACTCATAGGTCTTAAAGAAGTCATACTGACGATAACTACATGAAACTACCCTTCCCCAACATTTTCATCGTTATATGCTCTCCAACATTGTGTTGTCTTTTGGAATGCCATCTTATGCAGAGATGCACATGCCCGATAATTATGTAAAATGGCACACCTTCTCATAATTCCAAATTTTTTTACCCTTGCTCTTTTGAATGTGCCCTGCTCTTGAATCCTCCTCTGGAGCTGGTTCCTCATAGAATCTATCTGTGAATCTACATATTAGGTGGCCCTGAAGGCCATTGAGGGCTCAAAGGATTTAAGGTGTCCCAAAAGACTTAAAGGTAGCTCGAAAGTCTTATTTTCCTGAACGCCTAGGTGTCCTGAAGGCCTTAAGGACTCCAACCCCAAACTGGTGGCCCAAGGTGAATATTTCCAACTACTACAGTACTGAACAATACCTATAATAGTTCCTGCTACAGTACCCTCACATTTCCTACTATAGTCCTTCTACAATATTCAAAATTATTTCTCTACCTATTTTCGAACCTGGGACGCATGGATACATTGTTTAAATTCATTTTACACTATCAGGTACTTAATATTACAAAATAATGGTTTTACAAAAAATAGTCTATACTTCTCTCTTTGGTGAAAAAAATCATTTTTCTGCAAAAAACAAATTTTCAAAATATATTATCAAAAATGATTTTAACTTTTTTAAAATGAAATATTAACGAAATTTTTACCCAGACATGATTTTTTTGAAATATATCTTCATGTAATTTTCCAATCATTACCTATTTCAGCTTACCAAAAAATCTAACTGAATCTTTTTTAACATATACAACATGAATGGATATTCAAACTGTAATAACTATTATTTTCTTTTAATATTCCATTATAAAAATTTCAAATTTATTTCAAAATATAAATATTTTTAAAATGTTTGAAAACATGTTTTCAAATGATAAACGATATTTTCCTCATAAAAATTTTAATTTATTTTTAAATATTATATTAGATGAGTGCAATTTTATTTTCAAAAAAAATAAATTATTGAATTTTTAATGAATTTTAGTTTTAAAAATGTTTTTTCGAAGGAAAATTTTTTCCTTAAGGAAGTTTTTCATGTGATTTATCATTCAAAAATATTTCCAATCTAATATTAAAAACCTTGATCTAAAATATTCTTTACTACGGATCAGGACCTGGGAAACCATTGTTATTATTTCTCTATATTTTTTACATTTATGATGAACAATATTTTTATGAAACTCATTTAAGTTCTATGAGTTCTAACTTGATATACATTTCATGAATCCCAATTCTTTTTCTATTGGATATTTTATGATAAAATGAGCAAATGATTATAAAACCTGAATCTTTTACAATAGATATTATATAATGAAATTTTTATGAAACACATTTAAGTTATTGGGTTATGATTAGTTAAATGTTTTATGATCTTGTGGATCAAAAATTTATAATATTCATTATGTGATGATTGTTACGTTATAACAAACGATAAAAGTAATGTTATAACGAAGGATGGTGGTCACATTATAACCAATGAAAGGTGATACCTATGCCTCCCTATAATTCATTTGGAGATGACTTATATTTGATGGGATATATATGACTGGAATAGGCATTGAACCCAGTTTAGTAAGAGAATTTTTTCACTATGATGGTCTTGGGAGTGATCCATGAAAACAATGATGGTTTGGGGAGTGAACCCATTTCACTATGATATACTTGGATGTGATCCTTGCCAATTATTATTATGATATCATATTCTTATGTGTACTAAAAATTACATGGATTATTCCATTGGTGTGCTCTTAGAGATCATTTTATTTAATTTACTTATGACTCAGGTATTATAAACTCCAAATCATTATTCCTTGAATCAAGATTCTAATCATTGATTTGTATTTTATGGATTTATAATGTCATTCTCATTTTATAATACCATTATTTTCAAATTATAATTTTGTATCTCCATTTTTTACCCATACTGATCCTTTGAGCTCACCCATTCTTATGTTTCCCTTCCCCAAGTAATGAAGAAAATTTTTATGTATGGTATGTTTGTAAATATTACTAAAGGAGAATATATTTATGGTAGATGTTGTAGATCTTTCACACAATGGGAATAATGGGTAACTATTATCCTTAAACACTAATATTTTAGGGTCTCCATTCGTGTTTTTTTGTAATTTATTGAATATTCATTTAAAAAGATGTAATATCCATGTATGAAAAGACTGGGTCACTATAATTTGTATAAGAGGAATGATTTTTTAAACATTTGGAAACTATAATGAGAAAAAATTATTGACATACCTAGGGAAATTTATTAAGATATTTGTGTGGATGGTTCTAAGGATTACTATAGGGATGATTTCAAGTATAGAAAAATGTCGCGTAATTTTTGTAATGGATATATTAGGTGTTTTCAAAGAAATTACCTACTTTTCTATATTCTATATGGGTACATGGATCTTGAATTAAGATAACAAGGAATAATAACTATAAAATGGTGCAATGAGATAGACTAGATCATTAGCTTGTGCACAATAATAGGCCTTACTACATGCCTGGTTTGACGCTCCTAGGGGATACGCATTGGAAATTTAAAAAAATAAATTACGAAAGATAAAGAATTATTTAAATATATTATGACAATGAATGAAGTAGATTAAAAATATGGTTCCATATATTAAAAATTATGTGTCATTATTCAGACATCCTATTATTGATTAATTTAGTGTTATGTGGTTTTAATCTATGATTAGTGTTATTATCACTATGTTTTTTGGTTTTTTTGTAAATAGTGGGAACCATAAGTAAATGGGTTTAAATTAAATGTGAAACAAAATTTTTAAATGAGTAGCCAAAGTGTAAGATGAATGGTCTTTTGGATTATTTGATTTTTCCTGATCTTCTATCATGAAACAAGACTAAAGATTTTCACCTTATCTAAAACATGAACTTAACAAAAAAGAGAAGGATAATGTTCACTGAGAGTTTAATTAGTGGATAACAAGGATGAAAGATTATCTAGTTTCTTAATTGGTGATAATTTTTTAATAAAAAATCATGGGATTTTCCCAAAAGGATGAAAAGTTAACTTGGATGAAGAAAAGAAAGACATAATGTAAGTAACTACAGGGGAAAAATAGAAATTGTTATCACCAAAATTGACAAGGTTAATGGTCTCAATAATTTGTCATTGAATGTTGAGTTTTTTAAAGGTGGAAGGTATAAGCATTATGGAAATCCATGTTCTACGGGGAAAACTGATGAGGATAATCAATAAAGTTGTATGAGTAATGGTTTTTCTATTGACTATGAAGAGACTGTAGAGGACATAAGAGAGATAAATAGTATTAATGAATAAGATGATGAATCCTAGTTAACTATTTCCTAAGGAAGTGGTATGATTATAGAAATAATGTATTTGAATTCAAGAATTATGTTATATGAATCATTAAATATATAAGGATTGTTGGGCTTAATTGTTTCATCAAGGATTTCAAAAAAATACGTTAAATGGTACTAGTAGACAGAAATATTATTTAAATGGAAGATGATATTTTTATTAAGGGTATATAACCCTTAATATGTTCTAGATATTGAGATATGGATATTGGGAGAAAGATCTATTGGAAATAGATAAATAAATTTAATAGTACTGGATCCCTTGGAAATTATTATTGATTTATTGAAAATGTAGTTTATCTTATCATAGATGTAGTTTACAACATTTCTTGATTTAAGGAATATATCTAATAATATGTGTTTTATTTTAGGAATGTGTAATAATTTATGTTTTTATATGGTTTTAGAGTAATTTAGGTTATTACCATGTTTTAAAAAAATTCATGATGGTGGTATTGAAATGTCTGGTATATGACAACCAAGTACAACATTATGATATATGGGGGGTTAATGTAAGGATGAATTTGAGAAACATTATTACAATATTTATAATTTTTTAATTTTGGATGTTTTATAAGGTTGAATAATTATGGAATGTTTTTTGTTTTACATTGGAGGAGGTTTTAGATGTTAACATATTACACCACAATATGATGATTTATTCATTTTTGAAAACTGATGTTAACCTTTTAATACAAAATAAATGTCTTATTATTCTTCTATAGATCATATTTAGTGATTCATAGATAAAAAATTTATCTCTTAGAGTAAGAGATGATTTGGAAATTGATCAAGTCATAATCAAAGTATAAAATTATACATATTAAATAAAAAAGATATCAAGTATGGACATTTTAGTATTTTCTCAATCTAGATGGAAATGTAACTCCACAATATTATGAAAGGGATAATGAAATAAATTTTTGACCTTTTATGATTATTTTTTATTATATCGATGAAATTTTTATGGACTCATTGGTTTATGTATTAATTGTTGCTATATTTCTCCTGACCTGGTACTTTATGACTCTATCAGTATTTGGGTGATAGGTTTCTCTTCTAGGTACATGTTTTCTGTTACCAAATATTTTATCCTAGTTGAAAGCCTAGTGTGTTTTATTATATTATACTTTCATGTATCGATTTCTCTTTTCAAGAGGATGTTTAACTAATCCTTTTTAAAATGTGGGTTTCGACGACGGAATTTTCAAATGCTACACCTTTCATGACATTGTTGATTTTCATGGGATAAATTATTTTTAAGGGGGGTATAATATAACACCATAAGATTTCTTGAAATATTATTTCAAATTAATTTAATATTTTTGATATTTTTCATCACACATAATAGTGGGTTTAGCTTGCGTTACAAACAACCCTGAGTTTAAACAAAATGTGTCATATTATTAAAATGGTATTATATGATAGTTATCTCTGAGAATTTTTAATGGAGGTTTTAGTTAATATTAACTAAATTATCAAAATATATGTTTTACAGTTGTATATAATAATAATTATGTTGTGATCAATTAATTAAAAATAAAAAACAATTCAAAAATAAAATAAATCTTTCTATAAAAACTATCTCTATGAAATAAAACCCATATTACCATAATAAATTAAACTAAATTTTTTAATATTAATTTGATGTGATATTTTTCATATATATTTAAAAAAAATTACATTCATCTTATGTGTTTTGTAGACTATAGATAAGAATAAATCCAATTTAAACAATAAAAAGTGTCTTTTTTCTGAAAAGGGAGTTTTGATGCTTATTTTAGAAATTATTTTAAAAATAATTTATGACGGATTTAAAAATTTTATTTTCAAGAATTATTTCCATTTTTTAAATCATCATATAAAAATTTTCGTAGGGTCCATTTCTAATAATCATATCAAAACATCATTTTTTATGAATATTGAAAAACACATAATTTTAATTGAAATCTACCTTTTCATTTAAATAATTTATAAAGAAAAACTATATTTTAAAATTGTTTTAATTATAAATTAATTTAATTATATATATTGAAATTATTTATTTATTTTGAATCATTTTATTATTTAATTTTAACATAAAACTTTGGGAACTTTTGATCATTTTCTCTTTTAAAACCCCTCTTTCTCATTGCATATGGAGGCTTAATATTAAATATTAAATTTATGATTATGTGAATGTAATTTGTAAAAATTTATTCAATATTTCTAATCATAAAAATTTATTTTATATAATAACTTCAACATAATGTTTTTAAATATGAAGAGTGAAAATAGTAAAAATTGATAACCACTATTATGGCCAAAATGGGTTATTTGTGGGTTAAAATAAAACAATGTGTGTTAAAATGACATATTAAATCTTTTAAAATATATTTTACAGCCATATATCAACCCTATAAACTATAATTATCAATAAAAATTCATTTTTCGGCCTTTTCTCTAGAGGAAAATGTGGGTGCACATTTTTCTTTTCAAAACATTACAAGTGTGCCACTCACCTCACCTATAAAGGCTACCCTCTCCTCTCTTCTTAACATAATAAAAATAGTTTGGATCAGCCAATACCTTCCCCAATCCCTTATTAGTTTCCATAATTTCATTTTTTCTAATCCTTATAGTGGTTCATCATTTAATCTTGGAAGGATTTTGGTGAAAACCTAAGGAGGATCCCTGAGTAAGAGGTAACATTCTTTAATAAGGATTTTTAATTTTCCACATCCTCCGCCACCAAAAATTATAATTAAACAATTAATATATAATTTCCTCATTCTCGTAAATACACTGATATGTCTATATTCTGAATAAATGTCTTGAAATCACCTCCACATTCTTCATATGAGTTATGAAATCATTATTCGTCTGTACATAAGAAAATTTCCATGTGGACCAATGTCATTAATTTTTCAATGCCACCACTCATAGGTGGGTATTATAATTGATGTGAAGTATATATATATGAAATATTTTACAATATTATGCCTATTTATTCATTTTATAATATATAACTTTTTCACATTACATTTTGTAGGGGATACGATAACATCACTCAAGTTTATGGTGGAATACCACCTCACGAAGCGACATTATTATTTTTTACACCACTTTACAGGGAAAATAATATGGATATAGTTAATGAATATATTTTATATAGATTAAATAATTATGATATTACTAACATATTTTTCATTATTAAAATATATTATACTTTTTTCTTTCTTATCTTTTAACTCCCTAAAATATGAAAACACCATTCATGTATGTGTGGACTATCACCGTCATGAAGCGATGTGATTATCTATTCTCATCACCATATTCATGACATATATATTTTTTATATTTAAAGTAATAATATTTTTTATGACATTATTACCATTAAATATTATACATTACTTAAATATTTTGGTAATGTTTTTTGAAAAATGGAATCATTACTAATATGTATGTACAAACTTCCATATCCATGATCCAAATGTACTTATTTTTTGAAAAACATCATGAACAATTATTTTCCATGGAATAAATTTTATATTAATATTATAATTATCTCATAATAATTTTTATGGATATTATGTAACCATTTCTATTATAATAATACCAAAATTATCAATTCAAAACATATATGAAAAACAAAGTGGTTTTTACCCAAAATGTGACATTAACAAAGAATTGGTAATAAAGAAGTAGTGGAGCATCATATGTATATAATATATGGCATAATATATATAATTAGGTTTATATAAATTATTTAAAATAATATTATATTTATTAAAAAGGGGGGTTTAATTTGTATGAAGTATTTCAATACTTAAGGTAAAGGAATTTTATTCTCTCTTTTTTCTTGAAGATATATTCAACGTCACCAGTCATTTATTTTATTTGGAATTCAATCTAAAACATTGGAATGTTATATAATGAATCTAATAATATAAATTATATTCAATTACTCATTTATATTATTCTTTATTATGTATTTTGATTCAAAATCTTATTAAATTGGTAAAGGGTTTTTATCTCAGTTTTTACTTTTATGAGATATGATTCGTATTCACTACTTGTTTCTTATATTTGGTGTATATAATATACATTATTGTATTTTATATTGATTATCCTAAAAATTATTAGGATTCGTAGGCACATTTTAAGATCTCTATTTCATAGGGATTACAGTTCAGATGATACCCATGCTAAAATGTCTCTTTATCACAATTTTCCATCATTGTGACATATGTTATGTTATAAACCTATCTTCTTTATAAGGATTATATAAAACACCTTTTTAAAGTTATATAATGAATAAAATTATTCTCATGATATTATATGTTTCATTTAATTTTATTCTTTAATGGGGCTCATGATTCAATGTTTCCCAATTAGTACAGTTTTTATGTCACAATCTCATCGTTTATCACGATTGCTCGTGATTTTGCATCCAATATTGAAATTTTTTTATCTAACAATCAAGAAAATAATTTATTTTATACTAATGTTATTATTTATCTATAATAAATTTTTTTATTTGATTTTCCACTCTTAAATTATTCAGGTGTTCAAAATGGCGTTTTTAATTAAAAATGACTTCATTTCTCTCTTTAGTCAAAAACTCATTTTTTATCTAAAACAATGTTTTCTAAAAATGTTTTCGAAAATGTTCTTATAATTCATAAAATGATTTATTGGGGAAATTTATAAACATTTATTACTTATTTGTTTAAAGGAATCTTCATGTTTGTTTTCTAAAAACTGCTTTTTTTATTTTACTAAAAATGTTGAAGGAATATTTGATTTAAAATTAATAAAATAAATAGAAATTACCACTATTATGACTATTTTTTAATATTCCATTATAGGTTTTTAATAATTTTTTATCAAAGTAAGGGATTTAAATTTTTTAAAACCATTTTTGAACTGGAAATTTTATATTAATCATGAAAATGCTTTATAGAATTTCTAAATATTTCCTTATATGTTAAAAATGTTATTTTCAAAGAAAATAAAATCAAAAATATATTATGAATTTTTATTTTGGAAATGTTATATTCAAAGAAAATCTGTATTTCTCTTGAAATTTCCCAAGTGATTTTCCTTTCAAAATAATATTCTATCTAAGATGACATCCTTGTATGTAAATTTTTCTTTACTAGTGACAAGATCCAAGGATACCATTATTATTATTTTTATGAATGGTTTATGCTTATGATAACATGTTTTTTATGTAACATATTTCTTTTCATGCATTATTCCCTGAGAAATTCTTATGAAACCCACTTCTCTTTTCCATGGTTTATGCTATGATGAAAACAGAAAATTATTATAAAACCTATCTTTTTTAAATAGGTTATGATATAATGAAATTTTTATGAATCCTATTTCATTTAAAGGGTTATGTTAAGATTATTTTTTTATGATATTATGTCACACACATATATTTTATTTTTATTATGTGATTGTTGTTATATTATAACCATGCAGGTTGTTTAAATTATAACCACGGATGGTGGTTACATTACAACCAATTGTATGAGGTACCAATATTTCTCTATAATGTATTTGTTAAATAGTTATATCTAATAAGATAGATAGAACTAGAACAGGGATTTAACCCAGTTCATTAATGGTATTTTCCCACTATAATTTTCTTGGGAGTGAACCTCGATTGCTATGATTGTCTGGGGAGTTAACCCATTACACCATGATAGCCTTGGTGGTGATCTTTGACTACTATGATGATGATGGTATATACCTACATGTATTCCAAAATTCCATGTCTTATTAAAATGTTATGATCTCATAGATCTTGTTCTTTTATTTCCTTATGATTGTTGTCATATTAAATACCAATGATATTTCATTACACATGTCTCAAATCTTTGATATTCAGGGTATGTTTTACATTTGTTATGGTAATGTTTTCATACATTTATGTTCATTTTATGCGTACATATCTCCCTCGTTTACCCTTACTGAGAATCTGGGAGTACCCATTCTTTTATTTCCTTTGCATAGGTTATGAATAAATGTTTTTTTGTAGGGAATGCTAATGATGATTACTAAAGGGGTAAATATTTTTGGGGATATTTTTAATATAATTATACAAATTAGAATATTGTGTACCTATTCCCTAAATATAGTAAACAATTATGGTCCTCGAGCATGGGTTTTTGTAATTTATTTAATATTAATATAAAAAGCTTTAATATCCATATATGAAAATCCTGGTTTTCTACATTATGTTGTCTCATTTATATTATGTAACCCCTTTGTTTTATTGTTCAGGAATGTAGCATGTGTCGATGCGGGTTTTTTTGGCCCATGTGTCACTTGGGAACTTTGGGTCTAAAGTGGTTACTTGAACACTATTTATTTTTGAAACAAAATCATTTATTTACATATGTATTACTTACCTATACATATTCATGCACTATTTTTTATAATAGATATTTCGTTAGAAATCATTTTTTGTGGCCTAAAGTTTTTACTCACGCCTAACATGGGCCACTTTTGGTACTCTAGAAGATTTCATGGTTGTAAATATTTATAACTGAAAATTCCCTATGATATACAAATGATTTTGGACATGGGATAGATTATGTATTGGGGGAATAGTCATTTTTTCTATCCCAATTTGGTGGATTTTCACTAGTAACTATCTATGGGATTTCATTAGGTATATGAGAGTATTATGACATGGTATGTTTTCTTTATTAACTCCTGGGAATTTACCCAGGTTGGGTAATTGATAAATTTTGTGTATATATTTCTTATTATTATTTCATATTCTTTATCTTATTTCCTTAATCTAATAAATATTTGATAGTTTTCCCACATTTCCCCTCAGACCCATGTTACTAGTTAGATGCTTCTATCATATATAGAGGCATTCCTATTGCCACATAATGAACCAGTACGACTGCATGTTTTAATGATCTTCGCTCGTATATTATAAAACTTCTTTCAGAAATTTAATTTAATGAAATTATATTTGTTTCAACCAAAAATAAATTTTATAAGGTTTTTTAGAACATTTTAATATGAATTTTAGATCTATGTGATTTGTGATCTAATTTTCTTCCCAGCTTATCAAAAAACAGAGAGACAAAATAGAACCATCTTATCTCAACATAATTATATGATTTATTTAATTATATAATTTTGTTTTGATATTTCCTAAAGTATTATAACTCTAGTAGATTCCTAAATTATTCATGACCTTGATAAATTTTATAAAGCGATTAATCAAACCCATTTTATAGGTATGATAAATAATTTACATTCTCTAAATTCTAGTCAATATATATTATGTTCATTTTGTTATGGTGTATGATGTTCCCAGAAAATATAAAGTAATAAAAACATAAACTAGTAATGTATATATTCATATACCTTCATTGAATCATGGAACATAGAATATTTTATGATTCTAGAACTAAATTTTTTCTTATGAAAAATTATATATATTTTCTTTTTTATGGTGAATCTTTAGTTTTATCGCTTAGTAATAAGAAACATTCAGTTGAGCTTTTCAATACTAAAAATTAATATGTGGTAGTTGGATGTTATTTCTCTCATTGTATTTTGAGGAAACCTACACTCATGTATTTTTGTTTGATTTTCACTAAAGATTAATTTGGTTTTGATTACCCCAATGTAATTCATTTTTATATAATCCCATCACACTACTCATTTTTGAAGTACATAGACAAAAGAAATCACTTTTTTTAGGATCATAAATTAAGAAGAGATATTATTCTTTAGTTTATCAAGATAATATCAGTTTTCTGATATTTTTACAAAGCCAATACATTCATATATATTTGAGTATATAAAATAGATTATTTTATTATTAGTATTTAGTAATCACCATTGAATTTTTTGATCATCTCTTAACATTATAAAATCCCTTCTAAAAGGTCTAGTAAATTACTTGTATATAGAATATTCAAAAACGTTTTTATGCATTTATTTAAAAAATTCATATAATATCATAAAAATTTATGATTTAAGCTCTTTAATCAATCATCAGAAACTGAACCTATGAAAGATACCATGTATAGTGAATTTAATAGTATTTAATACATTAGAAGATTTATGTTATTTAAATGAATTATAACCTTTTGAGATAACCCCTTATGATTTTTTTCAAAGGAATAATTTACTCTTACGCATAATTTTTTATACAATATTATTACTATTATGAAATATAAATGTTTGATATTTTGATAAAAAGAGATTACACATAAGAAATTTTGGATTTAATCTTATGAATTTCTATATTACTATTATTAAATTTGGTGATTACCTTTATGTTTTATCCTTTTTCCATTATTTTTATAACCACAAAATATTAGTATTGTTTGAGTTTCATCAATTCAGTAATGAGAAAATAGGATGAAAGGGGAATTAACATTCAAAATTTATCTTATGAAGGAATTATAACTACAACAAAATAGTTATTATAATGAGTACTATCAAAAAATATATTTTTAGTTAATAAAGGGTGAGACTATGAAATTGTACCTAATGAAATATTTAGAGATGAAAATTAATCCTAGATATTTATTTATCTTCTTAATGAAAATTTAATCTTATGTAAATTATAGAGTGTTTTATTCTCTTATTATAATTCATTATAATTAGTTCCAAAGTATTTACATTTTTTGTTTTACAACAACCATGGTAAATAAAAATTATAATAATTTTGTGTTTTTGTTGTTTCAGGTACAAATAAGTGTGGGTAATATATCATATACCATAGAGAGATAAAATATTTAAGAATTATAACTTTCCATGAAATATCCTAAGGGATAATAATATTCATTTAATATATGTTCAAATATTTTCATTACTATGATTTATTTGAATAAATTAATTGTAGTTTTTAAATAGAGATTATCATAGAGATTAACTAGAGTTATCAAGGTGGTTCTTTATGTTATTTGTTTGTTTATTTTCATAAATAGGGAGATTATTGAAGATACTATTTAATAATATTATTTAAACTCATTTTTTCTTCATTACTCACAACACACACCTATATTTCATATGATAAATTAAACTAATGTTTTTCCTTTTTCAGTGAGACGTAACATTGGGATATTAAAATAAAAGATAATTCATTCGACCAAATTATTTTATAGAGAAATAATAATTCATGTTGAACTATATTTATGTGAAGATGAAAAATTTTCATGGAATGTTATTATAATTTGCAAATATCATTGAAAAATAGTGAATTTGGGTTTGATGTTGTTTCAACTAAACCCAAGGAACATAGAATTTTATTATTATAGAATGTTAAAATGTTTCTTATAAGTTTATGTGAAGTATTTTAGGGAGAATGGTCTTTAATTAACAATTCTTTTTCAATAATCTAAAAGATATGAATAATATTTTTTTCAAATATTGATTCCAATTGTACTTTCATTTATTTGGATTTTATAAAGATCTTCTATTTTTATAGGATATATTGTAAATGATATTTTTTATATGGTTTAATCATTATAAATTTAATATAATGAGACTCAAGCATCACTTAAATAAATATTAAATCATTCTATGTGAAAATCATAAATATATCAAAATATTGCCATCCCAATAACCTTAATGGTTGAGTGTTTATTGAGACTATATACATGCTCAAATTATTTAAGAATGATATTCAACATTCACCCTAAACATTCTTCTAACATCGTACACTTCTATTATTATCCTACATAATAATTTTCTTCATAACCTAGGGAAAGGGAAACATAAAAAGGGGAAATATCAAATGATGAGTAAGGAAGAACATGGGATATAACAATAAAATATCACAACTGAGAACAAAATAAGTATTAGGGTATCATAACATGGTCATAACATATGCAATTATTTCCTGAAAATTCATTGATCATAATTAATTACTCATAGAAAAATTATTTTTCATGACAAATTAAATGAGTCATATGATTTTTAAATCATCAATAATAAATTATGATTCATGAGAATATATCATATGAAAAATATATAAGTTTGTGGTATATATAAAATCATTCTAAATAATATCATTATTCAAGTCTTTCCACTAAGGACATCATAGTGTATAGCTTCCCATCTTGGATTAGGTTTACTACCCACTCCCTAAACATATTGAGAAAAGGATCATAATTATTTGGTACACACCTCATTCCTTCTTCTTATTATCTCATGATATAAAAATAATAACCCAATGGATTAGAGATCTATATAATTTCATGACCACACATCACAAAATCAAAATTGTATATATGTTTTTATAAAAGATCATATAAATATTAATACTGTAAAATCACATAATTAACCCATTGAATGGATAAGGTATTCATGTAAAAAAATTATTTAACATTTAGTAAATCTTCTGGATAAAGGGGTTGGGTGGTGGAATAAGAAAATTTCACATAATATACATCAACAAATATTGACATAGATGTTTTTTTAAATTATAAGATAAATCACATTGAAGAAAAAATAAAAAATGTCCTTTTTAACTTTAAAATAATTATGTTTATAATAATTTAAAATTTCCTTTTATAAAAATGGAATTGAAGATTCATAAATAATAATTCACACAATATTGAAAGAATGTGTTCACCCAGGTAATGTTAGAAAGGGATGATTTTTTTAAAAGGACATTATAAAATTTTTAATTTTTTTAAAGAAGTTAAATTTAGTATAAAATTTACATAACCATGTTTTTTATGATGGATAAGGTTATTCATGAAATTGATATGGATAAATATGATGATGTCTCCTCACCTAAATTAAGTGGTGGGGTTCGATTCACTTATAAGTACAACATCAGTTAAACTATTTTCCAATAGAAAATAAATTAAGGGAGAATAATTAAAACCACATTAATAACTAAAGGATATGAAAACGTTATGGTATTATAGATAAATTTCACATAATATTCCCCCAAATAGAAATTCATTCATGATAATCTTTAGTTGAACATGATAATGGAATGAAACCCGTCTTTTTCTCCCAACATTCACAAAAAATTAAATTGGACATAATAATAATAATAATATTTATAAATTATCATATAACATTATTCATATCTATTTTTTTACATAATTAAATTATAATAATTCACAACCCATGTATCAAAGATTTAATGATTATTTTCATTATTTTATTTTAGTAATTTTTATTGTTTAATGCATGTTTTGTAATAGAAATGACAGAACTCATTATTTAATAACATGTTCATCATTACAAAATTAGAATATGTTTCTTGAAATAATATTATTTTTAATTTTTATACTTCCCCATTATCATTTTACAGGAACTATGGTCCTAGTCTGCAAGAATGGGAGACTTGATCAATTGGTTTCATATATTTTACTTATATTAATGAACTATTTATAATAGTCACTAATTTGTATTTCATAATTATATACCCCTATTTATGAAATATATTAATCCATTATATCATTTAAATTTATCAATTATATATTGAACCATTTATGTATGGAGGTGATGAAATGAAGAACATGTCAGTCATGGAGGTGGTATTCTGCATGTATGAATGAAGAAAGTTTTAATTATCTATAAAATGGAATAATGTTATGATATAATAAATTCATTATGATTCCTAATAATATCAATGAAAAATTATTTATTCAATAAATATCCCCATTTAACCAACCATATATGGGATCTATAAAAAATAAGGTAGATTATGTTTGGAGAAGACAGTTTGCACATATGTATGATAACAAGTTTTTCTAAGTGAAATAGAAAATGTAGTTAATTATTATTACATAATCATAATAAAATCTTATTATATTAATTGTTCTGATGTAATTATAATATCATGTATAAAATCTATCACAAATAGGTTGAATAAGGAAAAAATTAATGGAAAGGGAACAATTGGTAATTTTAACCTTAATCATTAGAAAAATACTTTTGTAAAAACAATTAAGCTTTTTAATAGTTCCATATTGAGAAGACAAGAACCACTAGGATATGGATTGGAATTTTGAGAAGATCATGGGATGATTTTTTGAAAATTAAGTGTCATCGATGTGAGGATAAGTGGGGTGGTAAAGCCTTTTTTATAAGTTTTGGAGTTGCATTTTTGTAATATATATATGGTAAGTCACTATTAAATGATCAAATATATCCAATAATGGAATATAATTTGGTGTACTATGGGTAAGGTAAATAATCCATTAACCATGAAGTTAATACATGTTTTAAGAGTATTACTCTTATATTTTTCTCTTGTACAATTTTGGTTTTAACAATGGTGACTAAATCTAAACCAAAGTAATATAATTTCAGTGCCAAAAAATAAAATTATACATATTACATAATTTTTACCTATTGATTCCAAATTTGAAATTAGTTTTTTCAAATAAATTTTATTTATGTGATAATAATTATTTTTTACCATAGTAACTGTAGAGAGTAAAATTTATTCTTTGGAAAAAAGAATTTTTATACATGAATGTTAGGTTTATGATAGATTTATCATTTTTTACATCCATGAAATTGTTATGTTTTTTATTTAAAAAATATTACTTATATGGATAAAAATAAATCTATAAATTAATTATTCATTGTGATATCATAATTAAAGAAAATAATGAAAAATAGTTATTTATTAGTTTTGTTGCCTGGAAAATGAAAATCAACAAATTCAAAAAGGATGCAATAAATTAATATCAGTATTATTTTCCTTTCCATGGGATAAGAAGAAGAATATTTTTAGGCCTTTGGATTGTGTTAGCCTTCTGGGAAGTCACAATCATGTGACAATTATAAGGTCACACAAAGATCCACATGCAGTGCATAACCTATAGTGGATCCTATTGAACCCCTTTCAGTAAGCCCTCATACTATTAATAATGTGCACTAGACAACCAAAGGCTATGCAGGGGAAGCTAGATAAACTTTTCTAGGCCACATAGTTTTTCATCGGTGAATCATGTACAATCTAACCTGGAAATAATTTGAAAATAAGGGGGAAATATAAAAAGGGTGGAGTCCTATAGTAGATGCAAACATCATGAGGATCATTACCATAGTGAGTGATGACAGTCATTGAAAATATCCAGGAAAAATCTCAAACTCCTAAAACAAATAAAAAATATATATATAAAGGGGAAGTGGTTTGAGCTACCCACGATCACTAAAAATCATGTGACACACCCCTGATGAATTGAAAGACAGAGGGATACCCTAGGAACATACCCACATAATCCCAAGAAATTATTTTGTCTTGTCGAACTCATCACATGGAAAGCCTTAGGTATATTCAGCCACCATATGCTCTTCCTTGGCTCCCTAAAAATTGATGGATTATTCCACTAAATTCTTGTGCACCCATATAAGATCTCTATTAGTCACACAACACATCTTAAAAAAATATATAAATTTTCTTTGACATTACTAATGAAATCTTTCATAAATCCTGATCCATTATAAAATAAATGAACTCGAATAATAGTTGGAGGAGGAGATATTATCTTGTGATCGTAAAATTCTTTTGTTGAATTAAGTGTGTATACAACACGGCTCCGTGGGACCCCCAAACAAGCCATCCATGCCACATAAAATGGCCCAAGAAAGGCATTGAGTATCTCATGAAAGCCTTTTGATAGGAACATTGATCTATTGAAGGCCCATGGACATGTCAAAATGGCAAATATGAATGTACTTTAATATATACACATGAGTAAAAAAGTCTCCATTAATTGGAAAAAATATAATTATGGAAGCTGTGAAAAGAGGAACTTCCACTTGATAAAAATAAGGTGATTCCCTCGAAGTGATCCAAGGAAAAGGATTGTATAGACACATGGTTCCAAACCCCTCTACCAAATCTATCAGAGATCTGCTCTAGATATGCCATAAAATTGGAAAAAACTGGGCAGATAGGCCTATAAATTCTCCACCCTTGCATGAAAAATGCACTGCTACCTACTGCGACTAGTTGAACAGAACTACTACATATCACGATGAAGAGAACGAAATCTGGGAATTTTTCACTAGCACAAGAGAGTATTTCTAAGAGTATCTAATCATGTTACTGGTATGTCTTTCATCTGGTAATATGCTGATGAACTTCTAGAGTGATCATTATTCATATATAAAGAACTTTTCGTGATCATTCATAGATCAGATAATGGTCTTTTGTAATTTTTTTGAACATACCATATATATTCCTAATCACGCAAGACTCAAAATAAACTAATACGGAATAAATATAAGTTATTTTCAAGATATGTATAAGAAAAAACACTTAAGGAGGAAGACATTAGGGAATAAAATGTTTTTTGACCCTTAGTGCTTCACATAATTTATCCAAAACATGTAAAAACAACCAGACATGTTGCACAGATCTCACAACATTTCCTCAGTTTTCCACCCCAATTATGTAATGTTTTTGATAAATTTCAGAAAAAGTCAAATAGTTTCTCCTTGATATGTACCACCATAGCCATTCAAACTGACCCAAATTTATTGCTTTAATCATGCAGATTCCTTCAAATACATCACCTAACTCATTTAATGGCACCGCCTCATGTTAGGTAAAGTCTCATTGATACATCTTTTCATGTTAAATATTTTCTCAAGATACCCAAAAAGCAATTTATACAAGACTACAGTTTCCATATAGACATATTGGTTAGGTCTCATGATTCCCTCCCAAAATTTTTTCCAAAACCCGAGTCACCCACTGATACATTTCATACAGACTCTCACTGAAACCACCTCACATTGTCAAGAAAACTCTTGCGAATTACACCTATGAACGTCCTCTGGAACACATGAATCGGCCTATATAAGCTAGTTAGGTTATCAAATATCTCTCAAGACAGACCACATAGGTCTTGATATGTCCTATGGGAAACCACACATTGATCTGGTAATAAAATTTGGATACACCACCATTGTTTCATGTAGTAATTTAGAAAGATCAGCTGGATAATTTAGTTTACTTCAGATATGATAATAAGATAATCATTTAAATATTTGGTCAAGTGGAAAATGAACACATGTTTGGAATCAAAAAATTACACAAGGGAAACCATTGTCTGTAATCCCCAACCAACGACATTATATTTTATGTCCCAATGACACAAAAAACCTCAGAGTATGAACCACAACTAGTGGCATAATATGAAATGTCCCAATGAAGAGGGAAACCTCATAATATAAGCCCCAACCAGCAGAAAAATATGATATATCGTAATGGAAATGGTTTCCTAAGAGTGTAAGCCTCGACTAGTGACATAATATGATCTCTCCCAAGGATAAGAGAAATCCCATCTTGTATTCCCGAACCAAAGGAACTACTTTTACTCTAATTCCCTTCAGATTAATGATATATAGGACAACTATTCAAGGTTTTATCTCTAAAGGTATGTCCCAATATAAATTTCCCTCACTCTCCTAATAATGAAATTGATCAATTTCAAGCTCATGTGAGCATGTGGCATTTCAATAACCATTTCATTAACATCACGTGTCTTGTAACACCTCAATCATCCTTGGTACGCTTCTTTTTAAATAATTTAATTGCTTTCATTGCATGTAACACTGAGTTCGAGCACAGAACAACTATCCTTTTAAAAAAAAGTTGTATAAATAGTATTAACAAAATTGTCAAATTAATATTTTTTTAATATTCATCTCATGTGGTTCATATACATGACATAAGAACAAATTCAATTTTTTAATAATAGAAGTATTTTTTAAAATTTATTTTTACCACCATTTAATGGAGAACCATTTATAAATAAAATCTTTTAATCTTTTATATATTCCAATTGAAAAAATAAACATCTCATTTAGAATTTGGAACTAAAAATTTAGTTTTGAAATTTTTTTGCTGTTTTTCATATAAATTTCATATTTTTATGATTAGTTAAAATACTACAAGTTAATTAAAAAATTCAATTTCATTAAATTTATTTATATTTTTAGGTTATCCTTTTAATTGGGTTTAATGTATAATTTGATTATGACGTTATAATTTAATATAATTTCGTTTATTGGAATTGTTTTAACATGAAATCAGATATTAACACATGTTACTCTTTTGAAGGTTTTCATTTTTGAAAAACCAATTTTCATGTTTTTTTCAAAAAAAATTATTTTTAATATGTTACTACAACTTTTGTATTTTAAATTTTCAAAAATGGAATACATATTTTGAATCAGTGGGTCCAAATTAATTTATTATCTTGCTTTTATTTAATGAATATTATGAATAGTAACTTTATTAATTTTTTTTATCGCGTTTAAGGAGAAATTTGGTAATTAAAGGTAAAAATAATATTATGAAATTATCCCAACACATATAAAACCCTATTTTATGTCTAAATTAGACCCTAATCACCTATTTTTCTAAGTGGAATCATTTAATGGGCCCCTTCCTGTTAATAAGATATGAATATTATTAAAATTAATGAATGTGACAAAATGTCACACTCTCGTTTCTTATAAGTATAATAATTTAAATATAGATATTTATAGGAGATAACACAGATTATGAATGTTCTATTGAAAGAAAAAAATTACACACCTCATATAAATTTATTTATAATTTTTAGAGAATAAATAATTACCCATAATGATGCCATAATAGTGAAGTATAAAATATTTTATAAATAGAAAAAACAAATAAATGATATTGAAAATAATATAATAAATATTGTTTGACATTATTTAAGAAGTCCATTATTTTTTTTAAAAAATATACATATTATTAAAATATTGTATGCATTGGTTGAATGTTATTATGTTAGTTTTATTTTTTTTAAATGAAAATATTGAATAATATCAAATTTGACATAAATGATACTTTAAAATAAATAATATTTCATAAAATGTTATAAAATTAATAAAAATATTTGGATTGGACAAATAACATGTATAGTGTTAAATATGTCATAATTTATCCAATTAGGGACACATTATAATTTTATTAAAACTATATTAACCCTATAGCATAAAAATTCAAGTTGTCACGGTAAAGGTTAATCTAACATGCCAAAATTAACGAGTAAGTTATTTTCTTTAAAATAATTCAATAGCTTTCGCTACACGCAACACTGAGTTCGAGCGCACCACGACATACCAAACTAGCAGTTCAAAAAGAGTTTATGAATAGTATTAACTAAATTTTGAATTTTATATACTCCATATAAATATAGAATCCATATTTTGTGTTTCTTAGTCAAAATATTAGAAAAAATTCATTTTTTCATATAAAAGAAATATTTTTCCAAAAATGCAATTTTACCAATTTTTAATGGAAAAACCTTTTCAAAACCAATGATTAACACATTAATATATTCAATATAATTAAATTAAATTCTTCTTTGTAATTGTTACATAATATTTATTTTGGATAAATTTTTGGTACTTTTCTGGTAACATTCAAATTTTGATGATTTCTCAAAAATACTAATTTTTAATTGAAAATAAATTTTTTAATAGAAATAATTTATAGTGTTAAATTATGCATTTGAATTGTTTGGAAGTTTAATAAGATTAATGTTTTATCATATACTACAATTTAGGTCATTATAAGTAATTTCACATTTAAATTTGATAGAAACGCAAGTAAATCTTTTGGTAGTTTTTACTTATTAAAACCCCGCCTTTTGGTTTTGACAACATGAATTATTTTTAAATTAAATAAATCTAATTCTATGTTTTTAATTTGGTAAAATAGAATTAATTTTTGAATTTTTAATTTCAAAATGAGCTTGGGGGAATTTTTATTATTTTTCTGAAAACATTCAATTTTTGGTAAATAGTGAAAAACATTGCGTTATTGTTTAAAAACTAGATTTTTATTTAAGTAATTATTTATTTTATTTATTTAATTAAATATTGTTACATAATACCTATATTAGTTTAATGTGATTCATTAGATTGATTTTTATAAAAAATAAGAGTTATAAAATTTTATTGAACTTTTAACCGCCTTTTACCCACCTTCTATGAGCATTTGAAAATTTGCATAGAACATAATTTTACCATTTATGTGGGTTGAATTTTAAAAATCCATAAAACAAATTTCACATTATTAAGTAAAATTTGGTTCAATAAGATGGAAATAAATTTTGATGAATAGTAACTTTTGAATTTTATTTACCACGGTTAAAAGTAAATAGGGTAATTATAGTTAAAAATGATATTATAATAACCATACAAAATTTCATAATTTTATGGGATAAGAATAATTTGACCAAAAACTACCATATGAATAAATTTTTTTCCTTTTTGTCTACCTGCATAAGATTAGGATATTTGTTATTATTTTATTTAAAGAAGAGTTAAAAGTGTTAAATTCAATTTTTAATTACTAAACCACTTTTAATATACGGTTATACATAATATAAATTATACTATAAATATTCGTTATAAAGATAAGAAATTTTCATAAATAATTGAATTTTATTTATAATTTATAGACATTAAATAATTAAATTTATTCATGACACAATGATGAAGCAGTAATTACCTTATTAATGAATGATTAAAATAATTGATATTATAAATATACAAGTAAATGTAATTTGGGAATTTTGATAAATTACAATACTTTTATATGTTAATATTACTTCTTAGTATTGATTAAATAAATTTTATTTGAAGTTATAATGTTTTCATGGCTTCCAAATAAGAAAATACTTAATAGTGTCAAAATTAACAAAATTGAATTTTTAAAACAAATAGTATATTATTAATTGATATAATATTCATAAAAATAAAAGGTTTTGCCAAAATACTTATATAAGGTTATATATATTAATAATGAACCACTTTGGGTTCTCTTGGTATTGAATAATATGTTTATTAACAATATAATATAAAAATACAAAGAGACATTGCAAATGTCAAACTATTTAACTAATAGTTAAATATAAAAGATAAGCATAATATGGTCACCTAAACCTCTCTAAAACCTATTGGTTGAAAAGTTTTCGACACATCCCAGCCATAGACTAGAAATAAATTATTTTTTAGACATTAGAAACCAAAAATGTTTTTATTATAAAATAATATTTCAAGCTTTTCCTAAAGTGACCCTCACCTCCCTTACAAAAGGGTACTTCACGTTCTCTAAATTTCACACATCCAAATCCATTTGGATCATCCAAACCCTTTAAAAATATTCTCCCAAATTCCGTCACATCAACCTAGAGTCCTTTAATTGATCATAAATCCAACCTAATGTGACCTTTTGATCAACACAAAAGGAAACACCCGAAGAAGAGATAATAATTTCACCACCCTCATTCAAGTTATTTTCTTCTTCCACTTATTCATTATTTTTTGTTTCTATACCAAATTAATAAATCCAATACCTCCTATATAATGTGATGTTATTATAAATATGGTACAACCATATTTTTCATTCTAACCATCTTATAAATCACAAAGCCACCATACATGCTTACATACAGTTTGTCGTCTCCACGTTGTGGTGTAGTGTTTTATTCAAAAACATCATATTTGTATGGGTATAATAATTAGTATAACTAAATTAAATAATAAATATAACATATTAATGATTCTTTATATATGATATAACATCCAATTATTTATTATTTCACCACCAAAAGAATGATAGTGTCGCTCGTGCGTGTGTACAGCTTACCATCTCCACAAACACGATGAGATTTATTCCCCATCATAATAATTCTAGAATAATTTTCATTTTATTATTAAAAATAATTTTTATGAACATAGTATCAATTTGGATATGAATCAAATACAGCCTATACCAAAAAAACATGACTTATGAAACAAAACATATAAATGAAAACAAATTAATTAACAACCAAAACAATGATACTACTGAAATATCATTAATAAAACAATATTAGAAGATCCTATATGATATCATATTAATTTATTTGGTTCTTTTATAATTTAATAAAAATGATTTCTCCATTATACTTGAGTTCAACATAACCTATACTATGGAAAAGAACAGGGTAAGGGGATTCTTATCCAACTTTTAATTCCTTGAAATTTCCATTGTTCGCAACTTATTTATTGCATGTGGTGTATTATGTACGACCATTTGATATATATATATTATCACGATTATCTTTATATTCATTTTATAATCTGATTCATTTGGATTTTATTAATTTTTTTCATATGACTTGATTGATTTCAACGTGGTAAGGGGTATTCATCTCACTTTTATTCCCATGACATTCATGGTATATTTTACACTATTAACTTTTGTGTGGTGTATTAACTGCCCATGATTGTATTTTTTGTGTAATATATCATAATTTATGGGTATTTAACTCATAATTGTAACATCCTTGTATCATGGGTTATATGTTTCATAAGTTATGAAATCGGTAAGGGAATGTCAAATTTCAATTTCCACTCATTCGGATTTAGGAAAAATTCAATGATTACATTACTCCAAGATTATGTGTAAAATTGCTATTTGTTTACCTATATTGTAATTTACACTCTCCTTTGTGTGGATATACTTTTGATACACATAATCACTCCTTTGATAAATTCTCAAGTCATCAATATAAACTTGATATTTGTAATTTTAACTCAGTTTCTATTCATTGTGTTAAACATCCAAGTCATTGGTGTTGTTTTTACAAGAATATGTTTTAATGTACAATGATTGAGTTACCCTGAATATCCAATCATATTGAGTGTATTTATATTTTTAGCACATAATTATTTCATTTATTTATCCTTAACCAAAGGATACGGTCTTTATAAATGAATCCATCTCAACTTAGATTCCATTATGACTTTTTTGGTTGTTTTGTGACAATTCTCTTTTATTTGGTGTATATACTATACTTTGACATAGTATATCCCGAATCCCATTTTTCTCATGATATTATAATGTTTTTACTTACTCAATTATTTTTATTCAACCGTCTCTCATTTGGTTAGGAATTCCATCTAAAATATCAATTTAAATGTTTTAAAATTTTATTCTTCAAAATATTTCACAATAATTTATATGTTTTAAGAATGGTTTTAAGGTTTTATTTATATCAACATTAATGTTTTAAAATTAAAATTTCTTTTAATGTTTCAAATTGGTATGTGACATATTTATTCAAAAATCTATTTTGAATAGCTTCTTGTTAAATGGTGATACTTTTAAATGTTTTCATGAAAAAAAAGATATTTCTCTCAAAGATTTTTATTGATCATTTTCATCTATGTGAACATACTTTACGGGATACTGTTCTGGATCAAGGCATATTTATTATGATAAAAATCATCCACACTGTATTGATGGTTTTGTTATATGTTTTACCATTGATGTTATATTTTTATACCATTAATGGTTTATGGATAATTTATTGACATTTCATATACTAGTTTTAATACAAATGTTTATGTTATGTTTAAAACTTTTCATATGAGGAATGAATTGGCCTTATTAAGTGACGGGTGGAGCCCACTATAGCTCCTTGATTCCTCGATAGGTCTTGTGAGAAAAACTAGTGTCTTGGCATAAGGCCTTGACAAAATCTAATTTGTAATCTTGGTACAAGGCCTTGAATATGTGGTTATGAAGTATGGGATTATAAATTCCATCATTATGAAATTGGATATTAATATTACATGTGATTATTCGACTAGTATAATATACATGTGAATAATTAAATGGAATTATTTGATTTATCTTTTCCAGATTATGCTGAAGTTTATGTTTAAAGGGTTTGTGTTCAAGTATTATACATTGACTTAAATTTTTATTATTATTTATGATAGTTCCCACTATATTTTTATCCATATTGAGCATCTGAGCTCAACCATTTCTTATGTTTTATTTTTTCTAGGATGCAATGCAATATATTACGATTAATCTACAGGAATAGGCTATGGGATATAAGAGTGTTCAAAGGGGACACAATGTTTTTTTATATTTAATGATGTAATGTAAAACATATATATGTATCTAGTACTTCCAAGGATACTAAATTGTCTCGTCTTTAGGGACATTATTCCTTGTATCATTCAAATGTTATGTAATAATGCACCGATTCTAGGTAGCTGGGGTCAGGGTGTTACAGTTAAATTATTTAACTTAGGGTTAAAGCCAAAGAATAGGGTCAATTTTAATACCAAAACGTGTATAAAAATAATTTGATGATTATATTTCTATCAATGCTCGTTTTATTCTAAAAATAAGTCACGGTTTAGTTATTTGAAACTGAAAATAAATTTATAATAAATTTATTTTTTATGATCTTCCAAAAGTGATCATCGCCTCTCTTATAAAATGGAAATTCTCCTTATATTTAATTAAAACCTATTAAGGGATTTTTCTTGGTAAAAACCTGATCATTTCATCTCCAAATTCCCTCATTATATCCTAGATGCCATAAATTATGAATAAATCCATAATAAGGAGTCCTCTTGTGAAAACCAAAATGAGATACCATAAAAATAGGACGTTGTTGTATCACCACATTCAAGGATCAATTCTTCTTCTACATACACTTTCTACATTTTTTTCATTCCAATGTAATATGTACAGTATCATAAATAAACCTATATGTTATTATAATCATTGGACAACCATATTTCACAATTCATCCATAATAAAAATAACAATATCACCATGTTTGCATACGTATGGCGTACCATCTCCATGTCGTCATGTAAATTGTTATTAAACACTATATTATATTAATGGGAATAATGATGAGTATAATGGATATAAATAATGAATATAACAAGATAATTATTCTTGATAATTAGTATACCATCCAATTCTATTCCATTTAACCATCGAGGGAATGATATAATCACTCATGCATACGTACGGCCTACCGTCTTTATAAGGAGTTGAGATTCATTCTCAAAATTAACCATTCAAGAATGATTATAAGAATTAAAATATTAGAGAAAAAAATAATTATGAACTTAATTAAATTATATATATGAATTAAATACATCATGTTAATAATAAACATGATGTACATAACAAATTAGGAATGGGAAAAAAAGAAATTAACAGCTGAAAGAAGAGTAATACTGAAATATTATTACCCAAAGTATTTAAGAGGATCATATATGATATGATAAATATGGATATGAACCTAGTATAATTTAATAAAACCATTTAACCACTATATAAGAGGTTAACGCTCCCTCAACTAGAGGAAAGTACAAGGTAAGGGTTAATTTATCAATCTCATTATTATTCGAGGTTGTTTATACTTAAGTATCTATTGGGAAATATTTACCATCCATGTCCTTGTTTCGTAATGAATTAAAAATATTATTGACAATTATTTAATTTCATTTTAACCCATGATTGAATTCTTATAAAACATTTTTATAGTAATCATTCTATTGTATTCCAAATGAGGTATATTATTACCGTTTCAACAAAATAATGGAAATAATGTTTAGTTTAACTTTTACAGTGTAGGAGGATATTTTCCACCATTATGATGGCTTAACATTTTGAATATTTACTTACAAAATTACAAGGTTATTTTCAAATGATTTTTTTTCTTTTATAATTGTGCTGCATTTAAATAATTTCAAATTAAAAAAGGGGATATTCCTCTTAATGTGTTTTGATGAATTTATTAGATTATTTTCATCTATGTCAACATCCATTGTTGGGTTTTAGGTTTAATTGAGGTTTATTTTTTTATGATACAATATTCCATAATATATTGTAAGTTTTATGATATATCTGACTGTGGATCTGCTATTTTATACAATTAATGGATTATGTTTAATGTATTAATATTTCGTATAGTAGTTTTAATATGGATGATTATGTTATGTTTCACCCTTTTCATTTGAGGAAATAATTTGACTTATTAAGTGACATGAAGGGCCCACTATACCCATTGGATGCATCATTAGTTGTCAGGAGACAAACTAGTGTCTTGGTACAAGGCCATGATGGTATGGTTATGATGTACAAAATTATGCATTTCCTAATTATGAGATTAGTTATAGATATTAAATGTTATTATTCAACATGTATATTATCCATGTGAGTGTTTAAATAGAGATATTTGATTTATTTATTTTCATATAATGATGAATATTATTCTTAAGAGGATTGGGTTTCATTTTTAAACTTTTCCTTAAAAGTTTAATCTTATTTTTGATAGCTTTTGATATATTGTTTATCGTTACTGACCATTTGAGGTCACCCATTTCTTATATTTCATTTTTCCCCATGATACAAATAAGTATATTATGAATGACCCGAAGTGATAGCCTAATAGATATAAGAGTTTTAAAATAGTATAATATTCTTTTATATTAATATGTAATGTTAAACATACCTTTTTATCTAGTATTTCCAAGGATACTAAACTGATCAGTCATCCATGATTTGATTTTCTTGTGACCTGGTAAATTTAATATTATAATGCAGCGACTTTGGTAAAATAGGGTTGAGTCATTATAGTTGGTATCATAGGAAGTTTTGTAAAAAATAGAGAAACTATGTTTGTAAAAACATAAATTAGGTAACATTTCCCCTAAGATATACATTAAGGATAAATATATATGAACATCCAAATATTTTGGTAATGTATAAATTATATGGGTATTAAAAGAAAATAAATCCATGTATGGATACTAAAAGTGGATGGGGTTTTATAACATATGTAACTAGGTTTAATAACTCTGACAAGGTGTTTCAATCTTGACTTGGGGTATCCTTGTTCACGACAATGAACCTTACTACACACATGGTTTGACAGTCCTAGGGAATAGGATTAGGTTAATTCACATTTTATTTACAAATAATTATAAAGGATTAATGAGTAAATATGTCCCCAAAGAAAACATTTTAAGTATTATGGATTAGATATACATAAATTATTCAATTTAGTTTTCTAGTATCGAATTATTCATTATGATTCATAACATAATATAATGTATTCTATTTTTTAGAAATATCACCTAGTGGAAGAAATGGAAACAATATCAATGCACTTAATCCATGTAAGGATTTCCCTTCTGTGCAAGATAATGATAGTTGTGTTAGTGATACAACTGGTATTAAACAACTTATAACCATACAAGGATAACTGGATCAAGTTATGAGTAATATCCTTACTTGTATAGAGTAGCCTGATGAACAATGCATATGATCAATGATACACCTCTTCCTGAAAAAACAACCCCCAATAGTCAATGGGACTAAAAATAATTTTGTTTCTAATAAGTGTATAAGTTCCTTATTGAAAATATTTCTTACTATGTGGAGTAATGAAAGGAACAAAGTTGTTATGGGAGTATATCAACTCTCAAGAGATGCAGATCATTAGGGGTCATTAATTCAAAACATGAAAGAGGATGAATAGCCTAATAATATGGTATAGAGGGAATTTAAAGAACTCTTCCAAGAAAAATACATTCTGTATGATCAACGAGTTGACATGTGGAAAAAATTTCAATGTTTTAGGTAGAAGGATAATGACAATTTTGAAATGTATGAAGCTTGCTTCACAAGTTTATCCAGGCATGTTACAGACTACAAATGTAACCCATTAACTAATATTGATCGATTATTTTATGGACTAAAACCTTTCCTCCAATGGTAATTGTTCTCACAATACTTCTCATCGTATAAAGATATAATCTCTTATATTATTCATACAGAAAAGGAATTCTCCAAGTCTTATGGCTATAATGTAAAGAAATAGAAGAAGAGGGTCATTGAACACTTTAGAAAATTAAATAAGGGGATGATGGGAAAATTTGACTTTCCACAACACAGTAATTTATAAAAGAACCACCTAAATAGTTGACGAAATGGGATGGTAGTTTGTTACAAGTGTGGAGAAAAAGGCTAACAAGCTCGTGATTACAAGGGGAAGAAAGAAATAATCAATGTTCAGTGCTAAAAATGTATATAGGTTAGTAAAAAAGAATCAATTTTTTTAGATTTATAATATTTCTTGTAATATTTAATTTGTTTTGTAAAATAATTGTATGAACTATTCCCTATAGGCACCCCAATTTCCCCACACACATATGTTATCCACTCCCCAGGCCAACCCACATACCCAAATGAGTCAACAAACTCATGAATGTAACCACATAGTGACACATTTTCCTTTAGCGTTACTTTTTATCATTTACAAAAAACCAAAAAACATTCTATGAGGTTTCCCATCCTAACCACTAATTCAGGAGAAACCACTTTGACAATGGAGTTCTTATTAGGTAGGATTTAGAAAAGGAAGTGAACCTTATTGACCTAGGTAGTAATATTTCTACTTTTAAAACATTAAAATTTGTGTTTATTACATTCAACCCCTTAAGAGAATAAAAACATTGTTTTGGACCCTATATTTCAATGATGTAAGTCAGACCACACTTCTGTATGGGTTTCTCATCTCTTACGTGTGTTATAACTATGGCCAATAGGGACCCTAGTTTCCTTGTAGGGATATGTTGTCCCCTACCTAAGGCCTAACCACATTCCAAAATATATCCCTCCATAAAATGTTCAAAATCAAAAGATTTTGATGTTTATTTAGATATTTCAATTATTATATATAGGAATTATAAAGTATTTCAACTCCTATAAATATGTCAAAAAATAAGGGAGTGAATTTCAAGTGCGCATGCCAATGTTAGAGGTATTTATTGAGATAATGATTAGCTAGGATATTTGTCTAGTAATAATTATCCCCATTCTGGGGATCAGTTTAGATATGTACGGTGGTGCATAAAGAATATGTTTAGTTGTAATTATGATTTAGTTTGAGAAGGTTATAGCTTTTGGGTTACGTTATTTACAACCATACGAGTGGTACTACGCAATTAATGATGTAGAATGGTTATCCATGGTCCATAATCTGATGTATTTGAAATACTATCTATTCATTGATATTTTAGTTGTCTATAATATCCACATGATCCTCTATAATATCTTCACATAGTAGAACCTTCTCCTGAGGTAGAGGAGTTGACTCTTGTGTCTTTAAACATTTTAAAATGAGATGGATTATACACTATGTAATGTTATTGTCATCACATATGATCTTAGTCATAAGAGGTGTGTAGATTAGTATCTTGATGATTGTTTTTATAAGGAAAAGTATCACCTGATGAGATTTTTGCCTATGTATAAGATGAATAATTTTGAGAATTAGGGATCGATGTTGTGTAATACACTGGTGAATACATCCTCGTTAATAGATTGGGAACAAATTTTCAGATGTGACTTGATACCTGTGTGGTTTTTGGATGATAGATGTTATACTTATACATATGAGATTTATATTCCCTTATTCCATATGAGATGATATTATGGGAGACTTATTTAACACCAGGTGGTTGGTTCATATTTGTGTAATAAATATGTATCATAACATCATGTGAAAGTTCTGGTGTCCAGGTGTGAAGAAGGAAATTATAGGTTTTGCTTCTAGATGCCCTACCTACCAAAGGGTAATGTTTGAGGACCATAATCATAGTATTTTTCTCAACCTACTACTTTTTCCCATTTTTAAGTGGGAGGATGTCAAGATAGACATTGTAATAGGGTTACCTATGACCCCAAGGAGTAGTGAAATTATCTAGTTTTTTATCGACTGACAAAACAATGTTAATAAAATTCATATCGATCTATGAGACCCACTCACCAGAAGTGTTGGAAATATATATTCCCAAGATATCATATGACTACATGGATTTATATTGATAATTTTATCTAATATAGATTCATTTTCCATATAATGGTATTACTATGGAAATAATAAACCCTAGGCACTCAATTAATATTTAGCACAACATACCACTCCCATACTAATGGAATGTATAAGTGGATTATTCACATACTTAATGATATGATTTTTTAATTTTACATTGATTTAGGGGTATCATGGGATGAGAAGCTATCCATTGGCAGATTTTTCTTAAAAATACTATTTACAGGCATTTATTCTTCCATTTGAGTCTCTTTATGGACGGTTATTCTCCTCAACATTGTGTTGGCATGAGTCTGGTGAACCAGAAGTTTTTGGACCCAATGTGGTGTATGAAACCTCAGAGTGGGTGTAGTTATTCATGAATTGGTTGGTGTTAGCTTAAAATAAGTAGTGATCATATCCAAACTGGTATAGATGTCCTTTGGAGTGTGTTGTTGGGAAATAAGTTTCATGTTAGTGTAAATTTGGTTGTGGAATTATCATTTATTTAAGAAAGGGAAACTATACATGTGGTTTGTTATACCCTTGGAGAAAACCAAATGTCTTGGTAAAATGTTGTACCGTCTAGACCATACTCCACATTAAAAGGCTCATATTATTTGTTCTGGGTTTCACAATTATAGAGGTATTCTCATGATCTTGTGTATGTTATAGACTTTGAGGACATTGAGTTGGATATATATGAATCATATGAATATCATCCAGTTTTGATTATAGACCAGATTTTAAAATTCCTATGAGTCAATATGACAACAATTTTTTGGATCATATGGCACCATGGATGGATCCATGATGAGATGTCGGAGTAGGGGTGATATTTTTGAACATAGTAGCCTATGTTGTTTGGGGAAGACCACTATAGAAGATTTATGATGATGAAAAATCATTATAGGCAAGGAATTATAATATAATCAGTTTTTAAGTGAATTTAAACACAATTTATTATAATTTATAAGTCATATTATATGAATATATTATTTTTTCTGATAAATGTTACCATTACTCATGTATTTTGAGAGTTTTGTATGGGTATATCGTGTTTTGAAACCACTTTTTTAAGGTATAATGGGTTTTTAAATTTATTTTGGTAAGGGTAATACCAATTTTTCTTAGTATTGAGAAGGTCATACAAATTTTTGGAAGGTTGCATAAGGGTAACCTACTACTACAATAGGGTGGTTGGAGTTTCTTCACACTACATAAGGGTAGTTCTATATTCAGAAGGGATGTGTAAAGGTAACCATATTACTAAAAAATGGAAATGTGGAATTATATATACTATATAAGGGTATTCCCATATTCTCATAATGGTTATAAGTGCTTCAAATAATGGTTAACCCTTGTTTACTTAAGTTTCATAAGGGTAACATATACACCGTGTAAGGGTAAATCATAATTTTCAAAGGGTGTGTATGGTTAGGACTATGTTTCATAATGGTATGTGCTTATCTACATGGATATGTAATGGTAACTCTTACCCTCACTCAACAGCAAAGGGTTGGATAGGGGTAAAATTGTGTAACCCTTACATAGTTCCATTTTTATGGAAAAGAGTTTTTAAACTATTTTTCCATTATTCCTTTCTTAGGATATACCTAAAAGTCATTTGATGATTTTGAATTCCTTAAATCTCAAGAATTTATTTTTTTGACTCATTTAATGGTGCTAATACCATTAATAAATATTTTAAAAAACTTCATAATTTCGAAACAATTAAAATATAAAAAATGAAAAATTTAGTTTGTGGTAATTAATGGTGTGAACATGTACGTGGCTAGCCCTCTTCTAAAATTACTACACCTTGTTGTATTTAGTTTTATAATACCTTCTTGTTCTTCAGCAGCATAAACCCCCTCAATTAAATACATATTCATTCCTCCATTATATTGGTTTGTAGGCATGAAATACCCCAATATCTCTTTTATTCTTAATAACATCCTTATTTCTTGAAATAAATTCCATGTATTTTATTTCTAGTCTAGTTAGCTTAAATATGGATAAGATGTTAAGAAAAACTCCATAAATTATTGATTAATTTACATTTTTATACATTACACACTCTATTTTGGGTCAACACTTTTAGAGAATGTATATTTATTATTTTACCACATGGTTTCCATTAGACATTGTTGTTATTGGTTTTTGGCACGTCTACTCTAAATATTTGTTTATTTATATTATGTAATATTGTTACCTCTCATATGACATTATATTGAGGTTAAAGTCTCCCCATTGGTGGAAATAGACCATCAACACTAGTCATTATCCTCTTATTTAATGGAATTCATGCATGATTTCATGCAGCACTATGGATTAGGTCCAGTGGTTTATGTCGTTGTGTTAAAAAAGGATTCAAAAATTAGATGATATTCTTATATATTAATAATTTCATTAAATCATGGTATTCATTAATATGGTATATTCAACTCCTCACCATAAAATCAAAATTTTTGAAAAAATGCAATTAATTCAGCTTAATAATATATTAATATTATAAATCCAAAAATAATTTTCTTTTTTTAAAATTCAATTAAAAAATTAAAAAATGTTAATTTAATGTAAAATTATAATATATAATGAAAAAATATTTTTATATAAAAAATGGATATTTATAACACAGTATATTCTTATTCATAAATAATATCCTTTAATAATTATAATTAAACAATTCTTCATATCCCTATATATAACAATATATCAATCATATGTTTCATTTGAAAAAAAGAACAACTGATAAAAAGATGTTTTTTAGAAAAAAAATCTTAGCATAAAGGGAACATACATTTCATTTTAACTATAACAACTGAATTTCATTCATATTAAATGTAACCTTTATTTTATTTCTATAAAAAAATATATAATGAGGTTACTATAATTCATTCATGTTATTTCAGTAGGTAGGTTTTAACAGTCATACATAAATATTTATATTTTACTTAAATAAATAATGGTTTTGTTTATGTTTGGTGTTCCATGTAGAGAAGTTACTGAACATGTTGAATTATTTAAAAGATAATCATAAGTTAAAATCATATGGTGTTTCACAGTTAATTACTTGATGAATTATTCAATATTTAGAACTAAAATCATTAAGTTTTGATCACTAAAAATACAAATTCATGGTATATGAATGTGAAGTCATGAGGTAAAACCACTATGAATATGTTGGATTTAAATATCACAAGTAATTCTTAATTTGTATATCTATAGAAAAAATCAACGAATACTTGAGCAAAAAAAAACAAGGTAAAAAATTTTTTGAAGTAAAAATGGTATATTGGAAATGATAGATATGGGTTCGTGGATATTCTTATGTAAAATGAAGATTTAAACCTAGTTTTACAGGATGTATTTTTAAAGGCTATAGAAAATTAAAAATGTGAGTTAACATGGATGAATAATTGCATGATTTATTAAGATAACTCTCTCACATTGATGTAATAACTCTAATTTCCTAACACTATTTGATTTTTTTGTAATGGTAATCTGAGATAAAAAGGTACATTAGATTCAGTCTTAAGGAAAAAGGTAGAGTTATGTATTCTATAACTATAAAACTCCCCTATACCAAAATTTCATTATTTCTCTAATCATAATCACTTGTGATAGATGATTACATGAAACTATAGAAACAATATCATTATGATAGTGGCATATTTCATGCAATTTATATTTCCAGATAATAAATCCAATTAAATCATTTTCTCTCCCACTCCTAATCTACCATCCCCTAAGAGACTACTCACACATGAAAACATAATCATTATTCATGAGTGAAATAGTGGAATCAAGGAATTTAAGACACATGACCACAAAAATAAATACCATGAAAAAATATATAAAAAGGAAAAGGAAAAAAATTACAAGAATATAAGAATCAATCCTAATTATTAAATCAAGAATAAAATATCGATGTGTCTACAAATAGTGCTATAATTTCCCTAAGAAATCTCCTCTCTAGGTTACTTCTAATATGGTCTCTATCCTCTTATTATGTGTTTAAAAATCCCAAATCCCATTTGAATTTTCATCTCATGATTTGAAAAGTCTAGTGAACACCATGGCACAACCCATAACATTACTCCATGGATCTATTAAAACCCTGAATTCCTTCAGAATTCTTATAATAATCATATCACAAATTCATGAGTTTTAGTGTATAAAAAATTGTTCCTTCAAATTTAAAAATATTCATGATCACAAACTTTACCTCATTATGTTTCTCTTATAATGTATCTGTATAAAACACAAAAAATCAAGTAGGCTGTGGTGAAGAGGGGTTCCTCTAACATAATGCTCAGATACTCTATATATGGTACCTCGTACAAATCACAACCCACTACGATGTAGAAAAATTGTATCCACGAGGAATGAAACTTGTATGAGTTGATTTTCGTGATGAAATATTCATCATATAATGATAAAAAATTATCTAATGTTTTACACAGTATTAAAAAATTTTAGTTTAGTTACCGTTAAGGGTTTAAAATCCATTTATTCCTTACGTCATTAATGAACATTAAATGAAAAAAATGGAACATGTGATTGAGACTAAAATTCAACTATATAAGGGAGATACTAAGTATTTTTATGAAAAATTTATAGAATAAGAATTAACATCGCATGGTCTTACAACTTTTATAGAGGAGTTCAAGTAAATTCTCTTAAGGAAGATGATGTATAGTATCCAATGAAACACAGAGTTTAGTTATTTCATGTTGAAATTCTTTCTATGAACATGGTATTAGAATTTGTCACTTGAATCCATTTAAAAAAATAAAAAACTATACATTAAATTTGGGACTAATTAAATTTTATGTCATATTTATAATACCCTAATATTTAAAAAAAATTAATAGTATCTCTAATAGTGTACATGACACACAATATGAGCCAAAAAAGCATGAAATATTATTATTTAAATATGACCGTTATAACAAAGTTATTAATTAGGTGGGTATGAATAGGAATAAAAAATTATGAACTATTTTTTAAAGGCACAACTCAAAAAATTTATTGATTATTTATTATTAAATAAACATTAAATTTCTTCTAAAGTCATTATATGTATGAAAAATACATTTTTTCCTCAAAAATGGTTTTTATTTCTTGTTGTGAGAAAATATTCAAATTAATTTATAAAAAATAAATAACATTTATTTAATAAAATTAACATTATTTATTATATTTTCATTCAAAATTATCCTTTATTGAAATTTTGAGAATTTAATATAATGTTTTATTTTTCAATGAATTCTGACAAATAACATTTTTAATTGAAAATTGTCTTTTGATTTCATTAATTTAAAAAATTAAATTAAAAAATGTATTTGAAACCAAAATAAAATCATTTAAATTATTAATAATCCAATTAAATTCATTAGAGAAAATTTTATTCATTATTTTTTTATAAAAATGTTTTATACTTAATAAGACATTTTTTATGAAAAGTTGTTATTCATTACTTTTTACTAGTTTATTTGTAAATTAAATTCAACCATTTATATGAAGTAAAATTAAAAATAATGTATTCAATATTATTAATCATTATAATTAATTTTTGGTAATATGTTCAACTAATTTTTTGTCATAATAAATAGTAAAAACAGTAAAAATATGTTACCACGATTAAGGTTTAAACCTATTTACTCGGGTTTAAATTTATGATATAAGGGTTAAAATTACCTAGAAACATGTCTAAATAATTTTTTTATGGATTTATTTTTATCCTTATTATATTATAATAAAAAATTATTTTTTATGGGACACTTGTTTATGAGAATTAATTAATACAATATAAATCATTTCAAAATATCATATGTGTCATCTCCTTTTCCTTTAAAATAATCCCCCTCTACTCTTCTACTCACACTTAAAGATATATCTTTTTCTTAAGATAACTACCCAAATTTGGTTTTATCATCCCTTCTGATTTCCTATATTTATCTTTTTTGTCATAATACAAACCATAGAGTCATTAAGGTGTAAAGTAAGCAGATTTTTCTAATGAAGTTGTATCATTGTTAAGCGAATGTTTTAGTTTTATTTCTTCTTATACCTCATTAAAAACTATTTTGAAAAATATTATATAATATAATTAGGATGCACCATATATTTATATGTTATTATATAGATGCCTTAACATTAATCTATCTATATATTTATCTAATTGGAGATGAAACCATAATTTGGGTGAATAGAAAACTACTGCCTCATGAACTCATGGGATTTTTCTTCCATAACTACCTATTTTGGATCGTAAAAATGATGGATATAAATTATATAATGTGATATATATTATATTAATTCAATTATGGAATGGTAAAGTAGATATATAACCTCATTAATTACAATTCAAATGGAAAATAAAAATAGTACATGTGTATACTATATACTACTTCCTTGTGAGACAATTCATGTTATTTTATATCACAATATCACATGGTTGATTATAGGAAAATATTTGAAGAAATAATATGATATTTATAATATAATCATAATTTTAGAAAAAAAAATAAATATTACCTTATTTATATCTTGCTCTTGGAAAAATAAAAATGTTTCTCATGTGTATATGTAGACAACCGACTCCATGATACTACATATATTATTTTTCATATCCAAATTTTACGGACTGATATAAAAAAATCATATTTTATAAAAGTAATAATTTTTCATAAATATTATTCTATAAATTTTGTAACCTTGAATATATTTAAACGTAGTCAACCTATAGATATCATTTTAGAAATTTAAGAGGAACATCCTCAGAACTTTTAATGTGAACTTCATTGATTAAGTAATTAAAAATGACATGGAATTAAGGGAAATAAAGAGTTAAAAAACATTAATATATTTTATATAAGTAAATAATTAAAATAATATTATAATTTTGGAATATATATAACAAATGATTAAATTCGGTGCGTGAGGTAAGGGGTATCTTAACTGGGTTTTCATTAATTATATTATATCACTTCTTCATTTATTATATTATTTCAAGATTATGTAAAAAGGAACATTGGTTTATTTATTTTTTATTTAAACATTATTTGTGGGTTAAAATTTTGTAAAAAAAATCACACAATTATTTAATTCTCATATTAATGATATGACCATTGTTATGGATATTCATCACAAATTTTACTTCTTTTGAACATATATTTATATTATGAAACTATGTTATTTTATAGAATTTATATAATATCATTTTACCTGTTATATCATGGATATTATTATATTAATGGTATTTAATGATTTATATTATGTATTTAATTTCAAAGTCTATAGAGACAAAAGTTACCAAAACTGTAATGATTCTAATGATACAAACTAATATTATTTTGGGATTTCCAATATTAATAGTTCTATTAGGAGTAATCTTATGATGATATTTTATTAATCAAAATAATTATTTTTATAATCTATTTGAATTTTTTTTCAAGTTTAATTTATATTTCCTACATTATTTTTAAAATAACAACAAGATTTTTTTTTGTTTTTGAAATCTATCTCGTGTCTTAATTTATATTGGGAATATTTGTCTTTGATAACCAATATTTTTAAAACATTCACAACAATGTACTTATTTATTTATAAATTTTTTTCTTATATTAATTTTAATGCATCATTGAAATTATTTATAATTTTTTTAGATGGTATTTTTAAGTATTTTTTTAGACACATTATTATTTCCCTTACCACTTTTTGAAAGGAATAAATTATTTTAACATATACATCATCAAAACTTTTTTTAATGTTTTTAATATTTCTGTTTTGAAGAATCCATTTAAAAGTTTCATTTTTATCATCAAAGAAGCTTTTTCCTAATATTTTAGAGGTGCTTAGTTTTTAAAAGTGATTTTAAAAGTGGAAAGTGTTTTTTCCTCAAAAATTTTTTAATTATCATTTATTGTGTTTTCTATTCATAAACTACAATAACCTTTGATGATACATATAAACCACTAAAAATATGTTGTAATGAACCCATCATTATTATTTCTTTGTATGGATTATAATTTTTTTAAAGATATTATCGTGGAACCCATTTCTTTTCCATGTTTAAAAGAAGCTATGAAGGATCAATGGTTTTTTTATATTGAAAACTGTAAGGTTAAATTTCTTTCTATTTTTAAGGTACTTGTACATGTGTATTGATGATTTATAGTCGGTTATTTTATAAACCAAGGAATATTAGTTCGGTTATAAGCCAAATATAGGTGGGTTATTTATATCCCTCCAACGAATTTGGTAATGAGATGGAGCTGATTTTTGTATGTCACTTCAAATAGAGTGAGACAATGTTATATTTTGATTAGTACTCCTATTAAGATATGAATTTAACTATTTTAAGTTACTCTTAATATAATTTTTTCTCTATCCATATTATGTATTTCAATAATTAATTTTTTATGTTACATTTTACCACACTGATTTCTTTATGATGGAATTGCATTCTCTCATTACCTCTAATCAAGGATTTTTATCACATAGATCATTATTTTTTATTCATAAATATCTCAAATTTGATTAATTATCATTTTTATTTCAAACTATTTATAATATAGAATTAAAAAATTATAGAATTATCTTATATTACTCTCATGCACCTTGAATATATTCTCATACCCTTATGCCCATCTTATGCACAAAAATGTTATTCAACTGTTATTACCTCTGTTTAACATTACCAAGAATTTTAGATCTCCCTTCCAAGGATTCTTTTCTGTAGTTTATGAGGAGATATGTAATTAAATAAGCATCTAGAATGGATCCATGTGAGATTTGATAAATAAGTAATTTGGAATAAGAAAATAATGGAGTGGTGGGGGAAAAGTAATCATTTAAGGACATAGATAATTTCTTGAAAAAGTTATCCCTGATTCTCTATAACTTCAAACCTAATATGTCAATGGGTATGTAAGTGTTCAAATATTTTCATTTTATGTTTTAATTTTTGTATTGTTAATTTTTTTCACATCTATTGGTATCAAATAAAGAAATGTAAATATTATGGTTAAAGAATTGGATTATGGTAGTGAAGTTTCAAGTTTTTATCAGTTCATATTGAAGGACGGTTTCGATAGCTATGGAGATTAAATTGTTTTCATATGAGGATAACTTAATTATTATGGATACCATTGTGGGTTTATAAGTTTAAATCTTATCATAATATCCAAGTCATGTAATCCCTTTTTCATTCATGTAATGGGATTTTATGGTAGATAATGATATTTTGGGAGATGTTTTATTGGGGTGAGGTATATGTAACCCTTGGGTATAAAATTATGGATTATTTTATAATAATACTAAACAATTTTTTTTAATGTAATTTTAATTTTATAAAAAAAAATTAGGGTAAAAAAATTTTTATTTGAGATTATTGAGGTTAATTGGTATATAGGGTTATTTATTAATGTAAAATAAAAGTTGATTCTTTAGTGTAATTTTTGAAATTTATAGATTAATGAATTATTTATTAATATTACTATTTATTAATTTTTGTTATTTTACAGCCCTATGCTAATTAGTTTGGTTTTGGATAATGTATAAAGATAATATGAATAAATTTTTATACTTTTATTAATCATGTGATTTGTTATAATCTAATTTGAGTTCTTTAGTGTAGGAAAATTCAACAAGAATATTCATTTATTGGAATAATTGATATGATAGAAGTTGAAACATATCAAAACAAAACCAAAATACAAAATTGTTCTTATTAAATAAAATAAAATCATCAAATTATATATTATTATGTTCTTATACAAGATTGTAATGTAATTCCCCATTTCTCCAATCCCATTATTTTTGATGAGTTGATGGGAATTTTCCTGACTCATTGGTGTATAGTTTTGTAGTCTTTGAGTTTCTCTTGATTATTAACATTCTTATGATAAATTTTCTCTATCACACTCCATTATTATATGTAAATTGAACATTTCCTTATTTTATATATTTTCTCATCTCAGTAATATTTTCTTATTTAGAAACATAGTTATGTGTTCTTCCAAATGTCCATAACATTTTTCATTCCCTCTTTAAGAAGTAAGTGTTATTAATCCTTTTCCATGAGTTGGGTTTCCCAAAAAAGGTATTTTAAAATGTTAAAATAATGATTACCAAGCTCAAGATAAAATATTTTTTATTTAATTTAAGATTGTTGGGGGAGAATATAATGACAAAAGAGATTTTTTAAAATGGATATACCATTTTTAATAGGAAACATGACACCAAATATTGAGGATAAACAATTGAAAAATGTTATTTTTTAAATATAACTATTATAACCTATCTTTTTAATTTTAAGGTCTGAACATGAATAAAAAATTATAAAATTTATGTATAATTGTCCTATTCGTCGAAAAATTATTATTTTTTTCTTATGAAATAAATATTCAATTTTTAGTAAAGTAATGTTTTTGCATCAAAAATACATTTCCCAAAAAGAGTTTTATTGCTTTTTGTGAGAAAATATTATAAATATTTTTTAAAAATAATTTTTTTTTGTTTTTTATAAAACTAAATTAATTTTTCAACGTATATTAGAGTGAATTTCATTTTATTTTTTCAAAATATTTATTTTTTTATGAGTAGTGAAAAATACTGATTTTTATTGAAAATTTCTTATTTATTTCATGAGATTAAAAGTTAAATTTTATTTTAATAATTATTAAATTAAAATTATATATATATATATATATTTATTATTATTATTAATCCAATTAATGTTATTTGAATTAAATTTTTTCTTTTTTTTGTCACAAACAAATTCTACTTAAGATGAAATTTTTCTGGAAAAACATTTATCATCGAATTTTCCAAGTTTGTTTTAAAATTAAATTCTACCACATAATTGTCTTTAATCTGTTAGAAGATATTCCATATTTTGAAACATAATAATTAATATTAGTTAATAATTCCAACTTAACTTTTTTTCATAATGAATCGTAGTAACAGAAAAAATCTATTATCATGATTATGGATAAAATAGCTTTGTCGGGGGTTAATCTATAGTGATAAGGTTTAAAATGACATAAAAACTTATCAAAATAATATTTTATGGATTCATTTATTACCTTATAAAATATTAATTGAAAATTTAATTTTTATAGGACACTTTGAAATGAAAATAGCTTAATAATAATTAATAAATTTAAAAAACAGTACTATGTCCTCTCCCTCACCTATAAAAGGAAACCCCATATTCGCTCCTCAACACACTTCAAGATCCATTTAGTAATGAAAATACATATAAATATTACCTTATCAGAGTACCTCCTCATATCATTGAGGTCTTATTTTTGGTATTATACTAACCTTATAGGGATAAATTTTTAATGAAAATATTGTTTTCTGAAGAAGTGGTCATGTTTTTAACCGAATTTTTTAAATATATTTTATATTATACCTAATTAAAAACACTTAAATCGATTTTGATATAACCAATCAGTGTCTAAAATATAAAAAGGTGCTATTATTCCTATTTTTAAACTTCAAACCACATCTATCATCATTAAATTAGAAACAAAATAATTGTTCGTGTGTACGATGGACTACCAAATTATGATCTGATGTAATTTTTTTCAATCATTTCCACATATATAATGTGAAAATGATTTAACTAAATTATATAATATGATATATATTATATAATTTAAATTATTTTATAGTAAAAAATATGATACCCATTTATTTACATTCCAAATTAAAAATAAATACGACACTCCTATGTGTAGAGCACTACCGCCTCATGAGAAAATGTATTTTATTTTTTTGCCACCACTTGACATGGATGGTTATATAGGAATATTTAATTAAATAATATATATATTTATATATTTATATAATATTAATTCTATAAATATATCATAATAAATACATTCATTCTATTAATATATTTACAAAATAAAAAACTTACAAATGCATATGTGGGGACTACAACCTCCAAGATACAACATATTTTATTTTTCATGTCTAAATTTTATGACTAGTTATAAAAAAGATATTAATATATAAAAAAAATATAATTAATATTATCACGAATATGCTAGAACTTTGACTATTTTTAACACAGTCAATATATCGAAGTCATTTTGGGCTTTTGAACTGAACAACATCAAAATTCCAAACGATAAATTAATAGATTAAGTAATAAATTATGACATAGAGGTAGGTGAAATAAAAATAAAAATAAATAATAAAATTGTTATTAATAATGTTAATAATAGAAAATTTTATTTTTTACAAAGACAAAAAACAAGATTTTAAAGTTAGGGTGTGAGGTAATGTGTTTCATAACACAAGTTCATTTAATTGGGTTATATCACTTATTTATTGACTATATAACACAAAGGTTATGTGTGAAATATAATATGTAGGATTTATTTTATATTTGAAATTTATGTTTTATTATTATTTATTACACATAATTTCAACAATTATTATTTGTCATTTCAATGTTAAGATCTTGGTCATGGTTATTTATCTCAAAATTTCCATGTTTGAGAAAAATGTTTATGTTATGAACCTATATTTTTTATAAGGTGTATATAATTCCCTTTAACATGTTTTATAATGGAAATCCTCACATTCATGGTATTTAATGTCTATTTTTAAGGTAATTTTTCACATTATAAAAACTCAAATGTTACCAAAAGGTATTTTTTTGTTACAAAATATCATCTTATTTAGAGATAGACTATGTTCAAGGTTGCATTGGGAAATATCATATTATTTTATTTTATTGAACTAAATATATATTCTTCCCTTATGTTTTTTAATTGGGGTAACATATTTAATTTCAATTTCCTCTAATATTGACTAAAAAACATGAATAAATTTATTTGTAAGTTATATTAACCTTATGTCTTATTTTAGATTGAGATATTTATCTTCCATAACCAGGTTTTATATAACGATTTCAAGGATTTTATTATTTACACATCAATAAATTTTAAAGCCCATTTACAAGTATATTATAATTTATTTGAAATGTATTTTAAAAGGAATATTTTTTACATTGTTCATATGGAACATTTTGACATTCCTTAAAAATAGGTTAATGGAATGTTTTATTTTAACATGTTCTTTTTAGTAGAATTTTTTCATCACTATGAATATTTGATATGTAGATTAATTTGAAAATTTATATGGATATTTTCAAAGGGAATGATTTTGTAAAAAAAAATTCAAATTTTTTGTTTTTAAGAGTAAATTTCAATGTGGAAAGTGTATTTTCCTCAAGAATGGTCTTAATGAATTTTAATTGGTATTTCTATTCATAAAAGACCATAACCGCAGATGTTAAATATTTTCCACTAGGTATACATTGTAATGACAACATCATTATTATTTCTTTGTATTAATTGTGTGTTTTTATGATTTTTTCGTGGATTATGTTTCTTCTCAATGTGTGAATCGAGACATGGGAGAAAAATGGTAATTATTATACTTAAATGTGAAACATTATATTTCTTTTTATCATTGTGTTGTACGTTTAAATATAAATGGATTATTTATGTGTGGTAATATAATAAACCAATGATGGTTGGATCAGTTATAAATTATAGATGGGAAGGTATGTTATAGCCCTACAATGCATTGTTTATTGTGATCGAGCAAACTGTTGAATGTTACTCCTAAGAGAGTGATATTGAGTTTCCTTTTGAAAGGTACTCTTGTGAAGTGAAAAAGTTAACTTTTGTGAGTTACATCTAATATCAGTTTTGGAATTTTATTTTTTAGGTGATTCTGTGATAAATTTTTTATTTTCCTACATATCAAAGATTTTTCATTATGCTCAAATCATCTTCTAATGTTTCCTTAGATAAAGAATTTTTACGACAAAGATTTTGATTATTGAATAATCAGTTCCCCATCATTAGTTAATGATTTATTCAAAGTCACAATATTTATAATCCATTTTTAAAGGGCATGAATTCACTTATGTTATACTTATGCACTATGAATGTTATCACATACCCTTATCCCCAACTCCTTTCATTAAATTTGTTCAATAGTTGTTACATATTCTTAAAATTAGCAATAATGTGAGGTCACGCTTCCTATGTTTCATTTCTATAGGTTATGAAAAAAAAATAATGTAAGAAAAGTATATAACAGTACCATGTGAGAGATAACAAATGAAAATTATTGTATAAGAAAATCAAATAATATTTGAAAAAATTATCATTTAATGTCTTTAATTGTTATGTAAAATATTACCCTAAATATGTCAAACTATAAAAATAAAATGTACATGGTTATGTGAGTGATCAAATATTTACTTTTTTTTCATACATTTTGGATTGTTGAATTTTGATAACATTTATTGGTATTAAATAAATAAATTTACATATTATTATGTTAAGCACTAGATTCTCTAATTGGGGGTTTGGTGTTTCCATAATATCAACATGGAGATTGGAACTATAATGATCTCAAAATAAGGGGAGTAGTGCTCATGGGTGGCATTCCATAGTGTGTTGTAGAAACATGAGGAGAAATATTGATTCTGAATATATGTTATTTATTTCCCATTTCATTTTTTATACATGTCAGAATTAATTTCTGGAATATAATAGATATAATTATAATCATGTGTAGGTAAACTCATTTTAAGGATTAGAATGGATTGAATTGAGTTTTATTTTCATTTTCATATTTGGATTTTTATAGTGAAATATGTTTCATCATGTGTCTTTTTCCCTACTTTTTTACTTTTTTGAATGATATAATGAAAAAATAATGTTTGTGTTAGACATTTTCTTGGAAAATGATAATTAATTCAGCATTTGATAAAATTGAAAAATTATACAACGTTTAAATTGGAATTTAATGGTATTTTTTTAATTATTGTCTCATTTTCTATTTTTCATGGGAGCCATTTTTACACTACTTCATGAACTGATAGATGAATAATACTGATTTATTATCCTTAGGAACATCTACCAAAGTACTTTAATTAGAAAAGGTTAATGTTTATTTTCAATATTAATAATCATCCATAAAATGAGTGGTTTTTTAGGAAAATTAGTTCTCATGATAGTTTATTAGGACATTTGGATCCAAATATTAATGTTGGGTGTTTCAAGATACTTCACTCAAACATTTTTAGAACTACTATACATAATCATGCTGAAAGAGAATAAATATGTTTTTTATTCAGATTAGCTAGTTTCCATTAAATCAATTAATTTTTTTACCAATTTATTATTTTACTTTTATTTTCATGATCATTTTACACTTGACTGTTGGTTTTTATATCACATCCCACTTCATTTAGTCACCATTATTCACAAATTATTTTATTCAATTGTTTTGTTTTTTTATTTTTTGATTTATTTATTTTTTTTATTGAAAAAATATTCCCTTTTCATAGGTCTGACCATGATCATGAATTTATAGTTATTAATATGTATTATAATTTTTTAAAATTAGTTATTAAAATTTTTCCAAATATATTTAATTCATTTTATACCAAGAGATCCAAATAATTTTCTAGTACTTCTGATAGCTTAATAGAAGAACGTTATGCCTTTCTAAAGATAATAAGATTATATAATAATATTTCCATTGGAAAATATAGATTATTCATGGAATATAAAAATAATTAAGTATATCTTTTGGATCCTAAAAAATTAGGGGTGGATGTGTTACATTTGTACATAATTCACATGGATAGATTATTAAAATTGTTGATATTTTCCATCTTGATGAACTTTTATTTAAAATATTTTGTAGGTTTTAGTACATAACACAACCATATCTAAAAATATCAATAATGTGATGAGGGTTACTCTGTGAACTCTTGGAATGATAAATATACCATTATATGATTTGAATGGTTTTATATTTTATCTTGGGATAATCTTGATGACTCTTACACAATAAACGATGAAAACAATAGATTTTTAAAATTAATGTACCTTAGTGAACTTGAGTATAATTATTAGATTTTGGATATGTTTTTATGGAACTTCAATATTCACACATCATCTATAATTTCTATGAGATGTATAATTAGGGTACTACTAGAATCGAAGTTTAACTCTTTAGGATTTGGGATCCGATTTATTATGGTAGGAAAAATAAGTCAATATTTATACATTTTGGTGAATTTTAATGTTCTGTAGTATTATAGGGAGTTTGTATACACCTTTTTTTATTTATATAAGTATAGATTATTAGAGTGACAGATTAATTTTTTATTGTCTTTAATTATTATACAATCCTCAATTGATTTTATTTTCACACCTTTTAGTCAAAATCCATCTTCAATTATTAATTTTATGATTATTTTATTTATAATTATAAAAATATAGTCATGAATACTATTTGAAGTGATCATGACGGTTAATTCTTAAATTTGGTTTTTTAAATTTTTTGTAGTTATAAATTCATTACTCATAAGTTTTATTCACCGAGAAATCCCTAATATAATGGTGTGGTTAAATAAATGAATTATTTCGTAATGAAAATTTCCTGGAACTTATAATGAGAATTCTTGGTAGATTATAATTTCTAGGTTGAAAAAATGAATAATTCCTATTATAATATGAATCATTTTTACTTCATATTATTTAAAATAAAACTCTTTATCAGTTATGGACCAGAAAAAACTGAATATTTATTACTATAGATTCATCCAATAATTTTTTTTTAAAATTTAAACACTTGAAATTATCAATATAAATTTGATCAAAAAGCTAATGAAGTAATTCATCTTTCTTATTCCACAACTAATAATGCCTATTTTTCAATAAATAGACAAATACCATTATGTTTATAGAACATTTTATGTTTGATAAGATGAATCCTTACATGATTTCAAAATGATTATAAATTATCCTTTCAAATAGATTTCATGTACCACCACATGATTTAGTACCAAAATTTGATCCATAACCACCAGTAATAACTCATCCTGAAACTAGTATAATGAATCATTCATATCCTAAAACTAGTCTAGTTGAAGTTATTCATCTGATAGTTGGGTAGTAATCTTCATTATTACATAGAAACCAGTCGATCTTATATAATTATCCCACTAATAATATCATTGGTGGTATAGATAATCCATGCCAAACTATAATTTCTATGTGAAATTGATTTTAAATAATACATTCTATCCTAGTTAAAACCTAAAATATGAGATGAATCCTTAAGATATAAAATATGGATAATATCAACAAAATAATAGCTTAATAAATTTAAAAGAAAAAAAGTTTTGACTTTTTTTGAATGGATGAAGGATTAGATTGTTATAAGATTAAAATGAGTCTTTCAAAATAAGTTTTATTATAATTGGATAGTTTGTATGAATAAGGAAATAAATTTTGATAAGTATTATAGTATAGAAGAAGGCATCGATTATGCTGGTGCATTTTCTTTGGTAAGTAGACATGAATCCATATGAACATTTCTAACAATTCCAAGACATTTAAAAATTTATATATTCTAAATTGAAGTCAACAGAAATTTTCATAATTAATATTTTTTGGAGGTGGATCATATTTTACAAAATATTGGTTTGGAATATATTGATATTCTGAAACATGTATTGAAAAATACCAAAGAACCCTATGGATAATAATCAAGATATAAGGGATTGGATTGACTGGTTGTCTAGTTTTTTTAAAGATAAATTAATTAATGGAACATATGATCATCTATATTTATCATAACACAGTTTATTAACACTATGTAAGATCACGAACATTGAAAAAGGACATTTTATATTTAATTTCTCTTAAATTATATTTTAAATTAATTTGTGGAATGATCATCAAGAGTATGTAAACTCTAAAAATCATTCAAGGGGTTTATGAATTTTAAATAATAGAAGATGGGACATAAAAAATATATCACATGGTTAATGTAAGGATTGTACTGACCATGAACCATCAACGTGAGACATTGTTTAAACGGGATAATTGTTTAAAAACCATGCAAGGATGCTTGGATGCCTTATGGGTTAGGTCTAGATCCTTTTTTATAGATTCTATACAGTTTACCAAACCATATAGGTGGAACAAAAACCATGTGTAATAATATTTCATTAGAGGAGAATGAATTGTTGGAATGTGGTTTAGAAAACCTTGCAGCTAAACCATGTGTGTCAATTAAAAGATGTACTTTACCACTTTATGCTTCTGACCATTTTATGAAATCAATCATTTTTATCCCCCATTCCACTCCCCCTAATAAATATCTAATTTCTGACATGGTTTGAATCATAGATTATAGTACTAGGCTTTATGTTGAGACTTATTTTGCGGATTTTCCAATTGATCACTATTTTAGGTTTCCTTGGAACATATGAGACTATTATGACATGGGAACATATAATCATTTAGAACTAATTTGTGATATTTTTTTATATCTTGTTGTTATTTATATTAATTTATATTGTTTTGTTACTATGATAAATAGGTTATATTCTCCCCATATTTCCCATTAGACCATCATTACTAGTTGGTCACCTTTTATATATGTGGAGACACCCGTGATGTCATGGGATGAACCGGTTCAGCTACTATTCAAAATGATTCAGTCCAAAATATTATAAATTTCTATCATATTGTTGGGTATTTTCTACTTCCTTACTATATAGGATAACTGTACATGTATCTAGGATGTTTTGGGTATTGGTAATAATCTCATGCATGGGAGTATCTAACCCTTGTCAAGGTAAAACCCTAATTATTGGGGAGTATATTTTCATTCATATGGATCGATTGTTACTGTTGGATGTTATTTTAACTTGGTTGATGAACAATTTATGATGTTACTATTTGATGATATTTTAACTATGGGGTGGTATGGAATGAAAATGAGTATGCATGCATCTTTTCAGGCGTCCATGGGTGTATGCGATATGCCGCAAATTATGCCCACGTAGAAATCATTTTTATGGTTTGTTTCTTGAAATTGAAAAATTAAATTGGGTGGTGGAAAATAAATTTACTTTCTATTTATTTTGTACTTTTAAATAAATAGTGATGAATTATGATTTTTTTACTTATTTAAATTGAAATATGGTAAATTATTTTGTAAAATGATATTAAATGTAAAGATAGAGACATGGAATGTTACATTGCCCTAAGTTATCCAGTGGCTATAGATAGGGATTATTGTGTGTAGTTCCACCATAGTGCTTATGATTATTGTGATAGTGTATGTGGAGTATCTTATTATGGATGGTTATGAACCCACTTTTTTACTATCTAATTATATGTCATGTTCCATGAAACTTGTTTTTAAAATTATAGAGGTATTCCAACATGATGATATTTATTTATATGAATATAGGAGGAAATTTCCAAGAATACTCCTCAGAATGTTGGACTAGATCCTCCAATGTTTTTGGGTGATTTAGCTGATGAATAGTCCCATGAGACTTTCATTCAATTTATGCAGTTTATGAAGAAAGATATATTGTGTTATTCTATAAATATAATTTATCTATGTATGAGTTTTGGACTCACAAACATTCAATGTTCATGAGAGAAGGTGGGTCGAAGATAGAAGAGTTGTGGATTGAGTCTATCTTGAAAATTTAGATTCACGTAGAGATTCCCCAGAAGAGGAGAATTATGTTGGAGGATTATATGTTACAGGTACCAATGAAGCACTATTGGGATAATCAAGTCGAGGATGAGAAGCTATAGGGAATGTTTTGAAAGGACATTCAAGAAAAGATCATTGAAAAAAATACCCAAAGACCATGATATAAGAAATATATATTTATTTTATGCATTTTATAAAGGGAGATATGTTTGAGATAGAATATATCAGCCACATATCTAAATTACAATGTATTTTTTAAAGGTTGGAAGGATAAAAGGAATCATGGTGAATAATTTTCAGGATTGACACAAATAAGAGATTAGGTACTAAGTAGAAATTTTTTATTTGTATATTCCCAATGAGGTGGTGAATTAGTCTCAGATATCTTAGAGGATCTTGAAGGAGATCTCTATTTGTGGGAAGATAGATTCATCTCGATGATCTGGTGCTACAACATTAAATAGTATGAAGGGTCATCATGAGAACTTTCACCAAGGTAGTGGTGGTAAATTTATCCAGGGGAAATGATCGACATATCATTGAAATGATCATGCATTCTGATATTAGTGTATTTGGCAAGGTCACCTTTGATGTTTATGCCCATATCCACCAGTGGGCTTCCAACCTTATGGAAGTATGGGGTGCATATAGAGGTTCTGCATGAACACTTTATATATGGGTAGTGAAGGAGGACCTTGGTTGGCACCAACCACCACTCATGGATTTTGAAAATAATTTTACTTGTTTATAGGTATTACATGAACCTTGTTTTATTCCATATTTTATTGGGGTTTGTATCAAGCTATTTCATGTGAAATTTTGATAATTTTGGATGTTTTTTGGGATGGACATGATTTTCACAAAATATGAACCCCTCTCGTGAAAACCATGCAACCATGGACAATGGTTGTTTCCATGGAAGTCACATGATTAGAAAACAAATCCACCAAACTAGTAGAAACTGTAAACCACTAAATTTTAGTCTATAGGGGTAAATAGTTAGGGCACATGGCTAGCCCAATCATGTAACCCTCTATATGAAACCATGTTCATGGGATATTTTTTATTCTAAATAACCATTTTAAATTCACAACCCCCTGGTTTAACTTCTGGTCAACCTCTGATTGTTATAAATCAGATTCCTTGGCTAGGAAATTTACATAGGGGTATTTTTGGATACTCTAAACCCATTCTTTGGCAGATAGAAGTGTTGAGGATCTCGTCAGATATCCTCCAAGTAAGTGAATCTCTTATCATGTCTTTTCTCTAGCTCTCTCTTTCTATCCTCCAAATATAATGTTAAATATTCATGTTGTTTATATATATAAACTCTGTTTAATTGAATATTTATCATATGTTTGTGTTATTTCTGTCTGTTTCCCTTATTCTTTATTAGTGTTCCCCATTATGGGAATTTTGGAATGTGATTCTTTGATTATGTGATTAAATATATATGGTTCCATTTGAGATTGGTTATATGATTGAACTATGAATTTATTTTTTTTTAAATTGATTTCAATTGATTTATGGAATGAAAATTTGATATAAATTAGATTTGAAATTTTAAATGTCCTAGTTTTTGGAAAATATAACTACTTCTAGTGAAATATGAATATTGGGAATATTTTGAAATTAATGGAGTTGATTAAATGATATGCGAAAATTCACATAATTTGAAATAATAAACACCAATAATAGTTTTGGAATTAAAAAGGCTTGAAATTTTAAAAATACAATGTTTTTGTATTGAAATTTAATAGGCATATTGAAAATGAATATTTGGGAAATAAAATTTTAATTGATGTTTTATTTGAAATGAGATGATTTTCACATTATTTATTAATTCATTGATCCCATATGATCCTGGTTAGTGAGTGGGTTATTTGGAAAAATAAATCTATGATATTTTTTCCTTAGTAATGGATTGATGATCAAAACAATAGTAAAACCTAGTTCGGAAGATCCTATCTTTGATGAGATGTTGATGAGTTATATTTATCTATAAAATGAGGGTTGCGTGTAAACATAATATTTGTTGTCACTAATACTAAACCTATGAGGATCCTATAACCATAAACTAAAATACTATTGTAAAGATGACTCTGGTGCTTGTTGTGATTGTTTGATATTTATTCCATTCATCATAGAACTCTTTTCATGGTGGAAGTTGATTTATATAAACTATTTTATATAAAATGTTTAATTAATACTAGTTGAATTTTTTCCATAAAATAGAAATGTAATCAAGTTTTGTTTTAAATATTAAATTTTATTCTCGTGCCCTATTTTGTTAAAATTAAAATCATTATTTGGTTTAATATTATGGATTTTTTATGAAATAACTGGTGATACCCTACTAGGATTTATATCTCATGCCCTACCTTTTCCTTTGATAATTTTTAGATATTCTTCTTACAGGTTTCTTGAAGGGAATATTCCTCTTAGAGGAGGTGGATGTTATTGATCTTCTCTTATTTAAGTGATGTTTATTTTGGGTAGTTTTCCTTATGATGAGTAATTTGATGATTTAAGGCTTTTGGTTTTATTATACAAGTTTTTTATTAATTACATTCCTATTTTGTAGTGTTTAGAATACTGAATTTATATTTTATCTTCAGCAATTTTGTGGGAAAAATATTTCCTTCTTTTATATAGTATGATTCCAAGTGCTAGTCACCAACCCATGTGGATTGGGAACATCCTTCAGGGAATTCTAGTTCTAGATCGATTACTTGGGTACAAGGGTTTCATGGATGGTTCATGAAAAATTGGTATCAGTAGTGCAGGTTCATGAATAATTCCTTGATGTCAGTATACAGTTTGGAATATCTTTTTAGGACATAAGAGGTTGTTTCGAGTGAGTTCCTGGATAGCATTCATTTTAATGATCCTTAAGTCACCTTGGGTGGTTTTGAAAATGTGTCTTTGGGAATAATTTCGTCTAGTTATACATTTTTCCCTAATTTTTAATTGGATAGGTTGAAATCCAAATCTTGTTCTCATATACAATGAGATTGATATTCCCATTTCTCTTGATTGAGTGGTTAATATGAGTTACCTTTTGATATATTCAATGTTGTTTACTGATGTTGTGTAGCATCTTGCCTCCGATAAAACACATGAATATGACATTTGAAGAAGATTTTAGTGAACCAAAATGACTGAATCCTCTCATGGGATAGAATCTTATTGATATTATTATTTGTGCTCATAAGATCCAGGTTTTTATCTCAGGTATAGATCCTATTAATATCATTATTATGATTTTGTAATGTTTACATTTGTAGTTTAGAATATAAATTCAGATCATGGGATCATTTTTTGTTTTTTAGAATAAGGGAATTGGGGGATATAGGTTTGGTGGCAACAAGTTACACCTTATGTTACTGGAATACAACGTGGGTATCTATTAAATGATGTGTAATCATATTGGAAGAACCGTTCACATCATGTAATGGGTTTTTTCAGGTGGATGGCCCTAATCATTAAATGATGTGTAAATGATTTACACATTGTGAGAATGATAGAGAAGTTTTTTTAAATAGACGGTATGGACAACCTTTTTCAGACTTAGCTCACCCCCTCGTCTCTTATTCACAAGGACACCCCAAGGATCCCTAAGGTAGGTTTCTCCTTTTTTACACCATCCGAACTATGATTCCAAATCTGTATGTCATATTGGAATCAAACTAGTATGTCCTTCACAACTTCAAAATCGGTGACTATTTTTATTCATATATTTTGTGCTATTTTGGTGTATACCCTTTTGCCCCAATTTTTATGGAAATTTTACAATTCATTATGTCTCTTTTAATCTATCCTCAACTAGTGGATGATTTTAGATGAGTAGAGGCATACGAGTATGAGCTAATATGTATATAACTCACTCTTAAATATTAATCAGTTAATAAATTTGACATGTTTGCATTCTTATGTTATTAGTCACCATCTATATAATTTATATTACTTCTTATATTCATTTAAATTTTATTCTAGACCCTTTATAAAAATGATAACCATCATTTGTGGTTGTGTCCAAAATGATCTCCATGTCGTGTAGGGTGGTTTCAGTATTTTATATTTTAGTGGGTTGACAAGTGTTTCTACACCACCATTTGAGTGTTCCCTAGATCAACCTTATTATATGTAATCCTTACATTTTTTAAAGGGTTATTGAAATAATAAATATATTGTACAATGTATGTTAATCACTTGAATCGTCTGAGGTAAGTGATTCAATTTTATTAATAATTTTTAAATTGTAAATTGGAAAATATATTGTATATATATTACCTGGCCAAGTTTATATTAAATTAATTGCATTTGGGTTTCCATTCAAATCCAAGACCCATCATATTATGAAGTCTAATGGAGAAAACCACATAATTAAATATGAAATGACTTAAATGGTTTCTTATATCTTGTCCATTTCACACTAATGAAAGGAAAGACCTGAGAAATTTGAACATAATTAAAGGTATGATTAATTACAGGCCCTATCTTGTAAAATTAAATAAATATAAGATTCCTAATTACATATTTAACTTTACATCATTATAGGAATGGTCAGACTTGAGTTATATTTGGGATTCCGGAGGGAATTCATCACGTGCTCATTGACACTATTCTGATTCATTGATGTCGGTTTCATTGGTTGATACCTACCTAGGATTCTGATCCTCATCTATTAGTGGATGCTCGGTATGTCATCATAGAATCTCTCCTTCATGATTACATTATTCATTGTATATAGTCCTTGGATCTATACTAGCATCTACAAACATGAGGTTCCTTGGTTAAATCATTGGGTCTATATATATCATATCCTATATTACCATAGATGTTTTACTTGGACTCTATTTAGTTAGATTATTGTGGAATTATTTGGATGATTCTCCTTGTATTAAACTCTTACCCCTTATCCAGGATGTAGTTACTACTGATTTAGAGACCCTGTAGGTCTTGGTTGCTTAGGTTATTACCTTATAACCTCTTTAATATAGATAACATCATGGTTTCTTTTTTCACATTGGATCCTAATCAACTACTATAAAATCATATTATATGTGATTATATTACCTCATGTGAAATATTTATATAAAAATTAACTTAATTGATTAATGAAATGGTTTCATGTTCATAACCTAGTTAATTGTTTAAGCAGGTACATGGGTGATTACATTATTTAACTTATTTAAATTTATATATGTATTCTTGAACACATTTTCTATATATATTATACAATCATGATGTTTTAAACATTTTTGGTTGTGGCCTACTTATATTTATCTCACACCCTATCTAAACTCCATTTGTACCTGGATATAATATTTTTATATAGGTGTTAACAAAGGGAAGTGTATCGCTTTAGGGTCTTTATTTCTTGCTTGGTTAGGATGGAGCTACAAAAAGATGACTAATAAAGAGCTGGGGATGTTAGGGATTGTTTTTGGTTTCCTTTTTCTAGATTTTTATATCAACTATTGTCTACTTATTTCAATCCATGTTTTCTAGAATATTAAATATGTGACATATCAACATCATCTTTTGTATATTTATATCAATTGCACCTATTGTATTATGTGTTCTATAGGATTCTCTAGTGAATTCTGTTTGTTATTACATTTATTCCACTACATTTCTCAGGTTATTATATGTCATCCACTATGATATACTTTAGAAATGAGGTATAGTCTCCCCATAGGCACCCCTTAGGCCCTCTCTTCTCGTCAACATCCTCTAACATTTATGGGTATGTGCTTGAGCCAATGTGGCCCATCGATCCTTGAATACCTTTAGTGGAATCTGGGTTTAATACATCATTTTTTGGTATCATAGGGGTTCCATTATTTCTTTACTATTTGGAGACATTATATGGGAGATTTCAAACACTTGGAACTTGGTCATAAGCTATGATTGGATGTTACGAACCCATCTAATGGTTTAAGGTTGTGTTACCTAAATTACAATTGTTTTTTTTTCTTTCTCCAATTATAGTTGGTATTACTTCACCATTGGGTGACTCACATGTTATGTGGTTATATGAATTTTTATTCTGATTGAGGATATTATTTCATCCTTATCCTGATTATATGAGGGCAATGAGTATTGTATAATGCATCATTACAGGCACCAAGAAATCACATGGCATGCATATTTCCTGGTCATATAGGTGAATTTCACTGCTTATATTTCTTAATATTTCTATAATTGTTGACTGAACCTTATTTCTATATATATACATCTTCTTCACTTCAGTTTTGATTGAGTGGTTTCTAGCTTTAATTCATGAGTTGTTATGGCCCCTCATGTGTTAGAATTGGAAATTTTCCATGTCAAGACATAATATTACAATCAAATGGGTGTCGTTTTCAGTGATATGGTGTATGGGCCTAGATTAACTGGTTTTGAAGATCCATTTTAAATGAACATTGATATGAGTTATAAGTAATTGAAAACTATATAATTGAAAAATTGATACTAAAATTTAATTGTTTGATGTCCATATCATTCCTTTTCATGTTTGTGAAAGGTAAAGGAGGGGACATAGAAATTAAATATGAAATGAATTAAATGGTTCTTAGTAAATGATAAGGCAAGGTTCTATTGACACGTCATCTACTATAAATCCTATAATGAATACTTAATCACTTACCATTGCATGGCCTTATATGTGGTTAGTTGTGGTAATATACCATGGGTAGTGATCCATTCCATAAATTTAGTTTCTACTAGTGAAACTATCTATCTTCTCAAATCTTTTTCTATGGAGTGGGATTTCCATTATTGGACCAATGCCACCACGACATCCTCTTAACATATTCCAGGAGGGAGGAAACTAAACTGTTCTAGACATGGTGGGCCCTAAGATTCTAGTCTTACCTCCATGTGTTCCACTTGAGGTACAAATTATTATTCATAATTTTGGTTCTCACACTCACATTCGAGATAGATTACCATGTCTAATGTAATCCATGAACGGTTCTCTAAATCCTATACCTATGATGGCTGATTTGATCCAAGAGTTCTAGCTGTAGAATCCTCTTAACTTCTCATGGGATGGAATTCTACAGGATTTTGATTCATGGTTAGAGGTCACCCATTCTAGCATTGATCATATAGAGATGAATCTAAAATGTATTTTTAATCAATCTACTCAAATGATTCCTTATTCAAAAAAGTGCTGGTGTGATTTGATTTACAAGGATGGATTCTATTAGTGGAAGGTTCTAGTATATTTCCAAACTGATTCATATGACCTATTATTTTCATGGAAATTGAGTGCTAACAGATCCAAATAGATTATGCATCTCATGTAGATTTATATTTTAATTATGTCATATTCATTTCATTTCACTTAAGATTAGTGCTTTGCACCTATACTAGCCAGTGATAATATTTTATGTGCTAAACACATTGAGGATGGAATCATGTATGACATCCATATTCAGGGGAATGTATTTCTCTTACCTACCCTCTATTAAATATTTAATGTGGATCTTATAACTATTATAATAATGAGGGACACTGATAGTACCAAACATAGAGGATAAGTGACATGGTAGTATATTAGTTATTTTTGTAGTAGAAAGTGATCCCTTAAGGTTTTTCATCCTGGAAGTGGAAACCATACTACCTATAATAGTATCTCTATGGTGTATCATTTGTTTGGAAGATATGGTAATACAAATTCTTAGTGTTATAGAGACCCTCAATAGTTTTGATCTTGAGATTGTATAGGGAACCTTTGGATATTTTATTATACATTTCTATCAACTTTTAGTGGATGAAGATCTATAAAAGCTCCACCTTTAGGGGTAGGTTCTTTTATACCATAGTAGATGGGTAGTTATAGTATCACTGGAAGGACTTTAGGTGGAGGAGTTAATGGTAGTTTTAGCTAGACATCGAATTATAGGTAGTTACAGAAGAACAATTTTGATCTTTGTAGTCTAGTTATTGCACAGAGTTGTGGATTTGGATAGTTTCATGCACTACAAATAATACTCACTGAACAAGATACAAGACCATATACTGTATGAGTAACTCTTTTAGTAGCCTTTATCATAGTATCATATTTATTTGATATACCTTATTCACACACCTTTATCTCTTTATATATTGCGGAATGAGTCTGGATGGAAATGAATTCTTGTTGTGGTGTACTATCCATGGATACATGGTTGGGAGTACGGTCAGACAAAATATTACAATGAAGGAACTATCCCCTCAATATAGGCTGTTACAATCTTTTATGGGGCCTAATTTTTCTGATGACATAGGGTTTTAATGTCATTCATTGGATGGATTGGTTGGGTTTGCATCACGCCTTTGTGGATGGATATCTTAAAATGTATTGTATACAACACTATATAGGAGAATCTATCTACATAAGGGTGTGTGGGATCTCCAAGGTAGAATATCTAGATTAAATAATCTAGGGATTGGTGGAGTTACCTCCAAGATTTCAAATCTCTTCAAAGAGTATCATGGTTTACGTTAGGATTAATTCTCTCTATTAGTATATTGTTTTAGGAATGCCTTTCCAGACAATTTTTATGGGTTAGCTCATGAGAGAGAGGTAGTTTTTATGATTGATATTGTTCTATCAGAATATATAGTTTCCATTCCTCCATATATGATGGAAAAAACTGAGATCAATGAGATCAATTGATAGTTATAGGATTTAGAGGAAAAGGTTTTTTTATGGCCCAATATTCTCTCTTGTGGTTTTGTTGTGCTTCTTTCCAAGAAGGACGATGTGACCCATAATCTATGAATGGATTATGGGTAGTTAAACTAGATTATGGTTATTAAATGGTATCCTCTACCTTGAATATATGAAATATTTCTTTTCTACAAGTATTTAGGGTTTTCAGTAAGATTGACATGTGAATACGCTATCATCAGGTGATATTCATGAAATCATACATACCTTATAAAGATTTATATAGAATGTATATTCAATATGATTACATCATTATTCCATTGAGACTTATGAATGATCTTACCATTTTCATGGATTTGATGAATATGGTCTTCCACCACTACATTGATTCCTTTTTCATAGTGTTTGGGGACTACATCATGATGTATTCTCATACTCTATGTGACCATTATAAGAACCTTGATATTGTCATGGGTACACTGAGAGAGAATCATCTTTAAAGAAATCATGTTATGATCCACTTCTAGATCAAAACAATTCCCTTATTTGGTCATATGATCTCAGAATCAAGAGTCTTTGTTGACATAGAGAAGGTTAATACCGTGGTTTCCAAGGATAATCCTAAGAACGTATTTAATATAAATAGTTTCTTTTGTATGGATGGTTATTATTGGAAACTCATATAGGACTTATCATACCTTTCATAAAATCTTACTAGACTTACAAAGAAGGGTGTTATGTTCTAGTGGTCATATGAGTGCTACAATGAATTTTGGTAGTTGAAAGGGAGGCTTGTCTCGAAACCTATTTTGATTCATTTAGAGTCTAGAAAATTATATAGAGTTCTATATGATGCATTATTCATCAACTGAGGAGTAGTTCCATTACAGGATGATAGATTCAACACATAAAAATCTTGGTAGTTGAGGACTCTTGAGAGATATTCTCTAATGCATAACTTTGAGCTAGAAGTAGTTGTTCATGCATCACATTGTTGGAGACATCATCTAATGGTTGAGTGCTTCTTAGTGTAAAAGGACCAGTATAGCCTCAAATATTTTTTATACTACTTTAATTGAATCTCATAAAATGAGGAAGGGTAGATTATATTTATTCATTCAATTTTGATCTTTCTTATATGTATTGGAAAGGAAATGTAGTAGCTAACGTGCGGAGTATGAGAAATATGGAATATGTCGTATAGGAAGCTGGTGATGATTTGGAATTAATGGTCCTCTCATCTAAGAACCATCTGGACTTTAATTATAGTCACATGAAGTCATATATCTATACCAAGACAGTTACCTCTCCCCTCCTTGTGAAGGCGAAGGGAAAATATTTTTCAGATACTGAGGGTTTGGTTCTCCGTGAGTATATTTTAGTAGATGACCTGCCATCGGATTTGTTTATTGAAGGAGACAATATCCTTCATATACAAGGAACTTTTTGGGTTTCGACAGATATGGGGGATGAGTTTATGTGTGAGTCCAACACTTCTTAATGGCTAGTTAATCTAGGAATCTCTAAGATGTATTGAGATATGAGACACTAATATTTGTGTATGGGTATGAAATTTTAGATAAAAATATTAATAACATGGTGTTCCACCTATCATTTTGTGAAGGTAGAGAAGTAGAGAATTTCAGTCTTGCGACAACTACTTGCATTCCTGAAATGGAAATTGGAAAATGTTTCCATGGACATTATAATCGTTTTACCTAGGTCACCTAGGGGTAGTGAAATGTTATTGGAATTCATTAACTGATTGAAAAAATTATCCCACTTGTTTGTTATCAAGGATACATTCTCAGATAATAAGATGTTACAATTTTATGTTAGTGTGATCATCCACATACACTAGGTCCCATGTATAATAATTTTAGATGGATATACATGCTTCACATCATCATTATTGTAGGGGTTATAAAATTATTTGGGTACACAGTTTCTTATGAACAAAAACATTCATAAATAGACCAATAGATAGTCAGAATGGACAATAAATGTTCTAGAGGACATGATCCCTGAATGTTTCCATGACTTTATTGGTTCTTTGGATATGTATATCCCTTTATTCATTTTTTCATCTAATAATATCTTTCAGGAGAGAATTCTGATGGATCTTTTTGCGGCCTTTTACAGTTCTTCATTCTGTTCACTCGTATTCTGGCCAGAGGAGTGAGTGGAAGACCTACTAGGTCCTCAACTAAATCAGGAGAATTTGTAGTAGTGACATATGATCAAGAATCATATTTTAACTATTTAGGAAAGATAGAAATATTTTTTATGATTACTGATGGTGACCTCTTAAGTTCGAGGTTGAGGATCATGTCTTCATGAGGGTAGTATCTGGGTAGGGAATAAAAGTATATAGGCGAAAGGGAAGTTTTATCCTCCTTTTGTAAGGACTTTGGTGATCATGGATATAGTCTCGAGAGTATAATATTAGTTTCCACTACCTTAGAGGCATCATGCCATGCACAACATCATCCACATTTCACAGCTTCATCGTTATCATGCTGACCCATATCTTAATTTTCATCACAAGGAAGTAGAGTTTGATGTTGATTATTTATTCGAGGTGTACCATTTAAGAATATTTGAATAGAGGAAAATTTTTCTATGAGGTCATTATTTCCATTTATTATGCATGATATAGCAGCCTGACCGTGTATATGATGAGACCAGGGAGAAAGTGGCTGTCGTACAAGCCCAATTTTGTTGTTTTTCTAAGACAGTGTTTTTCATCCCTTAGAAGATGATCTCAAGAATGAGTTCTTTTATGGGTGGGAGATGTTAAGAACAAATTTTTTTTATCCTAGGTATAAATCCTTTAAATTTTTTCCATAATATTTTTTAAATATCTCTTTTTTGTTTTGAATCTAATGTCAGGCCATCAACAATTGATTGTTTTTTGGGGAGAATGGACTAGGGGCTATAGGTTGGATACAAACAACTCACACATCATGTAATTGAAATACACAATGTCCATTAATTTCATAATATGAAATCGTCTGGATAGAATCATTAACATCATGTAGTGGTTTCTTTCTAGGGGAATAACTCATGTTTTACACAATGTGTAAAGAATTTAAACGTCATGTAAATGTTTGAGTAGTTTTTTATAAAAAATTAGTTAAGTCCACCAACTTCGTGACAAATTAACCCCCTACCCTATCACACACAGGATAACACAAATGATACATAAGAAATTTTATTATTCCATTCCTCTATCCTAACTCTAATTCCAGGTCTGCCTATCACATTCGATGTACATAGGTAAGTCATCCTCTCATTTGGATCCATTGGAAATTTATCTTCATATCATTTGAAATATTTTGGCACATGCCCTTATAAAATACATATGTTTCATTTATTATTTTTTAAGATCATTTCCCATCCAATCCAAAATTGAATCTGATCCTAGATGAGGTGAGTCGTATGATTATGAGGTATGTGGTCTATAACACAATCCACAAGATTCATTATATTATAAATTGTTGTTTAGGATTTTTGATTTCCCCACACACAATCTTTTTAATTTTTATACCTTTCTTAGAGTCATTAAATCCTTGTTCTATGAACCTTTATACAAATTTTAACCATCATTTTTCATTATCACCCAAATGAAATCCACCCAATGTAGGGTGATTTCCATATTTGAGAATTTAGTGCAATGAATTGCATGTCTACAGCACCATTCGGGTGTGCCGAAGATTAATCGTTCCAATGGTTTGAATTCCTTATTTAAATGAATATTTGAATGATATGTTGACTGTACATTTTATTCTAATCACTTTACCCACCTAAGGTAATTTCTTCATTTTGAATATTAAATGTTAAATAGTAAATTGGAATGTATATAATATATATATGACTTGGACTAGTTTATATTAAGTGACATTCAGGTGGTTACTCATACATGGACTATTCTTGTATTTGTTTGAATGGTAAAGGTGAGAAAAAATTACTTAAATTGAAATGAATTAAATGGTTGCATATCTATTGGCCTTATCACACTATTAAAATGCAAGTCTAGAACCATGTGAACTTTATAAAATATATGATTAATTACATGAATTATTTTATTATTTAAATTATATTTAATGTTAATAATTACATATGGAACATGGAATAATTATTTGAATGCTCACACCCAAGTTATCTTTTGGATTCCCAAGTAAATTCCTTGAGTACTCATGAGAACTATTCTTAATAAAGGATGTCAGTTTCCTTGGTTGATATCCACCTTGGAACACGATCCTTGTCTATTAGGGGATTCTAAGTATGACCCCATATGCTCCCTATTTTACTATTAAAATATTACATTGATACACTCCATGGATCCAGGATGTCAACTGAATACATGAGATGCCTTGGTAAAAACCTAGGGATTAGCCATAGCCAATAATGCTTTACTATATATTTCTTCCTTGTACTCAGTTAGATTAAATATTCTGAAATTCCACGGATGATGCTCCATCGATTACACTGTTAGCCCTTATCCAAGTTATAGTTACTTCTACATTGGTGACCATTGAGGTCTTAGTGTCCTTTGATATTACATTTGAAACCAATTCTTTATAAATAATATAATGCATGTCTTGTTCACCTTAGATATATCACTATTACTACAATATTAGATTTCTAGTTTTGGTATTACCTCACATGACCTATTCATATAAATTGTAAATAAATTAATTAATTAATTGGTTACCTATACAGACACTAGCTTAGGGATGAAGTAGGTACATGGGTATTTACATTACTATACATCTTTACTTTAATATAGGCATTATTTCACACTATTTAATTTTAAAATATAGGAACTTGATGTCATAAACACTGTTAGTGGGGGCCTAATGGTATTTATATCACACCCTACCTGGGAACAATTGCTATCCAGGAAGACTATATGTATGTAGGCATTGACAAAGGTAAGTTTATTGCTTTAAACTCTTGATTTTGTGCATATATAGGATAGAGCTGGTAGTAGATGATTGAGCAAGAGCTTAGGAAGCATGGGTAGTTTTTTGTTTCTTTTTTCTACTTTTTTATATCATTTACTATCTTCTTCTCTAGATTAATGATTTATCAATTATTAGATACAACAAATATCTTTATCATATTTTGTATATTTATATCAGCTGGACTTGGTGTATAATTAATCAAGTCTTCTTCTACTATGTGTTTTTTTATTCTTACATTTCTTTTTCAACTTACCTACATTTAATATAGGTTATCTGATGTGATACACTTTGGATATGGGGGAATATTATCCCCATAAGAAAAAACCTATTCCCTAGATTTTAGTTGGAATACATTGGGTTTTAGGGTGATGTGCTTGACGCTATGTTTCCCACTGGGTTCTGCGTACCTTCTGTGGCATTTGGGTTCAGGACATCACAGTGTCGTCCACAATTTTGGATTTTCACTTTAACATATTCCAATTCAGGTTCTAGTTATGGAAACTTAGAGGGTTGAATATAAAAATTATTATTTAGAGTTCCTTCTCCAGAACCCACCAGTGTTCCAAGGATCAATTGTTCATAAAGAGGCCATAGATTGGTTGAGAAAGGTAGTGTTTATTTTTTAGTTCTTGGAAAATTGTGATTTGGTTAAACTGAAATATGACACCTTCAAAAAAGAGGGTACTATAAAGAGATGATAGGATTTGATGGTGATATCAAAGAACCATTAAGGTTTAGTGTGAAAGGAATTTATAGTTCTTTTCACTAATTAGTTCAATCCAGTGTCTACGGTGATAGATATGGTTATGAATTTTTTCAAAATAGGGATGGCTAACAGGACCATGACGGTGTATGAAAACCACTTTTCTGAGATTGACTATCTTTAAAATGATATTTTATTGAATGAAAAAATGAATAATAGATAGTTTGAGATGGGTCTTTGACAAGATGTTTATTCTCAGTTTTTTTGGTTGAAGCTCTCTTCTTATACTACTGTGCTGGATAGGGTGTTGATGGTTGCGATTGACCTGGTTGGCATGTTAGTGTTTATGGGAGTTCCTTTTCCTACCAATGGATTTTATGTGAGTTACATTAAATGGATGAGAAACTCTGATGACTCTCACAATGGATATCAATAGCATGGCTCTTCTAGGCCCCTTGATGTGCTTGATAGAGGAATTCTGACTTGATTTGAGTGTGTTAAGGCTAGACATTAAAAACAGGTTTTCACCAAGTCTCCCAAGATATTTACATTCTATGTCCACACATGAAACATTTATAAATTATATTATAAATTTTCTTCCCCACATAGTGTTATGGGATTGTCAATGCATAAAACTACTAAGGTGTAATTAGAGGCTTCAATATTAAGGGGTTTTAGCTATATGCATTCAGAACAAAGATTCTCCATGCAGTGGATGAGTCTACAATGGGACATGATTGAAATAAAGTAATTGTGAGTGGTATTACCAATATATCATCATCTATAGAGACTCATTTATTTTTTACTTGTTCATCTCACTTGTTTATATCAACTCATATCGTGAACCTTATAATTCTTCTTATGCATATTTTTTCTTATGTTCTACATATTACTACAACCCATTGAATGAATACAGAGAAGAGAATCTATTATCCATATTTTTCATTCTAATTATTATATATTGATCATAATTTGGATTTTCTAGTTATTGAAATGAAAACTCTTGATTTCATCTTATGGATAGATTGGTTGATTTCTAATAAATCCTAAATTTAATATTATCTTCAATGGGACTAATTTATTTTTCTTGATAAGATGTTTCATATCATTTTGGGATAGTGCGTCCCAAGTTAGAGTAGAGATAAACTTCTCTTCAATATTTTGGGAAATAATTATGAGTGGTTTCGATTGATCTGATGTGGGAATCATTGAGTGATTATCTATGACTATATTTCATCAAGTTTGGTGAAGTGTTTCCTTCTATTTTTTATTGTAATTCACCTTTAATTGAGGAAGAGTTGTCTATTAATTTATTTACTAGTACCCATAAAGTATCAATACCTTCTTAATATATGAAACCAGTTGAAATGAATGACTTGAAGGATTAGTTGGAAGGCTTGTATGATATATGATTTATATACCAGAGTACGTCACCATTTGTAGTGCCAATTATTTTTAAAATAATTATACAGAACACATCCCATTTTTTATTAAAAGAAATTCAGACATGTTATTGTAAATAAATAGTATCTGATTCCATAGTTTTGATGAACTATTTTATTATTTGAAAGGAAAAAAGTGGTTCTTGGTGATTGATAGTCGATATGGTTATGACTAGTTGAGAATAAAATAATATAAAATTTATAAAAATCCGTTTTGGGGAATTCATGACCATTATGAGTATTTTTTCATTCCATTTGTTCTAACCAATATTGTTACTGTCAATATGGATTTAATGAGAATGATCTTCTATTAGTATCTTGATATGTTCATCGTTGTCTTTTTGGATATCATCCTGATTTACTCAAAGTACATGTAACGTAATGTGTGTCATATTCTAGAAGATCTGGAATTGTTTACAAATCACCATCCTTGTTCAAAGCTATCAAAATTTTATTTCTAGAAATGAGAAATGAAGTTATTGGGACGTCTGTTATTGGAACAAGGTATCATAATGTATCCTAAAAAGGTGAATTCTATTATAACATGGGAACATGAATGAAATGTTTTCAAGATTCATAGCATCTTGGGATTATCATGGTATTATAATCATTTTCTAAAGGATTTATCAATGTTTTATTCTCTAATGATCGCTCTCACTCCAACAGGGGTGAAATTCACTTTGAATGATAAATGTAATACATCTTCGATGGAGTTGAAATATATTTTTACTTCTATACTGGTGTTGATAGTTCTAGATCCCAAGCAAGGATATGTGGTCTTATGTGATGAATCAAGTTCAGGTATGGGTTGTGATCTTATGCATGATGATCACATCATTTCCTATATATCTCAACAATATAGGGAAGAAAATAAGAATTTTCCAACCCCTGATCATGAACTCATAGTCTGATGCTTGTAAATAAGGGTTGGTGAAATTACACATTCAAAGAATGATTTATAATGTATCCTTACCAAAAACACCTTGAGTAATATCTTGTCTAAAAAATATTTTCATCTCTTCCTAAGGAATTGGGTATATTACCTATAATATTTTTATTTTAACATCACCTATACCCCATGGATAGGGAATTCCATTACTGATGTGTTGAAAAAGAAAACATCCAACCTAAACTATGAAAGAATCATCAGAAGAGTGTAACTTGATGGTTCTTCTTGCATAGTTGAATTTAGGAATCTAGGAAGAGGGGGATGAGATTTTTTTGGCCATTTTTTAGTTAATATCTTCTCTTACTGAGACGACTCTTCTGAAAAAACAACATGATGATGAATTTTGTAGCATTTTGGACTCTCTTTATGGCGGGGAGACCATTTATGAGTGTTCATTCTCAATGGAAGGTATTCTATGTTTTTTCAATCAGTTTTTTGTGTCATTATCCATTAAAACAGTTGATATGGGGGATTGACATAATAAAAAATGATTTATGAAACTAGGAACCACAATGATTATCTATAACATGTAGTGAGGATTCTAGTGTCCAGGTATGAGGTGGGACATTTCTGATTTTGTTTCTCATTATTATACTTTTTAACAAGTCAAGACTAAGCAATAAAGTCTTTCATGTATTATTCATCCACTTCTAATTACACCATAGAATTTGGATGATATATCTATAGAATATATGGTTGGGTTATTTTTTACCCCTCAAAATATGACTGAGATATGGGTGGAGATTGGTAGGATGACCACATAATCTCATATTTTACCAATTCATCAATCATACAATTTTGAGGAGTTGGTAAATCTCTATATAATATATATTATTCATTTCCAAGGAGTTCTATATAATATTGTCTCAAACAATGATCCATGTTGTACATATTCTTTTTTTGGGACTGAATGAGGTGACGATATCATTGGTTCATTTGATTATGGAATACCATCTATGGATGGATGGCCATACAGGGAGAGATATACAGATTCACAAGGACATGATTTGTGAATTCATCCTCAATTTTAGGGGATCCTAGGATGACCATTTGGAACTAGTTTAGTGTGCTTATAAAAATGGTTATCATTCTACAACCGGAATGGATACTTTTGAGGCCTTGTACGGATAGTCATTCAAATATGTATTATGTAGATCCGAATTAAAGAAACTTATATTGTTGGAAATAGTTTTATTTAAGATATGTCCACTATGATTCATTTTATTTTTAAAAGAATGTAGATAGTACATATCTTATAGAAACCAGGGATTAACAAACATTGAAATTAAATCATTTTTTCAAATATATCAAACATTACACCAAAACATGCCCATATACCATATTAGTTTAGTGCCTTTGGAAACATGGAAACCAAAAAACCAGTACATAATACATCTACATCTTCTCTCATCCATATATTTATAACTATATCCATTTTTGGAATATAATAAATAATACATTCCATCATATCATGGGGGAAAATAATCATATTAAAGGTTGACCACAGATCTCAGTAAGGGTAAATAAGGGAGATATGTAAGCATAATATGAACATAAGGGTATGATAACATAATCTTAACAGTTGAAGATCATATCTCTAATATCAAAGATCATATACATTATTCATGTAATAAATATGGGTCATCCATAAGACCTAAATCATAATATAAAAAAACAAAATACATGAGAGTGTAAAAATGACATAAGACACGAGATTTATGGCATAAACAATAGAAAATAACATTGTGAACAAGTTTAAATATATACAGGTTCACTCACTATGTAAATGTCATGAAATTAGGCCCTCATATAAATTTTTGGACATGAAACTAGGTCCACACATAACATTTTAAAATGTAATCATGTTCACACATACCATTATGAATATTTTATCATGTTCAATGATAACATAACGAACATGTAATTTGGTTCACACATAACAATGTGAACAATTAATCACTTTCATGTATAAAATATGTATTCATGAGTTATCCATAATTAGACAATGAAATTGAGGGAGATATAGGCCCCACATGTCCTATAATTAAATCATACATTTACATTCCAAAATATCATAAATCATATTCCATGTGAGGAATCATGAAAATAAATGGTTTCTATAAACATTTCATCATAGATTATCAAATTGAAATGTAACAGGATTCATAAAATTCATTCCATAATAACATAAACCATTAAATGAATAAATATTAATGGTATCCATCGAACATATTCCTTGAAAGGCATGAGTAAAACCCAATAGATTTCATCTTAGATTAAAAATAATATTGAAATATATTTTTTATACATTTCTTGTGGAAAATATACTATCCTATTCGAAAAATAATTTTAAAATAATAAATAAATTCAGAAAATTTTCATTGAAATTTATGTTTAGAAATAATAACAGAATATTTATTTAATCATTTTAAACATCTTTTAAATTCTTTTTTAGGAAAATTCTTAATGATCATTTTTTAAAAAATGGAAACATTTTTAGAATATATGGTTTTCAATAAGAAGAATTTTCAACCTAATAGAGAATAACATTACATGAAACTTATAACATCATGAAAAATGATATTCATGATACTAATTTTTAAGGGTATTATTACACATCATATAGAAATATAAGTTCATAACATAACATGTGTCTCAAATAATGAGAAATGAGACAAATTAAACCTACCGATTTGGTAACTGTTGAATTATAAACCCCATGAAAGAGAGATGATTGAATGGATATGTAAATTCCTATAAATAAAATGTTATGGATCATATATTAAATTATTGTGTATAATATAGACCACAATATATAATCTTATGGTGAATATGGAATATTACTTACAGAAATAAATGTGGGACTAGAAATCTACTTACAAGAAGTCATGTTTTTTTGTACATGTTGAAAACTATCATATAATAAATTTAAGTTTATTATACATGTAACTCGGAAATATATTCATATATATAATACTATATATTATTTTCTTATGACATTATATTACTCATTTATTAACAATTCAGTTTTAATGTTATGTTTTGGTCAATAACTCCTTTGTTTTTCATTCATGTTTTGATTTGATGTTATTGGTACTCTTACGTAGATCAGGATTTCATAATATCCAAAAGGATAATCATGATTTAAATATATTATATATTAATTAAATTTTTATTTATTGTGATTCAAAATAGTTAGTTGTAGAAAATAAAATACAATGTTGATGAAGATGGCAGGCCATCTGTACGAATGATCACCATTTTAAATTTCTTTTCAGATTAAAAAAGAATAGTATATGATAAATTATATTTACAGAATAATTTTTATTTCTTATATATCACATTATTTTATTTGAATCATCCCTAAAACGTGTCATTTAATGTGTGAACGAATCACATTGATTCACGAGGCAGTAGTCTATCGCACACACGAACAACGTTATTGTATTCCCAAAAAATTGTAATATATGAAGCTATGTGTGATATAAAAAATAAAAAATAACAATAAAATCACATAAATAATACATATCATGTATAAAATATAAAACCAACATTATTACCAACCATTAAATGTGGTAATTGATGAAATAATGACATCGATTCATGAGGTTGTAGTCCTCCGTACAAAGGAATAATGATTGTGTATCACATTTGATTGAAGTGTGTGCAGTTGGAGGTTGTACCGTTACCCAAAAACTATATAATTATATTTAAGATAATAAGGTTTTTATGTAAACACAATTCAAAAAATTATTTAGGGGGTTTATGAATAAATAAAATAAAAATCGTCATTGATGAATGTTTCCTCTTCGGGAATCTCCTTTTGGTTTCCACCAAATGACATCCTTGGTTGGATTTCTTCCCCAAGGAAGGCATCTTGAATGAAGGGTAGGATGTTGTGAGGAAAATAAAAAATATTTTTTCTATGCCAAAAATATTATTAAGGGTGCTGGAAATATAAGAAGATGGACCCTTTTATAAGATAGGTGTGGGGAACTCTTGGAATATTTCAAAATATTAAATTAATACCAACTAAATTTAGGTTACAAATGGATGAAAATTGATATATTTCTAATATAGGATGACTAAGGGTCTAAAGTGATTGATAGAAGTAAAATTAAACATGTTTTGACTATTTTATAATCCTTAACCTTTTATTTTATTCTTTATTTATCCTCATTAACTCTTACCATGACAACATGTGTTTTTACTCATTAAAATTTAATATAGTAACTATAACATTTCAAACGACCCATAAATGAATATTTTTTGAAAACATAAGCCTAATAAAATTATTTTGGGTGAATATTATATTTTTAGGCATTTTATATCATTTAATGAAATATTATTATTTAAAAAAATCATTAATGTCAATTTTGATAGCATTCATTACTTTTATTGTTTAAAAATATAAAATCTACAAGATAACTTTAAAAACACACTTTAAATAAATCGATCATATGTAAATTGAATAATTAAAATTTTTTATGATATTAATTATAAACAATTATATTTATTTTAAAATTTTAAATTCATTGCCTTTATTTTCACAGAAATTTAATAATTAATGAATCATTATTGAATAATTAAGGAAGTTAATTATTTTTACAATAAAATTTTAAAAAAATAAACAATGAAGATAATTATATTATATTTCCAGATAATATTTTTTTGAACATATATAATGAATAAAAACATAATAAATTAATATCTTACGAAAAACATTATGATGATATATTTCACTTTTCTAAAAATAAAATACTATAAGAGGCATTAATTCATAAAAGTTTATCCTAGAGGTCATATATTTGAAACACAGATTCTTATAGTAACTACTAAATCATATAATAAAAATAATATAAGATTTATTGAAATTTTATAATATTTATAAAATTATTTACACCTTTAAATTTTATGAATTACCCACAACCATGGTAATTAAAATTACAATTCATTCTACTCATATTTTCCAAATATAAAAATGACTATTTAATATATTTTTTACTTCTGATTTAAAATATGGAATATGTTTTTAAAAATAATACCCAAAATATAAATAAATAATTTAAAATTAATTCCATAGACTGTGTGAGAAAGTGGGGTTTTAAAGTGAAAAGGTCAAAATTTCCCAAAGTTTTTTAATCTAATTTACTTATGGAATTCATCATAATGACCTCAAATGAATTAATAGATGTATTATTGAACTATTTTTCTTTTAAAAAAAATTCAAAATTTAATTTAACATTACAAATTATTTAGATGAAAATTCAGTTTTCTAATAAAACGTGGTATTTTCCACTATTCATCAATAAAGAAACTTATAATAAAAATAAAAAAATTAAACCAAACTAGATATTGATATTATTGATTCAAATATGATTTTTATATTGTCAAATATATAATATAGAATTTTTAAAATATTTTTTTATAAAAAGATTTGCATCAAAAGTAGGAATAACTACCTTTTAGAAAAATACAGCTTTTTATGCCCAAAAAATGATATGTTCTTTTTTTATTCATTTAAATATTTTATTATGAATGTAAAAATATTTAATTGAATATAATTCATTTCAATTATATTAATATCATTCACTAATTTTGATTACATTAATTTAATTATATATATTTTTTGTGGGAATAAAAATCATTTTTCAAAAAAAAAACACATCCATTATTTTAAATAGGTTATTATTTTCATTTATAAAAATTTGTAACCAAATAATTCATTTCATAATTCATTTATTCCTCTTCATTTCCCATATTCCAATGGAATGGTAATAACTGTCATGATAAATAGTATATTTTTGTTTGATAAAACTCATTCATGAGTGTAACACAAGCTATTGAAGGAACTCATTGTTATGTGAAACACAATAAAAAATATGTATTCTATATACCAGATGAAAATTTCTATGTTCCATGTATCACAAGATTGTGTGTATAGAAATAATGACTTTTTATATCATAAAACACAAGACCACAAAGAATTATAATTTAAGAGAAAAAATAATTCTTAAACCCTCATGGTGTTATAGATCTGGTATAAATGCTATGATGGTCGTCATCATATACCATTGGAGGTTTCTGTAGGGGACATGGTGTTCTTGACATTTTCACCCCATTATGGTGACCAAAATCTTGGGACAAAAGTTAAGTATTCTCCTCATTTTCTAGGACATTTTGAGGTTTTTGAGATGGTTGGAAAATACTTTTCAATTTAACACTTCCACTACAGTTGATGTCAATAAAAAATGTGTTCCACATATCATAGCTACAAAAGTACCTTTTTGATATATTTCATGTTTTTAGTTGGATTGATCTTGATGTTGAGTATTATTTATCCATGTTTGGCATCCATTATAGGTTTGTGATTTTAATATGAATCGAATTTGTGTGAGGATAATAACTTTAGTTCAAGTGCTACAAAGGAATGGTTCTAGTTTTAATGAGACATAGAATATGGAGGCACATATAAGAATGTAGTCACCTCATCACATTAATATAGAAAATTCTTGATATGCTTTCTAGGGACCAAAATATTTTATGGTGGGGAGGTTGTGACATATTTTTACTTGATTATAGGAAGTACTTGATCCTTGTTTGTTTCCATTTTGGTTGGGATATTTTCTAAGTTGTTTCAGGGAAAATTTGGTGTATTATAGAATGATTTTGTTCTGTGGAAGGTTTTTTCTTAGTTTCACCAAATAGAGTTCCCATATAGTGAAAACTTTGCATCCTTGGATAGTGGGGTTTTCAAGGTTGGTGCATAGTATTAAAAAATGTGTGCCTACCTATTATAAATTATGATCCTTGTATTGTGAATCTATAGATGTTTTATGATTAGTGTGAATAGTTTGTGTGGATTTTTAAGGGGCACAGTTATAGCATGTAGTTTTTATAACTATGCAACCCACTATAAGAAACCATTTGTGTGAGATATTTTTATTCCTAAAAATTATTATTAATTCATGAATCCCATTATATAACACCTTATATACCCCTATCTACTTGAGAAATATTCCATTGATGAAAAGCTCAATACATGTGATTTTGGATGCTCTAAAGACTTTCCTTGTAAGTTCAAAGTATGGAAGATCTTGTTAAATCTTATCTAGGTAAATGAAACTTCTCTTGTGTGTTCTGTCCTACTCTCAATTTCTCACCCCCATAGATTTTATTAGATCATCCTGGAGTTGATATATGTTAGCTCAATTTTGTTGAATATTAATCCTATTTTTGGATTCTTTATCTTATTTATCCTTGTTCTTTGTTGGTTGTCCCCATTACGGGAGTTGTGAGTTATGATTATTTGATTCCAGGATTAAATGTATGTGTTTCCATTTGAAAGTTTTCATCTGATTAATCCATGATTCGATTGTTTCTAATTATAATTAAATAGATATATTAAAAAAATTACATGGATTTAAATTGGAATTTTAAATGGAATGTGTTTGGGGAAAACCACCCAATTCAATTGGAATCAGAATTGGACCATATTTTCTAATTGGTGGAATTGATGAAATAAATTTTGAATTGAATTAAGGAAAATATATCAACTTGATATGATAAAAACAATTTAATTGACTTGGTATTGAAATAAATAAAATTATGGAAAACCTATGTTCGATTTTTGAAATTGAATTAGAAAATTTAAACTATTTTTTAAAATTGATTTGTAGATGATTTTTTTAGGTGAGATGATTTTCCCATTTTTGAATGATTGATTAAGAAAAATTGATCCATGGTATTTTTTTTATTTACTATAAAAATTATTGGATGATTATTATGTAGAAATGAATTAACCATGAAAAATTGAACAGAAATCTACTTCGACAGTTCTTATACCTAATTTGTTGTTTATTAGTCATATTTTTCCTAACCCTAAGGGACATGTGTAACTGTATTTTCTATGATCACAGATGTGAGATGTTTTAGGATCATGTTAACAGAAAATAACGTACTATAGGGAATATGATCATGGTTCTTTTTATGATTTTTGATATATATTCCAATTATTATAATACTGTTTTCTTCATAGAAGTTGATTTATATAAATTATTTTATATAAAATGTTTATTTAAGACTTGTTGAAATTAATTTCCATTAAATTTAAATTAAAGTATTTTTTTAAATTTTAAAATGTATTTACATGCCAAATTTTATAAAAAATGAAAGCATGATTTTGTTTTATTATTATGACATCTATTATGAGAGACTTGATGTGACCCCACTATGATTTATAGCACACACCCAACCGTTACTTTTCTGAAGTTTTTAGATTTTTTATTATACTATGTTCGTGAAAAGTAAAATCACACACCTTGGAGGAGGTGTAAGTTATTGATCCTTTGGTATTAGAGTTATTTTTCCTTCCAGGTGTTTTTCTCATTGTACTGAGTACATTTGTGTTGTATTATTTTGGGTATTGTTATACCGATTTGGTTTATGGTACATACTCTATTTGGGGTGTTTAGCATAATGATTTTTACCTTTTATCTTTACTATTTTGTGGATAATTTTTTCCCTATTTTATCATATACGATTCTAACTACTAGTATCCAACCTATGGGGATTAGGATTGCACTTCGTGCCATGTTAATTCCAAATCGGTTATAAAGGTACAATGTTATCTGGGATTCTTCCTGATAGGATATACTACCCATACCAGTATGTAATTAAGGTTTTTCTAGCTATAACAGATGGGGTGGATGAAGAGGTACACTACTAAAGGAGAAGTAATTTAAACAGATTAGGAAATTACACATGACTCAGATTGGATACTTTGATAGAGGGAGAAGTTAGCTACATGTAGTTCTATCTGATCTTATAAGTAGTGTGGTTAGGTTATCAGATGTCCAAGATATGATTCTTGTGGCTTATATACTTTCTAATGAATTATTTAATATATTATATTCCCCTTATTTTACATATTATTGGTTTTTTTTATGGTTTGGGTACGGATGTGTAGTTCTTGTATAAGGTTATGTCAATCGAAACATCATTAGGGTGGGATTGGAGGGTATTTTTTGTTGTAAGAAGTGTGACGTAGAGATTTGTGGGAACTGTATCATTTGGGATTTTATTATTCATGATATTTCATGGTTTGTTTTGATACTATGAATGGAATGTATAGTTTCATAATACGATCACATTGACAGTCACCATATAATGGTAATGCTCACATCTCCTGAAGGTGACATCTATATAAATCCGAGAAAAAGAGATATCCATACAACCCATACAGGATGGTTTTTTTAATAGCTATTTGAGTTCACAATGCTGGTTAATAGTATTTTTCTAGATCAATGGGGGATTAGAGTAAAATTTTTCCCTCTAATAGGGCATTGAATTAAAGATGTGTTTCTTCAGGATCTTTAAAGGTTTCCACTTGGGTGGGATATTGAGTTTATTATTGAGTTGGTGTCTGGGGATGGGCTAGTTTCTATCCCACCTTATATAATGAAATCAGTGTAGTGTCAAGAAATTAATAAGATGATTTAGGATTTATAGTCTAAAGGGTCTATTCATCCAAGTAAATAACCTTGAGGTTCTCCCATTCTATTTTCCAATAAGGCATATTAGATATTGCACTAGTGTGTAGATTACTGAAATATGATCCAGATGAGAATTAAGAATCAGTAACCTATTCTATTTATTATTGATCTTTATGAACATTTTATGGGTTATTGTGTATTATTTAAGATTTATTTTATATTAGGGTTCCAAAAATTGTGGTTGAGAACATATTATATAAAAAATGTCACTCTAAAAAGTAGGTATGAGTTATTTGAGTTCTTAATGATGCTATTTTGTTTACCAAATTCCTATAACTTGTTTATGTCCATTGTTAATACATCTTTATGTTGTTCTTGGATCAGTTTATAGTTATCATTATTGATTAAATATTACTGTACTCTCAGACTCATGATGATCATGAGGAATATTTTGACTCCATCATGAGTATACGGGGTGTGAAATTACTTTACACTAAAATATCTATGTGTCATTTCTATATTGAAAAGTTGAATTTATTGGGATAAAAAATCATGAATAAGGTGTTCCAGTGGACCCATAGAAGTTTGAGTTGTTATTTATTGGGAAAATCCAAAGAATGTTTTTTTACATCTGATGTTTTTTGTGACTTCCATATTACTACTGAAGTATCATTAAGGAATTTCCTCACCTGGTATCTCCAATCACCATTTTGAATAATAGGTGAATTACATTTCAGTGGTTTAGAAAAAGCTAGGTTTCCTTCCAGGAGCTATAGATGTGTTTTACCATTACCCTAATTTTTATATTACCTATACCGAGAAAATAGTATACTTTGATTTTTGATGCATCTAGGATAAAACATGGGGAAGTGTTGATGAATATAGATTCAACCATGGGGAATGGGTCATAGAATTTGATACAACATGAATTAAACAATAGTACACAAGATCTTGAGGAAGTCATGATAGTTCATTTTCTATAATGTTGGTGGAATTATCTCATGAGTAAAAGGTTTGTTGTTTTGAATTACAATGATATCCTTAAGAACATTATTTCCTAGAATTATCTAAACCATAAATAAAGGATATGGGTTGAATTCATGTAATATTTTGATTTTGATCTATCATATATAAAGGGAAAAGGAAATAAGGTTGTTGATTCCTTGATTTGGATGACATAGAATCAAACAGTTCAGGGTTCATGGTCTGAGCATATGATGATATCCATGTTCTTGGAGATACTTATTGGTTTCTATGAAGATTGTGAACCAGAGAATCTAACATATTTATCCATTTTTTCATCCCTTATGATCTAGATTGAGAAGAGGCGGTATGGGAATTCAGATTGCCTGGTTTTAAGGGAGAGCTTTGATTGTTTGGAGATACATCCCGACTAGATCATCGATGGAGATTTTTTTATCTACATTCATCACTGTCTTTGCACACACACACACAAAAATGTATGTGGGGGGGGGGGGGTAAGAGTTTATTATTTAGTTTCAAGACTCAATGTGGGGGATGTACCTTGGTTTTACCAAAATGTACCATGATCTTTGTGAACATTATTGATGGCCATGAATGAAAAGGGAGACCATAAATTTGGTCATGTGTTGTTACACATGTTAGAAGGTAATAGAAGAGATTTATTGACATAGTGGACTATTATTGTTTTGCTATTATGGAATGGTATAATCATAATGTTTACATGGATTTTAGGGTGGGTCTACCAATGAATTATCCAAATAGGGGCATAAAATGGGTGATTATGGATTTGTTGAAATTTTTACCATTTATTTAAATTTTTTGGGGGTTAATAACCAATGATTATTTATTTCACCTATTCATTTGGGAGATAGTATTTTTTTCACGGTGTCCCTCAAAGTATTGTTTCAAATATATATCCTTGAATTAATTCATCTTCTGGAAAGTCTTGCAGAATGTGCTTGCTACTCTGGTTTTTTTGTATATCCTACAATCTATAGACAGATGGAAATATATGAATACAATTAGGTGTGTGCGGATATATTGAGATAATTCCTCATGGGGTTTGGTGGAACCTAGGTAAACAAAAAGATATTATTGTGTACACCAATAAATATAGTTATAAGGTGACTATTTAGATGTCACGATACAAGGCACTGAATGGTAGACTATGTAGTTAACATTTTTTAAATATAGAAGAGGGATAATCAATGTTCCTAGAGTTAATTCTTATAACGGAGATATTAGAGGATGGCTAGTCGATTCTAAGGCATGTGGATACATCCTATATTATAAATATGTCATATTATGATTGAAACCGTCAACCTATTCAGTTTTCAATTGGTGGATATGTGTCCCTTCATGTGTAACTATGATTGGGTAACCATGAAATTTGGAAACAAAAGATATTGGATCTCAGGTATTTCAATCAATATGAGATTGTTGATAGGATTGGTCTGGTAGAATATCGATTGGGTAATTCACAATGGTAATGTCATATGCATGGTTTAACCCATGTATCAGAGCTTCACCTATATCACCCTTATACGTCTCATGTGGTCAATGAGTATAATGATGAACTTAATGTCAATGTGTCCTTTAGGGAGCATCTAATTTGTATTTTGGATTAAAATGAGAAAAATATAAGGGGTTAATACTTTTCTCCTGGTTTGAGTGTTGTGGTGGTATGACTGCATTATAGATGAAACATGGGAGTGAAAAGTGGATATTAAATCCCAGTGGACTAAACTTTTTACCATGTAGGCTTAGTTATTTTGGGTATTACATCTCAGAGAAGAACTGTATTGTGGTGGAGGGGTTTTAAGATCCAATACTTTTTGGGGTAATTTATTTTTCCTAATTTCAATTGACCTCAATTTCATATTAGTTGATGATATTCCACCTAAAAGTAGAGAAGGTCTCCATGGAATTCAGGGGGTGAGGATTTGAAAAGTTTTGATGATGGATTTAACAACACATGGTTCATGGTTAGCATACGGTTACTATTATCAATGCACCATGACCATGAATTGTAGTTTATGGGGGATTGTAATTAAACAAACCATGTGAGGAGTCCTAGAAACCATGAGGGTTGGATCTAGATACATTGTTAAGGCTTCTTCAAGGTTTTCACAATAATGTTCATGTACTAGAAAACCGTACAACTTGAGAGTTACTTAGATAGAGGATATCACATTGTTAGAACATGGTTTAGAAAATCATCTGACCAAAACATGTTCCTCAATGAAAAGTGTTAAATTTCCACATTTCCCTCATGATATAAATGGAAACTCACTTGGGATTAGCCCACATTTAAATCCCAAAATCCTTCGGTGTGACCAAAACTTTTCCTCTTATTCTATGTATATATCTCCATCATGTTTGGGGTACTTGATGTGTCTTTTATTATGAATCATTTCCCAATGTATGTATACAAGTTTTTTTACATAAATTTTTTAGAAGTTTAACAACTTGGTGATCCTTATTTTAATTTTTCATAAACTCCCAATTTATAGGGATTTATTTGTTTTTCTGTGGTTGTGGTAGTTTTAATATGAATCAACGGTTGGGTTTTGTTCTGATGTTTCCTGTGAGAAAAAGGTAGGTGGTCTAAGTGATATTTACCATATAATTTTTACACTTCTAGTGTATATTACATTTATAAAGTAATCTATGTGTTGATATTTTGATTTATAATATAGGATAAATATTCTGGGCACTTAATAGATGAATTTTTTCACCATTTTGGGTCTTTTAATGACAATGATATCAGACCTACGACCACTAATGGGGTATTCCAATTCCATATAAATGAAAAAATGTGTTTTAAATGGTGAAACAGAAGGATTATGAGTCATAACCCGAAGATAATTGTTTTGTCTAATAGGCATGGAATAAGGGTATATATGACTTAACATGGGAATTAAATTCATTGTGACATGGTAAAAGGAAAAAAAAGTACAATGGAAAAAGGGGCATGTTTATGTTGTTATAAGTTTTTCCTGAAAGAAAGGGTAAATGGTTAAAGGGGAATTATTATGTTGTTAAATGCTTTTGAAGAACATTTAATAATTTTGTAACATGAATAAATATTGAAATGATTTAATTTTGAAATGGGTTTAAAAGTTTTTAGAATTTTAGAACATAATGAATACTAAATATTGAAATGGAATACCATGGATAACATAGGGTATTAAATGGTCAATGATTATGAACATTAAAAATGGGAATAATGGTTTGGGTTATGATGTTGGATGAAGGCTCCTCATCTTAGGGATGAACTATGATGATTCCCTAGGAACCATCAATTTTATCCATGTATTGGATATCAGAGAGACACATTTGGAACTAATTACATCTGACATAGTATAGGTACTTGTACTGATACTTCTCGATACATAGTTTTATAATATTGATACATAACACCTTGATATTTTGAGAAATAATTATTTTCAAATTAATTATAACTTTTCAAAAAAATTACATGTAACATTGTCTTTATCTTGTGTTACCCAAAACCCTATGTTTTAATGAAACGTGTCAAATTATTAACATGTTATTATAAGATAGTTATCATCTTGCCGTTAGAATCAAGGTTATAGATAAGATTAAATAAATATCTAAAATATATGTTTTAAAATTTCATATAAAAATAACTATTTTATGAACAATTAATTATAAATGAGAAAAAAAATCAATTTGAATATAAATTAAACATTCTCTCAAAAACTATTATTATGAAAAAAAACATTTTACCTCAATATATTAAAATAACTAATTTTGTTCAATGATTTTATTGAAATGTATATATAATATATTCAACCAAATATTTAACATTCACCTTATTTGTTTTCTATATAAGAGATAATAATAAATCCAATTTTATTCATAAAATATGCTTTTAAAAAAATAGTTTTGTCATCTTTTATGCTCACCATTTAAAACAATTTTTTTAATGCGAGCAAATTTATTTGGAAAAATAAATTTCATTTTTTTAATATCAATTTCAAAATTATATAATCGTGAATTTTTATGAATTTTATGAAAATATTAATTTTATGATGAATAATAAAAAATGTAATATTTAAATTATAAACTGTTTTTTATTAAAATATTTATAATATTAAATTATATTTCAAACTAGTTTTAAATTAAAACATCTTAAATTATATATCTATTAATCCAACTGAGTCTATTTAAGTAATTTTTATGTTTGATTGTGTTATAAAATCATTGTATACATTTGATCAGTTTCCCTTTGAAATAACCCTGCATTCTCATCGTGTCTGCAAATTTAATTTTAAATTAACATTTTACACTTATATGTAAGTAATTTGGTAAAATTGATTCCATATTTATAATTAAAATAATTTATATTATCTAATGTTGTGTTAATATTTTTTTACCAAAATTTATAGTGAAAATAATAAAAAATAATTACCACGGTTTGGGTAAAAATGGGTTTATCGGGGGTCAAAATAAAAACAAAAGGATTAAAATGACCTAAAAACTTGTCTAGGATATATTTTATAGCCACATGTTCTAACTAAAGATTCTAAATATCAATAATCCACTATTTTCTATCCTTTTGGAATGATGAAATGTGGATACACCTTTTCTTTTCATAAATCCATCCTAGGAGGGCCTTCGTTTTAAACCTAAGAATGATACCTGATGAAGAGGGAGCATTCATCAACGATCCTCTTCATTTTATTTCATACTAAACAACCATAAATTATTATTAAAACATAATTATATAAGAAAATAATTATAATGCATGTATATATATATTTTTATCTTTAATTCATGATAGGAAAAAATCTAATCTTTTGTCCAATGGGTTATGAAATCACCATTCATGAGTATGACAGATTACCTCCTCGCATACCAATGTCATTAATTTTTCTATTACCACCTCCAATTGTTTGGTATGATGATGGATATAAATATTATATATTAAATATATGAAATATTTATACCTATGGAGCCATTATATAATATATAATTTTTTTAATTCCATTAAATAGGGGATAAAATAATATATTATGTGTTTCTGACAGTCAATCACCTCACAAAGATATGTGATCCATTTCTAACTAAAACGTTACATTGATGATAATAATTATAATGATAATGAATATATTTGAAATAAATGAAATAATTATTATATTAATGACATATTTATCATTCTTATAAGATAATGTATATATTTATATCTTAACATTTAATTTATAGAATGATGATTATGTCATTCATTTATATGTGGACTACTACCTTTATAAAGTAATGTTAATCTCTATTTTCATCATCACACCACATGGATAATATATGAAATAATATTTAAAATAATAAAATTTTATATAAGGTACTATGATTATTAATTAAATACAACATTTTACTTTACTCCTTTCCATAATGATCGTTGAAAAATCAAAATTTCACCCATACATATGTACAACCTACAAGATCCACGATCTTAACGTACTTCATGTATCAAAAAAAATATTGATTGGTATTAAATGTTTGAATGATATAAAAATTTGAATTTCATTTCATGATTATTATTCATTAGATGACTAAACAATGAATAAAGTGAGAGAATCGATAACATAAAATCAAATCATATACGAAAAACAAAGTGGTTATTACCCGAAAGGTGATTTTAAAAAGGAATTGGTAATAAAAATACAATGAATGTCCATAATTGAATAATATATTCTATAATTCATATATATATATATATGGTTATATAGTAAAATTATAATAAACTGATAATTATTATAATGGAGGTTGAAATGTGTATGAAGTCAGCACTTATGGTATGATATTTATATTCTTTTGTTTTTATAGGTAAAATATGAAAAGTCACCAATTGATTCATTTATATGGTGTATATATACCAATTTTACATGTTGTATCATGAATCACCTCATATTCAGGATATTAAATTTTTTATTTGATGTTATTCTATATTGGGGCTTACAATTCGAAATATTTCTAAAGCTGTAAGGGATTTTAATCTATGTTTTTTTATCATGTGAGATTCATGCCTTATCCACCACTAATTTCATATCTACGGTGTATATAACATCCATGAATGTATTTTATATTTTTTATAATAATTATTATGTGGATTTAAATATCCATTTTATGATATCCATTTTATGGAATTTACAGTTCAAAAGATACTAGATAGGTAAGGGATCATTGTCACAACATTCCTTCTTGGAGGTATATGTTATGTTATGCAGATATCTTCTATATGAGGTTTATATAGCTACCCTTTTACATGTAATATAATGATTTTATTTATTATCCTGATTTTATAAGTTTCATATAATTTTATTCTATCATGGGTATTACGAGAGAAAGTTATCAGTGGTATAGTTTTTTGTGTTACAATATCATTATTTATCCAGAATACTCATGATTCAGATTTGAATGATGAAATACTATGATATGCTTGAATGGTACAAAGGGCTTATTTTTTAATTGATTTGGATAACCCCCTTTCAATGGATGAGGGGGAACCCTTAAAAGTCCTGTTGTATTAGAAATTAAATTTCTCATAGGATTTGGAGAAATTACAAGACACATTGGTCTTAAATAAGTCATACTGACTATAACTACATTAAACTACCCTTACCCCAACATATTCATCATTACAGGATCTCTAACATTGCATTGTCTTTCGAAATGCTATCCTGTTCAGAGATGCACAGGACCAATACTTATGGAAAATGGGATGCCCTCTCATACATCCAAATTTTTTATCCTAACACTGGTGAATGCGCCCTTCTCTTGAATCCTCCTCTAGAGCTAGTTACTTGAAGAATCTGTCTGAGAATCTACATATTAGGTGTCTCTAAAGGCCATTGAGGGCTCGAAGGCCTTATGGTGGCCTGAAAGCCTTAATGGTAGCTCGAAATCCCTACTGACCTAAAGGCCTCAGTGGCCCTAAGGCCTTAAGGACTCCAACCCCAAACTAGTGGACCAAGGTGAATAGATCCTTCCACTACAATATTGAACAGTTCCTACAATAGTTCATACTACAGTACCCGCACAGTTCCTATTATAGCCATTCTATAGTACTCCGAATAATGTCTCTACCTAGTTTCGAACCAAGGACTCATGGATACATTGTTTACATTCATTTTAAACTATAAGGTACTTAATATTACAAAATAATGGTTTTAAAAAAAATACTCTATATTTCTCTATTTGGCGAAAAAATAATTTTTCATCAAAAAAACTCATTTTCAAGAAATATTATCAAAAATGTTTCTAACTTTATTAAAATGAATTATTAAGGGAATTTTTACCCAGAATTGAATTTTTTTGAAAAGCTATCTTTATGTAATTTTCGAATCATTACCTATTTCACCGTACAAAACATTTTAACTGAATCTTTTTTAACATATACAACATGAATGGAAATTCAAACTATTATAACTATTATTTTCTTTTAATATTCCATTATAAAAATTTCAAGGCTATTTCAAAAGACAAATATTTTTAAAATGTTTGACAATATGTTTTCAAAGGATAAAAAATATATTACTCATTAAAAATTTACAATAATTTTATATCGTATATTTGAAGTTTGCAATTTTATTTTCAAAGAGAATAATTTATTGAATTTGTTATGAATTGTATTTTTAAAATGAATTTTTGAAAGAAAATTGTTTCCTTAAAGATATTTTCCATATCATTTATCATTCAAAAATACTTCCTATCTAATATTAAAAACCTTGATCTAAAGTTTTATTTACTAGGGATCAGAACCTGGGATACCATTATAATTATTTCTCTAAATTTTTTATGTTTAAGATGAACAATACTTTTATGAAACTCATTTTACTTCTATGAGTTATAACATGATATACTTTTCATGAATCCCAATTCTTCTTCCATTGGTTATTCTATGAAAAAATGAGGAAATGAATATAAAATCTGAATCTTTTACAATAGTTATTATATTATGAAATTTTCAAGAAACCCATTTAATTTCATGGGTTATGATTAGATGAATGTTTTAGGATCATGAGGAACATAAATGTATAATATTCATTATGTGACGATTGTAATGTTATAACAAATTATAATAGTAATGTTATTACGAAGGATGGTGGTTACATTATAACCAAAGAAAGGTGATACTGATTCCTCCCTATAATGCATTGGGTGATGACTTATATTTGATGGGATAGATATGAAAGGAACGGGGATTGAACCCAGTTTAGTAAGGTAATTTTTTCACTATGATGGTCTTGGGAGTAATCCATGAAAACTATGATGGATTGGGGAGTGAACCATTTAACTATGATATAATTACATGTGATCCTTTCCTACTACTGTTTTGATATCATATTATTATGTTTATTACCAAATTACATGGATTATTCCAATGGTGTTCTCTTAGAGATCATTTTATTTAATTTCCTTATGACTCGCGTCTAATGAACTCCCAATCATTATTCCATGACTCCAGATTCTAATCATTGATATGAATTTTATGGATTTATTATGTTATTCTCATTTTCTAATACCATTATTTTCATATTATGATTATGTATCTCCCTTTTTTACCTATACTGAAACTTTAAGCTCACCCTTTCTTATGTTTCCCTTCTCCATGTTATGAAGAATCATTTTATGTATGGTATGTCTAGGAAGATTACTAAAGGAGAATATATTTATGGTGGATGTTCAAGTTATTTCACAAAATGGGTATATTGGGTACCTATTATCCATACATACTAATCTCTTAGGGTCTCCATTCATGTTTTTGTGTAATTTATTGAATATTCATTTAAAAAGACGTAATATCCATGTATGAAAAGACTTGGTCACTATAATTAGTATAAGAGGAAATTTTTAGTAAACATTTGGAAACTTGGATGAGAAAAAATTATTTATATCCCTAGGGAAATTTTTAAGAATATTTGTGTTTATTATTCTAAGGATATCTATAGGGATGATTTTAAGTATAGAAAAATGTCTCTGAATTTTTTTAATGGATATATTAGGTGTTTTCTAAGAAATTTCATAATTTTCTATATTCTATATGAGTATATGGATCATTATTTAGGTTAAAAAAGGATAATAACTACAAAATGGGGCATTGAGATAGATTAGATCATCACCTCGTGCACAATAATAGGTCGTGTTGCATGCCTGGTTTTACTCTCCTAGGGGATTTTCATTAGAAATTAAAAAATACTTTATGAACGATCAAGAATTATTTAAATATATTATGACTATCAATGAACTAGATTAAAACTATAGTTTCATATATTAAAAATTATGTTTCATTATTCATACATCCTATAATTGATTTATTTATAATTATGAGGTTTTCATCTATGATTCATGTTATTATAACTATGTTTTTTGGTTTTTGTAAATAGTGGGAACCATAAAAAAATGTGTTTAAATTAAATGTGAAACAAAATTTTCAAATGAGTATCCAAATGGTATGATGAATGGTCTTTTGGATTATTTGATTATTCCTAATTTTCTATCATGAAACAAGACTAAAGATGTTTACCTTATCCAAAACAAGAACTTACCAAAAAAGAGAAGGATTATGTTCACTGAGAGTTTAGGTAGTGGTTACCAAGGATGAAATATTATCTAGTTTTCTATTTAGTGATAATTTTTTAATAAACACTAATGGGATTGTCCCAAAAGGATCATAAGATAACTTGGGTGAGGAAAATAAGGACACAAAGTAAGTAACTACAATGGAAAAATAAATAATTGTTGTTACCACAATGGATGAGGTTAATGGTCTCCATAAGGTATCATTGAATGTAGATTTTTTTTAAATGTGGAAGGCATAGAAATTATTGAAATTCATGTTATAAGGGGAAAACTCATGAGAAGAATCAATAATTTTGTATGAGTAATGGTTTTTCTATTAACGATGAAGAGACTGGAAAAGACATAAGAAAGAAAAATAGTATTAATGAATAAGATGATAAATCCTAGTTAACTATTTCATAAGTAAGTGATAGGATTAAAGAATTAATGTATTTGAATTCAAGAATTATGTTTTATGAATTATGAAATATATAAGGATTATTCGGCGTAAGTTTTTCATTAAGGATTTCAAAAAAATATGTTAAAAGGTATTGGTGGACTAAAAAATTATTTAATGGGAAGGAGATATTTTTTAAGGGTAGATAACCCTTAATATGTTCTAGATATTATGATATGGATATTGGGAGAACGATATATTGGAATTGAATAAGTAAATTGGATATACTTGTTACCTTGGAATGATTATTGATTTATTGAAAAGGTATTTTATCCTATCATGGATGTAGTTTACAACATTTTCTGGAATTAAGGAATATATCTAATAATCTGTGTTTTATTTTAGGAATGTGTAATAATGCATGTTTTTATAATTTTTTAAAGTAATTCATGTTATTACCATGTTTTAGAAGAATTCATGATGATGGTATTGAAATTTTTGGTATATGACAATCAAGTGCAACATTATGATATATGGGGGGTTAATGTAATGATGAATTTGAGAAACATAGTGACAATATTTATAATTTTTAAATTTTTGTTGTTTAATAAGGTTAAATAATTATGGAATGGTATATGTTGAACATTTGGATGTGGTTTTATATATTAACATATTACTCCACAATATGATGATTTATACATTTTGGAAAACTAATGTTAAACTTTTATTACAAAATACTGAATAAATGTCTTATTATTCATTTATAGATCTTATTTTGTGATTCATAGATAAAAAATTAAACTCTTAGTGTATGAGATGATGTGGAAATTGATCAAATCATAATCAAAGTATAAAAGTGTATATATTAAATAAAAAGATGTCATGTATGGACATTTTAGTATGTTCTCAATCTAGATGGAAAAGTAATTCCACAATATTATGAAAGGGTTCTTGAAATAATTTTTTTTCCTTTTATCATTATTTTCTCTTATATTTGTGAACTTTTTATGGACTCATTTTTTTATGTATTTATTCTTTCAATATTTCTCTTAACCCGGTTCATTAGGAATCTCCATCAGTATTTGGGTGAAACTTTTCCCTTCTATGTACATTTTTCCTATTTTCAAATATTTTATCCTAGTTGAAAACCTCGTGTGCTTTATTCTACTATACTTTCATGTATCGATTTCTCTTTTTAAGAGGATGTTTAATTATACCTTTTTAAAATGTGGGTTTCGACGATGGAATTTTCCAATGTTAAACCTTTAATGACAATGATGAATTTCATGGGATAAATTCTTTTTAAGGGTGTATAATATTACACCATAATATTTCTTGAAATATTATTTCAAAATAATTTAATATTATTGTAATTTTTCATCACACATAACAGTGAGTTTAGCTTGCGTTACATGCAACCCTGAGTTTAATTGAAATGTGTCATATTATTAAAATGGTATTATATTATATTTATCACCAAGAATTTGGAATGGAGGGTATAGATCAGATTAACTAAATTATCAAAATATATGTTTTACACTTGTATATAATAATAATTATGTTGTGATCAATTAATTAAAAATAAAATAAAACTATTCAAAAATAAAGTAAATCTTTCTTTGAGAAACTATGTCTATGAAAACAAACCCATTTTACCATAATAAATTAAAATAAACAATTCTATAATATTAATTTAACGAGATATATATCATATATATGAAAAAAATTATCATTCATCTTATGTGTTTTGTAGACTATAGATAAGAATAAATCCAATTTCAACAATAAAAAGTGTCTTTTTTATAAAAGGGAGTTTTGATGCTTATTTTAGAAATTATTTTAAAAATAATTTATAAAGAATATATAAAATTTATTTGAAATAATTATGTTCGTTTTTAAATGATCATTTAAAAATTGTCTTAGGGTACTTTTCTAATAATAATATAAAAACATCATTTTTATGAATATTGAAAAATACTGAATTTTAATTGAAAACTACCTTTTCATTTAAATAATTTATAAAGAAAAACATTATTTTAAAATTGTTTTTTTAAATTAATTTAATTATATATATTAATATTATTTATTTCAGTTGAATCATTTTATTATTGAATTTTAATATAAAAACATTGGGAACTTATGAACATTTTCTCTTTGAAAACCCATCGTTCACATTGCATATGGGGGCTTAATTTTAAATTTTAAATTTACAATTATGTGAATGGAATTTGTAAAAAATTATTAAATATTTTTAATCATAAAAATTTATTTTATATAATTACTTGAACATAATGTTTTTAAAAATGAAGAATTAAAATAGTAGAAATCGATAACAACTATTATGGCCAAAATGGGATTTTGAGGGTTAAAATAAAACAATATGTGTTAAAATGACATATGAAATATTTTAAAATATATTTTATAGCCATATTTCAACCCCATAATGTATAATTATCGATAAAAATAAATTTTTTTGCCTTTTCTCTATAGAAAAATGTGGGAGCACATTTTTCTTTTCAAAACATTACAAGTGTGCCACTCACCTCACCTATAAAAGGATACCCCTCTCCTCTCTTCTTCACATCATAAAAAGAGTTGGGATCAGCCAACCCTTCCCACTCCATTATTATATTCCATAATTTCATTTATCTAAAACTTATTTTGGTCCAACATTCAATCTAGGATGAATTTTGGTGAAAACCTAAGGAGGATCCCTGAGTAAGAGGAAACATTCTTTAGTGAGGATTTTTATATTTTACTTCCTCCACCACCAAAATTTATAATTAAAAAATGAAGATATAAAAAACTCATTATCTTACATACACTGATATGTCTATATTGTGAATACATGTCTTGAAATCACCTCCAATTTCTTCAAATGAGTTATGAAATCATTATTCGTTTGTACGTCGAATTATTTCCATGTGGACCAATGACATTAATTTTCCAATACCACCACTCACAGGTGGGTATGAAAATTTATATAAATTCTATATATATGAAACATTTAATAATATTATGCCTATTTATTCATTTTATAACATATATCTTTTTTACTTTACATTTTTTAGGGGATACGATATCATCGCTCATGTTTATGGTGGGCTTCCGCCTCGCGAAGCAATATTCTTTGTTTTTTACACTGCTTTACATGAAAAATAATATAGATAAAGTTAGTAAATATATTTTATATAAATTAAATAATTACGATATTTCTAACATATTTGTCATTATTAAAATATAGAATACTTTTTTATTTCTTAACTTTTTTCCCTCTAAAATATGATAACATCGTTCATGTACGTGTGGACTATCACCATCATGAAGCGATCTAATTATCTATTTTCATCACCATATTGATGATATATATATTTTTTATATTTAAACTAATAATATTTTTTATGATATTATTACAATTATTTAAATATAATACATTACTTACATCATTTGGTAATGATTTTTGAAAAATGGAAACGTTACTAACACGTATGTATGAACTACCATATACATGATCAAAATGTACTTATTTTTTGAAAAACATCCTGAATGATTATTTTTGACAGAATAAATGTTATATAAATATTATAATTATCTCATAATAATTTTTATGGATATTATGTAACCATTGTTATTATAATAGGACCTAAATTATCTATTCAAAACATATATGAAAACCAAAGTGGTCATTACCCAAAACATGATTTTAACAAAGAATTGGTAATAAATAGGTAGTAAAGGGTCATATATATATAATATATAGTATAATTTATATATAATTAGGGTTATATAAAATATTTAAAAAAATCTTATATTTATTAAAATTGGGGGTTTAATTTGTATGAAGGATTTCAGTACTTATGGTAATGGATTTTTTATCTCTCTTTTTTCTAGGAGATATATTCAACGTCACTAGTCATTTATTTTATTTGGTATACATACTAAAACATTGACATGTTATATAATGAATATAATAATCTATATGATATTAAATTACTCATTTTCGGTTATTCTTTGTTAGGTATTTTGATTCAAAATATTATTGATGTGGTAAGGGGTTTTTATCTCAGTTTTTACTTCTATGAGATAAGTTTAGTATTCACTACTTTTTTCTTATATGTGGTGTATATAATATTCATGAATGTATTTTTTATTGATTCTCACAAAATTTATTAGGATTTATATGGCCATTTTAAGATCTCTATTTCATAGAGATTAATTTTCATATGATACCCATGCTAAAAGGGCTATTTGTCACAATTTTCCATCATTGTGACATATGTTATGTTATGAACCTATCTTATTTATGAGGAATATATAAAATAACTTTTTCAAGTTATATAATGAATTCAATTATTTTCATGATATTATATGTTTCATTTAATTTTATTCTTTGATGGGGCTCATGATTCAATGTTTCCCAATTAGTATAGTTTTTATGTTACAATCTCATAGTTTATCAGGATTGCTCGTGATTTTGCATCCAATAATGAATTTTTTATCTAACTATCAAGAAACTAATTTATTTTCTCAAAATGTTATTATTTATGTATAATAAATGTTTTCATTTGATTTTCCACTCATAAATTATTCAGGTGTTCAAAATAATGTTTTTAATTAAAAATGACTTCATTTCTCTCTTTGGTCGATAACTCAATTTTCTTCTAAAACAATGTTTTCTAAAAATGTTTTGAAAATTGTTCATAAAATTCATAAAATAATTTATTGAGGAAATTTTTGAACATTTATTACTTTTTTTAAAGGAATAATCATGTTTTTTTCTAAAAAATGCCTTTTTTATTTTACTAAAAATTTGGAAGGAATATTTTTTTTAAAATAAATAAAATGAATAAAAATTACCACTATTATGACTTTTTTTAATATTCCTTTATATTTTTTAATACCTTTTATCAAAGGAAGGGATTTCTATTTTTTAAACCGTTTTGATGTTGAAATTTTATATTACTTGTGAAAATGATTTATAGAATTTCTAATTATTTCCTTATAAAGTAAAAAGGTTATTTTCGAAGAGATGAATATAAAAAAATTATAAATTCTTAGTTTTGAAATGTTATTTTCAAATAAAATCTGTTTTTCTCTTGAAATTTCCCAAGTGATTTATCTTTCAAAATAATATTCCATCTAATATGACATCCTTAGATATAACTTTTTCTTTACTAGTGACATGATCCAAGGATACCATAGTTATTATTTTTATGAATGGTTTATTCATATGATGACATGATGTTTATAAAACATATCTATTTTCCTGAATTATTCTATGAGCAATTTTTATGAAAACCACTTCTCTTCTCCATGGTTTATGATATGATGAAAATAGAAAATGATAATAAAAACATATCTTTTTTAAATAGGTTATGATATAATGAAATTTTTATGAAATTTATTTCATTTAAAGGGTTATGTTAAGATGAATTATTTACGATATTATGTCCCACATATATATATAATTTTCATTATCTGATTTTTCTTATATTATAACCATGTAGGTTGGTCCAATTATATCCAAGGATGGTGATTACATTACAACCAATTGTATTATGGACCAATATTTCATTATAATGTATTTTTAATTTATTTATATCTCATAAGATAGATAAAACTGGAACAGGGAGTTAACCCAGTTCATTAATAGTATTTTCCCACTATAATGGTCTAAGGAGTGAACCTTGATTGTTATGATTGTCTAGGGAGTTAACCCATTTCACAATGATAGCCTTGGAAGTGATACTTGACTACTATGAAGATGATGTTATATACCAACATGTTTTCCAAAATTCCATGTCTTATTCAAATGTTATGATCTCATAAATCTTGTTCTTTGATTTCCTTAGGATTCTTTTAATATTAACTACCAATTTTATTCCATGACTCCTATTTCAGATCATTGATATTCAGGGTATGTTTTTTCATTTGTTATGGTAATTTTTTCATACATTTATATTCATGTTATGCGTACATATCTCTCTTTTTTACCCATACTGAGAATTTGAGAGTACCCATTCATTTATTTCCCTTGCATAGGTTATGAATAATGGTTTTTTGAAGGGAATTTTAATGATGATTACAAAAGGATGAAATATTTTTAGGGATATTTTTAATATCATTAACCAAATTAGAATATTTTGTACCTATTCTCTAAATATAGTAAATAATTATGGTCCTCAGGCATGGGATTTTTGTAATTTTTTTAATATTAATAAAAAAAGATGTAATATCCATGTATGAAAATCCTGGTTTTCTACATTATGTTGTCTCATTTATATTATTTATACCCTTTTTTTATTGTTCAGGAATGTAGCACGTGTCGATGCGGGTTTTGTTAGTCCATGTGTCACTTGGGAACTCAGGGTCCAAAGTGGTTACTTGAACACTGTTTACTTTTGAAAACATTTTAATTTATTTACATATTTATTACATACATATACATATTCACACACTGTTTTTTATAATATATATTTCTTTTGACATAACGTTTTGTGGCCTATATGGTTCTACTCACACCCGACATGGGCCGATGTTGGAACTCGAGAATTTTTCATTGTTGTAAATATTTATAATGGAAAATTACCTATGATATACAGATGATTTTGGACATGGGATTGATTATGTTTGGGGGGAATAGTCATTTTGTCTAACCCCATTTTTTGGATTTTCACTAGTAACAATCTATGGGTTTTTCATTAGGTATATGAGATTATTATGACATGGCATGTTTTCTTTATTAGCTCTTGGGAATTTACCCAGGATGGGTAATTGATAAGTGTTGTTTATATATTTCTTATTATTATTTCATATTCTTTATCTTATTTCATTACTCTAATAAATATTGTATAGTTTTCCCACATTTATTTTCAGACCCTTTCTACTAGTTAAAAGCCTCAATCATATCTATAGGCATTCCTAATTCCACATAATGAACTAGTACAACTGCAAGTTTTAGTGATCTTGGATCATATATTAGAAAAACATCTTTTAATGTTTTAATTCATTGAAATTATATTTGTTTCACCCCAAAATAAATTTTAGAAGGTTTTTTAGAACATGTGAATGTGAATTTTAGATATGTGTGATGTGTGATCTAGTTTTCTTCCCAGGTTTTCAAAAAAACTCAGAGACAAAAAAGAACCATCTTATCTCAACATAATTATATGAGATATTTATAAAAAAATCATATTTCATAAAATATTATAACTCTAGTAGATACCTCCATTATACATGACCTTAATAAATTTTGTGAAGCGTTTGATCAAACCCATTTTAGAGGGATGATAAATAATTTACATTCTCTAATTTATAGTCAATATATATTATGTTCATTGTGTTATAGTGTATGATATTCCCAAAGAATATAAAGTAATCACAACATAAACTAGTATTTCATATTTTAATATACCTTTATTGAATCATGGAACATATAATATTTTAATATTCTAGAACTAAATTTATTCTTAAGATAAATTATATATGATTATTTTTTTATGGTGAATATTTAGTTTTATAGCCTAGTAATAAGAAACATTCAGTTGAACATTTCAATACTAAAAATTAATATGTGTTAGTTGGATGTTTTTTCTCTCAGTTTTTTTAAGGAAACATTCACTCGTGGATTTTTGTTATATTTTCACTAAATATTTAGTTGGTTGTGATTTTCCCAATGTAATTCATTTTTATATAATCCCATCACACTACTCATTTTTGAAGTATATAGACAAAATAAATCGATTATTTTAGTATCATAGATAAAAAATAGATATTATACTTTAGTTTATCATGACACAGGATCAGTTTTATGATATTTTTATAAATCCAATAAATTCATATATATTTTAGTATATCAAATAGATGATTTGTATGATTAGTATTTGGAAATCACCTTATAGTTTTTTAATCATCCCCTAACATTAAAAATTCCCTCTAAAAGGGCTATTAAATAACATGTATATAGAATATTGGGAATCTTTTTTAAGCATTTATTTCAAAAATTAATAAAATATCATAAACAATTTTGAGTTAAACAATTTAATCAATCATTGGAAACTGCACCTATGAAAGTTACCTTGTATAGTGAATTTAATAGTATTTAATATTTAAGAATATTTATGTTATTTCAAATAATTATATCCTTATGAGATAACCACTTATTATTTTTTTCAAAGGAATAATTTACTCTTACGCATCATTTTTTATAAAATAATATTACTATTATGAAACATAAATGTTTAATATTTCAATAAAATGAGATTACTCTTATGAATTTTGGATTTACTCTTATTCATTTCCAAATTAATATTAAAAATTTATGTGATTACATTTATGTTTTATCCTTTTTCCATTATTTTTATTACCACAAAATATTAGTATGGTTTGAGTTTCATCAATTCAGTAATGAGAAAATAGGATGAAAGGGGAATTAACATTCAAAATTTATCTTATGATGGAGTTACAACTACCCCTAAATAGTTATTATCATGAGTAATATCAAAAAAAGGAATGTTCATAAATAAAGGGTGAGAATATGCAATTTTACCTAAAGAAATTTCTAGAAGTGAAAATTAATTCTAGATATTTATTTATCATCTTAATGAAAATTTAGTGTTATAGAAATTATAGGGTATTTTCAACTCTTATTATACTTTATTATAATTAGTTACAAACTCTTTACATTTTTTATAACACATATGGTAAATTAAAATTATAATAATTTTGTGTTTTTTTTGTTTCAAGTAAAAAATAAGCGTGGTTAATATATCATATACCATAGAGAGAGAAAATATTTTAGACTTATAACTTTCCATGAAATTTCCTAAGGGATAATAATATTCATTTAATCTATGGACAAATATTTTCATTACTATGTTTTATTTTAATCTATTAATTATAGTTTTTTAATAGAGATTATCATAGAGATTAATTATTGTTATCAAGGTGATTATTTATGTTATTTTTTGTGTTATTATCATAAATAGTGATATTATTGAAGAGAATATTTAATAATATTATCTTAAATCTTTTTTCTTCATTACTCACAAAACACACCTATATTTTATATGATAAATTAAAATGATGTTTTGTCTTTTTCTGTGAGACTTAACATTGGGATATTAAAATTCAAAATAATTTATTTGACAAAATTATTTTATAAAGAAATAAGAATTCCTGTTGAAGTATATCTAAGGAAAGATGGATAATTTTCATTGTATGTTATTATAATTTTCAAATCTCATTGAAAAATAGTGAATCTGGGTTTAATGTTGTTTCAACTAAACCCATGGAACATAGAATTTTATAATTTTAGTCTGTTAAAATGTTTCTTATAAGTTTATGTGATGTATATTAGGGAGAAAATTCTTGAATTAACAATTCTTTTTCAATCATCTAGAAGTTATGAATAATCTTTTTTTCAAATCATGGTTCCAATCATACTATCATTTATTGGGGTTTATAAAGATATTATATTTTGATATGATATATTGTAAATGATATTTTTTAGATTTTTTAATCATTATAATTTTAATCTAATTAGAATCGAGCATCACTTACAAAAATATTAAATCATTTTATATGTATATCATAAATATATGAGAATAATACCAGTCCAATAACCTTAATGGTTGAGTGTTTATTGAGACTAGATACATGATCAACATATTTAAGAATGATATTCAACATTCATCGTAAACATTTTTCTCACGTCATACACATCTATTATTATCCTATATAATACTTTTCTTCATATCCTAGTGAAAGGGAAACATTAGAAGGGGAAATCTTAAATGATGAGTAAGGAAAAACATGGGAGATAACAACAAAATATGACAAGTGAGAACAAATTAAGTATTGGGGTATCAGAACATGGTCATAACATATGAAATTAATTCCCCAAAAGTCATTGATCATAAATCATTACTTATGGAAATATTATTTTTCAAGACAAATTAAATGAGTCATAATATTTTTAAATGAACAATAATCAATTAAGTTTCATGAGAGTATATCATATGAAAAATATATAAGTGTGTGGTATATATCTAATAATTGGAAATAATATCATTATTCAAAGCTCACCACTTAGGAAATCATAGTGTATAGCTTCCCATCTTGGATTAGGTTTACTACCCATTCAATAAACATACCAAGAAAAGGCTCATAATTATTTGGTACACACATAATTCCTTCTTATTATTATCTCATGAGATAAAAATAATAATCCAATACATTAGAGAGCTATATAATTTTAGGACCACACATCACATAAAAAAATTGTATATATATTTTTATAAAAGATCATAAATGGATTAATACTTTAAAATCACCTAATTAACCCATTGAATGGATAGGGTATTTATGAAACAAAATTATTTAACATTTAATAAAGCTTCCAGATAAAGGTGTTGACTTGTGTAATAAGAAAATATCACATAATAAACATCAACAAAAATTGACATAGATGTTTTTTAAATTATTAGATAAATAAAATTGAAAGAAATAAAAAAATTTCCTTTTATCTTTAAAATAATTATGTTTTATTATAATTTGAAATTACCTTTTATAAAAATGGAATGGAAGATTCATACATAATAATTCACACAATATTGAAAGGATGTGTTCACCCAGGTAATGTTAAAAAGGGATGCTTTTTTAAAAGAACATTGTAAAAAGGTTAATTTTTTTAAGAAAGTTAATTTTAGTATAAAATTTACTTAACCATGATTTTTATCATGGATATGGTTATCCGTGAAATTTATATGGATAAATAGGATTATGTCTCCTCACTTAAAGGAATAGGTGGGGTTCGATTCACTTATAAGTACACTGTCAGTTAAATTATTTTCCAATGTAAAAAACATTAAGGGAGAATAATTAAAACCACATGAATAACTAATGGATATGAACACATTATGGTATTATAGATAAATTTCACATAATATTCCCCCAAATAAAAATTCATTCACTATAATATTGATTTGAAAATGATAATGGAATGAAACCCATCTTTTTCTCCCAACATTCACAAAAAATAAAAAATATGACTTTATAATAATAATAATATTTATAAACTATCATATAACCTTATTCATATCTAATTTATTTTACATTAATTAATTATAATAATTCACTAAACATGTATTAATTATTTAATGATTATTTTCATTATTTTATGTTAGTAATTATGATTGTTCAATGCATGTTATGTAATAGAAATGACAAAACTCATTATTTAATAACATGTTCATCATTACCAAATTAGAATATATGTATTGAAATAATAATATTATAATTTTTTATACATCCCCATTATTATTTTATGGGAACTATGGTCATAGTCTGCATGAATGGGAGACATGATCAATTGGTTTCGTATATTTTACTTATATTAATGAACTATTTATAATAGTCACTAATGTTTATTTCATAATTATATACCCCTATTTAAGAAATATACTAATCCATTATATCATTTAAATTTATCAATTATATATTTGAACCATCTATGTAGGGAGGTGATGAAAAGAATAGCATGTCAGTCATGGAGGTGGTAGTCTACATGTATGCATGAACAAAATTTTAATTTTCTAAAAAATGGGATGATGTTAGGAAATAATAAATTCATTAAGATTCCAAATAATATCAAAAAAATTATTTATTCAATAAATATCCCCTTTTAACCATCCATCTATAGAATCTATAAAAAATAATGTAGATCATTTTTGGAGAAGATAGTTTGCACATATGTATGATGACTTTTTTTTCTAAGTGAAATGGAAAGTGTAGTTATTGATTATTACATAATCATAATAAAATTTTATTATATTAATAATTATGATGTAATTATAATATCATAGAAAAAATATAACTTAAATAGGTGGGATAAGGAAAAAATTAATGGAAAGGGAAGAATTGGTAATTTTAACCTTACTCGTTAGAAAAATACTTTTGTAAAAAGAATTATACCTTTTAATAGTGCTATATAGAGAAGACAAGAGCCACTAGGATATCGATTGGAATTTTGAGAAGTACTTGGGAATATTTTTTGTAAAATGAAGTGGCTTTGGTGTGAGGATAAGTGGGAGGTGAAGCCTCTTTTTATAAGAAGGGGAGTAGCATTTTTGTAATATAGATATGGTAATGTCACTACTAAATGATCAAATATATACAATAATGGAATATAATTATGTGGACTATGGGTAAGGTCAATAGTCCATTAAACATGAATTTAATACAAGTTTTAAGAGTTTTACTTGTACATTTTTCTCCTGTACCATTTTTGTTTTAACAATGGTTACTAAATCTAAACCAAAGTAATTTAATTTCAATGCCTAAAAATAAAATTACTCATATTACATAATTTTTAACTAATGATTCCAAATTTTAAATTAGTTTTTTAAAATATATTTTATTTTTGTGAGAAAAATTAGATTTTATCATAGTACATGTAGAGTGTAAAATTTATTCTTTGAAAAAAAGATTTTTTGTACATGAATGTTAGGTTTAGGATAGATTTATCATTTTTTTCATCAATAAAATTGTTATGTTTATTATTTAAAAAATAACAATTATATGGATAAAAATAAATCTATTAAATAATTCACCATTGTGATATCATAATAAAAGAAAATAAGGAAAAATTGTTTTTTATTAGTTTTGATGCTTGGAAAATGAAAATCCACAAATTCAAAAAGGATGAAATACATTAAAATGGGTATTATTTTCCTTGAAATGGAATAAGAAGAAGAATATTTTTGAGGCCTTCGGATTCTGTAAGCCTTCAGGGAACTCAAAATCATGTGACAATTATAAGGTCACACAAAGACACCACATGCAGTGCATAACCTATAGTGGATCCCGTGGAACCCCTTTCGGCAATCCCTCACACTCTTAATAATTCACACTAGACAACCAATGGCTATGCGGGAGAAGCTAGATAAACTCCTCTAGGCCACATAGTTTTTCATCAGTGAATCCTAGACAATCCAACCTGGAAATACTTTGAAAATAAGGAGGAAACGATGAAAAGGGTGGAGGCCTATAGTAGATGAAAACATCATGTAGATCATTACCTAAGTTAGGGATTATGGTCGTTGAAAAAATCCAAGAAAAATCTCAAACTCCTAAAAAAATATAAAATAAAAATTGGATATAAAAGGGGAGGTGGTTGAAGCAACCTGCGGTCACTGAATATCATGTGACACACCCCTGAAGAATTGAATGACACAGTGATACCCTAGGAACAAACCCACCTAATATCAAGAAATCCTTTTGGCTTGTCAAACTCATCGCATGGAAAACCTCAAGCATATTCAGCCACTATACGCTCTTCCTTTGGCTCCCTAAAAAATGGGTGGATTATTCCACTGAATTCTTGTGCACCCACATAAGACATCGATTGGTCACACAACACATCTTAAAAAAATAAATAAATTTTCTTTGACATTACTAATTTAATCTCTCATAAATCTAGAACCATTAGAAAATAAAATAACTAGAATATTAGTTGGAGTAGGAGAAAGCCTCTTGTGATCATAAAATTCAAGTGACGAATTAAGTGTTTCTACAACACGCCTCCGTGAGACCCCCAAACACACCATCCATGCCTCACAAAATGTCCTAGGAAAGGTATTTAGCATCTCATGAAGGCCTTTTGATGGGAACATTGATTTATTGAAGGCCCTTGGACATGTCAAAATGACAAATATGAATGTCCATCAACATATCCACTTGAGTAAAAATGACTCAATTAATTGGAAATAATCCAATTATGGAGGCAGTGAAAAGAGGAACATGCACTCGCTAAAAATCAGTTGCTTTCCTCGAAGTGATCAAGGAAAAGGCTTCTAAAGACACATGGTTTGAAATCCATTCACCAAATCCATCAGGGATATGCTCTAGATATTACATAAAATTGGAAATCAACCAGGTGGATAGGCCTATAAATTCTCCACCCTTGCATGAAAAATGCACTACTAACTACTACGACTAGATGAACCAAACAACTACATATCACGATGAAGAGAACGAAATGTGGGAATTTTTCCCTAGAACAAGGGAGTATTTTGAAGAGTTTATAATCTCATTACTGGTATTTCTTTCATCTGGTAATATACTGATGAACTTTTAGATTGATCATTGTTCTTTTATAAAGCACTCTACACGATCTTTCATAGATCAGATGAAGGGCTTTTGGTAATTTTTGTGATGAACATACCACATATATTCCTAATCATGCAAGACACAAAATAAACTGAAATAGAATAAATCTAAGTTATTTTCAAGATATGTATTAGAAAAAACACTAAAGGAGGAATAAATTAGAGAATAAAATGTTTGTTGGCCCTTATTTGCTTTACATAATTCATCCATAACATTTAAAAACAACCAGACATGTTGCGTAGATCTCAAAACTTTTCTTCAGTATGCCACCCCGGTTATGTAATGTTTTTCATAAATTTCAGATAAATTCAAATAGTTTCCCCACTAATATGTACCACCTTAGACTTGCAAACATGCCCATATTTATTTCTTGAGTCTTGCGAAGTCATTCAGATACATCACCAAACTCTTTTAATGGAACCATCTCATGTTAGCTAAAGTCTCATTGACACATATTTTCATGTCAAATACTTTCTCAAGATACCCTATAAGAAAGTTAGCCAAGAATTCAGTTTCCATCTAGACATATGGGTCAGGTATCATTATTCCCTCCCAAAATTTTATCCAAAACCTGAGTCACCCTTTGATAAATTTCATACAGACTCTCACTAAAGCCACCTCACATTTTCAATCCAACTCTTGCGAATTGCACCTATTAAAGTCCACTGGAACACATGAATCATCCTAGATATGATAATTAGGTCATTTAATATCTCTCAAGAAAGAACACATGGGTCTTGAGATGTCCTCTGGCCAACCCCACTTTGATATGGTGACAACATTTGGATACACCACCATGGTTACATGTATTACTTTAGAAAGATCACCTGGATCATTTAGTTTACTTTAGATATTCCAACAGGATAATCTTTTACATATTAGGTCAAACAGAAAATCAACACATGTTTGGAATCTAAAAAGTACACAAGGCAAACCACTCTATGTGATCCCCAACCAATGACATTATATTTTTTATCCCAATTACATAGTAAACCTTAGAGTGTGAACCCTAACTAGTTACATAATATGAAATGTCCCAATGAAGTGGGAAACCTCGTAATATAAGCCCCAACTTGTAGAAAAATATTATATGTCCCAATGAAAATGGTTTCCTAAGAGTACAAGCCTCGACTGTTAAAAAAATATGATCTCTCCCATGGATAAGGGAAATCTCACCATGTATTCCCTGACCAAAGGAACATTTTTTACTCTAATTCCTTCCTGATTAAGAAGATTTAGGACAACTATTCAAGGGTTTATCTCTAAGTGGATGCCCCAATACATATGTCCCTCACTCTTCCAAAAATGAAATTGATAAATTTCCACCCCGTATTTCTCACACTGAGAATAGCTCATGTGACCTTATGTCATTTCAATAACCATTTTATTCGCATCACATGTCTTGTAACTCCTCAATCTTCCTCAGTGCGCTTCTTTTTAAATAATTTAATTGCTTTCATTGAAAGCTACACCGTGTTCGAGCGCACAACAACTAACCTATTAAAAAAAGTGGTATGAATAGTATTAACCACATTTTCAAATTTATATTATTTTTATATTCATCTCATGTGGTTCTTATACATGATATAAGAACATATTAAATTTTTTAATAAAAGAATTATTTTTCTAAAATGTATTTTTACCACCATTTAATGGAGAACCATTTATAAATAAAATATTTTACCCTTTTAAATATTCAAATAGAAAAAATAAAATTCTCATTTAGAATCTGGACCTAAAATTTTAGTTTTGAAATTTTTATGGTGTTTTTCTGATAAATTACATATTTATATGATTAGTGAAAATACTACTACAAGTTAATTCAAAAATTCTATTTCATTAAATTTATTTATATTGTTAGGTTTTCCTTTTAATTGGTTTTAATGTATAATTAGATTATGGATTTACCATTTCATATAATTTAGTTCATTGGAATTGTTTTAACATAAAATTGGATATAAAGACATGTTACTCTTTTGAAGGATTTCATTTATGAAAAACCCATTTTCTTGTTTTTTCCAAAAAGAATTAATTTTAATATAATTACTAGAACTTTTGAATTTTAAATTTAGAAAATTGGAATACATATTTTGAATTAGTGTGCCCAAATTAAGTCAATGTGGTGATTTTATTTTTTGAATATTATGAATATTATCTTTAAGGAAAATCTTAAGGTGTTTAATGGGAAATTAGGTAATTAAAGGTAAAAATAACATTAAGAAATAGTCCTAACACAAATAAAAATTCTATTGTATGAATAAATTAGACCCTTATCACATATGTTTCTAACTAGAATCTTTTAATTGACCATTTCCGGTTAATATGAAATGAATATTATTAAAATTAATGAATGTGACAAAATGTCACACCATCGTTTCTTATAAGTATAATAAATCTAATATAGAGATATATAAGAGATAACATAGATTATAAATGTTCCATTAAAAGAAAAAATAAATACCTATATCATATAATTTTATTTATAATTTTTAGAGAATAAATAATTACCATTAATGATGAAACAATAGTGAAGTATAAAATATTTTATAAATAGAAAAAACAAATAAATGATATTAAAATTATTAAAATTATTTTTTTTGACTTTATTTATGTAATCCATTTTTTTAAATAAAATATATATATTATTAACATATTTTATGTATTGCTTCAAATTTATTATATTAGTTTTATTTTTTTAAATGAAAATAGTGAATATTATCAAATTTGACATAAATGATACTTTATAATAAATAATATTTCATCATATTTTAGAAAATTAATAAAAATATTTGGATTGGACATATAACATGTATAGTGATAAATATTTCCTAATTTCTCCAATTAAGGACCGTTTATCATTTTATTCTAACTATATTAACACGATAGTGAAAAAAGAGAAGTTTCCATGGTCAATGTAAATGTACTAAGCCATAATTTCAGAGTAAGTTGTTTTCTTTAAAGTAATTCAATAGCTTTCGTTAAATGAAACACTGAGTTCGAGTGCACCACGACTTACCAAACTAGCCATTCAAAAAGTGGTTATGAATAGTATTAACTGAATTTTTAATTTTATATACTCCATATAATTTTGGAATCAATATTTTGAGATTCATAGACATAATATAAGAACAAATTCATTTTTTTCAGATAAAAGACATATTTTTCAAAAAATGAAATTTTACCACTTTTAAATAGAAAACCCTTTTCAAAACCAATATTTTACACATTAATATATTAAATTTAATTAAATTAAATTATTCATTATAATTGGGACATAAAAATTTATTTTCGATAAAAGTTTGGTACTTTTCTGATAACATTCAAATTTTAATGATTTCTCAAAAATACTAAATTTTAATTGAAAATAACTTTTTTAATAGAAATAATTTATAGTGTTATATTATGCATTTGAATTTTTTGGAAGAATATTAATATTATATTTTTTTCATTTAATACAATGTAGGTAACTATATATAATTTCACATTTAAATTTGACAAAAACACAGGTTAATCTTTTAATAGTTTTTACTTCTCAAAAACCCTCCTTTTTGCTTTGAAAATAAGAATTAATTTTTAATTAATTAATTCTATGTTTATTTTTTGAATTTGGTAAAATAGAATTCATTTTCTAATTTGTAATATCAAAATGAGCTTAGGGTGAATTTTTCATATTTTTCTGAAAACATTCAATTTTTGGTGAATAGTGAAAAACACTAAGTTGTTGTTTAAAAACTAGATTTTTATTTAAGTAATTATTTATTTTATTTATGTAATTCAAAATAGATACATAATACCTATATTAGTTCAATTTGATTCATTAGAGTCATTTTTTAATAAAATAAGATGTGTAAAATTTTATTGATCTTTTAACTGTCTTGTACCCCCCTTCTATGACCATTTGCAAATTTTCATAGAACATAATTTTACAGCTTCTGTGAGTTGAATTTCAAAAATCTAAAAAACAGGTTTTACATTAGTAAGTAAAATGTGGTTCAATAAGATGAAAATAATTTTTGGTGAAGAGTAACTTTTGACTTTTAGTAACCACGGTTAAAAGTAAATAGGGTAATTAAAGGTAAAATTGATATTATAATGACCCTAACACATTTCCTAATTCTATTGGATAAGTATAATTTGACCAAAAACTACCATAGGAATAAAATTTGTCCCTTTTGGTACAATTGGATTAGATTAGGACTTTTCTTATTATTTTATTTAAAGAAGTGTTAAAAGAGTTAAATTCAATTTTTAATAACAAAACCCTCTTTAATATAGGGTTATACATAATATAAATTAGACTATAAATATTAATTATAAAGATAAGTAAATTTCATAAATAATGGTATTTTATTTATACTTTTTAGGCATTAAATAATTAATTTTATTCATGACACAATGATAAAGCAGTAATTACCTTATTAATGATAGATTTAAATAATTGATATTATATATATCCAAATAAATGTAATTTGAGAATTTTGATAAATTCCAATAAATTTATATGTTAATATGACCTGTTATTATTGATTTAATAAATTTTATTTTAAGTGATAAATTAATAATGGCTTTCAAAAAAACAAATACTTAATAGTGTCAAAATTGACAATATTGATTTTTTAAAACAAATTCTATATTATTAATTGATATAATATTCCTAAAAATATAAGGCACGTCAAAAGGACTTATATATGGTTATATATATTAATAATTAAGCACTTGGGGTTATATTGGAATTTTATACTATGCTTATTAACCATATATTATAAAAATACAAAGAGACATGGTAAATGTCAAACTATTTATCTAATAGTTAAATCTAAAAGGTAAGCTTAATATGGTGACCTAAACCTATATAAAACCTATTGGTTGAAACTTTTTGGACCCATCACAACCTTAGACTCGAAATAAATTATTTTTGAGCCATTAAAAACCAAAAATGATTTTATTATAAAATAATATTTCAAGCTTTTCCTAAAGTGACCCCCACCTCCCTTACAAAAGGGTACTTCACCTTCTCTAACTTTTACACATCAAAATCCATTTGGTTCGTCCAAAACCTTCCCAAATATTCTCCCAAATTCCCTCACATCAACCTAGAGTCCTTACATTGATCAAAAATCCAACCTATGTAGACCTTTTTATCAACTCAAAAGGAAACACCCGAAGAAGAAGTAATAATTTCACCACCCTCCTCCAAGTTATTTTATTCTTCCACTTATTATTTATTTGTTTTTTCCATACAAAAATAATAACTCCAGTACCTACTAAATAATTTAATGTTATTATAAATATGGTACAACCATATTCTTTGTTCTACCTGACTTATAATTGAAAAACTCATCATACATGCTAACACACGGCTTGTCGTCTCCACGTTGTGGTGTAGTTTGACATTCAAAAACATCATTATTTGGATGGGTATAATAATGAGTATAACTGATTTAAATAATAAATATAACATATTAAATTTTCTTTATATATGATATACCATCCAATTATATATTATTTCACCATGAAAAGAATGATATTATCGCTCGTGCGTGCGTACGGCTTACTGTCTCCACGAACACGATGAGATTTATTCTCCATCATAATCATTCAAGAATAATTTTCATTTTATTATTAAAAATAATGTTTAATAACATAATATCATTCTGGATATGAATCAAATAAATGATATAAAAAACAAAAATGACTTATGTAACAAAACATATAAGGTAAAACAAACCAGTTAACAACCAAAACAATGATACTACTGAAATATCATTAACAAAGTAATATTATAATATCTTATATGATATAATATTAATGTATTTCTTTCTTGTATAATTTAATAACATTTATTTCTCCATTATATAGGAGTTGAACCTAACCAATACTATATAAAATTATAGGGTAAGGGGTTTCTTATCTCACTTTTCATTCCGTGAGATTTCTATTGTTCGAAACTTATTTATTGCATGTGGGGTATTGTGTACGACCATTTAATATATATATATTATAATTATTATCTTTATATTCCTTGTATTATGTGATACATTTGGTTTTTATTAACTTTTTTCATATCAATCAATTGGTTTCAATGTGGTAAGGGGTTTTAATCTCACTTTTATTCCCGTGACATTCATGTAATATTTTCCACTATTAACTTTTGTGTGGTGTATATAATGAACATGATTGTATTATTTGTGTAATATACCATAATTTATGGATATTTACTTCATAATTGTAATATCCTTCTTCCATGGGGTGTATGTATCATAAGAAACCAAATCGATAAGGGAATTTCAAATTTCAATTTCCACTCATTCGGTTTTATGAAAACTTCAATGATTACTTTACTCCAAGATTATGTGTGAACTCATAATTTATTTACCTATATAGTAATTTACACTCTCCTTTGTGTTTATATAATTTTGATACACATAATTACTAAATTTTTAAATTCTCAAGTCATCATTATAAACTCGATAAGTGTAATTTTAACTCAGTTTCTATTTATTGAGTTAAACATCCAAGTCATTGGTGTTGTTTTTACAAGAATATGTGTGAATGTACACTGATTGATTTACACTGATTATCCAATCATATTGAGTGTATTTATATTTTTCACACATAATTATGTCATTGATTTATCCTTTACCTAAGGATACAGTCTTTATAAAGAAATTCATCTCAACTTACATTCCATTGAGACTTTTTTGATGTTTTGTTCCAATTCTTTTTTATTTGGTGTTTATACTGTACATTGACATAGTATATCATGAATCCCATTATTCTCATGATATTATAATGTTTTGATTACCTCAATTATTTTTATTCAAAAATCTCTCATTTGTTTAGGAATTCTAACTAAAATATCATTTTAAATGTTTTAAAAATTTATTCTTCAAAATCTTTCTCAATAATGACCATGTTTTAAAAATGGATTTAAGGTTTTATTTATGTGTATATTAATGTTTTAAAATTTAAATTATTTTTAAATGTTTTAAATTTTTATGGGACACATTAATTTGAAAATCTATTTTAAACAGCTTCTTGATAAATAGTGATACGTTTAAATGTTTTCATGAAAAAAGGATATTTCTCTTAAAGAACATTACTTTTCATTTTCAACTATGTGAACACCCCTTATGGGATATTTTTATTGATTAAAGTTGATTTATTATGATATAAATCTTTTGTACTGTATTGAAGTTTTTGTGATATGTTTGACTGTGGATGTGTTATTTTTATACCACTAATGGTTTATTTATAATGTATTGACATTTCATATACTAGTTTTAATATGAATTTTTATGTTGTGTTTAAAAATTTTCATATGAGGAATGAATTAAACTTAGTAACTTAATGGTGGAGCCCGCTATAGCTCCTTGATGCATCGATAGGTCTCGTGAAACAAACTACTGTCTTGGCACAAGGCCTTGACAAAATATAATTTGTAGTCTTGGAACAAGGCCTTGAATATGTGGTTATGAAGTCTGAAATTATACATTCTATCCTTATGAAATTGGCTACTGATATTACATGTTATTTTTCGACTAGTAAAATATCCATGTGAACAAGTAAATGGAATTATTTGATTTAACTTTTCCAGATTATGCTGAAGTTTAAGTATTAAGAGGCTTGTGTTCAAGTCTTATACATAACCTTAAATATTTATTCTTATTTATGATATTTCCCACTATATTGTTATCCATTATGAGATTCTGAGCTCAACCCTTTCTTATGTTTTATTTTTTCTGGGATGCGAAGAAATATATTTGGATTAATCTACAAGAATAGGCTATGGGATATAAGACTGTTCGAAGGGGAGATAATGTTTTTTTATATTTAATGATGTAATGTAAAATATATGTATGTATCTAGTAATTAAAATGCTACTAAACTGATCAGTCCTTCAAGACATTGTTCCTTGTATAATTCCAATGTTATGTATTATTACACCGATTCTGTGTAATTGGGGTCAGGGCGTTACAGTTAAATTATTTACCTTGGGGTTAAAGCCAAAGGATAGGGTCAATTTTTGGACCTAAAAATTTATAAAATTAATTTTATGATTATATTTCTACCTATACACGTATAATTCTTAATATAAGTCACTTTTTAACTATTTGAAACAAAAAATCAATTTATAATATATTTATTTTTTAATAACTTCTAAATGTGACCATTACCTCTCTTATAAAAGAGAACTTCTCCTTATTTTTAATTCACACCTATAAAGAAATTTTCCTTCGTAAAACCATGATCATTTCCTCTCCCAAATTCCCTCAATACATCCTAGATGCCATAAATTATGAATAAATCCATTCTATGGAGTCTTTTTGTGAAAACCAAAATGAGATACCTGAAAAAGAGGTCGTTGTTTTATCACTACTTTCGAGGATCATTTCTTCTTCTACATACACTTTCTATTTTGTTTTCATACCAAAGTAATATGTATAGTGTCATAAATATACTTATATGTTATTTTAATCATGGTAAAACCATATTCCAGAATTTATTAATCATACAAATTACAATATCACCATGTGTGCATACGTATGACGTACCATCTCCATGTCGTCATTTAAATTGTTATTCAACACTATATTATATTAATGGAAATAATGATGAGTATAATGGATATAAATAATGAATATAACGAGATAATTATTCTTGATAATTAGTATACCATCCAATTATATTCTATTTAACCATCAAGTGAATGATACAATCTCTCATGCATACGTGCGGCCTATCGCCTTCACAATGAGGTGAGATTCATTCTCAGCATTAACCATTCCAGAATGATTATAAAAATTATATGATAAAAGAAAATAATAATTATGAACTTAATTACATTATAGATATGAATTAATTAAATCATGTTCATTACAAACATGGCGCACATGACAAAATAAGAATGGGAAAATGAAGCAATTAATATCCCATAGAACAGAAATACGGAAATATTTTTAACCAAAGGATTTAAGAGGATCATATATGATATGATAAATTTGGATATGGACCTAGTATAATTTAAGAAAACCATTTAACCATTGTATAGGAGGTTAACGCTCCCTCAACTAAAGGAAATTACAAGGTAAGGGTTAATTTCACAATCTCATTATTATTCGAGGTTGTTTATACTTAAGTATCTATTGGGAAATATTTACCATACATGTCCTAGTTTCGTAATGAATTAAAAATATTATTGACAATTATTTAATTTCATTTTAACCCCTGATTAACTTCTTATTAAAGGTTTTTAAAGGAATATTTCTATCATTTTCCAAATGAGGTATATTATGAACTTTTCACCAAAATTATGGAAATAATGTTTAGTTTAACTTATACAGCACAGGAGGATATTTTCCACCATTATTATGACTTAACATTTTCAATATTTACATACAAAATTACAAGTTTATTTTCAAATGAAGTTTTTTCTTTTATAATTGTGCGGCTTTTAAATGAATTCAATGTAAAAAATGGGATATTCCTCTCAAACAGTTTTAATGAATTTATTAGATTATTTTCATCAATGTCTACATACATTATTGGTTTCTAGGATTAAATGAGGTTTATTTTTTATGTTTCAATATTCCATATTATATTGAAGGTTTTATGATATATCTGATTATGGATGTGCTATTTTATATCGTTAATAGTTTATGTTTAATGTATTAATATTTCATATACTAGTTTTAATATGAATGATTATGTTATGTTTCACCCTTTTCATTTGAGGAATGAATTGGACTTATTAAGTGAACGGAAGGGCCCACTATACCCCTTGGATGAACAATTAAGTGTGAGGAGACAAACTAGTGTCTTGGTATAAGGCCTTGAAGGTATGGTTATGATGTCCGGAATTATGCATTCCCCCATTATGTGATTAGTTATTGATATTAAATGTTATTATTAAACTAGTATATTATCCATGTGAGTTTTTAAATAGAATCATTTTATTTATTTATTTCTATATTAGGATGAATATTAGGATTAATAGGACTTGGATTAATTTTTAAACCATTCCTTAAGACTTTAATCTTATTTAAGATAGCTTTTGTTATATTGTTTTTCCTTACTGAGCATTTGAGGTCACCCATTTCTTATATTTCATTTTTCCCCAGGATGCAAAGAAGTATATTATGAATGACCTGAAGCGATAGCCTTAGTGATATAAGAGTTTTAAGATGGTATAATATTCTTTTTATTTTAATATGTAATGTTAAACATACCTTTGTATATAGTATTTCCAAGGATAATAAACTGAACAGTCCTCCAGGATTTGATTTTCTTGTGATCAGGTAAAATTAATATAATAATGCACCAAATCTAGGAAACTAGGGTCGAGTCATTACAGTTGGTATCATAGGATGTTTTGTAAAAAACAGGGAAACTATATTTGGAAAAACATTAATTAGGGAACATCACCCCTAAGATATACTTTAACGATAAATATATAATAAAATCCTAATATTTTGGTAATATATAAATTATATGGGTATTACAAGAAAATAAATCCATGTCTGGATACTACAAGTGGACGTGATTCTAGAACATATGTACCTAGGTGTAATAACTCTGACAAGGTTTTTCAGGTTTGACTCAGGGTGTCCTTGTACACGATAACGATCCATACTGCACACATGGTTTGACACTCCTAGGGAATAGGATTAGGTTAATTTAAATTTTATTTACAAATAATTATAAAGTATTTATGAGTAAATATGCACCCAACGAAAACATTTTATGGATTATGGATTAGATATACATAAACTTTTGAATTTTGTTTTCTGGTTTGGTATTATAAATTAGAATTTATAACCTAATATAGTGTATTCCGTTGTATAGAAATGTCACCTAGTGGATGTAATGGAATCTATATCAATGCATGTAATCAATGTAGGGATTTCCCTTTCTGTGCAAGATAATGATAGTGGTGTTAGTGATACAACTATTACTAAACAACATATAACCATACTAGGATAACTGGATCAAGTTATGAGTAATAACCTTACTTGTATGGGGCATCCTAATGAACAATGCCGAGGATCAATGATACATCGCTTCATGAAAAAACAACCCCCAATATTCAATGGGACTAAAAATATTTTTGTTTATAATAAGTGGATAAGTTAATTAGTGAAAATATTTCTTACTATGGGGAGTAATGAAAGGAACAAAGTTGTTATTACAGTATATCATCTCTTAGGAGATACAGATCATTGGTGGTCATTAATTCAGATCATGAAGGAGGATGAATAGATCAAAAATATGGTATAGAGGGAATTTAACGAACACTTCCAAGAAAAATACCTTCTTTTTAATCTATAAGATGATATGGGGAGAAAATTTTGATGTTTTAGGTATAAGGATAATGACAATTTTGAAATGTATGAGGAATGCTTCAAAATTTTATCCAGGCATGTTGCAGAATACATATTTTACCCATTAACTAATATTTATCGATTATTTTATGGACAAACACCATTCCTCCATTGGGAATCATTCTGAAAATACTTGTCATTGTTTGAAGATATATTCAGATGTTCTATTCAGACAAAAAATGAATTCTCTATGTCCTATGTCTATAAAGTTGAGCAAGAGAAGAAGAGGGTCATTGAACACTTTAGAAAATGAAATAAGGGGATGAAGGGAAAATTCGAATTTCCACAACTCCATAATTGTTAGAAGAAACACCTTGATACTTGACTAAAGGGGATGGGAGTTTTTTACAAGTGTGGAAAAATAGTCTAACAAGCTTGTGATTACAAAGGAAAGAAAGAAACTATCAATATTCTGTGCTAAACTTGCATATAGGTTCGTAAAATAGAAACCATTTCTTTATATTTATAATATTTCTTGTAATATACAATTTGTTTTGTAAAATTATTGTATGAACTATGCCCTATAGGCACCCTAATTTCCCCACACACACATGTTATCCGCTCCCCAAGCCAACCCACATACCCAACTGATTCATCAAACTAATGAATGTAACCACATGGTAACACATGTTCCTTTAGTGTTACTTTTTATCATTTACAAACAACCTAAAAACATTCTAGTAGGTTTCCCATCCTAACCACTAATTCATGAAAAACCATTTTGACTATGGAGTTCTTATGAGTTATGATTTTGAAAAGAAAGGGACCCTTATTGACCTAGGTATTAATATTTTTACTTTTAAAACAATAAAATTTGTCTTTGTTACATTCATACCCTTATGATAATAACAATCTTGTTGTGGACCCTAAATTTCAATGATGTAAGTTAGAGCACACTTCTGTATGGTTTTCTCATCTCTTACTTGTGTTATAACTGGGACTAATTGAAACCCTAGTTTCCTTGAAGACATATGTTATCCCCTACCTAGGGCCTAACCACATGCCCCAATAGTTCCCTCCATAAAATGTTCAAAATAAGAATATTTCGATTTTATTTATATTTTTCAATTATTTTATATAGGAAATATAATGATTTTAAACTCCAATAACAATGATCAAAAATAAGGGAGTGAATTTCAAGTGGTCATACCAATGTTAGAGGTATTTATTGAGATAATTATTATCTTGAATATATGTCTAGTAATAATTATCCCCATTCAAGGGATCATATTAGATATGTATGGTGATTTATAAAGAATTGCATTAGTTGTAATTCTAAGGTATTTTGAGAAGGTTATAGCTTTTGGGTTACATTATGAGTGATACTACGCTACTAATGATGTAGAATGGTTATCCATGGTCCATAATCTGATGTATTTGAAGTACTATCTATTAATTGAGATGTTACTTGTCTATACTAACCACAAGATCCTCCATTATATCATCATATAGTATAACCTTCTCATAAGTAAGAGGAGATGAGTCTAGTATCTTTAGACATTTAAAAATTATTAGGATTATACACTATGTAATGGTATTGTCATCACATATGCTCTTAGTCGTAAGACGTGTGTAGATTAGTATCTTGATGATTGTCCTTATTATGAGGAGTAGCACCTGATGAGATTTTTTTCTAATAATCTCAGAACAACTTGTCAGATGTCACCTGATACCTGGGTGGTTTTTGAATGACGTAGATGTTATACATGTACATATAAGATCCATATTCCCTTATTCCCAATGAGAAGATGTTATGGGAGACTTATATAACTCCATGATTTTAGTTAATATTTGTGTAATATATATGAATCATAACTTCATGTGATATTTCTGGTGTCCAGGTGTGAAGAAGGAAATTATAGGAATTTTTTCTAGATTCCTTACCTACTAAACGGTAATTTTTGAGAACCATCATCAAAGTATTTTTCCCATTCTACTTCTTCTTCCCATTTTATGTGGAAGGATATCAAGAGAGACGCTATAATAGGGTTACCTATGACCCCGAGGAGTAGTGAAATTATCTAGTTTGTTATCGACTAACAAAAAAATGTTGATAAAATTCTTACCGATCTATGGGACCCACTCACCAGAAAAGTAGGAAATATATATTACCAAGATATCATATGATTACATTGATTTATATTGATAATTTTATTTAATATAGATGTATTTTCCACATAATGGTATTACTAGGGAAATAAGAAACCCTACGAACTCAATTAATATTTATCACAACATACCATTCCCATACTAATGGAATGTATAAGTGGATTATTAACATACTTGATTATATGATTTTGTAATTTTCCTTTGATTTTGGTGTATCATGGGATGAGAAGCAATCCATTGCCATATTTTTCTTAAAAATACTATTTATAGGCATATATTCTTCCGTTTGAGTCTCTCTATGGATGGTTATTCTCCTCAGCATTGTGTTGGCATGAGTCTGGTGAACCAGAAGTTGTTGGACCCAATGTGGTGTAGGAAACCATTGAGTGGGTGAAGTTATTCTTGAATTGGTTGGTGTTAGCTTAGAATAAGTAGTGATCATATCCAAAATTGTGGAGATGTCCGTTGGAGTGTGTTTTTGGAAAATATTTTTCATGTGAGTGTCACTTTGTTTGGGGAATTATAATTTATTTAAGAAAGGGAAATTATACATGTGGTTTTTTATACCCTTGGAGAAATCCAAATGTCTTGGTAAAATGGTGTACCATCTAGACTGTACTCCACATTACAAGGCTCGAATTATTTATTCCATGTTTCACAATTATAGTGGTATTCTTCTGATATGGTCTATGTTATTGACTTTGATGACTTTGAGTTGGATCTATATGAATGTTATGAATATCATTCATTTCTGATTATATACCAGATTTTGAAATTCTTAAGAGTCAATATGACAACAATTTTTGGGATCATATCACATCATGGACGGATCCATGATCAGATGTCAGTGTATGGGTGATATTTTTCAACATATTTGCTTATGTTGTTTAGGGAAGACCACTATAGAAGCTTCTTGAGGATGATAATTCCTTATAGGCAAGGAATTATAAAATTATCAGTTTTAAGTGAATTTGAACCCTATTTTTAATAATTTATAAATAATATTATCTAAAAACATTATTTTTTGGATAAATTTTACCATTAGTCATGTATTTTGAGAGTTTTGTAAGGTTATATTGCGTTTTGAAACCTTTTTGTAAGGGAATAATAATTTTTTACTTGCTTTTGGTAAGGGTAATACCAATATTTCTTAGTATTGATAAGGTATGTCCAATTTTTTGAAGGTTGCATAAGGGTAACCTACCGCTACAATATGGTGGCTGGAGTTTCTTCACACTACGTAAGGGTAGTTATATATTCAAAAAGGTTGTGTAAAGGTAACCATATCAATACCTAATGGAATGGTGGAATTATATATACTACAAAAGGTTATTCCCATCTTCTCATAATGGTTATAAGTGCTTAAAATAAAGGTAATCCCTTGTTTACTTAATTTTCATAAGGGTCGCATATACATCGTGTAAGGGTAACTCGTATTTTTCAAAGTGTGTCTATGGTTAGGACTGTGTTTCATAATGGTATGTACTTATCTATATAGGATATTTAAGGGTAACACTTTCCTTAGTCAACACCAAAGGTTTGGACAAGGGTAAAATTGTGTAAACGTTACATAGTTCCATTTTTTGGGGAAAGGAGTTTTTAAACTATATTTCCATTATTCCTTTACTAGGATATACCTAAAATAAAATTGATGAATTTGAATTCCTTAAATCTCAGGAATGGATTATTTTGACTAATTTAATGGTGTTAATCCCTTAAAGAAATATTTTAAAAACATCATAATTTAGAAACAATTAAAATAAAAAAAATGAAAAATATAGTTTGTGGTAATTAATGCTGTGAACATGTACGTGGATAGCCTTCTTCTAAAATTACTACACCTTGATGTATTTAGTATAATAATACCTTCATGCTCTTAGTAAACATAGAAACCCCTTAATTCAATATATATTGAGTCCTCCTTGATCAAACCAGGTTCTTATATTGGTTTCTAAGCATGAAATACCCCTATATCTCTTTTATTCTTGATAATATCATTATTTCAAGAAATAAATTCAATTTATTGTATTTCTAGTCTAGTTATTTTAGATATGGATTAAATGATAAAAAAACTCCATACATTATTGTTTCATTTTACATTTTTATACATGACACACTATATTTTGGTTTGACACTTTTAGAGAATTTATATTTATTATTTTAACACATGGCTTCCATTAGACATTGTTGTTATTGGTTTTTGGAATGTGTACTAAAAATATTTGTTTCTTTATATTATCTAATATTGTTACTTATCCTATGACATTATACTGAGGGTAAAGTCTCCCCATTGGTAGAAATAGACCATCAATGGAATTCAGTATCCTCTTATTTAATGGGAATCATGCAGGAACTCAGGCAACACTATGGTTTAGGTCTAGTGGTTTAAGTCATTATGTTAAAAAAGGATTCAAAAATTAGATGAAATTCTTATATATTAATAATTTCATTAAATCACGGTATTCAATAATATGATATATTCTACTCCTCAATATAAAATCAAAATTTTTGGAAAAATACAACTAATTCAACTTAATAAATTATTAATATTATAAATTGAAAAGTAATTTTCATTTTTTCCAAATACAATTAAAAAATTTAGAAATGTTAATTTAATGTAAAATTATAATATATAATGAAAAAATATTTTTATATAAAAATCCATATTTATAACATAGTATATTCTTATTCATAAATAATGTCCTTTAATAATTATAATTAAACAATTATTCATATCCATATATATAACCATATATCAATTATATTTTTTTTGAAAAAAAACACAACTCATAAATGGATTTTTTTTTAAAAAAAATCATAGCATAAAATGAAAATACTTTTCATTTTAACAATACCAATTGAATTTCATTCATATTAAATGTAAGCTTTCTTTTATTTCTATAAAAAATATATAATGAGGTTACTAAAATTCATTAATGTTATTTCAATATGTAGGTTTTAACAGTCATACATAAATATTTATATTATACCTAAATAAATAATGGTTTTGTTAATGTTTGGTGTTCCATGTGGAGAAGTTACTGAACTTGTTGAATTATTTAAAAGATAATCATTGGTTAAAATCATTTGGTGTTACACATTTAATTCGTTGATGAATTATTCAACATTTAGAATTGAAATCATTAAATTTTAATCACTAAAAATACAAATGCATTGTATATGAATGTGAAGTCACGCCGTCGAACCACTAGGAATATTTAGGATTCTAATCTCACCAACCATTCTCAATTTTTATATCTATATAAGATATTAAAAAATACTTGAGCAAAAAAACAAGGTAAAAATGTTTTGAAGTATAAATGATGTCTCGTAAATGATATATATGGGTTGGTGGATATTCTAAGGGAAAATGAAGATGTAAACATAGTTTTAGAAGAAATATATTTAAAGGCTATAGAAAATTAAAAATGTGAGTTAACATGGAAGAAAAATGGAAAGAATTATTAATATTACACTCTCACATTGATGTAAAAACTCAAATTTTCTAACACTATTTGATTTTTTTGAAATGATAATCTCAGATAAAAAGGTGCATTAGATTCATTCTTAAGGAGAAAGGTGGAGTAATGTTTTCTATAACTATAAAACTCCCTTATACCAGAGTTTAGTTATTTCTCTAATCATCATAAATTGTGATAGATGTTTACATGAAGAGATAGAAACTATATCAACATGATAGTGGCTTTGTCATGAAATTTATATGTCAAGCTAATGAATCCAAATAAATTATTTTCTCTCCCACTCCTAATCCACCATCCCCTAATAGACAACTCACACATGAAAACATAATCATTATTCATGAGTGAAAAAGTGGAATCAAGGAATTTAAGACTCATGACCACAAAAATAAATAACATGAAAAAATATATATAAAGGAACGAGAAAAAAATACAAGAATATAAAAATAAATCATAATTAATAAATCAAGAATAAAATATCAATGTCTCTACAAATAGTGCTATAATTTCCCGAATAAATCTCCACTCTGAGTTCCTTTTAATATTTTATCCATCCACTTATTATGTGTTTGAAAATCCCAAATACCATTTCAATTTTGAACTCATGATTTGAAAAGCCTAGTGAACACCATGGGACAACCCATAACATTACTCCATGGATCTATTAAAACCCTGAATTCCTAAAGAATTCATATAATGACTATATCACAAATTCAAGTGTTTTAGTGTATAAAAAATTATTCCTTCAAATTTAATAATATTCATGATCACAATCTTTACCTCATTATGTTTCTCTTATAATTTATATTTATAAAACACTAAAACTCAAGTAGGTTGTGGTGAAGAGGGGTTCCTCTAACATAATGCTCAGGTACTCTATATATGGTACCTCTTAAAAATCACAACTCACTACGATGAAGAAAAATTGTATCCACATTGAAAGAACCTTGTATGAGTTTATTTGTGTCATGAAATACTCATCATATAATGATAAACAATTCTCTAATGGTTTGCAAAGTATTAAAAAAATTGAGTTTAGTTACCTTTAGGGATTTAAAATCCATTTGTTTCTTACGTCATTAATAAAAAATAAATGAAAAAAATGGAACTTGTGCTTGAGACTAAAATTAAAAAGTATAAGGGTGATACTAATTATTTTTATGAAATATTAATATAATAATAAATAATATCTTAGGGTATTACAACTTTTATAGATTATTTCAACAAAATTCACTTAAAGAAGATGATGTCTAGTAACAAATGATACACAGAGTTTAGTTATTTCATGTTGAAATGCTTTCTATGAACTTGGTATTGGAATTTGGAACATGAATGCGTTTAAAAAAAATAAAAAAACTACACATTAAATTTATGACTAATTAAATTTTATGTGATATCTATAATACCCTGATATTTTAATATAATTAGTAGTATCTCTAAAAGTGTACATGACACACAATATTGGCCAAACAAACATGAAATATTATTATTTAAATATGACCTTTATAACATAGTCATTAATCAGGTGGGTATGAATAGGAATAAAAAATTTTGAAATATTTTTATAAAAGCACAACTCAAAAAACTTATTGATTAATTATTATTAAATAACCATTCAATTTCTTCTAAATTCATTCTATGCATCAAAAATACATTTTTTCCTCAAAAATAATTTTTATTGCTTCTTGTTAGAAAATATTCAAATTAATTTATAAAAAATTAATAAAAGTTATTTAATAAAATTAAAATTATATATTATATTTTCATTCAATATTATCATATATTGAAATTTTCTGAATTTACTAGAATGTTTTATTTTCAGTGAATTGTGAAAAATACTATTTTTTGTTGAAAATTGTCTTATGATTTCAATAATTTAAAAAATTAAATTAAAAAAAGTATATGAAAAAAAATAAATCATTTAAATTATTAATAATCTAATTAAATTCATTATAGAAAATTTTATTCATTATTTTTTTATAAAAATGTTTTATATTTAATAAGACATTTTATTATGAAAACCCATTATTCATCACTTTTTACTAGTTTATTTTTAAATTCAATTCAACCATTTATATGAACTGGAATTAAAAATAATGGATTCAATATTCTTAATCATCATAATTAATATTTGGTAATATGTTTGACTAATTTTTTGTACTAATAAATAGTAAAAACTGTAAAAATATGTTACCAGGATTGAGGTTAAAACCTGTTTACTAGGGGTTAAATTAATGATATAAGGGTTCAAATTTCCTAGAAACATCTTTAAATAATTTTTTTATGGATTTATATTTACCGTTATCAAATTATAATAAAAATTTTATTTTTTATGGGAAACTTGTTTATGAGAATTACTTAATAAAATATAAATCTATTCAAAATACCATATGTGTCATCTCATTTACATATAAAAGGCACCCCCTCTCTTCTTCTATTCACACGTAAAGAGATATTTTTTTCTTAAGATAACTACCCAAATTTCTTTTTAACATCCCTTCCCATTTCCTATATTTATCTGTCTTGTCATAATATAAACCATGGAGTCATTAAGGTGTAAAGTAAGTGAATTTTTATAATGAAGTTGTATAATTGTTAAGCGAATGTTTTAGTTTTATTTCTTCTTATACCTCATTAAAAACTATTTTGAATAATATTATATAATATAATTAGTTTGAACCATATATTTGTATGTTATTATGTAGATGTATTGACATTAATCTATCTATATATTTATCTAATTGGATATAAAACCATCTTTTGTGTGAATGGAAAACTACCGCCTCATGAACCTATGTAATTTTCCTTCAATCACCACCTATTTTGGAAGTAAAAAATGATGGAAATAAATTATATAATGTGGTATATATTATATAAATTGAATTATGTAATGGTAAACTAGATATATTACATCATTAGTTACAATTGAAATGAAAAATAAAAAGACTACATGTGTATACGGTATACTACTTCCCTGTGAGACAATTCATGTTATTTTATATCACAATATCACATGGTTGATTATAGGGGAATATTTGAAGAAATAATATAATATTTATAACATAATAATTATTTTGGAAATAAAAAAAATATTACCTTATTTATATATTGTTCCTTGAAAAATGAAAACATTTCTCATGTGTATATGCAGACAACCGACTCCATGGTACTACGTATAGTATTTATCATATCCAAATTTTATGTATTGTTATAAAAAAAATTTATAAAGTATAAAAGTAATAATTTTTTCATAAATTTTATTCTATAAATTTTTTAACCTTTACTATCTTAAACATAGTCAACCTATAGATATCATTTTTGAAATTTGAGAGGAATAGCCTCTGAACTCCTAATGTGAAATTCATTTATTATGTAATTAACTATGACATGGAATTAAGTAAAATAAGGAAAAAACTATAATTTATTTTAAATAAGTAAATAATTAAAATAATATTATTATTTTGGAATATATATAACATATGATTCAATTCGGTGCGTGAGGTAAGGGGTTTCTCAACTGGGTTTTCATTCATTATGTTATATCACTTCTTCATTGATTATATTATTCCAAGATAATTTAAAAAAAACTATTGGTTTATTTTTATTTTTTTACACATTTTTGTGTGGGTTAAAATTTGTTACAAAAATTCACACAATTTTTTAATTCTCAGTTTAATGATATGACCATTGTTATAGATATTCATCACAAATTTTTCTTCTTGGAACATATATTTATATTATGAAACTATATTATTTTATAATGTGTTTATAATATCATTTTACATGTTATATCATGTATATTATTATATTAATGGTATTTAAAGATTTATTTTAAGTATTTAATTTCAAAGTCTATAGAGACAAAAGATACCAAAACGGTAATGATTTTTATGATAAAACCTAATATTATTTCAGGATTTCCAATATTCATAGTTCTATTTGTAGTAATCATATGATAATATTTTATTATACCAAATAATTATATTTATAATCTATTTGAATTTTTGATTTCATGTTTAATTTATATTTCCTACCTTATTTTTTAAAATAACATCAGGAAATTTTTTAGTTTGTGAAATCTATCTCATGTCTTAATTTAGATTGGGAATATTTTTCTTTGATAACCAATATTTATCAAACATTCTCAACAATGTACTTATTAATTTATAAATTTTTTTATATTAATATTAATATATCTTTCACATTATTTATAATGGTTTCAGAAGGTATTTTTTAAATATTTTTTGTAAGACACATTATTATTACCCTTACCACTATTTAAAAGGAATAATTTATTTTAAAATATATAACTTCAAAACATTTTTTAATGTTTTTAATATTTTTTTTTGGAATAATCCATTAAATTTTTTAATTTTTATCATCAAAGAAACTTTTTCCTAATATTTTAGAGGATCGTAGTTTTTAAAAGTGATTTTAAAAGTGGAAGGTGTGTTTTCCTCAATAATTTTTTTAATGATCTTTTATTGGGTTTTATATTCATCAACCACAATAACCATTGATGATACATATAAACCACTAAAAATATGTCGTAATGAAACCATCATTATTATTCCATTGTATGGATTATAAAATTTTGAATGATATTATCATGGAACCCATTTCTTTTCCATGGTTAAATCATGCTATGAAAGATCAATGGTTGTTTATATATTGAAAAGTGTAAGGTTCAATTTTTTTCTCATTTTATGGTACTTGTACATGTGTATTGATGATTTACAGTTTGTTATTTTATAAACCTAGGAAGATTAGTTCTGTTATAAACCACATATAGGTGGGTTATTTATATCCCTCCAATGAATTTGGAAAAGCGATGGAGCTGATTGTGGTATTTTACTCCAAATAGAGTGAGACAATGTTATCTTTTGATTGGTACACCTATGAAGTGACATATTTAACTGTTTTAAGTTACTCTTAATATAAATTATTCTTTATCCATATTATGTGATTCAATAATTAATGTTTGATGCTGCATTTTACCATCATGATTTCTTTATGATGGAATCATGTTCTATCATTACCTCTAGTCGAGGATTATTATCACATGGATCATTATTTTTGATTCATAAATCTCTCAAATTTGATTATTTCTAAATACTATTTCAAACTGTTTATAATATAGATTTCATAAATTATGAATTATATTATATTATTCTGATGCACCTTGAATATATTCTCAAAAACAAATTCCCATCATGGGCACAATAATGTTATTCAACTATTATTACCTATTTTTAAAATTACCAAGAATTTTAGATCTCCCTTCCAAAAATTCTTTTATATAGTTTATGAGGAAATATGTAATGAATTAAGCATCTAGGAAGGATCCATGTGAGATTTAATAAAAGAATAATTTGGAATAAGATAATATTGGAGTGGTGGGGAAAATTAATCATTTAAGGACGTAAATAATTTCTTGAAAATGTTATCCATGATTCCTTATAACGCTAAACCTAAAAGGTCCATGGGTAAGTAAGTGTTCTTATATTTTCATTTGATGTTTTAATTTTTTTTATTGTTAAATTTTTTCACATTTATTGGTATCAAATCCAGAAAATTAAATATTATGGTTAAAGAATTGGATTATAGTAGTGAAGTTTCATGTTTTTATCAGTTCAGATTGAAAGAAGTTTTATATAGCTGTGGAGATTAAGTTGTTTTCATGTGAGGTTAACTAAATTGTTATAGATACCATTTTGGGTTTATAAGATTAATGTTTATCATAATATCAAAGTCATGTACACCCCTTTTTTCATTCATGTAATGGGATTTTAAGGTAGAAAATGATATTTTGAGATATGTTTTATTGGGGTGAGGTATATGTAACTATTGGGTATAAAATTACGGATTATTTTAGAATAATACTAAAAAAATTAATATAATCTGAATGTTATAAAAAAAAATTTTGGTTAAAAGTTATTTTATTTGAGTTTATTGAGGTTATTTGGTATATAAGGTTATATATTAATGGAAAATCAAAGTTAATCCTTTGGTGTTATTGTTGAAATTTATAGATTAATGAATTATATATTCATATTACTATTTATAAATATTTTTTATTATACAACACTATATTAATTAGTTTGGTTTTGAATATTGTATAAAGATAATAAGAATAAATTTTTATACTTTTATTTATCATGTGATATGTTATAATCTAATTTGTGTGCTTTAGTATAGAAAAATTCAACCAGAATATTCTTTTATTGGAATAATAGATATGATATAAGTTCAAATATATCCAAACAAAACCAAAATACAAAATTGTTCTTATGAAAGAAAATAAAATCATGAAATTATATATTTTTATGTTCTTATACAAGATTGTAAAGTAATTCCCCAATTCTCCAATTCCATTATTTCTGATGAGTTGATGGGAATTTTCATGACTCATTAGTGTATAGTTATATGGTCTTTCAGTTTATCTTGATTATTAACTTTCTTATGATCAATTTTCTCTATCACACTCCATCATTAAATGTAAATTAAACATTTCCATATTTTATATATTTTCACATCTCAATAATATTATCCTATTTGGAAACATAGTTATGTGTTCATCAAAATGAACAAAATATTTCTCACTCCCCCTTTTAAGAAGTATGATTTATTAATCATTTTTCAGGAGTTGGGTTTTCAAAGAAAGGTATTTTAAAATGTTAAAATCATGATTACCAAGCTCAAGATAATAATTTTTTGTTTTAATTTATGATGGTTGGGGGAGAATATAATAACAAATGATTTTTTAAAAAAATTTATATACCATTTTTAATAGCATACGTGACACCCAATATTGAGGTTAAACAATTGCAAAATGTTATTATTTAAATAAAACTGTTATAACCTGTCTATTAAATTATATATTTTAAACAGGAATAAAAATCGTTAAATTTATGTATAATTGTCCTAATAAATAAAAAATTATTTTTTATTTCTTAAGAAATAAATATTAAATTTTTAGTAAAGCAATGTTTTTGCATCAGAAATACATTTCCCAAAAAACGTTTTATTTCTTTTGGTGAGAAAATATAATAAATAATTTTTTAAAAATTTTAATTCTTGTTTTTGTTAAATATAAATTAATTTTTGAACTTATATTAGAGTGAATGTCTTATAATTTTTTGAAAATATTGATTTTTTTAATGAATAGTGAAAAATACATATTTTTATTGAAAATTTTCTATTTATTTCATGAAATTACAATGTTAAATTTTATTTTTAACATAAATTAATAGTAAAATTATATATATATATATATATATTAATAATAATCAAATTAATGTTAATTGAATAAATTGTATTCTTTTTTTTTCTTAAAAAAATTCCACAAAAGATGAAATTTTTCTAGAAAAACATTTTTCATCGAATATTGCAAGTTTGTTTTCAAATTAAATTCCAGCACATAATTGAATTTAATTTGTTAAAAGGTATTAAATATTTTGAAACTTAATAATTAATATTAGTTAATAAATCCAACTTATTTTTTTCATAATGAATAGTAGTAACAGAACAAATTTATTACCATGGTTAGGGTTAAAATTGGTTTGTCGGGGGTTAAACTATAGTGATAAGGTTTAAAATGACCTGAAAACTTATCAAAATAATATTGTATGGATTCATTTATTAACCTAAAAAATATTAATTGAAATTTAAATTTTTATAGAACACTTTGACATGAAAATATCTTAATAATATTTAACTAATTTCAAAAACAAGTATGTCCTCTCCCTCACCTAAAAAAGGAAACCCCATATTTGCTCCTCAACACACTTCAAGATCCATTTCGTTATGAAAATACATAAAAAATACCAAATTAGAATCCCTCCTCACATCATTGAGGTCTTATTATTGGTATTATACTATCCTTATAGGGATTAATTTGTAAAGGAAATATAGTTTTCTGAAGAAGAGGTCATGTTTATATCCGAATTTTTTAAATTTATTTTTTATTAAACCTCATTAAAAACTCCTAAATCAATTTTGATATAACAAATAAGTACTTAAAATATAAAACGGTGCTATTATTTCTATTTTTAACTTCAAACAGCATCCATCTTCATTAAATTGGAAACAAAATAATTGTTTGTGTGTACGATTAACAACCAAATTATGATCTAATGTAATTTTTTTCAATCATTACCACAAATATAATGTCTAAATTATTTAACTAAATTATATAATAATATATATATTATATACTTTTAAATTATTTTATAATAAAAAAATATAATGCTAATTTATTTACAATCCAAATTAAAAATAAAAACAACACTCTTATGTAAGGAGGACTACCGCCTCATGAGATAATGTATTTTATTTTTTCCACCACTTGACATGGATGGTTATATGGGTATATTTAATTAAATAATATATATATATATATATATATATATATATTTAATATTCATTCTATAAATATATCGTAAAAACTAAATTCATTCTCCTAATATATTTGAAAAATGAAAACCTTACTAATGCGTATGTGGGGACTACAACTTCCAAGATACAACATATTTTATTTTTCATGTCTCGGTTTTATGACTATTTATAAAAATGATATTAATATATAAAAAATTTAAATTAAATTAATATTATCTTTAATATGCTGGAACGTTGACTATTTTTACAACATTCAACATATCGAAGTCATTTTGGACTTTTAAACCGAACAACCTCAAAATTCCAAACATGAACTTAATCTATTACGTAATTAAATATGACATAGAGGTAGGTGAAATAAAAATAAAAATAAATAATAAAAATTTTATTAATAAAGCTAATAATTTCCAAATTTTTTATGAAGATAAAAAACAAACATTTCAAGTTAAGGCATGAGGTAATGGGTTTCATAACACAAGTTCATTTAATGGGGTTATATAACTTATTTATTGACTATATAACACAAAGGTTATGTGTGAAATATAATATGTTGAATTTATTTTATATCTCCACTTTCTGTTTTATTAACATTTGTCACACATAATTTCTACGTTTATTAATTCTCATTTAGAGGTTAAGATCTTGGTAAGGGTTATTTATCTCAAAATTTCCAGTTTAGAGAAAAAGATTTATGTTATGAACCTATATTTTTTAAACGGTGTATATAATTTCCATTAACATGGCGTATAATGGAAATACTCACATTCATTGTATTTAATGTTTATTTTTAAGTAAAATTTTCACATTAGAAATATTCAAATGTTACCAAAAGGTATGTTTTTTTGTTAAAAAATCTCATATTATTTAGAGATTGACAATGTTCAATGTTGCGTTGGAAAATATCATATTATATTATTTTATTGAACTAAATATATTTTCTTCCCCTATGTTTCTTAATTGGTGTAACATATTTAATTTCAATTTCATCTAATAGTGACTAAAAAAACATGATTAAATTTGTTTTTAAGTTATACTAATATTATTTCTTATTTTAGATTGAGATATTTATCTTCCATAACCATGTATTATATAATGGTTTCAAGAATGTTATTATTTACACATCGATAATTTCTTAAGCCCATTTACAAGAATATTATAATTTATTTAAAATGTATTTTAAAAGGAATATTTTTAAATTGTTCATAAGGAACATTTTAACCTTCCTTAAAAATAAGATAATGGAATGTTTAATTTTAACATGTTCTTTTAACAAAATTTTTTCATCACCATAAATATTTAATTTGTAGATTAAATTGAAAAAAATTTAGGTTATTTTCAAAGAGAAGTATTTTGTTAATATTTTTTAAATTGTTTGTTTTGAGGAGATAATTTCGATGTGGAAAGTGTATTTTCCTCAAGAATGATCTTAATGGTATTTTATTGGTAATTTTATTCATAAAAGACTATAACCGCATATGTTAAGTAATTTACACTAGGTATATGTTGTAATGTTACCATCATTATTCTTTCTTTATATGAATTGTGTGTTTTTTATGAGATTTTCAAGTATTCTGTTTCTTTTCAATGTGTGAATCAAGACATGGGAGAAAACTAGTTATTATTATACTTAATAGTGAAACATTATATTTATTTTTATCATTATATGGTACTTTTAATTATAAATGGATTATTTATGGGTGGTTATATAATAAACCAATGATTGTTGGTCCGGTTATAAATTATATATGGGAAGGTATGTTATAGCCCTACAATGCATTGGTTATTATTATCGAGATAACTGTTGAAAGTTACTCCTAAGAGAGTGATATTGAGTTTTTTTTTGAAAGATACTATTGTGAAGTGATAAAGTTAACTTTTGTGAGTTAAGTCAAATATCATTTTGGAATTATCTTATTTAGGTGATTCTGTGATGAATTTTTTATTTTCCTAATTATCAAAGAGTTTTCCATATGCTCGCATCATCTACTAAAGTTTCCTCGGCTAAAGAATTTTTACGAAAAAGATTTTTATTATTGAATAACTAGTTTCCAATAATTATTTAGTGATTTATTCCATGTAATAATATTTATAATCCATTTTTAATGGGTTTTAATTCTCTTATGTTATACTTATGCACTATGAATATTCTCGCTTACCCTTATCCCCAACTCTTTTCATTAATTTTGTTCAATAGTTATTACATATTTTTACCATTAACAATAATTTGAGGTCATGCTTCCTATGTTTCATTTCTATAGGTTATGAAAAAAATTAATGTAAGAAATTTATATAATAGTACCATGTGAGAGATGACAAATGAAAATTATTGTATAATAAAATAAAAGAATATTTAAAAAAACATTTAAGGAATTGAATTGTTTTGTAAAAGATTACCCTAATTCTCCCAAACTATTAAAATAAAATTTCCTTGGTTATGTGATTGATAAAATACATAATTCCTTTTCATACATTTTGGGTTGTTTAATTTGGTTAACATTTATTGGTATTAAATAAATAAATTAACATATTATTATTTTAAGCACTAGATTCTTTAATTACGGGTTTGGTGTTGCCATAATATCAAAATGAATATTGGAACTATAATGATATCAAAAGTAGGGGAGTAGTTCGCATGGGTGGAATTCCATAGGGTGTTGGATAAACATGAGGAGAAATATTTATTGTGAATCTATTTTATTTATTTCCCATTTCATTTTTTATACCTGTCATAATAAATTTCTTGAATATAATTGATATAATTACTATTATGTGTCGATAAACTCATTTTAGGGATTATAATGGATAGATTTGAGTACTATTTCAATGTTCATATTTGGATTTTTGTAGTGCTATATGTTTCTTCATGTATCTCTATCACTACTTTTTTACTTTTTTGAATGATATAACGAAAAATGAAGTTTGTGTTAGACCGTTTCTTGGAAAATGAAAATTAATTCAGTATTTGATAAAATTGAAAAATTATACAAGGTTTTAATTGGAATTTTGTAGTGTTGTTTTTATAATTATTATATCATTTTCTATTCTTACTTGGAGCCATTTTTACACTAATTCATGAACTGATAGGTTAATAATAGTGATTTCTTATCCCTAAGAACTTCTACCAAAGTAATTTAATTAGAAATTGATAAATTTTATTTTCATTATTAATAAGCATCCATAAAATTGGTGGTTGTTTTTTGAAAATCAGTTCCCATTATAGTTTGTAGGGAAATTGTGATGCAAATATTAATGTTGGGTGTTTCATCATACTTCACACATACATTTTTAGAACTACCATGCTTAATCATGTTGAAATAGTATAAATATATATTTTATTCAGATTGTCTTGTTTCTATTAAATCAATTAATTTTTTACCAATTTATTCTTTTACATTTATTATCATGTTCATTTTACACTTAACTATTGGTTTTTCTATCACTTCCCACTTCATTTAGTAACCATTATTCACAAATTAATTTATTCGGTTGATTTGATTTTTGTTTTTTTGATTTTTTTGGATTCAAACTATATTCCATTTTCATAGGTCTAACCATAATCATGAATTTATAGATTTTAATATGTATTATAATTTTTTAAAATTAGTTAATAACATTTTACCAAAGATATTTCATTCATTTCATACCTAGAGATCTAATAATTTTTCTAGTACTTCTGATTGCTTAATTGAAGAATGTTATTCCAGTCTGAAGATAATAGGATTCTATATTTAATATTCACATAGGAAAAATATATATTATTCATGGAATATTAAAATAATTAAGTACAAATTTTGGATCATAAAAAAATTAATGGATGGATGTGTTACATTTAAAGTTAATTCACATGGATATATTATCGAAATTGTTGATATTTTCCATCTTTATGAACTGTTATTTAAAATATTTTATTGGTTTTAGTACTTAACTCAACCATATATAAAAATTTCAATAATGTGATGAGGGTTACTCTATGAACTTTTGGAATGAAAAACATACAATTATATGATTTGAATTGTTTCATATTTTATCTTGGGATAATCTTCATAAATCTTACACTATAAACCAAGAAAACATTAGATTTTTAAAATTAATGTACTTTAGTAAACATGAGTATAATTATTAGATTTGGGATACGTTGTTAGGTAAATTCAATATTCACACCTCATCTATAATTTCAATGAGATGTATTATTAGGGTACTACTAGAATAGGAGATTAACTCTTTAGGATTTGGGTATCGTTTAATTATGGTTGGAAACATAAGTCAATATTTATACATATTGATGAATTTTTATGTTCTGTAGCATTATAGGGAGTTTATATTCACCTTTTTATGTATATAGGTATAGATTATTGGAGTGAAAAATTATGTTTTTATCATCTTTAATTATTATACAAGCCTCAATTGAATTTATTTTCACACATTTTAGTCACAATCCATCTTCAGTTGTTAATTTTGTGATTATTTTATTTATAATGATAAAAATATACTTTTGAATACTATAAGGAGTGATTGTAATGGTTAATTTTTAAATTTGGTTTTCTAAATTTTTTGTAGTTAGAAATTCATTACTCATAAGTTTTTGACACCTAGAAATCCCTAGTATAATAGTGTGGTTGAATAAATGAATAGTTCTGTATTGAAATTTACATGGAACTTATTATGAGAATTCTTGTAAGATTATAATTTCTAGGTTGAAGACGTGAATAATTCTTATTATACGATGAATCATTTTTACTTCGTATTATTTAAAATAAAACTCTTTATCAGTTGTGGACCATAAAAAACTGAATATTTATTACTATAGATTCATCCATTACAATTTTTATTAATTTTGACACATGAAATTTTCAATGTAAATTTGATCAAAAAGCTAATGAAGTTATTCGTCTCTCTTATTCCACAACTAATAATGCCTATTTTTAAATAAATAAACAAATACAATTAAGTTTATAGAACAATTTATGTTTGATAAGATAAATCCTTACATGATTTCAAAATGTTTATAAATTAGCCTTTCAAATAGAGTTCATGAACCACCGTATGATTTATTTCAAAAAGTTGAACCATAACCACCAGTAAGAACTCATCTTGAAACTAGTCTAATGAATCATTCATGTCCTAAAACTGGTCCAGTGGATGTTAGTCATCTGATAGTTGGTGAGTAATCTTTTTTATTACATAAAAACCAGTCAATCTTAAGTAATTATCCCACTAATAATATCATTGGTGTTATATTTCATCCAATTGAAACCATAATTTCTATGTGAAATTAATTTTAAATAATACATTATGATCCTAGTTAAAACATAAAATATTATATGAATCCATAGGATATAAATGATTGATAATATATATACATGAATAGCATTATCAATTTAAAAGGAACCAAGTTTTGACTTTACTTTAATGGATGAAGGATCATATTGTTATTGGATTGAAATGAGCCTTTCAAAGTAAGTGTGATTATAATTGGATAGTTTTTATGAATAAGGAAATAAATTTTTATGAGGGTTATAGTCAGAAATAAGGCATCAATTATAGGGATGAATTTTCTTTGGTAGGTAGACATCAATCCATAGGAACATTTCTACCAATACCAACACAATTAAAAATTTATCTATTCCAAATTGAAGTTAACAGAAATTTTCATAATTAATATTTTTTGGAGGTGGATCACATTTAAAAACACATTGGTTTTGAATATATTGATATTCTGAAACATGTATCTAAGCATACCAAAGAACTCTATGGACATAATCAAGATAAAAGGGATTGGTTTCCTTGGTTGTCTAGTTTTTCATAAAAGATAAATTTATTAATGTAACTTATCACCATCTATATTTATCTTAAATTATTTTATTTACAACATGTAAGATCACGAACATTAAAAAAGGAAATTTTATATTTAATTTATCTTAAACTCTATTTTAAATTAATTTGTGGAATGATCATCAAGATTATGTAAACTCTCAAATCATTCAAGGGTTTTATGAACTTTAAAATCATGGAAGATGGGACATAAAAAGATATAAAACATGGTTAATGTAAGGATAGTGCTGACCATGAACCATGAATGTCATTCATAGTTTAAATGAGATGATGGTTTAAAAAACCATTCAAGGATGCTTATATACCTTGTGGGTTGTGTCTAGATCCTTTTTTATAGATTCTATATAGTTTACCAAACCATATAGGTTCACTAAAAACTATTTTCATTGATATTTCATTAAATAGAGGAGCATGCATTGTTGGAACGTGTTTTAGAAATCCATGCTGCTAAAACATGTGTCTCATTTAAAAGTTGTAATTTACCACAGTATGATTCTGACCATTATATGAACTCAGTTAAGTTTATCCCCCATTTCACTCCCCCTAATAAATATCTAATTTCTGATATGGGTTGAATCATAGATTATAGTACTAGTCTTTATGTTGAGACTTATTTTGGGGATTTTACTTTTGGTCTCTATTTTAGGTTTCCTTGGAACATATGAGACTATTATGACATGGTATGTTAAAATTAATGTCATTTGGGAACTTAGAAACATTGAGAATTGATATGTGATGTCTTTTATATCTTTTTATTATTTATTATTATTTATATTGTTTTTTTACTCTGATAAATATGGTATAGTCTCTCCATATTTCCCATTAGACCATCATTACTATTTGGTCACCTATTATATATGTGAATAAACCCATGAGGTCATGGGATGAACAAGTTTAGCTACTATTCAGAGTTAGTCAGTCCAAAATATTATAAATTTCTATCATATCATTGCGAATTTTCTGCTTCCATATTATATAGGATAAATGTACATGTGTCTAGGATGTTTTGGGTATTGGTAATAATCTCATGCATGGGAGTAGCTGACCCTTGTCGGGGTAAAACCCTAGTTGCTAGGGAGGATATTTTCATTCATATTGATGGATTGTTACTGTTGTATGTTATTTTAACTTGGTTTATGAACATGTTATGATGTTAATGTTTTATGATATTTTAACTATGGGATGGTATGGAATGAAAATAAGTATGCATGCATCATTTCAGGAATCCATGGGTTTATGATATATACCCCAAATTATGCCCTCATAGAAAACAATTTTATTTCTTGTTTCATGAAATTGAAAAATTAAATTGAGGGTGGAAAATAAAAGTAATTTCTATTTATTTTGTAATTTTAAATAAATAGTGATGAATTACGATTTTGTTACTATTTTAAATTGAAAAATGGAAAATAATTTTGTAAAATGATATTAAATAAAAAGATAGAAACATGGAATGTTATATTTCCCTAAGTTATCCAGTGCCTCTATATTGGGATTACTGTATCTAATTACACCATTGTGGTTATGATTATTGTGATAGTGTATGTGGAGTAGCTTATTATGGATGGTTGTGAACCCACTTTTTTAGTATCTAATTATAAGTCTTGTTCCATGAAACTCGTTTTTTAGATTATGGAGGTATTCCTAAATGATGATATTTACTAATATGAATATGGGAGGAAATTTCCAATAATACTCCTCTGAATGTTGGACTAGAGCCTCCATTGTTTCTGTGCGATTTAGCTGATGAACACTCCCATGAGACTTTCAGTCAATTTATTAAGTTGATGAATAAATATCTATTCTGGTATTTTCTAATTATGATTTATCTAGGTATGAGTTATGGATTCACAAACCATCAATGTTCATGAGAGATGGTGGATCGAAGGTAGATGAGTTATGGATTGAGTCTATCCTGAAAATTTAGATTCACTTAGAGATTCCCGAAAAGAGGAGAATTATGTTGGAGGATTATATGTTATAGAGATCAATGAAGCACTATTGAGATAATCAGGTCATCAATGAGAAGCTAGAGGTAATGTATTGAAAGGAAATTCAAGAGAAGATCATAGAAAAAAATACCCAAGGACTATGATATAAGAAATAGATATGTATTTTATGCATTTTACAAAGGGAGATATATTGGAGATAAAATATATCAGCATTTTATCTAAATTAAAATGTATTATTTAATGTTTGGAAGGAGATAAGGAAACATTGTGAATCATTTTCAGGATTGACTCAAATAAGTGATCAGGTACTAAGTAAAAAAATTTATATTTTTATAAGTTCAATGATGTGGTGAATTAGGCTCTCATATCTTAGAGGAACCTGATGGAGGTCTCCACTAGTAGGAAGATAGATTCATCTCGGTGATCTGGTGGTACACCCTTAAATCATAGGAAGGTTCATTATGAGGACTTCCACCAAGGTAGTGGTGGGAAAATTATCTAGGTGAAATGATCGACATATCAGGGAAATGATCATGCATTCTGATATTAGTGTAGTTGGCTAGGTCACCTGTGATGTTTCTCTCCATATCCACCAGTGGAGTTCTAACCTTATGGAAGGATGGGGAGCATATAGAGGTTCTGCATGAACACACTATATATGGGTAGTGAAGGAGGACCTAGGTTGGTATCAGGCACCACTCATGTATTTTTAAAATAATTTTACTTGTTTTTATGTATTACATGAACCTTGTTTTCTTCCATATTGGTTGGGGTTTGTATCGAGCTATTTCATTTGAAATTTTGATAATTTTGGATGTTTTCGTGGATTCACAAGATTCTCACAAAATATGAACCCCTCTAATGAGAACCATGCAACCCCAGATAGTGGTTTTTTTCATGGATGGCACATGGTTAGAAAACAAATTCACCCAACAAGTAGAAACCGTAAACAATTAACTTTTAGTCTAGAGGGGCAAATATTTAAGGCACATGGCTAGCCAAATCATGCGACCCTTTACAAGAAACCATGTCCATGGGATATTTTTTATACTAAACAATTATTTTAAATTCCCAACCCCACTGTTTTATCTTATGATCGACCACTGATTCTCCTCTCATGTCTTTTGTCTAGCTCAATCTTTCTATCCTCCATAGAGAATGTTAAATATTCATGTGGTTTAAATATATAAACTATGTTCAATTGAATATTTTTCATATGTGTCTGTTATTTTCGTCTGTTTCCCTTATTCTTTATTTGTGTTCCCCATTACGGTCATTTTGCAATGTCATTCTTTGATTCTGTGATTAAATATATGTGGTTCCATTTGAGATTGGTTATTCGATTGAACCATGATTTTATTGATTTTTTAAAATTTATTTCAATTGATTTATGAATATAAAATATGATATAAATTGGATTTGAAATTTTAAATGTCCTGGATTTTGGAAAATAAAACTACTTCTAGTGGAATAGGAATTTTTGGAATATTTTGAAATTAATGGAGTTGATTAAATTATATGAGAAAATTCACATAATTTGAAATAATAAATACCAATGAATTGTTTTGTAATTAAGAAGGCTTGAAATTTTTAAAATATAATGTTTTTGTTTTGAAATTTAATTGCCATATTGAAACTGAATGTTTGGGAAATTGAATTTTAAATGATTTTTTATTTGAAATGAGATGATTTTCTTATTATTAACTGAATGATTGATCACATAAGATCATGGATAGTGAGTGGGTTATTTGGTGAAATAAATCTATGATGATGATTCCTTAGTAATGGATTGATGATGAAAACAATAGAAAAATCTAGTTTGGAAGATCCTATCCATTATGGGATGTTGATGATGTTAGGTTTCTGGGGCCCACAGCGGAATCCGATGGGCCGTGGATTTTAAAATTTTCATCAGCGAGATGACGGAACTTATCGTCATCGAAGACCCGAGCCCCGGAGTTGTCCGAGGATCTTGCATAGATTGTAAAGAGCACAAAATTAAAAAGAAAACTTACCTATTTCAGATCTAAAGCCGTTTTCGACCGAAACTTGTCGTCGGTGAACGTTTCATGAAGGATCCATAGCAGGATCCCTCTAGATCATCCACACACGCTTCAGAAATCTGCACGAATGCCGATCGTCGAACTCTGGGTTCTAGCATGGTGATCTGATGGTATATTCGATGTTCCGACGATCACTGCATCGTCGATCTTGCGATGCGTGAGGAGAAACATGATCTGAGCTCGGATCGAGAGCTTCTCTCACTATAGAGTGGGAGGAGAGAGTGGCTCTTTCGAAATTGACATGAATAGTTGTTGCGCTTGAGCCCCTCTCCTCTATTTATAGTGGATTGTGGAAAATACCCGGTTGGGTTCCCCGACCACTGTTAATTCCACGTCCACTAAATAAATAACTATAATGACTTAAAACTGCGTCAATATTATTTATTTTTTTATCACATACTTGTGAAAAAATCCGAGCCATTAAACTCGACTCGTTGTCCCGCTTAATATTAAGCGAACCTTGAATATTAAAATAATATTTTTTCGATTAATATTTTCTCATATATACTGAACTCGTAAATAAATTCAATAAATTCAATCCCAAATATTTGAACTTGAAAATTAATTAATTAATTTAATTCTTTTGGTGATCGGAAACATAGATAATGCTCAGACACCATGGTAGGGCCCACTATTTTCATATACTTACTCAACTAAATAGGGTGGATTCTTGAATACGCTATTGAGTGTGACCCTCTAGGCCCTTATCTCAATAGTTGTGAATAAAATTCAAAGTCCAAGAGCGGGGTCTAGTAACCCGTCATGGCCCCTAAATAGATAAAGATAGTCATTGCAACGACTACCAACCAACGAACACTGACTGTGTACTGTAGTCTCTTCGTCATAAAATATCTCATAAAGCCTGACGCACTCTTGTGTCATCGTCCTTATCTTTCTTTATTATTTGTTGATCTATCTAGATAGATTCTCCTTTCTACTGCTTTGGCCAAAGACTTATGAAGGTGGAACCATCCTGATCAACCGGGCATGAGATATACAACTTCCTAAACTTATAAGTGACAAATCCTTTCATTACCATTCAACCAACGTCATACCACCAACAATGCACCCAACACAAACTACCTTGACATGACATTACTGTCATGGTTTTCACCTTGCATCAAATTATGTAATTAAAAGATATAAATTGGTAATGTTCTCATGTCAGGAGACCAAAACACATGTCTGTAGATATGAACAACCAATGACACCCAAAACATGTGGTGTTCCTATTGACGGGTCTGTCCTCATTATCTCACTACTAGAGATCACCTGGTGTGAACTTCATGAGAAAAAGTCTCAATGCTTATGATCCCCCAGCACCTGATAGTTAGACATATACTTTTTCCAGTCAGTAAGATGTATCTAGACTATAGAACGTGTATTTAAGATCAAATTAATTTTATCTTGAGGTTCTCATTATAGCATGGGATCTTCTATAACCTCTCAACATGACAACTAAACTTTGGACATTACCATTATTATAGTGGAAACAGAATAGTCTAAAATATAATGGTAAGATAACATCATGCATAGATAACTATACACATGATATGGTAATCAAATGTACTACATATTTGGGTCTAGGGCACCCACTATTTCATCTCTCTCACATGCACTAGAGACAACTTTCTAACTAAACTTGGTAGCTACTCACATGATAAATACCATGCTTTTTCTAAGTAATCCTTTTAACTGGTGGTCCTACCATGGTTTCGCCGCGTGGCATATCTGCTATATGCGACCTCATATGATTGAGTAAAACTTCTCAATATAAGGTATCTCTGAGTATATTACTTTGTTCTGTTCTCATAACATGACATCTTGGAATGTAAAAATGTCATAATTATTATTATGATAATACTTTTCTCATTAGGTGAAAATACAAGAACTGGGACAAATCATTGTGATTTATAACTGCTTCGTAGCTGCCTTAGAAGCTGCAATGTACTTGGTATTTATAGGTATGGCTACCACAAGATTTTTTGAGTTGACTCGCTCATCTTTTTTTCCTAACTACGATACTAGATAAAATTTATCTAAGGATTACTAGTATGTATCCCACCATAACTAGTATACATTCCTCTCCTTATTCCGGGTGCATATCAATTGTACTTGCTGAAGTACAAGATGATAGTTTTGACTGCATCACTTACAGTGCTCTTGGATATAATTGATATCTTCCTATAATAATTTATATTTTTGAAGTATCAATTATTGTACATATTATGGAATATGTTATTGATCCATCGCTTAAGCATATGTTATCAATTCACAACATTAATCTCTTCCTATGTTCCAAACATATTACCTTGAAGAGATCAAGCCATGTGACATTGGAAACAATTCTGAACTTGAATAGTTTCAACATGTATTTTTTCAATACAATGTCACTTTATGTACGATTTAATAGGACCAAGAAACCATTGGATCTACCTCAGTGGATTCTATTCCCTAGAACATAGTTTTCTACTTTAATTCAATCATTGGAGAATTTCTTTTAACCAGATCTTATATAATTGTAAGATCAAAATCTGTTTTCCATATGTTGTTGAACATATATCATTTGGAAAACATTGGTGCTCCCACTATCCTTGGGTATACACAAGGCAAAGATTCATTTATAATTAATGCTTTATGATATTGTTGGTTACTTTAATCCAGAATTGGATTTTAGTAACATTCAACCCTTATTGGCATAATTTGATGCCATCATCTCTTTCTGGTTGCATCATATAGACACCTTCTACAAAAAAAGATCTTGACATCCAATGACCAATAAACAAATATTTTAGGTTCAGCTATGACAAGTAAAATTCTAATATATTTAGGATTACCAACTTGGTATAACCAATCGATCCTTATTGGTACCATTTTGTACCATCCATGTGTCATTTCATTTGAATACCCACAGCAGTATTCAATTTATAAGCCCCTTTTTTCAATTTGATACATGGAATCCATTATTGAATTTTAGTTGATCTTTCCAATCAGAGCTCGTTGCCATATACTTCTTACTTGAAGGATTTATTATTCATAATGAATAATATATCACCGACCACAGTGAATATAAAACCATCACCATGGTTTCATTCTTCATATGCAGAATGTGTCACTAGAACATGCTTATTCCACATGTACTTGTGGAACTTGTTCCCTATGCCAACCATTTGTGCATCTGGGGCATTGACTAAGTCCAAGTCAATCTAGCTCCCACTATCTCTAATATAGATGTGCACCCTTGTATTGAAATGTAGTCTAATACTTGACTACATATTTTCTATATTAGGGGTTTATGTAATATCCTAAGCAACTTTTTGGATAATTACTTAGACGCACCATGTGTTCGGATTGATGTATGTGTGTTTATTTCTTAACAAACTCTTTGAATCCTAACACATGATTTATGACATAGTGGATTTTCATCATACTATAACTCATATGATATCCATTTTTTCATTTTAGTTGGCATATTGGTTAGTGGTTTACGCTGTTATTAGCAGATCACAATTTTAAATATGAGGGAAGTTCCTGCAAGTTGCCACAATGATACAACTTACATCATAACATTGATGTGTAACATATGCGTTTAGGAATTTCTCCACGCTACATGTTTGTTGACCAATGTTAATATTTAAGACTTTATCGTAAATCCTCCTTATGAACGTCCACATGGTGATATTGATAAGGTAACATGAGTTTAGGAATTACTCCACGCTACATTATCATGATCGATGATTTCTTGGTCAAGATATTCTTCGGCCTACCGATCCGAAGAAACTCATATCTTCTGACCAAACTTATACATCATGAGTACATTCCTTAATTACTTAAAATAATCTTATTAAGTTTCTTTACCTCAATCTTTCTTTGGAACAGTTCACACTCTCGTGTTGAACTAACCTCAGAATAATTGTGGCATACCTTTATTTCTAAAGGTTTCTTTGTCTAAACTAAAGATGTCAATTATACCAGAGGTGTTTAGTTGTGCTGAGTTTAAATATCATACTGGGTATATAGTTTATTTCTTCTTTTAGTTTTACTCGACAAAGAATCACATTGCCATAACTGGGTAGGTCTTACATTTTATATTCATCATGTATTGTCGTTGTTTCAAATAGTAGTGAACTATTTGTTGAATATGTTACCATAAACAACATTCATTCCAAAACATGGAATAATGTCTCATCATGTCCAAATGGGAACATGAGATAAATTTTTTTGGTTATACTCCACAACTTGTTCAATTTGAATCAATCTCTTGGAAATTAAAAGTTATGTGTTTCTTACTGTTGACTTAGGAATCACCCTTTCTCAGCTGCTTGGAGAAGACACTTAACTTTTAGAAATGATTCTCTATTTGCATGGTTATTGTATTTCAACACATATATGTGAAAAGAATATGGTATTTTGATACCAAAGAATTATGAGAGAAAACAATACTTTTATTTGATGAATATTAACTAAACGAGGAGTGGGAACATGCTTCTTGTATTTCAGTTTTTAACCAACGATGAATTTATTTCATTATGTAATGCAAATAACCTCTTATTAAATAACCATCCACTTTACATTGAAGGGAATGATGAAGGTTCCTTTGGTGTAACATGACATAGGCCTTTTCGCCTTTTCATTCAATTTATTCACCATAATAATAAAAGATAGTGTTATCTCTAATAATCTTATTACTTGGCGAATATTACCTGAACAGTAATGAAGCGCTTTCTCTATACGTTTCGTTTGAACCCTTAATCAAAATAGATTAATTGAGTGTAAAAGGTATAATAAATGGGATGGCATGAAATATTGTGATCTATCTATTACATTACACAAACTGAGTGCGATCATCGCATTCAAATCTTGCTTCACTTTCTCCTCGAAAGGATCTTGGAGATGAGACTTCATGGGATCATCATCCAAGTATTGATGTAGAGACCACAAATAAAATCATAATTTTATGATATCATAATGACAGAACCATCATATACCTTATTCATGAGTCTCCTGAAAGCAATTTTACACCCTCGCTTCCTGAGGTGGCTTAACAGGTTGGGAAACATGCACCATGAATTTCCATTGTAGTAGTAATGTGTGCAAGTGCCTATTCTACATTTAGGAAATTCGTGCTTAGTTTAGACGTTAACTTTGTCTAACAGTAATCATAGTTTTATTGTGGTATTGCTTGCCATTATCTACAAATATAGTTTAGCAGATTGTACTTTTATGTGATTACCTAATCTGACATTACTGATTATTTAATCATTAAATGTCTCCCACTAATTTTATCGAATTCTACGAACCCTCTGCACTAGAATCGGAATACTCTTAAGTATTCTAGTGGAAAGGATCCTTGAACCTCCCTCATAATCTTCAAGCTAGGGCTACGCCACTACTCGGAGGGTCCAAGGTAGGCTCTTGACTAGCCAACATCATTAGCTCGTGGTTCTATGATCTGTTGAGTGAAGTCCCACCTTCAAAATCATTTAATGATATACTCAATTCTTGATTCTATAATTACAACATACTAGCTAAGGCTATTCCATTGCTGCAATTTTCATTAAGTCGACCCACTAGACGAATAAGAACTCCCCGGTAGTAAGAGGCACCCTCAGCTGAGGCATGAACTGGCACCTCGAAGACCCAGTTTTGTTCAAACATGAATGATGGAAGGATGTTTGTGAATTAATATTTTCATTAAGGGTTTTAGTGGTTTTCTCTTGATGAATCCAACCCATTTCTGTTAAACATGTTCACCTACAATGTTTCACTCACAACTGAACATCAATAGAAATCAAATGTTTCTTCTTTATGTATTTTATTATTTATTGTTTTATGTATTTTCCCACTATTCTAAAATGCATAAAATAATAAATAAAATTATAAAGGTAAAACTACTACCTGACTGGTCTTGAGCATCTAAACAACCTACGGGAGTCGTACCTGAGTCGAAGCTAGACTCTAGAAGTAGCTTAACCCATTGTCTTTTATGTTTGATGGTTTTCTGCAGTATCGTCATGTCTTGGCGGGGTCAATGTCACGTATTACAGTACCACCTCATCTTGGTGGAATCCACACATCATCTTGCACCATCGTACACCACCTCATCTTGGTGGGGTCCACATCACTCGTCATCTTCATCTGAAGTACAAAGATACTCACGCGTATGCGAGGGGAACTCGAGTATAAATGTACATCTTATAAATATAGGGCGTGCATGCCCTTATACATTTTAACAGAAAAAATAAATATGATGCGCAGACCATCTATTTAATTAATTTACAAGAATCACACGCATTTAAATAATAAAATAAATAAATAAAAAACAGACATACGAGGCCAATTCTCAAGACCAGTAGTTGGGTAACTACAACATGATTAATAATTAAAACGCATAAATATATACGAGGATTTATTTAATTAAATTAAATGAATTAAATATTTCAAATAATTTAATTAATTATCAGTTTGTGAATTAATTTAATTTTAATGGCAAAATTAAATTCATTTAACTTAATTCAATTTTATACTTAAATGAATTACTTTTATTTGGGTATTAATATAATTAATTATTTATATTAATTATTAGTAAACCAGTCACCGCAACATCGAGCAGGCCCAAAGCGGGTCACGCTAAACCCACACAATCCAGTTTTGCGCCATGAAATGCCTATACTTGACATTTCAGGGTGATCCAGGTCTGCCCAAATTCGTTTTGAATTTGACCACACCATTCAAGCCTTTTCGGGGCTAAAACGGGTTGACCCGTTTATGGGTACCTGGTAGTGGAGGGGTGTGGGGCTGCACCGGGACTACCGAGGGAGGTTTTGGGGAGACCCGACATGGACGGCGGCTATGAAAATCATGGACAGAAGTGTTGGGCGAAGTCGGAAGTCGGGGCTACGGTGCCTAGCGTGCTGCAAGCGGCATGTCTTACTATTGCACATCCTGGTGTCCGAGATTAGGAGGTGGAGGGTGCAGTGCCTCTGGCCAGTCCAGGAAACCGACATGGGAGACCGACGTGGGAGGGAGACAAGTATGGGTTCTGAGCCTAACCAAGTGGCGGACTTCCCCCTAGTGTGGTGTGGGTGTGCCGTGTAGTTCCACCGGAGGAGGATCAGGCACCCGGGGTGTGGAGAGCGGCATCAGCCGGGCTGGGCGGTTCCCGGGGGATTACTCAGTGGTGCTGCAAGCGCAGTGCCTGGTTCTGCCTGAGCGGGGCGGCCGACTGATCGCAGCGGGGATCCGCAAGTCGATGGCGGATGGCGTGCGGAGGAGCGCCTGGGTGAGCGTCAGCGCTAGTATGAGGAGCGGCCAATCTAGAGGTGAGACGCAGCCTTCTCTGGGGTTCGGATGGGCGCAAAAGCGGTGCAAGAGGGAAGAAGCAGTCATAGGCAGGCAGCCGGAGCTGGCGCAAGTGGTAGAGGGCGGCGGCGGCTCGGAGGTCATCCACGGTGGATGGTGGCCTGGGCGGGCGGTGGCACTGGCCTAAGGAGTAGTCGTGTGGGTTCGTAGGGAGAGGGAGGACTGGTGGCTCTCGCATGGGCAGGGCGTCGCGTCGGTGCAGTGTACCGGTGGAGCTACCGAGCGCCACGTAAGGAGGAGGGAGGGGGTCCGCTCAGACCCCCTGCTCTTCATTTTTTTATCTTCCATGCGCAATACCCACGAACCCGTTTTTTTCTTTTCCTCCATTTTTTTGATGTCTTTATGAGTTTGTTTTATGGTGAAGACTTGACCGCAAGTCTTCCCCCATTTTTTAAAAAAAAAATTCTGAAGGATAAATAGCATTTAGATATAATAATAAAAAAATATTATTTAAATATAATAATTTTATTATTATTTTAATCTTATTATTATAATTATATCATTATATGAATAATATAAATTATAATAATTATAATTATATTAAAAATTCTAATACCCTTGTTAAAAAACGAAAATGCGAGCCATTCTGAAAATTTTGAATGACCATATCGTAGTCATTCGAAATCAGATAGAATCACGGTTTGAACGGTTGTGACCGATTTTAAACCCTCTACTTAAGTTTATTCAAATTAATTTTAATTTGCTTAGAAAATCTATGTGATTCCCTCTAATACAGCTGTTAGGTTTCCCGGGCCCGCAGCAGAAGTCGGTGGGCCATGGATTTTAAAATTTTCATCGGTGAGATGACGGAACTTGTCATCATCGACGATACGAGCCCCAGAGAGTTCCGAGGTTCTCGCGTAGATTTTAAAGAACGCTAAATTAAAAAGAAAACTTACCTCTTTCTGATCTGAAGCTGTTATCAACTACAACTTTTCACCGACGATCGTTGCACGAAGGATCCATATCAGGATCCATCTAGATTTTCCACACATGCTTTAGAAATCCACAAGAACGCATATCATCAAACTTCGGGTGCTTGTGCAGTGATCCGATGATATATTCAATGTTCCGATGATCACTGCATCATCGATCTTGCGATGCGGGAGGAGAAACTTGATCTGAGCTCAGAACGATAGCTTCTCTCTCTAGATAGTGGGAGGAGAGAGAGGGTCTAGGAAAATTGACATGAATTTTTCTTGTGCTTGAGCCCCTCTCCTCTATTTATAGTGGATTGTGGAAATTACCAAGTTCGGTACCCCGACCCCCATTAATTCAACGTCCACTAAATAAATAACTATGATGACTTAAAACTGCATCAATATTATTTATTTAATTTATCACAAACTTGTGATAAAATTCGAGCCATTAAACTCGACTCGTTGTCCCGCTTTATATTAAGCGAACCTTGAATATTAAAATAATATTCATTCGATTAATATTTTCTCGTTTTTACAGAACTTGTAAATTTATTAAATAAATTCAATCCCAAATATTGATAACTTGAATATTAATGAATTTATATAATTATTTTGTTGATCAAAAAGATGGAAAACTCTTTGAACCCTTGGTGGGGCCCACTATGTCCATATACCTATTCAACTGAATAGTGTGGATTCTTGAATACACTATTGTGTGTGACCCTATATTCCCTTATCACAATAGTAGTGAATAGAATTCGCAGACCAAGAGCAGGGTCTAGAAACCTGTCATGGCCACTAAAGAGATAAGGATAGTCATTGCAATGACTACAAACCTACAAACACTAACTATGTACTATAGTCTCTTTTTCATTATATATCTCATAAAGCAAGACGCACCCTTGTGTCATTGTCCTTATCTTGCTTTATTACTTGTTGATTTATCTGGATGGATTCGCCTTTCTACAGCTTTAGCCAAATACTTATGAAGGTGGAACTATCCTGATCAACCCGGCCTAAGATATATAACTTCCTAAACATGGAAGTGAAAAATCCTTTCTTTACCATTCAACCAATGTCATACCACCAACGACGCACCCAACACAAACTACCTTGCCATGAAATTATTGTCATGGTGTTCGCCTTTCATCAAAGTACATAATTAAATGATATATATTGGTAATGGTCTCAAGTCAGGAGACCAATACACATGTCCATAGATAGGAACAACCAATGAAACCCAAAACATGTGTTGTTCCTATTGACGGGTCTATCCCCATGAACTCACTACTAGAGATCACTAGGTGTGAACTTAATGAGAAGAAGTATTAATGCTTATTAGCCCCCAGCACCTGATAATAAGACATCTACTATGTCCAGTCAGCAAGATGTATCAAGAATATAGAACATATATTTAAGATCAATGTCATTGTGTCTCGAGGTTCTAATTATATCCTGGGATCTACTATAACCTCTCGATATGACAACTGACCTTTAGACATTACCATTATTATAGTGGACGCAAAAAATTATGCACTATATTGGTAAGATAACATCATGCATAGCTAACTGTACACATGATATGGTAATCAAAAGGACTACATAGTTGGGTCTAGGGCACCCCCTATTTCAACCGATGAGTCATATTCATCTATATCTTAAGGGATGTGTGTAAACATACTATGTGTGGTCACTAATACAAGACCTATGAGGATCCTATAACCATAAACAAAAATACTATAGGGTAGTTGACCCTGGTGCTTGTTGTGATTGTTTGATATATATTCCATTCATCATAGAACTATTTTCTTCATGGAAGTTGATTTATATAAACTATTTTATATAAAATGTGTAATTAATACTAGTTAAATTTTTTTCCATAAAATAGAAAGTAAATCATGTTTTGTTTTAAATATTAAATTTTCTTCTCATGCCCTATTTTGTTAAAATTAAAAGTAGGATTTGGTATAGTATTATGGATTTTTTAATGAAATAATCACTGATATCCTATGGAGATTTATATTTCACACCCTACCTTTTCCTTTGAGTATTTTTTGATATTCTTCTTATAGGTTATCGAAGGAAATTTTCCTCTTAGAGTTGGTGGATGTTATTGACCATTTCTTATTGAAGTGATGTTTATTTTGGTTAATTTTCCTTATGATGAGTAATTTGATGATGTAAGAATTTTGGTTTTATTATAAATGTTTTGTATCTATTACATTCTTATTTTTTAGTTTTTAGAATACTGACATTATATTTTATCTACAACAATTTTGTGGGAAAAATATTTCCTTCTTTTATATTGTATGATTCCAAGTGCTATTCCCCAACCCATGCTGATTGGGAACATCCTTCAGGGAATTCCATTTCTAGATCAATTAATAGGGTACTATGGTTTCATGGATGGTTTATGAAAAATTGGCATCATTAGTACAGCTTCATGAATCATTCCTTGATGTCATTATATAGTTTGGAATATATTTTCAGGACATAAGAGGTTGTTTTGAGTGAGTTCCTGGATAGCTCTCATTATAATGACCCTTAAGTCACCATGGGTGGTTTTGTAATTGTGTCTTGAGGGATAATTTGATCATGTTTTGCTCTTTTCCCTACTTTTTAATTGGATAGGTTGAAATCTAAATCTTGTTTTCATATACAGTGAGATTGATATTTCCATTTCTCTTGTTTGAGTGGTTAATATGAATGACCTTTTGATATATTCAATGTTGTTTATTGAGGTTCTGTAGTATCTTAACTCCAATAAAACACATGAATAGGACATTTGAATAAGATTCTATTGAACCAAAATTACTGAATCCTCTCATGGGAGAGAATCTTCTTGAGATTATTGTGTGTGATTTTAAGATCCAGGTTTTTATCTTAGGTATAGATCCTATTAATTTCATCATTAAGATTTTCTAAAGTTTACTTTTTTAGTTTAGAATATATATTCAAATCGGGGGATGACTTTTTTTATAGAATAAGGGACTAGAGGGATATATGTTTGGTGAAAAAAAGTTACACATAATATAATTGGAATACCTAGTGTGTATCAATTAAATGATGTGTAATCATCTGGGAAGAACCTTTCACATCTTGTAATGGGTTTTTTCTAGGTGGATGACCCTAATCATTAAAATATGTGTAAATGATTTACACATTGTGAGAATGATAGAGCAATTTTTTTTTAAATAGACATTACGGAATACCTTATTCAGACAGAGCTCACCCCCTCCTCACTTATTCACAAGAACACCCAAAGGAGTGCTAAGGTAGGTTTCTCCTTTATTACACCATCCATACTATGACTCTAGATCTGTCGTTCATATTGGAATCAAACTAGTATGTATTTCCCAACATCAAAACTGGTGACCATTTTTATTCATATATTTTGTGCTATTTTGGTGTATACACTAATGCCCCATTTTTTGGAAATTGTACTATTCATTAGGTCTCTTTTTATCTATGCTCCACTAGTGGATGATTTTGGATTAGTAGAGACATTTGAGTGCGAGCTAATAGGTCTATAACTCACTCTTAAATATTAATCAGTTAATAAATTTGACATGTTTGCATTTTGATTTTATTGGTCACCATCAATTTAATTTATATTCCTTCTTATATTCATTAAAATCATGTTCTAGACTCTTTCTAAAAATGTTAGCCATCGTTTTCGGTTGTGTACACAATGATCTCCACGCCATGTAGTGTGGTTTCCGTATGTTATATTTTAGTGGGTTGACTTGTGTTTCTACACCACAGTTTGAGTGTTCCCTAGATCAACCTTATAATATTTAATACATACATTTTTTAAAGGGTTATTGAAATAATAAATATATTGTACCATGTATAGTAATCACTTGAATCTCCTGAGGTGAGTGCTTCAATTTTATTAATAATTTTTAAATTGTAAATAGGAAAATATATTGTATATAAATGACTTGGCCCAGTTTATATTAAATTAATTGCATTTGTTTTTTCTCTAAAATCCAAGCCCCATCATGTTATGAAGTCTAATGGAGAAAACCAAGTAATTAAATATGAAATGACTTAAATAGTGTCTTCTATGTTGTCCATTTCATAATAATAAGAGGAAAGGCATGAAAAATGTGAACATAATAAAAGGTAGGATTAATTACATGCCCTATATTGTTAAATTAAATATATATAAGATGATTAATTACATATTTAACTTTACATCGTTATAGGAATGGTCAGACTCGAGTTATATTTGGGATTCCTGAGGTAATTCCTCATGTGCTCATTGGAACTATTCATATTCATGGATGTCGGTTTCCTTGGTTGATACCTACCTGGGATTCTGATCCTCATCTATTAGTGGATGATCAGTATGTCATCATAGGATCCCGCCTTTATGATTACATTATTCATTGGATATAGTCCGTGGATCCATACTGGCTTCAACAAACATGAGGTTCTTTGGTTCCATCCTCGGGTCCATCTATAGCATATCCTATAATACCTTAGATGTTTTACTTGGACTCTGATTAGTTAGATTATTATGGAATTAATTGGATTATTCTCCTTGTGTTACACTCTTAACCCTTATCTAGGCTGAAGTTACTACTGATTTGGAGACCCTGTAGGTCTTGGTTGCTTGGGTTATTACCTTATAACCTCTTCAATATAGATAATATCATGGTTTCCTATTTCACATTGGATCCTTAACTATTACTATCAAATCATATTATATGTGATTATATTACCTCATGTGAAATATTTATATAAACATTAACATAATTGATTAATGAAATGGTTACATGTTCATAACCTAGTCGATGGTTGAAGTTTGTACATGGGTATTTACATTATTTAACTTATTTACATTTATATATGTATTCTTGAACACTATTTCAATTTATATTAAACAATCATGATGTTTTAAAAATTATTGTTGGTGGCCCACTAAGATTTATCTCACACCCTATCTAAGCTTCGTTTTTACCTGGATATAATATTTTTATATAGGTGTTGACAAAGGGACGTGTATCCCTTCAGGCTCTTTATTTCTTGCTTGGTTAGGATAGAGCTACTAAAAGATGACTAAACAAGAGATGGGGATGTTGGGGATAGTTTTTTTGTTTCCATTTTCGAAATTTTTATATCAATTATTGTATACTTCTTTCAATCCATGTTTTACAGAATATTAAATATGTGACATATCATCATCATCTTTTTTATATTTATATCAATTGAACCTATTGTATTATGTGTTCTATAGGATTATCTAGTGAATTCTATTTATTATTATGTTTCTTCCACTACATTTATCATGTTATTATATGTTATCCATTGTGATATACTTTAGAAATTAAGGATAGGTTCTCCATAGACACCCCATAGGCCATTGCTTCTCGTCAACATCATCTAACATTTATGGGTATGTTCTAGAGGCCATGTGGCCCAACAATCGTTGGGTAGATTTAGTGGAATCTTGTTTTGGTACATCATATTGTGGTATCATAGGGGTTGCATTCATTCATTACTATTTGGAGACAATAGATTGGAGATTTCAAACACATGGAACTTGGACATAAGCTATGATTGGATGTTACAAACCCATGTAATGTGTAAGGGTTGTGTTACCTGAATTACAATTATTATTTTTTCTTTCTCCAATTATAGTTGGTATTACCTCACCATTGGGTGACTCACATGTTATGTGGTTATATTAATTTTTATTCTGATTGAGGATATTATTTCATCCTTATACAGATTATATGAGGGCAATGAGCATTGTATCGTGCATCGTTGTAGGCACCATGAAATCACATGGCATGCATATTTCCTGGACATATAGGTGAATTTCACTACTTATATTGCTTAATATTTCTATGATTTTTAAGTGAGACTTATTTATATATATATACATGTTCTTCACTACAGTTTTTATTGAGTGATTTCTAGTTTTAATTCATGAGGTGTTATGGTCCCTCATGGGTTGGAATTGGAAATTTTAAAGTTGATCAATTATATTAAAATCAAATGGGTGTCATTTTCAGTGATATGGTGTATGGGCCTAGATTAACTGGTAATGAAGATCCATTTTAAATGAACATTGATATGAGTTATAAGTAAATGAAAACTATATAATTGAAAAATAGATTCTAAAATTTAATGGTTTGATGTCTATATCTTTCCTTTTCATGTTTTTCAAAGTTAAAGGAGTGGACATAGAAATTAAATATTAAATGAATGAAATGGTTGTTAGTAAATGATAAGGAATGTTCTATTGAAACATCACCCATCATAAATCCTATAATGAATACTTGATCACTTACTAATGCATGGCCTTCTATGTGGTTAGTGGTGGTAGTATACCATGGGTGCTGATCCCTTTCATAAAATTAGTTTCTACTAGTGAAACTATCTATCTTCTTAAATCTTTTTCTAGGGAGTGTGATTGGAATTTTTGGACCAATGAAACTACGACATCCTCGTAAAATGTTCCAGGAGGGTGGAAACTACCATGTTCTAGACATGGTGGACCCTAAGATGCCAGTCTAACCACCATGTGTTCCACTTGAAGTACAAACTATTATTCATAATTTTGGTTCTCACACTCACATTCGAGATAGTTTACCATGTCTAATGTAATCCATGAATGGTGCTCCACATCCTACACCTATTATGGATGATTTGATGTTAGAGATCTAGCTGTAGAATCCTCTTAAAATCTCATGGGATGGCAGTCTACAAGATTTTGATTCGTGGTTAGAGGTCATCCATTCTAACATTGATCATATAAAGTAGAATCTACATTGAATATTTAATCAATCTACTCACATGCTTCCTAATTCCAAAAATTGATTGTGCGATTGGATTAACGAGGATGGTTTCTATTAGTGGACGGAGCTAGTATAGTTCCAAAATGATTCCTTTGACATGTTATTTCCATGGAAACTGGGTTCTAATAGAGTCAATGATTTTATGCATCTCAAGCATATTTATATTTTAGTTATGTCATATTCAATTAATTTCACTTAGTTATAGCGCTTTGCACCTCTACAAGCCATTTACAATATTTTTTGTGCTAAACACTTTGAGGATGGAATCATGTATGACATCCATACTCAGGGGAATTTATTTCACTTACCCACCCTCTATTAAATATTTAATGATGATCTTATAACTGTGATAAGAATGAGGGACACCGATATTAACGAACATAGTGGATAAGTGCCATGGTAGCCTATTAGTTCTTTCGGTAGTAGAAAGCGATCCCTCATGGTTTTTCATCCGAGAAGTGGAAGCCAGACTAACTATAATAATAGCTATATGTTGTATCATTAGTGTGGATGATATGGGAATACAATGTCTTAGGGTTATAGAGACCCTCAGTAGTTATGAGCTTGTGATTCTATAGGGAACCGTTGGAAATTCTATTATACATTTCTATTAGCTTTTAGTGGATGAAGATCTATACAAGATCCACCTTTAAGGGTAGATTCTTTTATACCATAGTAGTTGGGTAGTGAGAGTATCATTGTAAAGTCTTTAGGTGGAGGGGTTCATGGTAATTTTAGCAAGACATCGAATTTTTTGTAGTTCCAGAAGAACAGTTTTGATATTTGTAGTGTAGTTGTTGCACAGAGTTGTGGATTTGGTTAATTTCATGCACTAAAACCGATACTCATTGGTCAAGATACATAACCATATATAGTATGAGTTACTCTTTTATAAGCCTCTATAATAGTATCATATTTATTTGATATATGTTATTTACGCACCTTTATCTATTTATATATTGTGGAATGTTCCTGGATGGAAATGAAGTCTTGTTGTGGTATATTATCCTTGGACACACGGTTGGGAGTATGGTCAGAGGGAATATGACAATGAAGGAACTCTCCCATCCATATTGTCCAATACACTCTTTTATGGGGACTAATTATTCTGATGACAATGGGTTCTAATGTCATTCATTGGATGGATTGGTTGGTTATGCATCACGCCTTTGTGGACGACTATCGTCAAATGCATTATTTACATCACCATATGGGGGAATCCATCTACATAAGTGTGAGTGGTATTTAAAAGCTAGCATAACTAGATAAAAGAAACATGGAATGGGTGGAGGTACCTCTATGATTTCAAATCTCTTCATAGAGTATCATGGATTACGTTTGGATTAATTCTATTGAGTAGTAGATTGTTTTAGGGATGTCTTTCCAGACAATTTATATGGGTTAGCTCATGAAGGAGAGGTAGTGTTTATGTTTGGTCGTGTTCTAGGAGAATCTATAGTTTACATTCTTCTATAGAGGATGGAACATACTGAGATCAATTAGATCAAGTGACAGTTATAGGATTTAGAGGCAAAAGTTTTTTTGTGGACAATATTTTCTCTTGGGGTTTCCTAGTGCTTTATTCCAAGAAGGGAGATGTGACCTATAATCTATGAATGGATTACGGATAGTTGAACTAGATTATGGTTATGAACTGATATATGCTGCCTTGAATATATGATCTATTTCTTATTTCTAAGGATTTAGGGTTTTCTCTAAGATTGCCATGTGATTGAGCTATCATCAGGTGACATTCATGCAATCAGAAATACCATATAAATATTTCTATAGAATGTATATTCTATACGATTGCATCATTATTCCATTGAGTCTTATGAATGACCTTACCATTTTCTTGTATTTTATGAAGATGTTCTTCTACCCCTACATTGATTCCTTTTTCATAGTGTTTGGGGACTACATCATGATGATTCTCATACTGTATGTGACCACTCTAAGAACCTTGAGATTGTCATGGTTACACTAAGAGAGCATCATCTTTAATGAAATCATGTTGTGATTCACTTTTAGATCAAACAAAATTAACTTTTTTGGTCATATAATCTCAGAATCATGAGTCTTTATTGACCTAGAGAAGGTTACTACCATGGTTTTCAAGGATAAACCTAAGAACGTGTTTAATATAAATAGTTTCTTTGGTATGGATGGTTATTAGAGGAAATTCATATAGAACTTAGCACACCATTCATAAAATTTACTAGACATAAAATGAAGGGTGTTATGTTCTTGTGGTCATATGAGTGCCAAAATTAATTTTGGTAGCTGAAAAGGAGGCTTGTCTCAAAACCTATTTTGATTCTTTTAGAGTCTGGAAAATGATATATAGTTATATATGATTCATTAGTCATCAAATGAGGAGTAGTTCCATTATAGTATGATAGATTCATTGCATAAAAATCTTGGTAGTTGAGGACTCATGAGAGATATTCTCTAATGCATGAAATCGAGCTAGAAGTAGTTGTCCATGCATCACTTTGTTGGAGACATTATCTAATGGTTGAGCACTTCTAAGTGTAAAAGGACCAGTATAGCCTCAAATATTTTTTTATACTACTTCAATTGAATCTCAATAAGTGAGGATGGGTAGATTGTCTTTATTCCTTCAATTTAGATCAATATTATATCTATGGGAAAGGAAATGTAGTAGCTAACGAGTGGAGACTAAAAAATCTGGCACAGGTCGTATTGGAATCTAGTGATGATTTCGAATTAACAAACCTCTTATCTATGATGCATCTAGAGTTTCATTATAGTCACATGAAGTCTTATATCTCAACCTTGAAAGTTACCTCTCCCCTCCTTGTGTAGGGGAAGGGATAATATTTTTCAGATACTGAGGGTTTGGTTCTCCATGAGTATATTTTAGTAGATGACATGCCATCGGATTTGTATATTAAAGGAGACAACATCCTTCCTACACAAGGATGTTTTTGGGTTCTGACAGATATGAGGGATGAGTTTATGTGTGAGTCCCACACTTATTAATGGATAGCTAATATAGGAATATCCATGATGTATTAAGATATGAGACACTAAAATTTGTGTCTGGGTATGAAATTTTAGATAAAAATATTCATAACATGGTGTTCCACCTGTCATTAGGTGAAGGTGGAGCAGTAGAGAATTTCAGTCTTGCTACAACCACTTCCATTTGAGAAATGGAAATTGGAAAATGTTTCCATGGACATTATAGTCGTCTTACCATGGCCACCTAGGGGTAGTGAAAAATTATTGGTAGTCATTGACTGACAGAAAAAAAATTTCCCACTTTTTTCTTATCATGGATACATTCTCAGATAATGAGATGGTACGATTGTATGTTAGTGTGATCATCCAACTACATGAGGTCCCTCGTACAATAATTTTAGATGGGTATTCACACATCACATTATCATTCTTTTAGGGTTTATATAATTATATGGGTACAAAGATTCTTATGATCAAAAACATTTATTCATAGACTGATGGATAGTCAGGAAAGACAATAAATGTTATAGAGGACATGATCCATGAATTTTTCCATGACTTCATTGGTTCATGGGATAAGTATATCCCTTTATTAATTGTTTCTTCTAATAATATCTTTCAGGAGATAATTCTGATGGATCCTTTGGTGGCCTTTTACGGTTTGTCATTCTATTCTCTCATATTCTAGCCAGTGGAGGGAGTGGAAGACCTACTATGTCCTTAATTCAATCAGGAGAACATGGAGTAGTGTCATATGATCAAGAATTATATTTTAACTATTCATACAAGATAGAAATTTTTTTATGGTTACCGATGTTGACCTCTTGAGTTTGAGGTAGAGGATCATTTCTTCATGTTGGTGGTATCCATGTAGAGAATAAAAGGATACAGGGGAAAGGGAAGGTATCTCCTCATTATGTAAGGACTTTGGAGATCATGGATATAGTCTGGATAGTATAATATCAGTTTCCACTACCTTATAGGCATCATTCTATGCACGACATCATCTACATTTCATAGCTTCATCATTATCATTCTGACCCATAACATAATTTTCATCCCAAGGAAGTATAGTTCGATGTTGATTCTTTATTTGAGGAGTATCATTTAAGAATCTTTGAAAAGAGAAAAAGTATCTACGAGTTCATTACTTCCATTTATTATGCGTGATATAGCAGCACAACCATGTACATGATAAGACCATGGAGCAAGTGTCTAATGTACAAGCCCAATATTGTATTTTTTTCTAAGATAGTGTTTTTCCTCCCTTAGAAGTTGAACTCAAGAATGAGTTCCATTATGGGTGGGAGATGGTAACAAATTTTTTTTATCACAGGTAGAATTCCTTTAACTTTTTTCCGTAATATTTTTTAAAGATATCTTTTTTGTTTTGAATCTAAAGTCATGCCATCAGAAGTTGATTGTTTTTTGGGGAGAATGGACTAAGGGGCTATAGGTTGGATAAAAACAACTTATACATCATGTAATTGAAATAAAAAATTTCCATTAATTGCATGATATATAATTGTCTGGATAGAATCTTTAACGTCATTTAATGGTTTCTTTTAGGGGAATAACTCATGTTTTACACAATGTGTAAAGTATTTACATGTCATGTAAATGTATGAGTAGTTTTTTATAAAAAATAGTCAGGGCCACCTCCATCTTGATAGATTCACCCCCTCCCCTCTCACACATTGGAGCACACAAAGGATACATAAGATAGTTTATTATTCCATTCCTCTATCTTAACTCTGATTCCAGGTCTTCCTATCACATTGGATGCACATAGGTATGTCCTTCTCTCATTTGGATATATTGGCTATTTCTCTTCATATCATTTGAAATATTTTGGAACATTCCCTTATAAAATACATTTGTTTCATTGATAATTTTTAAGATCATTTCCTATCCAGGACAAAATAGAATAAGATACTGGACGAGGTGAGTCGTCTGCGTATGAGGTATGTGTTCTATAACACACTCTTCATGATTCATTATTTTATAAATTGTTGTTTGGGCTTTTCGATTTCCCCACGCACCTTATTTTCAATTTTTATACCTTTCATATAGTCATTAAAACCTTGTTCTATGAACCTTAATACAAATTTTAACCATCATTGGTCGTTTTATCCAAAATGACATCCACCCAATGTAGGGTGATTTTAATATTTGGGAATTTAGTGCTTTGATTTGCATGTCTGCACCACCATTTAGGTGTGCCATAGATTAATCATTCAATTGGTTTAAATTACTTATTTAAATGAATATTTTAATGATAAGTTGAATGTGCCATTTATTCTAATCACATGACCCACCTAATGTATGTTCTTCAGTTTGAATATTAAATATTCAATATTAAATTGGAATGTATATAATATATATATATATGACTTGTACTAGTTTATATTAAATAAATTTCATGGGGTTACTCATACATAGACTATACTTGTTTTTTTAATGGTAAAGGAGAGAAAAAAGTAATTATTTTGAAATGACTTAAATTGTTTCATGATTATTGGCCTTGTCACACTAATAAATGGCAAGGCTTGAGCCATGTGAACTTAATAAAATAAATGATTAATTACATGAATTATTTTGTTATTTAAATTATATGTAATGTTACTAATTACATATGGAACCTAGAATCATTATATGAATGCTCACACCATAACGGAGTATGAAAACCACTTTTCTGAGATTGAGAATCTTTAAAATGATATTTTATTCAATGATAATATGAATAATAGATAGTTGGAGATGGGTCATCGACCTGATATTTATTCTCATTTTTTTGGTTGATGCTCTCTTCTTATACAACTATGTTGGATAGGGTGTTGATGGTTGAGATTGACCTGGTTGGCATGTTAGTGTTTTGGGGAGTTCCTTTTCCTACCGGTGGATTTTATGTGAGTTACATTAAATGGATGAGAAACATATATGATTCGCACAGTGGATCTCAAAAGCATGCCTCTTCTAGGCCCCTTGATGTGCCTGACAGAGGCCTTCTATCTTCGTTTGACTATGGAAAGGCTAGACATGAAAAACAGGTTTTCAAGTAGTCGCCAAAGATATTTAATTCCTATGTCCACTCATGAAACATTTATAAATTATATTATAAATTTTCTTCCCCACATAGTGTTATGGTATCGTTAATGCCTAAAACTACTAAGGTGTAATTAGGGGCTTCAATATTAAGGGGTTCCATATGTAGGCATTCACAACGAAGATTCTCCATACAGTGGATGAGTCTACAATGGGATATGATTCATGTACAGAAATTGTGAGTGGTATCATCATTATATAATCATCTTTAGAGAATTATTTATTTTATACTAGTTCATCTCACTTGTTTATATCAACTCATATCGTGAACCTTATAATTCTTATTATGCATATTTTTTCTTCTATTCTACATATTACTACAACCCATTGAATAAATTGAGAGAAGAGAATATATTATCCATATATTTCATTATAATTATAATATATTGATCATACATGGGATTTTTTAGTACTTGAAATGAAACCTCCAGATTTAATTTTCTAGATGTATTGGTTGATTGCTAATAAATCAAAAATTTATTATTATCTTCAATGGGTCTAATTTATTATTCATGATAAGATATTTCACATCATTTTGGGATAGTGGTACTCAAGTTCTAGTAGAGATAAACTACTTTTCAATATTTTAGGAAATCATTATGAGCGATTTTGGTTGATCAGATATGGGAATCATTGAGTGATTATCTATGACTAATTTTCATCAAGTTTCAAGAAGTGTTTCCTTCTGTTTTTTATTAGTATCCACCATTAATTGAAGAAAAGATATCTATTAATTTATTTCCTAGTACTCATAATGTATCAATGCTTTCATACTATATGACACCAGTTGAAATGAATGACTTGAAGGATTAGTTGGATCACTTGTATGATATAGGATTTATATACCAGTGTACGTCACCATTGGTAGTGCCAATTATGCTTAAAATAATAATACATAACACATCCCCTTTTTATTACAGGAAACTAATACATGTTTTAGTAAATAAAAAGTATTTGATGCCACGGTTTGATGAACTATTTATGTATTTGAAAGGAGAAAAGTGGTTCTTGGTGATTGATAGTCGATATGGTTATGATTAGTTGAGAATAAAATAATATAAAATTCATAAAAACCCTTTTAGGTAATTCATGACCATTATGAGTATATTTTCATTCCATTTTTTCTTACCATACTGTTATAGTCAACATGGATTTAATGAGAATGATCTTCCATGAGTATCTTGATATGTTCATGGTGGTCTTTTTGGATTACAACCTGATTTACTCAAAGTACAAGTAACATAATGTGTGTCATATTCTATAAGATCTGGAATTGTTCAAAAATCACTAACTTTGTTTAAAGCTATCAAAATATGATTTCTAAATACGAGAAATGATATTATTGGGACATGTGTTATCGGAACATGGTATCTCAATTTATCCTAAAATGGTGAATTCTATTATAACATGGGAATATGCATGAAATGTTTTCAAGATGCACAACATCTTGGGTTTATCATGGTATTATCATCAGTTTCTAAAGGATTTATCAATGTTTGATTCTCTAATGATCACTCTCACTCAAATAAGGGCTAAATTCACATGGAATGATAAATGTAATATATCTTCTTTGGAGTTGAAATATATTTTGACTTCTATAATGGTGTTGATAGTTCTAGATCCCATGCAATGATATGTGGTCTTATGCGATTAATCAAGTTCATGTATGGGTTGTGTTCTTATGCACGATGATCACATCATTTTTATCTATCTCAACAATATAGGGTAGAAAATAAGAATTTTCCCACCCCTGAACATGAACTCGTAGTCATGATCCTTGTTAATAAGGGGTGGTGGAATCACATTTTCAAATAATGATTTACAATGTATCCTTACCAAATACATCTGAAGTAATATCTTTTCATAAAAATATTTTCTTCTCTTCCAAATGAATTGGGTATATTACCTACAATATTTTTATTTCAACGTCACTTATACCCCAGGGATAAAGAATTTTAAAATTGATGTGTTGAAAAGGAAACATCCAACCTATGCTATGAAAGAATAACCAGAAGAGTATAACTTGATGTATCTTCTTGCATAGTTGAATTTAAGAATCTAGGAAGAATGGGATGGGATTTTTTTGGCCAGTTTTTAGTTAATATGATCTCTTAATGATATGAATATTTAAGAAAAACATCATGACGATGAATTTCATAGCATTTGGGACTCTCTTTATGGAGGGGATACCATTGGTGAGTGTTCATTCTCAATGGAATGTATTCTATGTTTTTGTAATCACTTTGTTGTGTCATTTTCCATGAGAATAATTGATATGGGGGATTGACATAATTAAAAATGTTTTATAAACCTAGGAACCAAAATTATTATCTATGACATTTAGTGTTGATTCTGGTGTCCAGGTATGAGGTGGGACATTTTTGATTTTGTTTCTCATTATTATACTTTTCAACAGGTCAGGACTAAGCAATAAAGTCTTTCATGTTTTAGTCAACCACATCCAATTCCACCATGGAAGTTAGATTAGATATCAATAGAATCTATGGTTGGGTTATTTTTTACCCCTCAATATAAGATTGATATATGGGTAGAGATTGGTAGGATGACCACATCATCTCATATTATACCAATTCATCAATCATACACTTTTGAGGAGTTGGTAAATCTCTATGTGAAATATTTTATTCATTTTCATACTGTTCAATCTCATATTGTCTCGATCAAAAATTCATGTTTTACCTATTCATTTTTTTGGGACACAATGAGGTGGTGGTATCATAGGTTCCTTTTATTATATAATACCATCTATGGATGGTTGGCCATGCAAGGAGAGATATACAGATTCATAAGGATGTGCATTGTGAATGAATCCTCACTTTTAATGGAGCCTTGGATGACAATTTGGGACTATTTGAATGTGCTTATAAAATTGGTTATCAGTCTACCATTGGAATGGATACTTTTGAGGCCTTGTACGGATGGCCGTTCAAATATCTATTTTCTGGATCCGAATTAGAGAATCTCACATTGTTGTATATAGTTTTATTTAAGAGATTTCAACTACGATTCGTTTTATTTTTCAAAGAATGTTGATAGAACATATCAAATAGAAACCTAGGATTAACAAACATTGAAATTAAATCATTTTTTTCAATATTTCAAACATTACCCCAAAACATTCCCATATACCATATTAGTTTAGTGCCTTTTGAAACATGGAAACAAAAAAACAAGTACATAATACATCTACATCTTATCTCATCCATATATTCATAACTAGAACCATTTTTGGAATATAATAAATAATACATTCTATATTATCTTGGGGAAAATAAACATAATAAATGTTGATCTCTAATGCTCAGTAAGGGTAAACAAGGGAGATATGTAATCAAAATATGAACATAAGGGTATGATAACATTATCATAATAGTTTAAGATCATATCTTTATATCAAAGATCATATACATGATTCATTTCATAAATATGGGTCATCAATAAGACCTAAATCATAATATTAAAAAACAAGATACATGAGAGTGTAAAAATGACATAAGACATGAGAATTAAGGCATACACATTAGAAAATAACATTATGAACATGTGTAAATATATACAGGTTCACCCATTATGTAAATGTCATGAAATTAGGCCCTCATATCAAATTTTGGACATAAAACTAGGTCCACACATAACATTTTAAAATTTAATCATGTTAACACTTACCATTATGAACATGTAATCTGGTTTAATGATGACATTATGAACATGTAATTTGATGTACACGTAACAATGTGAACAAGTAATCACTTTCATGCATAACATATGTATTCATGAGTTATCCATAATTATCCATTGAAATGGAGGGAAATATAGGCCCCACATATCCCATGATTAAATCATATATTTATGTTCCCCAATATCATAAATCATCTTTCATGTGAGGAATCATGAAAAAAAATGGTTTCCATAAACATTTCATCATATAATATCAAATTGAAAAGTAACAGGATTCATAAAAATATTTCCATAAAAACATAAACCATTCAATGAAAGAATATTAATGGTATCCTTAGAACATATTCCATGTAAGTCATTATTAACACCCAATATATTTCATCTTAGATAGAAAATAATTTTAGAAGTTATTTTTAATACATTTCATGCGGAAAATATCCTATCCTGTTTGAAAAATAATTTTAAAATAATAAAAAAATCAGAAAATGTTCATTTAAATTTACATTGATAAATCACAAATGAATATTTAAAAAATCATTTTAAACATCTTTTAAATTATTTATCTTGAAAATTATTAATGATCATTTCTTTTAAAATGAAAACATTTTTAGACTATATGGTTTTCAATAAGAAAACTTTTCGACCGAATAGAGAATAACATTACATGAAACTTATAACATCATGAAAAATTATATTCATGATACTAAATGTTAAGGGTATTATTACACATCATATAGAAATATAAGTGCATAACATAACATGTGTCTCAAGTAATGAAAAATGAGAAAAATTTACCCTACCGATTTGGTAACTGTTGAATTGTAAACCCCATGAAAGGGAGATGATTAAATGGATATGTAAATGCCTATAAATATACAGATAATGATAATATATTAAATTAATGGGTATAATATACACCACAAAAGATAATCAGACAGTGAATATTTAATAAGTCTTACATAAATAAATTTGGCACTAGAAATCTACTTACCAGAAGTCATGATTTTTTTTGTACATGTTGAAAACTATCATATAATAAATTTAAGTTTATTATACATGTAACTCAAAATTATATTCATATATATAATACTATATATTATTTTCTTATAACTTTATATTACTCATTTATTAACAATTCAGTTTTAATGTTATGTTTTGGGAAAAAACTCCTTTTTTTCATTCATGTTTTGATTTGATGTTATTGGTACTCTTACGTAGATCAGGATTTCGTCATCTCGAGAAGGATAAACATGATTCAAATATCTTATATATTCATTATATTGTTATTTATTGTGATTCATAAAATTTATTTGTATAAAATAAAATACAATGTTGATGGAGATGGAGATGGTAAGCCATATGTACGAATGTACACCATTTTAAATTTATTTACAGATTAAAAAAGAATAGTTTATGATAAATTTACTTTACAGAATAATTTTTATTCATTATATATCACATTATTTTATTTGAAACATCCCTAAAACGTCCCATTTTATGTGTGAACGAATAACATCGATTCGCGAGGCAGTAGTCCGTCGCACACAAGAACGATGTTATTGTATTCCCAAAAAAATGTAATATGTGAAGGTATGTGTGATATAAAAAATAAATAATAATAATAACATCACATAAATAATACATATCATGTAAAAAATATAAATCCAACATTATCACCAACCATTAAATGTTTTAATTGATGAAATAAAGACATCTATTCATGAGGTGGTGGTCCTCTATACAAATGAATGATGATTGTGTATAACATTTGATAGGAGTGTGGGAAGTTGTAGGATGTAACATTACCTAAAAACTATATCACTATATTTAAAATAATAAGGTTTTTATGTAAACACAATTCAAAAATTATTTAGGTTGTTTAAGCATAAATAAGAAAAACGTCTTGGATGAACGTTACCTCTTCGGGAATCTCCTTTTGGTTTCCACCAATGGACATCCTTGGTTTGATTTCTGCCCCATGGAAGGAATCTATAATGAAGGGAAGGATGTTGTGAGGAAATTAAAAAAAGTTTTTTCTATGCCAAATATGTTTTTAAGGGTGAAGAAAATAGAAGAATATGCACCCTTTTATAAGATAGGGGTTGGGAACCCTTGGAATGTTTCAAAATATTAAATTATTAAAAATTAATTTTCGGTTAAAAATGGATGAAAATTTATAAATTTCTAATATTGGATGACTAAGGGTCTAAATAAATTATTAAATTTAAAATTAGACATGTATTGACTATTTTATAAACCAATAACCTTTTATTTTATTCCTTATTTGACCTCATTAACTCTTACCATGACAACATGTGTTTTTACTCGTTAAAATTTAATATAGTAACTATAACATTTCAAACGACCCATAAATGAATAATTTTGGAAATTTTAAACCTAATAAAATTATTTTTGATGAATATTATATTTTTAGGCATTTTATATCATTTAATTAAATATTATTATTTAAAAATATCATTAATGTCAATTTTGATAGCATTCATTACTTTTTTGTTTAAAAATATAAAATCTACAATATTAATTCAAAAACACTCTTTTAATAAATCCATAATATGTAAATTGAATATTTAAAATGTTTTTATGATATTAATTATAAAAAATTATATTTATTTTAATAATTTTAAGATCATTGTATTTATGTTTACACAAATTTAATAATTACTGAATCATCATTGAATAATTAAGGAAGTTAATTATCTATAAAATAATTTTTTTGAAAAATCCATAGATAAGATAATTATATTATATTTCCAAATAATATTTTTTTGAACATATGTAATGAATAAAAACCAAAAAAAATAATTGTTTGTTAAAAACATTATAGTGATATATTTCACTTTTCTCAAAACAAAAATACTATAAGAGGCCTTAATTCATAATGAAAGTATCCAAGAGGTCATAAATTTGAAACAAGTATTATTCTAGTAAATAAAAAATCAGAAAATTAAAATAATATAAGCTTTAGTGAAATTTTATAATATTTATAAAATTATTTATACCCTTAAATTTTATGAAGTACCCACAATCATGGTAATAAAAATTACGATTGATTCTACTCATATTTTCCAAATATAAAAATGACTATTTTATATATTTTTTACATATGATTTAAAATAATTAATATGTTATTAAAATTCATACACATAACAAAAAATAAAAATTTAACATTTATTCCATAGACTGTGTGAGAACGTGGGGTTTTAATGTGAAAAGGTGAAAATTTCCCAAAGTTTTTAAATTTAATTTATGTATGAAATTCATCATAATGTCCTAAATTGAATTAATAGATGTATTATTGAACTTTTTTTCTTTTAAAACCAATTGAAAAATATAATTTATCATTAAAAATTATTTAGATAAAAATTCAGTTTTCTAATAAAACGTGGTATTTTTCACTATTCATCAATAAAGAAACTTATAATAAAAATAAAAAAATTAAACCAAACTAGATATTGATAATATTTATTCAAATATTATCTTTATATTGTCAAATATATAATATATAATTTTTAAAATTTAGTTTTATAACAAGTATTCCATTAAAAGTAGGAATAACTACCTTTTAGAAAAATATAGCTTTTTATGCCCACAAAATGATTGTTCTTATTTTATTCATATAAATATTTTCTTATGAATTTAAAAATATTTAATTGAATATAATTCATTTCAATTATATTAATATCATTCACTAATTGTGATTGCATTAATTTACTAATATAAATTTTTTGTGGGATGAAAAATAGTTTTTCAAAAAAACACATCATTTATTTTAGATAGGTTATTATCATCATTTATAACAAATTTTAACCAAAGAATTAATTTCATAATTTAGTTATTCCTCTTCATTTACCATATTCAAATGGAATGGTAATAACTGTGATGATAAATAGTATATTTTTTTTTGGTAAAACTCATTCCTGAGTGTAACACAAGCTATTGAAGGAACTCATTGTTATGTGAAACACAGGAAAAAATAAATATTATATATACCAGTTGAAAAATTTAATGTTCCATGTATCACAAGATTTTGTATATATAAATAATGACATTTTGTAACATCAAATACAAGACAACAATGAATTTTAATTTAAAATAAAAAATAATTCATAAAACCTCAAGGTGTTACAGATATGGTATGAATGCTATGATGATCATCATCATAGACCATTAGTGGTATCTGTGGGTGATAATGTGTTCTTGACATTTTCACCGCATTATAGTGATCAAAATCTTGGAACAGAAGGTAAGAATTCTATTCATTTTCTAGGAGATTTTGAGGTATTTGAGATGGTTGGGAAATTAGTTTGCAATTTAACACTTCCACTATAGTTGATGTCAATAAAAAATGTGTTCCAAGTATCATAGTAAAAAATGTACCATTTTGATCTATATCTTTTTTTTAGTTGGATTGATCTTGATGTTGAGTATTATTTATCCATGTTTGGCATCCATTGTAGATTTTTTATTTTAATATGAATCAAATTTTTGTGAGGATAATAAATTTTGTTCAAGTGCTTCAAAGGAATGGTTCTAGTTCTTATGAGACATAGAATATGGAGGCATAGATAAGAATGTAGTGGTCTCATCACATTGATATAGAAAATTCTTGATATGCTTTGTATCGACTAAAATATTTTATGGTGGGGAGTATGTGACATATTTTTACTTGATTCTATAAATATATTGATCCTTGTTTGTTTCCATTTTGGTTGGGATATTTTCCAAGTTGTTTTAGGTGAAATTGTTTGTATTATGGAGGGATTTTGTAATGTGGAAGTTTGTTTCTTAGTTTCCCCAAATAGTTTTCCCACATAGTGAAAACTGTGAAACCTTTGATAGTGGGGGTTTTCATGGTTGGTGCATAATATTCAAAATTATGTGCCCGCCCAGTGGAAATTGTGATCCTTGGATTGTGAATCTTGAGAGGGTTCATGATTATGGTGAATGGTTAGCGTGGATTTTTATGGATCACAGTTACAACACACAGTTTTTGTAACTGTGCAACCCACTATAAAAAACCATGTGTGTGAGATATTTTTATTCAGAAAATTTATTTTTAATTCATGAATCCCCTTATATAACACCTAATATACCCCTGATCTACTTGAATAATATTCCATTGAAGGAAGGATCAATAATTGTGATTTTGGATGCTCTAAACACATTCCTTGGAAGATCAAAGGCTGGAAGATCCTGTTTAGTCTTCTCTAGGTAAGTGAATCTCCTCTACTGTGTTCTATACTACTCTCACATTCTCTCCACCATAAATTTTTTTATATCATCATTTAGTTGATATATATTAGCTCAATTTAATTGAATCATAATCCAATTTTTATAATCTTTATCTCAGTTATCCCCATTCTTTGTTGGTCTTCCCCGTTACAGGAGTTGTGAATTATGACTCGTTGATTCTAGTATTAAAGGTATGTGATTCCAATTGAGATTTTTCATTTGATTAAACCATGATTTTATTGTTTTCAATTTTAATTAAATAGATTTATTTAAAAAATTACATGGATTTAAAATAGAATTTTAAATGGATTGTGTTTGGGAAAACCACCCAATTCAATTGGAATTGGAATTGGATTATATTTTCAAATTGGTGGAATTGATGAAATAAATTCAGAATTGAATTAAAGAAAATATATCAATTTAAAATGATAAAAAAATTTATTTGTTTTTTATTGAAAATAAATAAAATTATGGAAAACCAATGTTCAGGTTTTGAAATTGAATTTGCAAATTTAAACTATTTTTTAAATTGATTTGTAGATGATTTTTTTGATGTGATATGATTTTCCCATTATTTAATGATTTAATAAGAACATTTGACCCATTATATTTATTGTTTTATTTACTATAAAAATTATTGGATGATAATTATGTAGAAATGAATTAACCATTACAAATCATACAAAAAATCTACTTCGATAGATCTTATCCATGATTTGAGGTTGATTAGTCATATTTGTCCAATGCCTAAGGGACATGTGTAATCGTATTTTCCATGATCACATATGTGAGATGTTTGAAGATCATGTTAATAGATACTAACATTATATAGGTAATATGACCATGGAACCTATTATGATTTTGGATATATATTCAAATTATTATAAAGTTTTTTTCTTCATAGTAGTTGATTTATATAAATTATTTTATATAAAATGTTTATTTAAGACATGTTGAAATTATTTTCCATAAAATTTAAATTAAAGAATGTTTTTTTAATTTTAAAATATATTTACATGCCAAATTTTATTTAAAATGGAAGCATGATTTGGTTTTATTATTATGAAAACTATTATGAGAGACTTGCTCAGACCCTACTAAGATTTATAGCACACACCCCACCTTTACCTTTCCGATTTTTGTTGATTTTTTCTTCTACTATTTTCATGAAAAGTAAAATCTCACCCCTTGGAGGAGGTGGATGTTATTTATCCTTTGGGATTATTGTTATGTTTCTTTCGGGGTGTTTTTTTCATTATACTGAGTACATTTATGTTGTATTATTTTGGGTTTTGTTATACCGATTTGGTTTATGGTACATACTATATTTGGAGTGATTAGAATATGGCTTATTGCCTTTTATCGTTACTATTTTGTGGATAATTTGTTCCCTATTTTATCATATACGATTCTACCAACTTGTATCTAACCTGTGTGGATTGGGATTTCCCTTTGTTCCATGTCAGTTCCAAATCGGTTATAAATGTACAATGTTATCTGGGATACTTCATGATAGGATCTACTACCCCATACCAGTATGGAATTATGGTTTTTTAGCTATAACAGATAGGGTGGAAGAAGAGGTACACTAAGAAATGATAAGTCATGTCGACAAATTAGGGAATTACACAAGACATAGATTGGATCCTATGATAGAGGGAGAAGTTAGCTGCATGTTGTTCTATCTGATCCTATCGGTAGTGAGGTTAGGCTATTAGATGTCCCTGGTATGATTCTTGAGGCTTATATACTTTCTAATGAATTATTTAATATAGTATATTCCACTTATTTTACATATTATTGGTTTTTTTATGGTTTGCGTATGTAAGTTCCATTCATGTATGTGGTTATGTCAATCAAAACATCACTAGGGTGGGATTGGAGGGTATTTATTGTTGTAAGAAGTGTGACCTAGAGATTGGTGGGTACCATATCCTTTGGGATTTGATTATTCATGATATTTCATGGTTTTGTTTTGATACTATGAATGGAATGGTTAGTTTCATACTATGATCACATTGAATGTCACCATATAATGGTAATGTTCACATCTCCCGAAGGTGACATCTACATGCATCCTAAAAAATGAGATATCCATACAAGCCATACAGGATAGATTATTAATACCTATTTGAGATCACAATGCTGGTTCACAGAATATTTCTAGATCAATGGGGGAGTAGAGTAGTATTTTTCCCGCTAATAGGGGATTGAATTAAATATGTGTGTATTTAGGATCTTTCAATGTTTCCACTTGGGTGGGATATTGTGTTTATTATTGAGTTGGTGCCTGGGGATGGGCTAGTTTTTATCCCACCTTATATAAATAAACTAGTTTTCTGTCAAGATATTGATAACAATATTTAGGATTTATAGTCTAAAGGGTCCATTATTTTAAGTAAATCACCTTGAGGTTCTCCCATTCTATTTTCCAATAAGGTAGATTAGATATTTCACTAGTGTATAGATTACTGAAATATGATCCAGATGAAAATTATGAATTAGTATCCAATTCTATTTATTATTTATCTTTATGAATATTTAATGGGTTATTTTGTATTATTTAAGAATTAATTTAGATCACGGTGCCAAAAGTGGAGGTTGAGAACATATGATATAAAAAATGCCACTTTCAGAAGTAGGTGTGGTTTATTTGAGTTCTTGATGATTCTATTTTGGTCATCAAATTCCTCTTTTTTTTCTCCTCTGTTAACACATATTTATGTTGTTCTTGGACCTGTTTGTAGTTATCATTATTGATTAAATATTACTGTACTCTCAGACTCATGAAGATCATGACCAATATTTTGACATCATCCTGAGTATGATGAGTGTGAAATTCCTATTCACTAAAATATATATGTTTATTTTCTCTATTGACCAGTAGAATTTATTGGGTTACACAATGATGAAGATTGTAGTCTAGTGGATCCATAGATGTTTGAGTTGTTATTTTTTGAGAACATCCCAAGAATGGTTTTTACATCTGATGTTTTTTTGGTTTTCCATATTACTACTGAAGGATCATTAATGAATTTTCTCACCTGGTATCTCCAATCACCATCCTGACCAATGGGTGAATAATGTTTGAGTGTTTTAGATAATGTGAGGATTCCTTCTAGGAGCTATAGAGGTATTTTACCTCTACAATAATTTTTATATTACCTATACCAGGAAAATAGTATACTTCGTATTTTGATGCATCTAGGATAAAACATGTGGAAGTGTTGATGAATATAGATTCACTCATGGGGAATGGGTCATAGAATTTGATACAACATAAATTAAATAATTCTACACATGATCTTGATGTAGTCATGATAGTTCATTTTCTATAATGTTGGTGGAATTATCTCATGAGTAAAAGTTTTGTTGTTTAGAATGACAATGAGATCCTTAAGTACATTGTTTCTTAGCATTATCTAAACCATAAATAATAGAGATGGGTTGAATACATGTAATATTTTGATTTCGATCATTCATATATGAAGGGAAAAGGTAATGATTTTATTGATTCCTTGTTTTGGATGGCATATAATCAAAGAGTTCAGGGTTCATGTTATGAGCATAAAATGATAACCATGTTCTCAGAGATACATAGAGGTTTCTAGGAAGAGTGGGAACAAATTAACCTCACATATTTATCCATTTTTTCATCCCTTTTGATCTAGATTAAGAATAGGTGGTATTGGGATTCAGAGTGCATGGTTTTGAGGGAGAACATGTATAGTTGGGAGATACATCCCGACTAGAGAATCAATGGAGAATATTTTATCTACATTTATCACTATCTCTACACACACACTCAAATATATGTGTGTGTGTGTTTGTGTGTGTGTGTGTGTTTGTGTGTGTGTGTGTTTGTGTGTGGGGTACGAGTTTATTCTTTAGTTTCAGGACTCATTGTGGGTGATGTACCTTGGTTTTACCAAAATTTACCATGATCTTTGTGGACATTATTGATGGCCATGAACAAAAAATGAGACCATAAATTTTTTCATGTGATGTTACACATGTTAGTTGGTAATGGATGAGAATTATTGACATAGTGTACTATTATAGTTTTTCTATTATGGAATTATAAAATGATAATGTTTCCATGGATTTTAGGATGGGTTTACCAATGAATTATTGAAAGAGGGAAATAATATGGGTGATTATGGATCAGTTGAAAAATTTTACCATTTATTTACATTTTTTTGGGGATAATAACCAATTATTATTTGGGTTACCTATTCATTTGGGAGATAGTATGTTTTCAAGGGGTCCTTCAATGTATTGTTTCAAATAGAGATCCTTGAATTACTTCAAATTCTGGAAAGTCTTGCAGAATGTGCTTGGAACTCAGGTTTTTTTAGTATATCCTACCATCTATAGACAAATGTAAATCTAAGAATACTATCAGGTGTGTGAGGATATGTTGAGAGAATGCATCCTGGGGTTTTGTGGAACATAGGGAAAACACAAAGATCTTGTTTCGTACACTAAAAGAAATAGTTATAAGGTGACTGTTTAGATGTCATGATACAGGGCATTGAATGGTAGACTATGTAGTTAACATTTTTAAATATAGAAGAGGGATAATAAATGTTCTTGGAGATGAATCTTATAAAGGAGATATTAGAGCATGTCTAGTCAATTTGAAGTTATATGGATACATCCTATATTATAAATACATCATATGATGATCGACACCGTCAACCTATTAAGTTTTCTATTGGTGTCTATGTGTCCCTGCATGTGTAACTATGATTTGGTAACCATGAAATTTCGAAACAAAAGAAGTTGGTGCTCAGGTATTTCCATCAATTTGAGATTATTGATAGGATTGGTCTGGTAGAATATCAATTGGGTAATTAAAAATTGTAAAGTCATATGCATGGTTTAATCTGTGTGTCAGATCTTCACCTATATCACCCTTATACATCTAATGTGGTAGATGAATATAATGATGAACTTAAGGACAATGTGTCCTTTATGGAGCATCTAATTTTTATTTTGTATCAAAATGAGAAAAATCTAGGGGGTTAATAATATGCCCTTGGTTTGCGTGTTGTGGTAGTAAGACTGCATTAAATTGGAAACATGGGAGTGGAAAGTGGATATAAAATCCCAGTGGACTAAACTTTTTACCTTGGAGGCTTAGTTATGTTGGGTATTACATCTTAGAGAAGAACTGTATTATGGTGGAGAGGTTTTAAGATCCTATAATTTTTTGGGGTAATTTGTTATTCCTAATTTCAATTGACCTCTATTTCATATTAGTTGATGATATTCTCCCTAAAAGTTGAGAAGGTATCCATGGAATTCAGGGGGGTTAGGATTTGAAAAGTATGGATGATGGATCTTACAACACGTGGTTCATGGTTAGCACATGGTTATTGTTATCAATGCACCATGACCATGCAATGTATTTTATGGGGGATCATAGTTAAAAAACCCATGTGAGGAGTCCTAGATACCATGAGGGTTGGATCTAGATCCATTGTTAAGGCTTGATCAAGGTTTTCAAAAAAATGTGGGTGTACCAAAAAACCGTACAACTTGTGATTTACATAGATAGAGGATATCACATAGTGAGAACATGGTTTAGAAAACCATGTGATAAAAACATGTTCCCCAACAAAAACTGTTAAATTTTCACTCTTCCCTCATGATATAAATGGAACTCACTTGGTATTATCCCACATTTAAATCTCAAAATCCTTGAGTGTGGCCCAAATGTTTCCTTTTATTCTATGGATATATCTCCATCATGTTTGGGGAATTTGATGTGACTTTTATTATGACTCATTTTACTATGTATGTATACAGGTTTGTTTACTTCAATTTTATTGAAGTTTGACAACATGGTGATCCTTATTTTTATTTTCCATAAAATCCCAATTTATAGGGATTTCTATGTTTTTTGTGGTTGTGGTAGTTTTAATTTGAATCAAAGGTTGGGTTTTGTCCTGATGTTTCCTATGAGCATAAGGTAGATGGTCTTAGTTCTATTTACCATATAATTTTTACACTTCCACTGTATGTTACAAGTTTAATGTAATCTATGTGTTGATAATTTGATTTATTAAATAGAATAAATATTCTAGGCCCTTAATTGTGGAACTTTTTCACCATGTTGGATCTTTCAATGACAATGATATCAGACCTACGACCACAAATGGGATGTCCCAATCCCTTAGAAATGAAAAAAATGTGTTCTGAATAGTGAAACAGAGGGATTATGAGTCATAACACGGTGATAATTCTATTTCTAGTAGGCATAGAATAAGGGTATATATGGCTTAACATGGGAATTAAATACTTCAAGACATTGTAAAAGGAACAAAAGTACTATGGTAAAAGGGGCATGTTAATATTGTTATAAATTTTTCATGAAAGAAAGGGTAAATGGTTAAAAGGGAATTATTATGTTGTTAAATGGTTTTGAAGAACATTTAACAGTTTTGTAACATGAATAAATATTGAAATGATTTAATTTTGAAATGGGTTTAAAGGTGTTTATAATGTTAGAACATAATGAATACAAAATATTGAAATGGAATACCTTGTTTAACATAGGGTATTCAATGTTTAATGATTATGAAAAATATAAAATGGAAATGATGGTTTGTGTTATGAGGTTGGATGAAGGCTCCTCGTCTTAGGGATGAACTATAATGATTCTCTAGGAACCATCAATGTTATGCATGTATTGGGTGTTAGAGAGATACATTGGGCTCTAATAACATCTTACATAGTATAGGTACTTGTACTGAAGCTTCTCGATATATAGTTTTATAATATTGATACATAACACATTGAGATTTTGAGAAATAATTATTTTCAATAAATTTTAACTTTTAAAAAAACATGAAACATTATCTTTATCTTGTGTTAAACAAAACCGTACATTTTAATGAAACATGTCATATTAGTAACATGTTATTATAATATCGTTATCACCTAGAAATTAGAATCAAGGGTATAGATAAGATTAAATAAATATTTAAAATATATGGTTTAAAATTTTATAAAAAAATAATTATTTTATGATCAATTAATTAAAAATGAAAAAAAATCTATTTGAATATAAATGAAACTTTCTCTCGAAAACTATTATTATGAAAAAAAACATTTTACATCAATATATTAAAAGAACCAATTTTGTTCAATGATTTTATTGAAATGTACATATAATATATTCAAACAAATATTTAACATTCATATTATTTGTTTTCTATATAAGAGATAAGAATAAATCCAATTTTATGCATAAAATATACTTTTTTAAAAAATATTTTTGTCACCTTTTATGCTCACCATTTAAAAAAAAAATTAATGTTAGAAAAATTATTTGGATAAATAAATTTCATTTTTTTAATATCAATTTCAAAATTATATAACAGTTAATTTTTAAGAATTTTATGAAAATATTAATTTTATGATGATATTAAAAAATGTAATATTTAAATTAAAAACTATTTTTTATTAATATATTTATAATGTTAAATTATATTTAAAACTAGTTTTATATTAAAATTTGTTAAATTATATATCTATTAATCCAATTTTGATCATTTAAATAATTTTTATGTTTAATTTTGGTATAAAAACATTGTAAAATTTTGATCAGTTTCCCTTTGAAAAACCCCTGCATTCTCAACATGTCTACAAAATTAATATTAAATTATCATTTTACACTTAGATATAAGGAATTTGGTAAAATTGATTCCATATTTATAATTAAAATGATTTATAGTATCTAATTTGGTGAAAATATTTTTTTTACCAAAGTAATTAGTGAAAATAATAAAAGAAATTGTATGGTTATGGTAAAAATTGGTTTATCGGGGGGTCAAAATAAAAACATAAGGATTAAAATGACCTAAAAACATGTATAAGATCTATTTTATATCCATATGTTCTACCTAAAGATTTTAACTATCAGTAATACACTATTTCGTATCCTTTTGGAAGGATGAACTGGGGATACACCTTTTCTTTCAATAAATCCATCCTAGGAGGGCCTTCGTTGTAAACCTAAAGATGATAGCCGATGAAGGGGTAGCGTTCTTCAACGATCATTTTCATTTTATTTCTTACTAAAAAACCATAAATTATTATTAAAACATAATTATATAATAAACAAATTATACTACATGTACATATATATTTTTATGTTTAACTCATGACTGGAAAACATCTAATCTTTTGTCAAATGGGTTATGAAGTCACCATTCATGAGTATGACTGATTAAATCCTTGCAAACCAATGTCATTCATTTTTCTATTACCACCTCCAGCGGTATGGTATGATGATGGATATAAATAATATATATTAAATTTATAAAATATTTAAACCTATGGAGTCATTATATAATATATATTTTTTTACTTTCCATTCCATAGGGGATACAATAATATATTTCGTGTTTCCGACGGTCTATCACCTCACTAAGATATGTGATCAATTTTTAACTAACATGTTACATGGAAGATAATAAGTATAATTATAATGAATATATTTGAAATAAATGAAATAATAATTATATTAATGACATATTTATCATTCCTATAAGATAATGTATATATTTATTTCTTAAAATTTAATTTACAGAAAGATGATTACGTCAATCATGTATGTGTGGACTACCGCCTTTATAAAGCGATGTAACTCTTTGTTTTCATCATCACACCACATAGATAATATTGAAAATAATATTTAAAATAATAAAATTTTATTTAAGTTATTATGATAATTAATTAAATACATCATATTACATTACTCCTTTCTATAATGATCGTTGAAAAATGGAAGTTTCACCCTTACGTACGTACAACCTACAATATCCACGATCGTAATATACTTAATTTATCAAAAAAATCATGATTGGTATTAAATTTATGAATGATATAGAAATATGAATTTCATTTCATGATTATTATTCATTAGATGATTAAACCATGAATAAACTGAGAGAATCGATAATAAAAAATCAAATCATTTATGAAAAACAAAGCGGTTATTACCCGAAAGGTGATTTTAAAAAGAAATTGGTAATAAACATATAATGAATGTTAATGATTAAATAATATATGCGATAATATATATATAAATATATATGTGTGTGTGTGTGTGGTTATATTGTAAAATTATAATAAACTTATATTTATTATAACGGAGGTTGAAATGTGTATGAAGACATGACTTAAGGTATGATATTTATATTTTATTTTTTTTCTAGGTAAAATATGAAAAGTCGCCAATTGTTTCATTTATATGGTTTATATATACCAATTTTACATGTTGTATCATGAATCTCCTCAAATTCAGGATATAATTTTTTTTATTTGATGTTGTTCTTTATTGGGGCTTACAATTCAAAATATTGCTAAAGCTGTAAGGGATTTCCTTCTATTTTTTTTATCATTTGAGATATATGCCTTATCCACCACTAATTTCATATATATGCTGTATATAACATCCATTAATGTATTTTATATTTTTTTAATAATTATTTTGTGGATTTAAATATCCATTTTAGGATATCTTTCTTATGGCATTTACGGTTCAAAAGATACCAGATAGGTAAGGGATCATTGTCACAACATTTCTTCTTGGAGACATATCTTATGTTATGCACATATCTTCTATATGAGGTGTATATAACAACCCTTTTACATATAATATAATTATTTTATTTATTATCCAGATTTTATAAGTATCATTTAATTTTATTATTTCATCGATATTTCCAGAGAATGTTATCAGTGGTTACGTTTTTGTGTTACAATATCATTGTTTTTTCAGAATACACATGATTATGATTCGAATGATGAAATATTATGATATGCCTGAATGGTCCAACGGATTTATTTTTTATTGATTTGGATAACCCCCTTTCAACGGATGAGGGGGAACCCTTAAAAGGCATGTAGGATTAGAGATTAAATTTCTAATAGGATTTGGAGACAGTTAAAGACTCATAGGTCTTAAAGAAGTCATACGGACTATAAATACTTGAAATTACCCTTCCCCAATATCTTCATCGTTATAGGCTCTCCAACTTTGCATTGTCTTTTGGAATGCTATCCTATGCAGAGATGCATAGGCCCGATACTTATGGAAAATGGAATTGCCTCTCATACTTCCAAATTTTTTTATCTTTTCCCTAGTGAATGCACCCTGCTCTTGAATCCTCCTCTAGAGCTGGATCATTGTAGAATCTGTCTGGGAATCTACATATCAGGTGGCCCTGAAGGCCATTGAGGGCTCGAAGGCTTTAATGTGGCCCGAAGGACATAAAGGTGGCTCAAAAGCCTTACTAACCTAAAGGCCTGGGGGGCCTGAAGTCCTTAAGGACTCTAAACCCAAACTGGTGGCCCAATGTGAGTAGTTCTAGCTACTACAGTACTGAATAGTACCTACCATAGTTCCTTCTACTGTACCCACACAGTTCCTATTATAGTCCTTCTACAGTACTCGAAATTATATCTCTACCTAGTCTCGAACATGTGACTCATGGATACACTGTTTACTTTCATTTTACAGTATCAGGTACTTAATATTACAAAATAATGTTTTTAAGAAAAATAGTCTTTATTTCTCACTTTGGAGAAAAAACATTTTTCATCAAAAAACACATTTTCATGAAATTTTATCAAAAATATTTTGAACTTTTTTAAAATGAATTATTAAGATAATTTTTACCCAGACTTGTTTTTTTTTGAAATCTATCTTCATGTGATTTTCCAATCATTACCTATTTCACCTTGCTGAAAATTTTAACTAAATATTTTTTAACATATAAAACATGAATGGAAATTGAAATAGTAATAACTATTATTTTCTTTTAACATTCCATTATAAAAAATTCAATGTTATTTCCAAAGATAAATATTTTTAAAATGTTTAAAAACGTGTTTTCTAAGGGTAAAAGATATTTTCCTTATAAAAAATGTAAATTATTTTTAATTCTTATATTAGAAGTTTTGAATTTTATTTTCAAAGAGATTAATTTTTTGAATTTGTTATGAATTTTAGATTTAAAAATGTTTTTCGAAGGAAATATTTTTCCATAAATAAATTTTCCATGTAATTTATCATTCAAAAATATTTTCTCATTTAATATTAAAAACACTGAACTAAAATATTATTTACTAGGCATCATAACCTGAGATACCATTGTTATTATTTCTCAAAAAAAATGTTTATGATGAAAAATATTTTTATGAAACTTATTTGACTTCTATAGGTTATAACTTGATATACTTTTCGTGACTCTCAATTCTTTTTCCATTGATTATTCTATGAAAAAATGGGGAATTGATTATAAAACCTGAATATTTTACAATATTTATTATATTAATAAATTTTCAAGAAACCCATTTAATTTCATTGGTTATGATTAGATGAATGTTTTAGGATCTTGTGGAACATAAATGTATAATATTCATTATGTGATGATTGTTATGTTATAACAAATGATAATAGTAATTTTATAATGAAAGATGGTGTTTATGTTATAACCAATGAAAGGTGATACATATTCCTTCCTATAATGTGTTGGGTGATGATTTATATTTGATGGTATGGATATGAATGGAACACGGATTGAACCCTGTTTAGTAAGGGAATTTTTTCACTATGATGGTCTTGGGGGTGATCTATGAAAACTATAATGGTTTGGGGAGTGAACCCATTTCACTATGATATAAATGGATGCTATACATTCCTACTATTGTTATGATATCATATTCTTATGTGTATTTCAAAATTACATGGATTATTCCAATGGTGTTCTCTTAGAGATCATTTTATTTAATTTCCTTATGGCTCACGTCTTATGAACTCCCAATCATTATTCCATGACTCAAGATTCTAATCTTTAATATGAATTATATGGATTTATTATGTTATTATAATTTTCTAATACCATTATTTTCATATTATGATTATGTATCTCCCTTTTTTACCTATATTGAACCTTTGAGCTCACACTTTCTTATGTTTCCCTTCCCCATGTTATGAAGAAATATTTTATGTATGGTATGTTTGGTAAAATTACTAAAGGAGAATATATTTATGGTAACTGTTAAATATCATTCACAAAATAGGAATATTGGGTACCTATTATCCACACACACTAATCTATTAGGGTCACCATTCATGTTTTTGTGTAATTTATTGAATATTAATTTAAAAATATGTAATATCCATGTTTGAAAAGACTGGGTCACTATAATTTATGTGATAGGAAAGGTTTATTAAACATTTGGAAACTAGGTTCAGAAAACATTATTTATATCCCTATGGAAATTTGTAAGGATATTTTTTTGGATATTTCAAAGGATAACTATAGGGATGATTTTAAGTATAGAAAAATGTCTCGGAATTTTTGTAATGAATATATTAGGTGTTCTTTAAGAAATTATGTACTTTTTTATATTCTATATGAGTATATGGATATTGAATTAAGTTAAAAATGGATAATAACAACAAAATGGTACACTAAGATAGATTACATCATCACCTCGTGCAAAATAATAGGCCTTGTTATATGCTTGGTTTGACGCTCCTAGGGGATATGCATTGGAAATTAAAAAAAATACATTAAGAATGATCAAGAATTATTTAAATATATTATGACTATGAATTACCTAGATTAAAACTAACGTGTCATACATTAAAAATTATTTGTCATTATTCAGATATCCTATAATTGATTTATTTAGCATTATGTGGTTTTCATCTATGATTAGTGTTATTATCACTATGTTTTTTGGTTTTCAAAATAGTGGGAACCATAAGGAAATGGGTTTAAATTAAATGTGAAACAAAATTTTCAAATGAGTATCCAAATGGTAAGATGAATGGTCTTTTGGATTATTTGATTATTCCTATCCTACTATCATGAAACAAGACTAAAGATGTTCACCTTATGCGAAACATGAACATACCAAAAAAGAGAAGGATAATGTTCACTAGGAGTTTAGGTAGTCGATACCAAGGATGAAGTATTATCTAGTTTCTTATTTGGTGATAATTTTTTAATAAACACTCATGGTATTGTCCAAAAAGGATGAGAAGATAACTTGGGTGAAGAAAAAAAGGACACAATGTAAGTAACTACAAGGGAAAAATAAAAATTTTTGTCACCATAGTAGAAGAGGTTAATGGTCTCCATAAGGTATCATTGAATTTTGAATGTTTTAAATGTGGAAGGTATAGGCATTATGAAAATTCATGTTCTAAGGGGAAAACTCATGAGGAGAATCAATAAGGTTGTATGATTAATGGTTTTTCTTTTGATGATGAAGAGACTACAAAGGACATAAGAAAAATAGTATTAATGAATAAGATGATGAATCCTAGTTAACTATTTCATAAAAAAGTGGTATGATTAAATAAGAAATTTATTTAATTCAAGAATTATGTTATATGAATAATGAAATATATATGGATTGTTCGGCTTACGTTTTTCATCAAGGATTTCAAAAAAATGTTAAATGGTATTGGTGGACTAAAAAATTATTTAATGGTAAGGTGATATTTTTTTAAGGGTAAATAACCCTTAATATGTTATAGATATTTAGATATGGATATTGGGAGAAATATATATTGGAAATGAATAAGTAAATTGGATAGTACTGGTTACTTTAGAAATGATTATTGATTTATTGAAAAGGTAGTTTATCCTATCATGGATATAGATTAAAATATTTTTTGTTTTCAAAGAATATATCTAATAATCTATGTTTTATTTTAGGAATGTGTAATAATATATGTTTTTATAAGGTTTTATAGTAATTCAGGTTATTACCATGTTTTAAAAGAATTCATGATGAGGGTATTGAAATGTTTGGTATATGACAATCATGTGCTACTTTATGTTATATGTGGGGATAATGTAATGATGAATTTGAGAACTTTTGTGACAATATTTATAATTTTTTAATTTTGGATGTTTTATAATGTTAAATAATTATGGAATGGATTATTTTGAACATTGGATGAGGCTTTAGATATTAAAATATTACTCCACAATATGATTATTTATTCATTTTGGAAAACTGATGTCAACCTTTTATTACAAAATATATAATAAATGTCTTATTATTATATTATAGATTTTATTTAGTGATTCATAGATAAAAAATTCATCTCTTAGAGTAAGAGATGATGTGTAAATTGATCAATTAATAATCAAAGTATAAAATTATACATATTAAATAAAAAGATATCAAGTACGGTCATTTTAGTATGTTCTTAAAATATATGGAAATGTAATTCCACAATATTATGAAAGGTGTTTTGAAATAAACTTTTGTCCTTTTATCATTATTTTTTATTATATCGATGATCTTTTTATGGACTCATTGGCTTCTGTATTTATTGATACTATAATTCTCTTAACCTGGTTCTTTATAACTCTCCATCAGTATTTGGGTGTTAGTTTTCTCTTCTATATACATGTTTTACATTACCAAATATTTTATCCTACTTCAAAACCTAGTGTGTGTTATTCTATTATACTTTCATGAATCTATTTCTCTTTTCAAGAGGATGTTTAATTAAACCTTTTAAAAATTTGGGTTTCGACGATGGAATTTTCAAATGTTAAACCTTTAATGACATTGATGAATTTCATGGGATAAATTATTTTTAAGGGGGTATAATATTACACCATAAGATTTATTGAAATATTACTTCAAATAAATTTAATATTTTTGATATTTTTCATCACACATAATACTGAGTTTAGCTTGTGTTACATGCAACCCTGAGTTTCAATGAAATGTGTCATATTATTAAAATGGTATGATATGATAGTTATCACCTAGAATGTGGAATGGAGGGTATAGATTGAATTAACTAAATTATCTAAATATATGTTTTACACTTGTATATAATGATAATTATGTTGCGATTAATTAATTAAAAATAAAAAAAACTATTCAAAAATAAATTAAATCATTCTATGAGAAACTATCTCTATGAAAACAAACCCATTTTACAGTAATAAATTAAACTAAACAATTTTATAATACTAATTTAATGATATATAAGTCATATATATTCAAAACAAATTAACATTCAGCTTATGTGTTTTGTAGACTACAGATAAGAATAAATCCAATTTCAACCATAAAAAGTGTCTTCTTCATATAAGGTAATTTTGATGCTTATTTTAGAAATTATTTTAAAAAGAAATTATGAATAATTTATAAAATTTATTTGAAAAAATTATGTTCATTTTTTAAATCACCATTTAAAAATTATCTGAGGGTCAATTTCTAATAATCATATAAAAACATCATTTTTTATGAATATTGAAAAATACATAATTATAATTGAAAACTACATTTTAATTTAAATAATTTATAAATAAAAACTATATTTTAAAATAGTTTTAATTATAAATTAATTTAATTATATATATTTAAATTATTTATTTCATTTGAATCATTTTATTATTGAATTTTAATTTAAAAACTTTATGAAATTTTGACCATTTTCTCTTTGAACACCACTCTTCCTCATTGCATATGGGGCCTTAACTTTAAATTTTAAATTTTAAATTAACAATTATGTGAATGGAATTTGTAAAAATTTATTCAATATTTTTAATCATCAAATGTATTTTATATAATAACTTCAACATAATGTTATTAAAAATAAAGACTGAAAACAGTAAAAATCGATAACCACAATTATGGTCAAAATAGGTTTTTTGAGGGTTAAAATAAAAAAATATGTGTTAAAATGACATATGAAATCATTTAAAATATATTTTATAGCCATATTTCAACCCTATAATGTATAATTATAAAAAAAATATATTTTTCAGCCTTTTCTCTAGAGGAAAATGTGGGTGCACGTTTTTCTTTTCAAAACACAACAAGTGTGCCACTCACCTCACCTATAAAAGGTTACCCCTCTCCTCTCTTCTTCACGTCATAAAAATAGTTGGTATCAGCAAATACCTTCCACAATCCCTTATTAGATTCCATAATTTCATTTTTTTTAATTCTTATTTTGGTTCAACATTCAATCTAGGAAGTATTTTGGTGAAAACCTAAAGAGGATCCCTGAGTAAGAGGGAACATTCTTTAGTGAGGATTTTTATTTTTTTACATCCTCCACCACCAAAAATTATAATTAAACAATGAAGATATAATAACCTCATTATCTTACATACATTTATATGTCTATATTCTGAAAACATTTCTTGAAATCAACTCCACTTTCTTCAAGTGAGTTATTGAACCATTATTTGACTGTACGTCTGACTATTTCCATGTGGACCAATGGCATTAATTTATTAGTACCACCACTCACAAGTGGGTATGATAATTGATATAAAGTCTATATATATGAAAATTTTAACAATATTAATCCTATTTATTCATTGTATAATATATAACTTTTTTACTTTACATTTTTAGGGGATACGATAACATCGCTCGAGTTTATGGTGGACTACCACCTCGCGAAGAGACATTATTTTTTTACACCGATTTACATGGAAAATAATATGGATAATTTTAATGAATATATTTTATATAAATTAAATAATTATGATATTAATAACATATTTTTCATTATGAAAATATAGTATATTTTTTTCTTTGTTACCTTTTAACTCCCTAAAATATGATAACACCATTCATGTACGTGTGGACTATCACCATCATGAAGCGATGTGATTATCTATTTTCATCACCAAATTGATGATATATATATATATATTTTATACTTAAATTAATAATATTTTTTATGATATTATTTCCATTATTTAAAGACAATACATTACTTACATATTTTGGTAATTATTCTTGAAAAATGGAAACGTTACTAATGCATATGTATGACCTACCATATCCATGATCAAAATGTACTTCTTTTTAGAAAGACATCATGAATGTTTATTTTAAATGGAATAAATGTTATATAAATATTATAATTATCTCATAATAATTTTTATGGATATTATGTAACCATTTTATTATAATAGGACCAAAAGTATCAATTCAAAACATATATGAAAAACAAAGTGGTTTTTACCCAAAACATTATTTTAACAATGAATTGGTTATAAAGAGGTAGTAAAGGCTCAAATATATATAATATATGGTATAATATATATATTTAGGGTTATATAAAATATTTAAAATAATCTCATATTTATTAAAAAGGGGGGTTTAATTTTTATGATGTATTTCAATAGTTAAGATAATGAATTTTTATTCTCTCTTTTTCCTAGGAGATATATTCAATGTCACAAGTCATTAATTTTATTTTTTATACATACAAAAAAATTAACATGTTATATAATGAATCTAATATTCTAAATAATATTCAATTACTCATTTTATGTTAGTCTTTATTAGTAATTTTTTTCAAAATATTATTCAAGCGGTAAGGGGTTTTTATCTCAGTTTTTACTTCTATGAGATATGTTTCGTATTCACTACTTGTTTCTTATATGTGGTGTATATAATATACATGAATGTATTTTATATTTATTCTCATAGAAATTATTAGGATTTATAGGGCCATTATAATATCTCTATTTCATAGGGATTACAGTTCAGATGATATCCATGCTAAAATGGCTCTTTGTCAAGATTTTTTATCATTGTGACATATGTTATGTTATGAACCTATCTTCTTTATGAGAAATATATACAGAACCTTTTTCACATTATATAATGAATTCACTTATCCTCATGATATTATATGTTTCATATAATTTTATTTTTTGATTGTCTCATGATTCAATGTTTCCCAATTAGTATCGTTTGTATGTTATAATCTCATTGTTTATCAGGATTGCTCATGATTTTGCATCCAATAATGAAAATTGTTTATCTAGCTAGCAATAATCTCATTTATTTTCTCCTAATGTTGTTATTTATGTAGAATAAATGTTTTTATTTTATTTTCCACTCTTAAATTATACTGGTGTTCAAAATAATGTTTTTAATTAAAAATGACTTCATTTCTCTCTTTGGTTGAAAACTCATTTTTCTTCTAAAACAATGATTTCTAATTTTTTTCAAAAATTATCATGAAATTCATAAAATGATTTATTTAGGAAATTTTAAAAAATTTATTACGTATTTTTTTAATAGAATCATCATGTTTTTTTTCTAAACAATGCATATTTTTATTTTACTAAAAAGTTGGAAGGAATATTTTTTTTTAAAGAAATAAAATAAATAGAAATTAAAACTATTAAAACTATTATTTTTTTGAATATTACTTTATATTTTTTTAATAATTTTTATCAAAGGAATGGATTCTTATTTTTTAAAACCATTTTTGAAGTAGAAATTTTATATTATTCCTCAAAATGATTTACAAAATTTCTAAATATTTTCATATAAGTTGAAAAGATTATTTTCAAAGAAAATAATATAAAAAAAATTTATGAATTTTTTGTTTTAAAATGTTATTTTCAAAGAAAATATATTTTTCTCTTGAATTTTTGAACTGATTTATCTTTCAAAATACTATTCCATCTAATATAACATCCATGGATGTAAATTTTTCTTTACTAGTGACACGATCCCAGGATACCATTATTATTACTTTTTTGAATGGTTTATTTTTATGATGACACGATGCTTATGAAACATATTTCTTATCATGTAATATTCCATGAGAAATTATTATGAAACCCACTTCTCTTTTTCATGGTTTAAGCTATGATGAAAAGAGAAAATGATTATAAAACCTATCTTTTTTAAATAGGTTATGATATAATGACATTTTTATGAAAACTATTTCATTTCAAGGGTTATGTTAAAATGAATGTTTTAGGATATTATGTCACAAATATATATATGATTTTCATTATGTGATTGTTGTTATATTATAACCATGCAGTTTCGTCGAATTAAAACCATGGATAGTGGTTACATTATAAATAATTGTATGTGGGACCAATATTTCTCTATAATGTATTTGTTAAATATTTATATCTCATAACATAGATAGAATTGGAATAGAGAGTTAACCTAGTTCATTAATGGTATTTTCCCACTATAGTGGTCTTGGGAGTAACCCTTGACTACTATGATTGTCTGGGGAGTTAACCCATTACACAATAATAGTCGTGGTAGTGATCCATTAATACTATGAAGATAATGGTATATACCTACATGTATTCTAAAATTACATGTCTTATTCAAATGTTATGATCTCATTGATCTTGTTCTTTGATTTCCTTATGATTATTTTCATATTAACTACCAATGTTATTATATGATTCATGTTTCCTATATTTGATATTCAAGGTATGTTTTTCATTTTTTATGGTAATTTTATCATAAATTAATGTTCATGTTATGCGTACATATCTCCCTTGTTTACCCTTAGTGAGAATCTGGGAGTACTCATTCTTTTATTTCCTTTACATAGGTTATGAATAAAGGTTCATTGTAGGGAATGTTAATGATGATTACTAAAGGATAAAATATTTTTGGGGATACGTTTAATATAATTAACCAAAATAGAATATTGTCTTCTTATTCTCTAAATATAGTAAAAAACTTTGGTACTCAGGCATGGGTTTTTGTAATTTATTTAATATTATTATAGAAAGATGTAATATACATGTATGAAAATCCTAGTTTTCTACATTATGTTGTCTCATTTATATTATGTAATCCCTTTTTTTATTTTTCAGGAATGTAGCACTTGTCGATGCGGGTTTTGTTGGCCCATGTGTCACTTGAGAACTCAGGGTCCAAAGTGGTTACTTGAACACTGTTTATTTTTGAAAAAAAAATTCATTGATTTAAATATTTATTACTTACCTATACATATTAAGACACTATTTTTTATAATACATATTTCTTTAGACGTCATTTTTGGTGGCCTATATGGTTGTACTCACACCCTACATGGGCCGATGTTAGTACTTGAGATGTTTTAATGGTTGAAAATATTTATAAGTGAAAATTCCCTATGATATATAGATGATTTTGGACTTGGGATGGATTATGTATTGGGGGAATAGTCATTTTATCTAACCCAATTTTGTGTATTTTCACTAGTAACTATCTATGGGTTTTTCATTAGGTATGTGAGACTATTATGACATGGCATGTTTTCTTTATTAACTCATGGGAATTTACCCAGGTTGGGTAATTGATAAGTTTTGTGTATATATTTCTTATTATTATTTCTTATTCTTTATCTTATTTCATTACTCTAATAAATATTATATAGTTTTCCCACATTTCTCATCAGAACCTTGCTACTACTGAGAATCCTTTATCATATATAGAGGCATTCTTAATTACACATAATGAACCAGTATGATTACATGTTTTAGTGATCTTGGATAGTATATCGAAAAACATCTTTTAAAAATTTAATTCAATGAAATTATATTTGTTTCACCCAAAAATAAATTTTAGAAGGTTTTTTAGAACACGTGAATGTGAAATTTAGATCTGTGTGTTGTGTGATCTAATATCATTCCCATGTATTCAAAATGCATAGAGAAAATGAAGAACCATCTTATCTCAATATAATTATATGAGATATTTACTTATAAAATATTGTTTTGATATTTCCTAAAGTATTATAACTCTGGTAGATACCTCAATTATACATTACCTTGATAAATTTTGTAAAGTGATTGATTAAACCCATTTTAGAGGGATGATAAATAATTTACATTCTTTAATTTCCTGTCAATATATATTATGTTCATTGTGTTATGGTGTATGATATTCCTAGAAAATATAAAGAAATCACAACTTAAACTAGTAATGCATATATTCATATACCTTCATTGAATCATGGAATATATAATATTTTAAAATTCTAGAACTAAATTTATTCTTAAGATAAATAATATATTTTTCCTTTTTTATGGTGAATCTTTAGTTTTATAGCCTTTTAATAAGAAACATTCTGTCGATCTTTTCAATACTATAAATTAATACATGGTAGTTAGATGTTTTTTCTCTCAGTGTTTTTTGAGGCAACATACACTCATGGATTTTATTTTTATTTTCACTAATGATTCAGTTGGTTGTGATTACCCCCAATGTAATTCATTTTAATATAATCATATAACACTACTCATTTGTGAAGTACATATAAAAAAGAAATCACTTATTTTAGAATCATAGATTAAAAAGAGATATTATTCTTTAGTTTATCAAGACAGAGGATCAGTTTTATGATATTTTTACAAAGCCAATAAATTCATATATATTTTAGTATATCAAATATATGATTTGTAAGATTAGTATTTAGTAATCACCTTACCATTTTTTGATCATCCCCTAACATTAAAAATCCCCTCTAAAAGGGCTAGTAAATTACTTGTATATAGAATATTGTGAAACTTTTTATACATTTATTTCCAAAATTCATAGAATATCATAAAAAAAATTATGAGTTAATCTGTGTAATAAATCTTCATAAACTACACCTTTGAAGGTCACCATGTATAGTGAATTTAATTGTATTTAATTTTTAAGAATATTTATGTTATTTTAAAGAATTATATCCTTATAAGATAACCCCTTTTGATTTTTTTTTCAAAGGAATAATTTACTCTTACGCATCATTTATTATAAAATAATATTACTATTATGAAGCATAAATGTTTAATATTTTGATAAAATGATATTACTCTTATGAATTTTGGATTTACTCTTATGCATTTCTAGATTACTATTAAAACATTATGTGATTACCTTTATGTTTTATCCTTTTTCCATTATTTTTATTACCAGAAAATATTAGTATGGTTTGAGTTTCATCAATTCAATAATGATAAAATAGGATGAAGGGGGAATTAACATTCAAAATTTTTCTTATGAAGGAATTATAACTACCCCTAAATAGTAATTATCATGAGTACTATAAAAAAAGAGAATGTTCATTAACAAATGGTAATACTATGAAATTGTACCTAAAGAAATTTTTAGAGATGAAAATTAATCAAAGATATTTATTTATCATCATAATGAAAATTTAATCTTATGGAAAGTATAGGGTGTTTTCTACTCTTATTATACTTCATTATAATTAGTTCTAAACTCTTTTTATTTTTCTTATAACACATATGGTAATTAAAAATTATAAAAATTTTGTGTTTTTTTTGTTTCATGTAAAAATAAGTGTGGGTAATATATCATATACCATAGAGAGAGGAAATATTTTAGAATTTTAACTTTCCATGAAATATCCTAATGGATAATAATATTCATTTAATATATGTAAAAATATTTTCATTACTATGATTTATTTGAATCTATTAATTATAGTTTTTCAATATAGATTATCATAGAGATTAACTAGAGTTATCAAGGTGAATATTTATGTTATTTGTTTGTTTTTTATCATAAATAGGGAGATTATTGAAGAGACTATTTGATAATATTATTTTAACTCTTTTTTTCTTCATTACTCACAGCACACACCTATATTTTATATGATAAATTAAAATGATGTTTTCTCTTGTTCTGTGAGACTTAACATTAGGATGTTAAAATTAAAGGGAATTTATTTGACCAAATTATTTTATAGAGAAATAGTAATTCATGTTGAACTATATCTAAGGGAAGATGAAGAATTTTTATGGTATGTTATTAAAATTTTCAAATATTATTGATAAATCGTGAATTTGGGTTTGATGTTGTTTCAACTAAACCCAAGGAACACAGAATTTTATTATTTAGTTTGTTAAAATGTTTCTTATAAGTTGATGTCAAGTATTTTAGGGAGAAAATTATTGAATTAATAATTATTTTTCAATCATCTAGAGGTTATGAATAATCTTTTTTTCAAATCTTGATTCCTATTGTACTTTCATTTATTGGGATTTTATAAAGATCTTGTATTTTGATAGGTTTTATTGTAAATGATATTTTTTAGATGGTCTAATATTTATACTTTTAATATAAAGAGACTTGAGAATCACTTACATAAATATTAAAACATTTTATATGACTATCATAAATATATCCAAATAATGCCAGCCCAATAACCTTAATGGTTGAGTGTTTATTGAGTCTAGATACGTGATCAACTTATTTAAGAATGATATTGAACATTTACCCTAAACATTCTTCGCACATCGTACACTTCTATTATAATCCTACATAATAATTTTCATCATAACCTAGGGAAAGGGACACATAAGAAGAGGAAACATCCAATGATGAGTAAGGAAAAACATGGGAGATAACAATCAAATATCACAACTGAGAACAAAATAAGCATTGGGGTATAAGAACATGTTCATAACATATGAAATTAATTCCCCAAAATTCATTGATCATAAATCATTGCTCATGGAAAAATTATTTGTCATGACATATTAAATGATTCCAAAGATTTTTAAATCATCAATAATCAATTAAGATTCATGAGAGTATATCATATTAAAAATATATAAGTTTCTGGTATACATATAATCATTGGAAATAATATCATTATTCAAGGCTCACCACTAAGGACATCATAGTTTATAGCTTCCCATCTTGGATTAGGTTTACTACCCATTCCATAAACATCCTGAGAAAAGGCTCTTAATTATTTGGTACACACCTCATTCGCTCTTCTTATTATCTCACGAGATAAAAATAATAACCCAATGCATTAGAGAGCGATATAATTTCACGAACACACATCATATAACCAAAATTGTATATATGTTTATATAAAAGATCATAAAAATATTAATACTTTAAAATCACTTAATTAACCCATTGAATGGATAGGGTATTCATGTAAAAAAATTATTTAACATTTAATAAAGCTTCCGGATAAAGGGGTTGGATGGTGGAATAAGAACATATCACATAAGAAACATAAAAAAATATTGACATGGATGTTTTTTTAAATTATTAAATAAATCAAATTGAAAAAAATAAAAAAAAATCTTTTATCATTATAATAATTATGTTTTATAATAATTTAAAATTACATTTTATAAAAATGGAATAGAAGATTCATAAATAATAATTCACACTATATTAAAAGAATGTGTTCACCCAAGTAATGTTAAAAAGGGATGATTTTTTTAAAAGAACATTGTAAAAAGGATTTTTTAAATAAGTTAAATTTAGTATAAAATTTACTTAACCATGTTTTTTATCATGGATATGGTTATCCATGAAATTGATATGGATAAATAGGATTATGTATCCTCACTTAAAGGAAGAGGTGGGGTTCGATTCACTTATATGTACAACATCGGTTAAATTATATTCCAATAGAAAATAAATTAAGAGAGAATAATTTAAACCACATTAATAAATACAGGTTATGAACAAATTATGGTATAATAGATAAATTGCACATAATATTCCCCCAAATATAAATTCATTCACGATAATCATGAGTTGAAAATGATAATGTAATAAAACCCATATTTTTCTCCCAACATTCACAAAAAATTAAAAATAAGACATTATAATAATAATAAAATTTATAAATTATGATAAAAACTTATTAATATCTTATTTATATTACATTTTTAAACTATAATAATTCACTACACATATATCAAAGATTTTATGATTATTTTCATTATTTTATATTAGTAATTCAGATTGTTAAATGCGTGTTTTGTATTAGAAATGACAAAACTCATTATTTAATAATATGTTCATCATTCCCAAATTAGAATATGTGTATTGAAATAATATTATTTTAAATTTTTATATTTCCCCATTATCATTTTATGGGAACTATGGTCATAGTCTGCAAGAATGGGAGACATTATCAATTAGTTTCTTATCTTTTACTTATATTAATGAACTATTTATAACAGTCACTAATTTTTATTTCATAATTATATTCCCCTATTTTTGAAATATATAAATCCATTATATCATTTCAATTTATCAATTATATATTTGAACCATCTATGTAGGGAGGTGATGAAAAGAAGAACATGTCAGTCATGGAGGTGGTAGTCTGCATGAATTCATGAACAAAATTTTAATTTTCTATAAAATGGAATGATGTTATGAAATAATAAATTAATTAAGATTCCTAATAATATCAAAAAAAATTATTTATTAAATCAATATCCCATTCTAACCATCCATCTATGGAATATATAAAAATTAATGTAGATCATTTTTGGAGAAGACTGATTGCACATATGTATGATGACATTTTTTTCTAAGTGATATGGAAAGTGTAGTTAATGATTATTACATAATCATAATAAAATTTTATTATAAAAATAATTTTTATGTAAATATAATATCATGGATAAAATATATATTAAATATGTGGAATAAGAAAAAACATTAATGGAAAGGGAAGAATTGGTACATTAAACCTTATTCATTAGAAAAATACTTTTGTAAAAATAATAAAGCCTTTTAATAGTGTAATATTAAGAAGACAAGAACCACTAGGATATGGATTGAAATTTTGAGAAGTACCTAGGTTGATTTTTAGTAAAATTATGTGGCTTCGGTTTAGGGATTAGTGGGGTGTTGAAGCCTCTTTTTATAAGTAGGGGAGTGGCATTTTTGAAAATATATATGATAATGTCACTAATAAATGATAAAATATATCGAATAATTGAATAAAATTGTATGGACTAGGGGTAAGGTCAATAATCAATTAACCATGAATTTAATACATATTTTAAGATTTTTACTCTTACATTTTCCCCATGTACCATTTTGGTTTTAACAACAGTGACTAAATCTAAACCAACATAATTTAATTTCAATACCTAAAAATAAAATTATACCTATTAAATAATTTTTACCTAATGCTTCCAAATTTGAAATTATATTTTTCACATATATTTAATATATGGGAGAATAATTAATTTTTATCCTATTACATGTAGATCGTAAAATTTATTCTTTGAAAAAATGAATTTTTATACATGAATGTTAGGTTTAGGATTGATTTATCATTTTTTACATCCATTAAATTGTTATGTTTATTATTTAAAAAATAATACTTATATGTAAAAAAATAAATCGATAAAATAAATCATCATTTTGATATCATAATTAAAGAAAATAATGAAAAATAGTTTTTATTAGTTTTGATGCGTGGAAAATGAAAATCAACAAATTCAAAAAGGTTGAAATACATTAATATGTATATTATTTTCCTTGCAATGGAATAAGAAGAAGAATACTTTTGGGGCCTTCAGATTTTGTAAGCCTTCAGGGAACTTACAATCATGTGACAATTATAAGGTCACACAAAGACACCACACATAGTTCATAACCTAAAGTGGATCCCGTGGAACCCCTTTCCTCAAGCCCTCATACTCTTAATAATGCACCCTAGGTAACCAATGGATATGCGGAGGATGCTAGATAAACTCTTCTGTGCCACATAGTTTTTCATCGGTGAATCCTGGACAATCCAACCTGGAAATCCTCTGAAAATAAGGGGTAAATTAGGCAATGTGTGGGGGCCTATAGTAGCTGCAAACATCATGCAGCTTATTACCAAAGTGATGGATGATGGTCATTTAAAAAGTCCAGGAAAAATCTCAAACTCCTAAAACAAATATAAAGTAAAAAATGGATATAAATAGGGGAGGTGGTTGGAGCTACCCGTGGTCACTGAATATCAAGTGGCACACCCCTGATGAATTAAAAGACACAGTGATACCCTAGGAACATACCCACCTAATCTCAAGAAATCCTTTTGGATTTTTGATCTCATCACATTGAAAACCTAAACAATATTCATCCACCATACGCTCTTCCTTTGGCTCTTTAAAAATGGATGGATTATTCCACTGAATTATTATGCACCCACATAAATCCTCGATTGGTCACACAACACATCTTAAAAAAATAGAGAAATTTTCTTTGAAATTATTAATGAAATCTCTCACAAATCCCAAACCATTATAAAATAAAAGAACTAGAATAATATTTATAGGAGGAGAAAGCTTCTAGTGATCGTAAAATGATTATGATGAATTAATTGTGTCTACAACACTTCTCTTTGAGACCCCCAAACTCCCCATCCATGCCTCAAGAAATTTCCCAAGAAAGGCATAAAGCTTCTCATGAAGGCCTTTTAATAGGAACGTTGATCTATTAAAGGCCCTTGGACTTGTCCAAATGACAAATATGATTTTCATTCAGTATATACACATGATGAAAAATGTCTCCATTAATTGGAAAAAATACAATTATGGTGGTAGTGAAAAGAGGAACTTGCACTCGCTAAAAATCAGGTGATGCCCTCGAAGTGATCCAAGGAAAAGGATTTTAAAGAAACATGGTTCCAAACCCCTTCACCGAATCCATCAGGGATCCTCTATAGATATTCCATAAAATTGGAAAAATAAAACCAGGTGGATAGGCCTATTAATTCTCCACCATTGCATGAAAAATGCACTGCTACCTACTGCGACTAGATGAACCGAACTGCTACATATCACGATGAAGAAAACGAAATCTGTGAAGTTTTCACTAGCACAAGAGAGTATTTCTAAGAGATTATAATATTTTTATTGTTATGTCTTTCATCTGGTAATATACTAATGAACTTATAGAGTGATCATTGTTCATTTATAAATAACTTTGCGTGATAATTCATAGATCAGATGAAGGACTTTTGGTAATTTTTGTGATAAACATACATCATATATTCCTAATCATGCAAGACTCAAATTAAACTGATATGGAATAAATATAATTTATTTGAAAGATATGTATTAGAAAAATCACTGGAGGAATACATTAGTGAATAAAATGTTTGTTTACCCTTATGTGCTTCACATAATTCATCCAAAACTTGTAAAAACAACCTGACATTTTGTGCAGATCTGACAACATTTCTTCAGTATGCCACCCCGGTTATGAAATATATTTCATAAATTTCAGAAATAGTTAAGCAGTTTCCCCCTAATATGTACCATGTTAGCCTTGCAAACCCACCCAGATTTACTGCTTTAATCTTTTAGAGTCCTTCAGAAACATCACCTAACTCATTTAATAGCACCAGATCATGTCAGCTAAAGTCTCACTGACACATCTTTTCATGTAAAATATTTTCTCAAGATACCCTATAAGAAAGTTAGCCAAGACTGCAGTTTCCATCTAGACATATTGGTCAGGTCATAGGATTCCCTCCAAAAAATTTATCCAAAACCTGAGTCACCCTTTGATACATTTCATACGGACTCTCACTAAAACAACCTCACATTTTCAAGCCAACTCTTGCGAATTACACCTATCAATGTCTGTTGGAACACATGAATAGGCCAAGATAAGTGAGTTAGGTCATCTGATATCTCTCAAGACAGACTACATGGTTCTTGAGATGTCCTCTAGGAAACCCCACATTGATCTGGTAACAAAATTTTGACACACCACCTGGGTTACAAGCAGTACTTTAGAAAGATCAACAGGATCATTTAGTTTACTTCAGATATTCTAGTAAGATAATCTTTTACATATTAGGTCAAGAGTAAAATCAACACATGTTTGGCATAAAAAAGTACAGAAGGGAAACCACTGTGTGTAATCCCCAACAAAGGACATTGTATTTTATGTCTCAATGACACAGTAAACCTCAGAGTGTGAACCCCAACAAGTGACATAATATGAAATGTCCCAATGAAGAGGGAAACCTCATAATGTAAGCCCCAACCAGCATAAAAATATGATATGTCCCAATGATAATGTTTTCCTAAGAGTGTCAGCCTTGACTAGTGACAAAATATGATCTCTCCCAAAGATAAGGGAAATCTCATCCTATATTCCCTGACCAAAGGAACTACATTGACTCTAATTCCTTCCAGATTAAGGATGTGTAGGACAACTATTCAAGTTTTTAGCTTGAAGGGGATGTCCCAATACATATGTCCCTCACTCTCCCAACAATGAAATTGATCAATTTCCACCCATTATTTTTCACACCGAGAATAGCCCATGTGAGCTTATGGAATTTAAATAACCATTTCATTTGTATCATGTGTCTTGTAACACCACAATCTTCCTTGGTACGCTTATTTTTAAATAATTTAATTACTTGAATTTCACGCAACACCGAGTTCGAGCGCACAACAAATAACATTTTAAAAAAAAGTTGTATGAATAGTATTAACCACATTTTCAAATTTATATTATTTTAATATTCATCTCATGTAGTTCTTATACATGATATAAGAACAAATTCAATTTTTTTTAATAAAAGAAGTATTTTTTTAAAATATATTTCTACCACCATTTAGTGGAGAACCATTTATAAATAAAATATTTTACACTTTTATATATTCAAATAGAAAAAATAAACTTCTCATTTAAAATCTAGACTGAAAATTTTAGTTTCGAAATTTATTTGGTGTTTTTCTGATAAATTTTATATTTTTATGATTAGAGAAAATACTAAAAGTTAATTCAAAAATGTTATTTCATTAAATTTATTTTTATTGTTAGGTTATCCTTTTAATTGCTTTTAATGTATAATTAGATTACGAGTTTTCCATTTAACATAATTTAGATCATTGGAATTGTTTTAACATGAAATTGGATATAAACGCATGTTACTCTTTTGATGGTTTTCATTTTTGAAAAACCCATTTTCTTGTTTTTTTCAAAAAGAATTAATATTAATTTAGTTACTAAAACTTTTGTATTTTAATTTTTGAAAAATGGAATACATATTTTTAATCAGTGGGTCCAAATTAAGTTAATATAGTGCTTTTATTTTGTCAATATTATGAATATTAACTTCAGTAACTTTTTTAATCACGTTTAAGGGGAAATTGGGTAATTAAAGGTAAAAATAATGTTATGAAATTATCCTAACACATATACAAATCCTATTGTATGACTAAATTACACCTTTATCACCTATGTTTCTAAGTGGAATCATTTAATGGACCCTTTCCCATTAATATGACATGAATATTATTAAAATTATTGAATGTGACAAAATGTCACACTCTCGTTTCTTATATGTATAATAATTTTAATATAAAGATATATAAGAGATAACAAATATTATAAATGTTCTATTGAATGATAAAATAATTACCTACCTTATATAATTTTATTTATATTTTTTAGAGAATAAATAATTACCATTAATTATGACACAATATTGAAGTATAAAATATTTTATAAATAGAATAAAATAAATGATTTTAAAAATATTAAAATAAATATTGTTTGACTTTATTTATGAAATCCATTTTTTTAAAATAACATATACATATTTTTGACATATTTTATGTATTTTTTCAAAGTTATTATGCAGGTTTTATTTTTCTTTAAATGAAAATATTTCATAATATGAAATTTGACATAAATGATACTTTAAAATAAATAATATTTCATCAAATGTTATAAAATTAATAAAAAATATTTTGATTGGAAAAATAACTTGTATAGTGTTAAATATGTCATAATTTATCCAATTAGGGAAACTTTATCATTTTATTGTAACAATATTAACTGTATAGTGTAAAAAGACAAGTTGTCACGGTAAAGGTTAATGTAACATGCCAAAATTTTAGAGTAAGTTATTTTCTTTAAATTAATTCAATAGCTTTCGTTACACACAACACCGAGTTCGAGCACACCATGCCTTATAAAAATATCCATTCAATAAGAAGTTATGAATATTATTAACTAAATATTGAAATTTATATACTCCATATAATTTTATAATCCATATTTTTTGTTTCTTAGACATAATATAAGAAAAAATTCATTTTTTCAGATAAAAGAAACATCTTTCAAAAATGGAAATTTTACCAATTTTTAATGGAAAACCCATTTAAAAACCAATATTTGAATCTTTAATATATTCAATTTAATTAAATTAAATTCTTCTTTAAAATTGGGAAATAAAAATTTATTTTGAATAAATTTTTGGTACTTTTCAGATAACGTTCAAATTTTGATGATTTCTTAAAAATACTAAATTTTAATTGAAAATAACCTTTTTAATAGAAATAATTTATATTGTTAAATTATTAATTTGAATTTTTTGGAAGTATAGTAATATTATATTTTTATAATTTAATACAATATAGGTCATTATAAGTAATTTCACATTTAAATTTTACAGAATCACAAATTAATCATTTAATAGTTTTTACTTCTTAAAAACCATCCTTTTGGTTTCGACAACAAGAATTAATTTTAAATTAATTATTTCTAATTATATGTTTTTAATTTGGAAAAATATAATTCATTTTTGAATTTGGAATATCAAAATGATTATATAGTGAATTTTTCGTATTTTTCTGAAAACCTTCAATTTTTGGTGAATATTGAAAAACACTACGTTATTGTTTAAAAACTGACTTTTTATTTAAGTAATTATTTATTTTATTTATTTAATTAAATATAGATACATAATACCTATATTAGTTCAATGTGATTCATTGGAGTCATTTTTATAATAAAATAAGATGTATAAAATTTTATTGAACTTTTAACCATCTTTTACCCTCCTACAATGAGCATTTGAAAATATGCATAAAACATAATTTTAAAACTTATATGAGTTGAATTTCAAAAACCATGAAACAAATTTTACATTAGTAATTAAAATGTGGTTCAATAAGATGAATATAATTTTTGGTGAATAGTAACTTTTGACTTTTATTTACCACTGTTAAAAGTAAATAGGGTAATTAAAGGTAAAAATGATATTATAATAACCCTAACACATTTACTAATTCTATTGGAAATGTCTAATTCAACCAAAAGCTACCATAGGTATAAAATGTGTTCCTTTTGGTCCATATGGATCATATTAGGACATTTATTATTATTTTATTTAAAAAAGAGTTAAAAGTGTTAAATTCAATTTTTAATAACTAAACCACTTTTAATATAGAGTTATAAATAATATAAATTAAGCTATAAATATTCATTATAAATCTTAGAAAATTTTATAAATAATGTTATTTTATATATAATTTTTAGACATTAAATAATTAAATTTATTTTTGACAGAATGATGACGCAATAATTACCTTATTAATGAAAGATTAAAATAATTGATATTATAAATATCCAAATAAAAGTAATTTGAGAATTTTCATAAATTACACTAATTTTATATGTTAATATGACCTGTTAGTACTGATTAAATAAATTTTATTTGAAGTGATAATGTTTGTATGGCTTTCAAAAAAAAAACAAATACTTAATAGTGTCAAAATTGGCAAAATTGAATTTTTGAAACAAATACTATATTATTAATTGATATAATATTCCTAAAAATATAAGTTTCAGCCAAAGGACTTATATAAGGTTATATATATTAATAATGAACCACTTGGGGTTCTCCTGTAATTTTAAAGTATGTTTATTAATCATATAATATAAAAATACAAAGAGACATGGTAAATGTCAAACTATTAATCTAATAGTTAAATCTAAAAGATAAGCATAATATGGTGACCTAAACCTCTCTAAAACCTATTGGATGAAAATTTTTGGACCCATTCCAACCTTATACTAGAAATAAATTATTTTGGATCCATTATAAACCAAAAATGATATTATTAAAAAATAATATTTCAAGCTTTTCCAAAAGTGATCACACCTCCCTTACAAAAGGGTACTTCACCTTCTCTAAATTTCACACCTCCAAATCCATTTGGATCAGACAAAACCTTCCCAAATATTCTCCCAAGTTCCCTTAAATTATCCTAGAGTCATTACATTGATCAGAAATCCAACATAAGGAGACCTTTTGATCAACTCAAAAGGAAACATTCAAAGAGATGTAATAATTTCACCACCCTCTTCAAGTTATTTTCTTCTTCCACTTATTCATTATTTATTGTTTCCATTCCAAAAAAATAACTACAGTACCTCCTATATAATCTGATGATATTATAAATATTATACAACCATATTCTTTGTTCTACCCATCTTATAAATGACAAAGTCACCATACATTCTTACATATGGCTAGCCGTCTACACGTTGTGGTGTAGTTGGTTATTCAAAAACATCATTATTTGGATGGGTATAGTAATGAGTAAAAATGATTTAAATAATAAATATAACATATTAATGATTCTATATATATGATATACCATCCAATTATATATTATTTCACCATCAAAATAATGATATTGTCGCTCGTTCATACGTACGGCTTACCGTTTCCACGAACGTGATGAGATTTATTCCAAATAATAATAATTCAAGAATAATTTTCATTTTATTATTAAAAATAATTTTTAATAACATAATATAATTCTGGATATGAATCAAAAATTTCTTATACAAGACAAACATGACTTACTTAACAAAACATATAAAGGAAAACAAATCTGGTAACAACATAAACAATGATACTACTGAAATATCATTATCAACGAAATATTATAAGATCTTATATGATATCATTTTAATGTATTTAGTTCTTGTATAATTTAATAACAATAATTTATCCATTATACAGGAGTTCAACCTAACCTGTACTATGGAAAAGTACAGGGTAAGTGGTTTCTTATCTCGCTTTTATTTCTGTGAGATTTCCATTCTTTGTAACTTATTTATTTCATGTGGTGTATTGTGTACGGAGATTTGATATATATATTATCATGATTATCTTCATATTCACTGTATTATATGATTTATTAGGTGTTTAATAATTTTTTTCATATGACTCGATTGATTTCAACGTGGTAAGGAGTTTTCATCTCACTTTTATTCTCGTGACATTCATGTTATATTCTCTACTATTAACTTTTGTGTGGTGTATGTACTTCCCATTATTATATTATTTGTGTAATATACCATACTTTATGGGTATTTACATCATAATTGTAAGATCCTTCTTTTATGGGGTGTATGTTCTGTATGTTACCAAATCGGTAAGGGAATGTCAAATTTCAATTTCCACTCATTCGGTTTTATGCAAACATCAATGATTACTTTACTCAAAGATTATGGTTGAAATTGATATTTATTTACCTATATAGTAATTTCCACTCTCCTTTGTGTGTATATAATTTTGATACACATAATCACTCCATTTAAAAATTCTCATGTCATCAATATAAACTTGATAAGTGTAATTTTAACTCAGTTTCTATTCATTGAGTTAAACATCCAAGTCATTGGTGTTGTTTTTACAAGAATATGTGTGAATGTGTTATGATTGATTTACACTTATTATCCAATCATATTGAGTGTATTTATATTTGTCACACATAATTATTTCACTAGTTTATCCTTAACCTAAGGATATGGTCTTTATAAAGTAATTCATCTCAACATACATTCCATTGAGACTTTTTTGTTGTTTTGTGCCAATTCCCTTTTATTTGGGGTATATATTGTACCTTGACATAGTATATCATGAATCCCATTATTCTCAGGATATTATAATGTTTTGATTACCTCAATTATTTTCATTCAATCATCTCTCATTTAGTTAGGAATTCTAACTAAAAAATCATTTTAAATGTTTTAAAATTTTATTCCTCAAAATCTTTCTCAATAATGAACATGTTTTAAAAATGGTTTTAAAGTTATATTTATATGGAAATTAATGTCTTAAATTGGAATTTCTTTTAAATGTTTCCAATTGTTATAGGACACATTGATTCAAAAGTCTATTTTAAACAACTTCTTGATAAATAGTTATACATTTAAATGTTTTCATGAAAAAAAATTATATTTCTCTCAAAGATTTTTATTTATCATTTTCAACTATGTGAACATCTTTTATGGGATATTGTTATTGATCAAGGATGATTTATTATGATATAAATCTTCCATATTGTATTGATGGTTTTGTGAAATGATTGACTTTGGATGTGTTATTTTGATACCATTAATGGTTTCTGGATAATGTATTGACATTTCATATGTTAGTTTTAATACAAATGATTATGTTATGTATAAAACTTTTCATATGATAAATTCATTGGACTTAGTAAGTAACGGGTGGAGCCTGCTACAGCTCCTTAATGCATCGTTAGGTCTCGTGAGACAAACTAGTTTCTTGGCACAAGGCCCTGACAAAATCTTATTTGTAGTCTTGGCACAAGGCATTGAATACGTGGTTATGAAGTATGACATTATAAATTCCATAATTATGAAATTGGATATTGATATTACATGTGATTATTCATTTAGTAGATTATCTATGTGAATAATTAAATGGAATTATTTGATTTATCTTTTTGAGATTATGCTGAAGTTTAAGTTTAAAAGTCTTGTGTTCAAGTTTTATACATTTCCTAAAATGGTTATTCTTATTTAGGATAGTTCCCACTATATTGTTATCCTTACTGAGCATCTGGGATAAAACCTTTCTTATGTTTTATTTTTTCAAGGATGCAAAGAAATATATTGTGAGTAATCTACAGGAATAGGCTATGGGATATTAGAGTGTTCAAAGGGGATACAATGATTTTTTATATTTAATGATGTAATGTAAAACATATGTATGTATCTATTACTTCCAAGGATACTAAACTAATCATTCTTTTGGGACATTATTCCTTATATCATTCCAATTTTTTTAATAACTCACAAATTCTGGGTAACTGTGGTCAAGGAGTTACAGTTAAATTATTTAACTTAGGGTTAAAGCCAAAGGATAGGTTCAATTTTAGGGCCTAAACATGTATAAAATTAATTTGATGATTATATTTCTACCTATACTCATATTATTCTTAAAATAAGTCACTTTTTATCTATTTAAAACTAAAAATAAATTTATAATAAAATTATTTTTAAGATCTTCCAAAAGTGACCATTACCTCTCTTATATAAAGGAACTTCTCCTTATTTTTAATTCACAACTATAAATCCATTTTTCTTGGTAAAACCCTGATCATTTCCTCTCCCAAATTCCCTCAATAAATCCTAAATTCCAGAAATTATGAATAAATCCATACTAAGGAGTCCTTTTTTGAAAACAAAAATGAGATACCTAAAAAAGAGGCCATTGTTTTATCACCACTTTCAAAGATCATTTCTTCTTCTACATACACTTTCTATATTGTTTTCATACCGAAGTAATATGTACAATATCATAAATATACTTATATGTTATTAAAATCATGGGACAACCATATTTTTCAATTTATCCATCATACAAATAACAATATCACCATGTCTGCATACGTATGATGTACCATCTCTATGTCATCATGTAAGTTTTTATTCAACGCTATATTATATTAATGGGAATAATGATGAGTATAGTGGATATAAATAATGAATATAACAAGATAATTATTCATTATAATTAGTATACCATCGAATTATATTCTATTTAACCATTAAGGGAATGATACAATTGCTCGTGCACACGTACGGCCTACCATCTTCATAAGGCGGTGAGATTCATTTACAAAATTAACCATTCTAGAATGATTTTATGAATTATATAATGAAAGAAAGTAAGAATTATGAACTTAATTACATTATAGATATGAATTAAATACATAATGTTCATAACAAACATGACGTACATGACAAAATAGGAATGGAAAAATGAATCAATTAACAATGGAAAGAACAGTAATACTGAAATATTATTACCCAAATTATCTAAGAGGATCATATATGATATGCTAACTATTGATATGGACCTAGTATGATTTAGTAAAACCATTTAACCACTATATAGGAGTTTAAGGCACCCTCAAATAACGAAAAGTACAAGGTAAGGGTTAATTTCACAATCTCATTATTATTCGAGGTTGTTTATACATAAGTATCTATTGGGAAATATTTACCATCCATTTCCTTGTTTCATAATGAATTAAAAATATTTTTTACAATTATTTAATTTCATTTTAACCCATTATTGACTTCTTATAAAATGTTTTGAAAGGAATGTTTCTATAATTTTACAAATGAGATATATTATGACATTTTCAACAAAATTATGGATATAATGATTAGTTTAACTTATACAGCACAGGATGATATTTTCCACCATTATGATGACTTAGAATTTCAATTATTTACTTAAAAAATTACAAGGTTATTTTCAAATGAATTTTTTCTTTTATAATTATGCGGCTTTTAAATGATTTCCAAGTAAAAGGGGGGATATTCCTATCAAACTTCTTTAATGAATTTATTAGATTATTTTCATCTATGTCAACATACATTGTTGTGTTTTAGGATTAATTGAGGTTTATTTTTATGATAAAATATTCCATATTATATTGAATTTTTTATGATATATCTGACTCCTAATGTGCTATTTTATACCATTAATGGTTTATGTTTAATGTATTAATATTTCATATACTAGTTTTAATATGAATTATTATGTTATGTTTCACCCTTTTCATTTGAGGATTGAATTGGACATATTAAGTGATAGGAAGGGCCCATTATACCCCTCGGATGAATCATTAGGTTTCAGGAGACAAATTACTGTCTTGGTACAAGTCCTTGATGGTATTTTTATGATGTCTGTAATTATGCATTCCCTCATTATGATATTAGTTATTGATATTAAATGTGATTATTCAACTAGTATATTATCCATGTGAGTGTTTAAATAGAAATATTTGATTTATTTATTTCTATATTATGATGAATATTATGCTTAAGAGGACTGGATTTCATTTTTAAACCTTTCCTTAAAAGTTTAATATTATTTAAGATAGCTTTTGTTATATTGTTTATCCTTACTGAGCAATTGAGGTCACCCATTTCTTATATTTCATTTTTCCCCATGATGTAAAGAAGTATATTATGAATGAACTGAAGCAATAGCCTAAGGGATATAAGGGTTTTAAAATGGTATAATATTATTTTTATTTTATTATGTAATATTAAACATACCTTTATATCTAATATTTTCAAGGATACTAAACTGATCAGTCATCTAGGATTTGATTTTCTTGTGATCAGGGAAATTTAATATAATAATTCACCGACTCTAGAAAACTAGGGTCGAGTCATTACAGTTGGTATCATAGGAAGTTTAGTAAAAAATATAGGTAAAATTTTATTTCAAAAAATGTTAATTAGTGAACATTACCCAATGATATACATTATGAATAAGTATATAAGAACAGACTAATATTTTGGTAATGTATAAATTATATGGGTATTATGAGAAAATAAATCCATGTCTAGATACTACAAGTGGTCGTGGTTCTAGAACATACGTACCTAGGTGTAATAACTCTGACAAGGTGTTTCAATCTTGACTCGGGGTATCCTTATACATAACAAATAACCTTACTCACACATGGTTTGACACTCCTAGGGGATGGGATTAGGTTAATTGAAATTTTTTTTACAGATAACTATAAAGGATTTATGAGTAAATATGTTCCCAAAGAAAAATTTTAATGATTATGGATTAGATATACATAAATATTTCAATTTATTTTTCTATTTTGGAATTATGCATTATGATTCATAACCTAATATAGTGTATTCCATTGTTTAAAAATGTCACCTAGTGGAAGAAATGGAAACTATATCAATGCACGTAATCTATGTAGGGATTTCCCTTCTGTGGAAGATAATGATAATGGTTTTTGTGATACAACTGGTACTAAACAACTTATAACCATACTAGGATAACTAGATCAAGTTATGAGTAATAACCTTACTTTTATAGAGCAGCCTGATCAACAATGCAGTGGATCAATGATACACCGCTTCATGAAAAAAAAACCCAACTGTCAATGGGACTAACAAACTTTTTGTTTCTACGAAGTGGATAATTTATTTAGTGAAAATATTTCTTACTTAGGGGAGTAATAAAAGGAACAATGTTTTAATGGCTGTATATCATCTCTCAAGATATGTAGATCATTGGTGATCATTAATTCAAAACATGAAGGAGGATGAATAGCTCAAAAATATGGTATATAGGGAATTTAAAGAACTATTCCAAGAAAAAGACATTCTTTATGATCTATGAGTGGATATATGGAGAAAATTTCAATGTTTTATGTAGAAGGATAATGACAATTTTGAAATATTTGAAGCTTGCATCACAAGTTTATCCAGGCATGTTGCAGACTACATATGTAACCCATTAACTAATATTGATCGATTATTTTATGAACTAAAGCCATTCCTCCAATGGGAATCGTTCTCAAAATACTTACCATTGTATGAAGATATAGTCTCATGTGCTATTCAGACATAAAAGGAATTCTCTAAGTCTTATGGATATAATGTAAAGCAAGAGAAGAATAGGTTCATTGAACACTTTAGAAAATCAAATAATGGGATGAAGGGAAAAGTTGACTTTCCAAAACGCCATAATTGTCAGAAGAAACGCCTTGATACTTGACTAAAGGGGATTGGAGTTTGTTAAATGTGTGTAGAAAAAGGCTAACAAGCTCTTCATTGTAAGGGGAAGAAAGAAACTATCAATGTGCAGTGCTAAACTTGTTAATATATGGTACATTATGAAAATTATTGACCTAAGAATCATGTAATCTTTCCACAAAAAAGTAAAAGGGATAAAGGCCAAGATTTTGTGATTAGAACTGCTGAGGTTGAAGTTCCTAAGGATTTGGTGGTTGGTATTTTAATCATTTTCTCAAATTTAAAAAAAGCTTTATTTGATTCTAGATCCTATCATTCCATTATATCTTCCCATTTTTCCTACCTTTTTAGTCAACACTAATACAATCTCCCCATAAAAATTTTTTAATGGGGACTCACTCTGCTGAATGGACCATCAGATCCTAGAAAGGCACCCATGAAATCCTTTAGTGATTGTATTGACCTTAGAGGATAATAGAGGCTTGATTGACCTGTACCCATAGGTTTTCTTATCATGTCTCTCTAGTTAACTCAAATATTCATGGGATGTGATTCAATATTCCCATAACTGGACTATTAAAGAGGATTCTAAATACTTTGTACTATGAATCATGTTTTCTACCCTTTCTAAAAGTAGGGATGTGACACTCCATTCTCAAACTGTTTGATGGCACATTCCCCATCATTCAAAACCACATAGCATAGTGTTCGATCTCCACATTAGAAGATAAATTTCACTAGCGTTGTATATCCCATCCAATATAGTCATATTTCCATTCCCACCTTAATAATATTGACATTTTAGCCTACTTAAATCATTCATAAACCTCTAAATCAAGTGGAGATCATCTTTTATTAGCAATTCTTTTCATGAACAATGACTTTGACCCACCATCTAAAGGAATATCCTCCATGAAATAAAGGATCTTCTAATCCTTATAAGACTTGGTGATAATGAGGGGAAACCAAATTTCTCAATGTGTTATGGGATGTACCTGACACGTCCTCACCATCCCATATTGAAAAACACAAGCTTTTGAGTTATGATTTACAACACACACATTCCACCAGTCTGAGAGGATATAATATCTCTAGTGTTTTTTCGACATCCATATTACATCCATAAATCTTCTATAAACCTTGTAAGAGAGTGGATATCATCATTTTGTGGCCATTGTATCAATTCAAAAATCATGTTTCCCACTAATTAGAGGCATTTCCTCCTTCTAATAAAGGACCTCAAATCCTTATGTTCCTTAGAAACACTATGACATAATGTATCACCCCATTCTGGTTTAGGTAATTCCATGAATTTATAGACCATATTCCATGGTCATCAATATCAGGTAGAAGATCAATGTCCCTAAACAAAAATTCCCAAAGGTCCATGATCAAAGATACTAAACTACAACACACCAAATGTCAAAGCTGAAATACCCTAAATTAATTCTCACCAATGTTACAAGATTGAATACACTAAATTACAGTGCACCAAAGGAACAAGATCAAAGACACTAAATTACAGAGCACCAAAGGTCTAAGATCAAATACTTAAAACTACAATGTACCAAAGGTTCAAACTTGAATACCACCAAATACAGCACACCAAAGGCCCAAGAGGAATGGATTTACACTAAAATAAATAAGAGATCCGAACTGAAAGACCAAAATCTAATGAATTGTGATCACTTAGACTATAAAATCCTATAATCCCCACTACATCGCCTTAGTATGATCAAGATTCTCTATCCAAGCCTATCACCATCAGTAGAAGATAAAGCACTCACCCTTTGGCACATGTATCCTACCCATGATATCCTAATAAAAACTAAGTGATCACAAGATAACTGGAATAAATTGTTAGTAGATAATATCATTTTTATTTGAATTCAAGATAAATTATTGAATAGAATTTATAATGATTTCTATATTTGCACCCATAAATTCATTTTTACCTTAACAGTTGGAAATTATATGTAGTTTTGGTTATTCTCATAATATTAGATAAATGAAGTAGCATAAACATCACGAATAAACAAAAACTAGATGGTAATATAGATAAGTCAGAAGATTTATCCATTCATAGTGTGAAAAAGTGGGTAGAAAATCCATATTTTGGATTCTATCTGATATCATAAATATTGAATTCATTTCATGGGTTAATGTAAGATAAATTTTGATCTATTTCACTAGAATGTTTTGTAAGTGTTTGGAGGAAAGCACTGATGGGATGATGGAGTGTCTCTCACCCTGAATCTTCACCATCTACCTAAGAAGAAGATCCTAGAACAATGTTGTGAACTCCTCAGCCTAGTTTTTGGTGATTTACAATGAATATGAAAATGATAAAAGATCAGACCTCAGATAAGTTACGATTTCTCCATATCTTTGTACCTATGCAATCCAGGTATCCATATGAGCATGAAATTTGGATATCAATTGATGAACTTTCTATAATTCCACAAACACATCCTTAATTTTCCACCCAGATTGAGCCTAATATACTATATCATGAATATCCCTTTCACTCATGTACTTATCTCATCAGATATAGGATGATCTGCTACATAATTTCCAATAGATGCTATCAGTTGAATGCATCTACCGCCAAGTCATGAAAAAATTGGTGAAGGAATTCCCCTTGGTCTCCAAATACATCTAAGGGTGTCTCAGGGATCAAGGAATAAATATTTTTCCATATTTTTCAAAGTTGTGCATGTGCATCTTAAATGGATGAGGTAGGCATGATAGGAGTAATACTAACAAGTTGAACTAATGAAAAAACTATGTAAGAATCCCCTTTTACCTTCTCTTAATAGTCTTAACATTTGTACATGTGTTGGAGGATTAATTTCTTCAATAGAGTTTGTTTCACTCTCCGACTAGTAATCCCTTGATAGGGGTCCATTTCTTGGCATCTTGCCCAGATGTTCAATATATTCCCTCATTTTCCTTAATAATGGTGTTGGTGGGGAAGAAGTCAACTCTACCTAACGAACCAAATGTTATAGAACACCACTTGGGTAAGATTTTATCCAATCCTAAGCATTATCTGTGGTAAGGAAATTGTAGAAATCATTAGCTGGTGGAAGCATGATCTCACCCTCAATATCTTCATGTGTCAGCCTCTTCCAAAATTGGTGGATGACCCTAGGAATCTGATCCCCTCAACCACCTACCAAAAAAAGAGGGGAGACCCTCTAACTATAGACAAATTTATTAGAATATAGATAAGGTTCATAAGTTTTGGTGGATACCATTCTCATCCTCTCTGTCTATGACTACCCCATCCTGGAGGGAGATAATATTTGACCTATCACCAAAGGAATTTATGCCATTATTAGTAACTGGTTCCTCTGGTGTGAGAAAATAAGAAAAATCCAATCTTTTAAATTGGCTCAGTGAATTTTTAACCTTGATATTGATTAATGACATGGCCCCATCACCAGATATATTCAATAGTATGGTGTGGGGTGAAGCATTGGGGTTCCATGTGGTGTTAAAATATTTTTAACAATGAATGTTCTCCCCTATCTAGCCGAATAGAAACTAGAGAGGAACTTTCATCCAATAACGTGTGCTACCTTATTGAATATTTCATAAGAAGTGGTAAAGACATGTGAGGACTGGTATTTCCAAATTAGGATGTCACCCTTAAATGAATCACACCACCATCACCAATATGCTAACACAGATCCCAAAAAACACATCCCCATCAAGGAATATCAACTTATAAAAAACATGGTTATAAATCCTTTCATACTAAGGTCTATAGATATCTCTGAATTCACTCATTGGACCAATGAGGCATAATCCCTAGCTTCCAATATATCCCAATACAAGATAGTTTTTTTAAAGACTTACTGACAAGGTAACTAAAGAGGAAGTATTATGATTTTCCCATATCTATTGAAGAAAAGAAAAATATCAATCCAATCATTGAAAGAAATTATTGAACAGATTTTCTTCTCCTTCTTCAATTTCTACCTTACAAAAACAAGTATCTCCATATCTAAAAATGTGCTCTACAAAGGATCGTCCCAGACATCCACAAGAATTATGAATTCGTCAAACATCTCTCCAAGTGGGGGGATACAACTAGGTTGTTGGGTATTCCATAGGTTGATGCCCACATAACCATGGGATATATGAATGTGTTGGGGCTTGGGCACTGACAACTAATCGTCCATCGAAGAAGTTCAGTCTAGAAATAAATGATGAATTCATAAATGTGCATAGCTTTATAAAGTTGAACTCTTTATAGATGATCAACAAACTCTATGTAGATTTCCCTAACCCAAAATGGCCATTCCCATTCCGGAAATAAATTACCTCTAGGACGATGATCCCACTTCAAACCCAATCCAATACCATGACTGTTCATAGAGGAATAAAATATATATGAATAGATATGAGTAATGGGTTGATGAGAAAATTAATGGACACCTATACCTATGATGGAGTTTCCCAATATATAAGATAAATCGTGATAACAACATATTATTTCTAAAATATATCCAACTATTTTAATTCATACAGAGTCGACGGAAGATGAAACCCAATGAGATATCATATTAGATTCTTAAAGGGGATGGGAGAATCATCTAGTAGACAAAATATGTATAGTGGAAGTCATTGAGGTAAAGGATATTCCTTAATCATATATGAGTGGAACCTCATTTGAATCTCATTATTATTATACACATGATATTGAGGGTTGTAAATGTGATTCCTATATATCATGGCACATTGATAGGATTCCTCTGAAGAAGATCGTTGGGAATCAGAAGCCATATAAACAAATGTAAGTGGCATGTGTGAGAGAGATGAAATACAATCTTCTTAATGTAAAGAAATAATCTAGAACCATCATTAATATCACATGAATCAGTATGTTATTTTCAAAACCACATAATGGTTTCATGAATCTCATAACATTCGAAGAACTCACGAGTCGCATAACCCCCATAAGAAATTATATAATAACTTAAAATTTTTCACACAAATCACATAATAATCTGATGATCAAATGATCAAGCCAAGAGACCCAATAATACCCTCACCGAAAATCCTAATACTCATCTATGAAGTTCATGATATTACATAAGTATGGTTTATGCTTTTACAGGACAAGTTCTCGAGTGAAGGCAAACTTGCCTAGAGTTTTCACCAAATGGGGTATCACGGTTGGTTTCATGGAAATTTCTCATGGAAAAGGCTCATATAAAATTATTGTAGTAGGGGTATCTGATAGAGGCAAGGTGAGAGATATCTGGAGGAATGGTAGCTGGTGGATAAAGATTCCATCTATCCCTATATATATTGGGTGTTCCATAAAGTACCAAACGTTTCTCAGCATTCCAATCATCACTAAAAACATTTATTTGGGACAACACCAAAGACTCTGGTAGATTTTTACATTCTACATATCTGATCCCTTATACCCATAGATGTTTCTTCCAAGAGGGGATTGTTGATGCCCAAAAAATGAGAATTCAAATGTTCACAAAGAAGAAATACTTGAATATGAGCATTATTTTCCCAACAATGGAAAAGGAATAAAAAGATGGTCAATACCTATGGATTGAAGGATCCCTCAGGGGAATTACGATCGCGTGACCATTAAAAGGTCACAAAAAGACTCCACATGTTATTAATAACCTACATTTGAACCTGTAGAACCCTAGTCAACAATCCCTAAGACTCTTGTGAAGGTGCTCTAGATATCAACTGGCCACAAATTGGTAACCAAATAACCACCCCTAGGCCACATAAATTGTCATCGGCTAAATCCTGAAAATTCAACCAAATTTTTTTTGAAAATATTAAGACAAATATTCAAGGGTATGAGGCATAGACCAGTCACAAACATCATGTGACTCATTACCAAATTGAATATTGATTATACATGGACACTTCCCCCAAATATCGTGAAATCCAGAAACCTTTCTAAAATAAACAAAGGATATAAAAAGGGATGAGGTGGGAGATAATAACAGTCACTGAACATCTGGAAACACACCCTTAATGACTCACAAGACACTACGAGACCCTATTTATATACCTGCCTCATCCTACGAAATTCCTTTGGCTTGTCATCCCTATCACAGGGAAAGCATTGGGTATGTTAAGGAAACCATGCTCTTCTAATTTCGATACATAAGGACAAGTGGATGGATTTTTCAACAAAATGATCATGCACCCCCATCAGTGTTCTGTTGTTTATATAATGAATCATAAAAAAATAGTGTAAATATATTTTAAATTACTTGTTTATACTTAAACAACTCCAAATCCATCAAAAATAAAACCATCAGAATAAAATAGGGAGAAGGAAGAAGCCTTTCTTGGACCTAAAAAACATGATACACACTAAGGAAGTCCTCAACATGGCTACACAAGACCCCTAGAAAATCCATCATTTCCATGTGAAATATCCTAGGATAGGAATCTCGCATCTCAATAGGGCCCTTTAAGAGGCATATTTATCTCAAAAAGGCCCTCTGACAGGTCAAAATAAAATATATGAATTTCATTAATCATATCATCATGATTCCCCAATTCCACATTAATTTGGAATAATTCCATAATGGAGGAATTGATGAGAGAGTCTTTCAGTCATCAAAAATCATGCAACACCCTCAGCATTAAAAATACAGCACTAACAACAGCTTCTAGATGACCCAAATAGGTACTTATAAAGATGAAGAGAAATAAATCTAGAAATTTCCCACCAACACTCTACTAGATTAATTGGAGTAGCTGATATCATGACTGATAATTACTCCATAGGGTAATATACCAATGAACACCTAGAGTGATCATGAACCATGCATAAGTCAATTTTTGTGATCAGTCATAGATCACATGAAGTACTTATGGTAATATATGAAAAGAACAAACTAAACATATAACAATTCACGCATTAATAAGAATAAACTAATAATGAAAAAATCTATGTCACTATAAGTATAAGGGATATAAAAAGGAAAAAGTTGGAAGACTTAAGGGAAACACGTTTTCACTAAACCTCAAGAATTTCACATTAGTTATCCAAGACACATGACAACACCCTGACATATCACCCAAATCTCAAGTTGTTCCTTCAGTATGCCACCTAGGTCATAAAAAGTCTCTCGTCCATGTTAGATAAAGTCACATGGTTTCCCCCTAAGATGTATCACCATAGTCTCATGAACCCACATAGGCCTTTCACCCAATTCATGATATGTTCTCCAGATACATCACATGAATCATATAATAGCACTAGATCATTCCATCTTATGTCTCCTAGATGAATTTAAACATATCATCTAATATATCATGGAACCATATTGTTGAGTTAGATGCTACTCATGATATCCTCCAAACATGTCGACCAGGTATCACGATGACCTCCATGGATGTTATCCAAGACATGCGACACACTCTAAGACATGTCATATTGAATCTCTTGAAATCATCCATATGTGTCAAGAAAACTCTTAAAAATGAAAATAGGGAAAGTCAGTTGGATCATATGAAACCCTCCAAAAAAGACATCCAAGTCATGCAATGGCTTCTAGGATAGACTATATAGATCTTATGATGTCCTATAGATGATTCATCTTTTATCATGTGTAAACCATCAGATACACCACCAGGGTTACAAGAATTCCTTCAGAAATATCAACTGGATCATTTACTTTTCATTAGATATGATAGAAATATATTCCTCAATACATTAGGGAAAGAATAAAAACAACACAATTCTGGCAGCAAAATATTTCACAAGGGAAACCTCAAAGTGTAAGCCACAACCAAATACATAATATGATATGTTAAAATGAAAAGGGAAACCTCATAGTGTAATACACAATAAGTGACATTTAATGATATGTCCCAATTATAATAGGATCCATAGAGCCTAATCTCTGACCAGTGGCATAATATGATATGTCCCAATAGTATGGGAAGCCCCAGAGTGTTAGCCCTGACTAGCAACATAATTGGATTTTTCCCATTGAAAAGGATAATATCAATGTTTAATCACTTACCAATGGAACTAAAAAGACTCATATTCCTTCCATATTAAGGATAAGTTGGCCACCTATTCAGAGTTTGAGCTCCACTGGGTTGTACTGATACGTATGTCCCTCACTCTCCAAGCAATGATATTGACCATTTTCCATCCCTAGTTTCTAACATTGATCATTGTTCATGTGAGATGATGGAGTTGAAATAATCATATCATTCGCATCACGAGTCTCCATAAACCATAGAAACCTATGTATTTAAATACTCAACATGTGGAATGACACATTAGCCTTAGTATAAGGGAATTTACCTTGGTGTCAACCCCAATAGTGTGATTGCAATACAATAACTCTCATTCCTTCAATAAACATGATATATAGGATGCCTTCCTAAGGCTCAAGATAAAATAAACATCTATTTCTATGTATATCTTATGAAAATTCCATTTTCAACCATCGAGACCCAATCAATCTAGGGGGATGATAACTCTACCTCACCCAACAGTGAACACGAAAATAAACTAAACTACAATGACTCTAATTCCATCCATAATTAGGATACGTTGGACATATCATGGAATCTTGATATCAATAATAATTTTTGTTAGGGAGGTTTCAACACATATGTCTAACAACATGGGAAATGAAAAAATAATCTATATATATCCCTTGTTTCTCACACTGCGCATCGCCCATGTGGGATTAGGGAACATCCATACTCATGTATTCTATATCAAAATCCTCAAAAATGACAAGGTAATCCTTAGTGTTTAATCCCTAAAAAAGTGAACTATAAAAAATAATATTCCCTCCATAATCAAGATACATAGGAAACCCCTACATGACTCAAGCTTCAACAGCAGGTGTCCCAGATCACCCTTATAATTCCTTTCTATGTGATAGTTAAACTACATGGTTCAAACAAACTATATGGGTTTTGATTCCTGCATGAACTAAGATATGTTGGATGCCACATAATGGATCAATACCCTTCTTGGGATATTAAGATCCTCTTTGTGGGGTAGAAAATTCTGAATCCCTTACTTATATGTCTTCATCACATTAGAAAGATCCCATTATAGGAGAATCATGAAAAACCTCAGATACACATAGATGGATTCACTAAAGATCTGAAGCATTTTGAAACATAAAAGAGAATTAACACATGATCATTTTGTTAGGGTAACCGTTCTCATATCTGGATTAAGAAGTGATTCCAAAACATATCTAAAATATATAAGTGATTCATGGAGTAGGAAATAATTCCCCAAAAAAGGGTGTGATGATCCAAACCTCCCATTCTCAAGAACGATATGTCCCCAAACATCATTGGGCCTGAAAACTGAGGAGATTACATAACATTGGAAATAAGGTCTGTAACCATTTATTGATGAGGGAACCATTGGTATTTTCTAGTAAAAGTGAAAATGTTAACAATGTATTCATTATCATGCACAACACAAAACCCCCCACTGTCAAACCATTGGGTGGATTACATCCATGCATCGTAACCCTGATGAAACAATTAGGATAAAAGATAACTTCTATTCCAAAATGTAAAAATTACTTTTCCTAATTTAAGATAGTTTTTTTAGTTGAATAATTTTATTTATTAAATAAATTATTGGTTATGAAAAACATTTAAAAATTGTATATCTCATTCTTAGATCATGATAAATTTAGGAACTCTATGGTATTGAAGAAAACAATATTTTCTATATTCATTTAAAAACAATAGTTTTTGAAAAATAACAAAACATCATCTTAGGATAATATTTTCATTCTAAATAAAGTAATTAATTTATATTGGTCATATTAAAATTCCAAAATTTTAGAGATTAACTTTTATATAAAATCATAAAAAACATAGTGACAACTGTTTTCATTTGTAAATATGTCTTCTAATATGAATTTTTTTTTCTTAATTTCTATCTATTATTAAGAAAATTAGTGTGAGTATATTATTCATATAGATTTATATTTTATTAAAAAAATAATTTGACCATGACATATTTATTTTATTAAAGTAAAAACCATAACACATAATATACAAATTTTATGTGAAATGAAATTTTAAGAATAAAATTATATTATTATTTATGTAGTTATTGTAATTAAATTTTATGAATGAATTAGTATTAAAATTGAATTTTTTTATTTCTAGATTCATTTCAAAATGTTTTTACCTTTATTTATACCCACAAATTCATTTTATATAAAATAAATGTTGTAAAATTAGTTTTTTGGTTTAGTATTGCATGAAGAACAAGTTATCTAACACATAAAATTTATTCCAAAATAATGTCAACATGTTACTTTATACCCCATTATAAGAATTTAACCCTCATAATTATATTATTCTAATTGAAAAATTATGATACTTATATCTCATTAAATCCATAATTTTACACATAACGTAATAAAATTTATGGTCACACCACAAAATATTGACTAGCTAAGTGGTCTTGTTTCATATCACATTATATTTTCAAGGAAAAAGCTCCCCTAGTTTTTCTTCATAAGAAATATCATTCTCTAGTGGAATAATATCTGATTTTACAAAAAGTGAAGGATTAGGTATGTAATTTCTCATAAGAGATACATGAATCATATCTTGAACATAATAGAGGTTCAGTGGAAGCACCAAACAATAAACTAGCATCCTGATATGTTTTTGAATCTAAAGGAAACTAATATATCTAGTGACCAACATACCCTAATTTAAAAATCTCACAAATTTCATCCTTCATGGTATTTTTAAGAATACCTTGACAACAACTTCAAACTCTATATCTCACTAATTGTTATCATCATTACTCTTTTATCTACTAGGTGCTTCTCAAATGTTCTGTTGAGTGGATATATCATTCAAAACCATTTTCATTTCCTTATTATTACCCAATATCATACATTATCCAACTTAATTCTTGCATGGTGGAGTTTTCCACTTCTTTACATTGAGGGATTCATAAGGATCCATCTAAATGCCCAAGTGAAGGTTATTGTTGTTAGAAAATTGAACTAGAAGATGGTGTTGATCCCATATCCCTTTGAAATACATAGATAAGTCTCTAAACAAAACATTTATGGTTTGAATGGTTATCTCAGACATACCTTCATTATGGGCATGATATACAGTGTTAATGTTTATCTTTGTATTCAACAATTTTAAATATTTCTCTAAAATATATAGGTAAAACATGGTTATTGATTAGATACAGATGGGGGTGGTACTTCATTAACCATTAGAACTTACTCCATGTATGTCTTGTAAATCTTGCCAAATGATAAATATTCTCTAAGAGAAATAAAATTTGTTGAATTTGTGGGGAAGAAAACTATAACCCAAATAGAGTTATAGCTGTTATATATCCTGGGGAATCATCCAACGGAATCTATTCTTATTTTTTCCCATTTACATATAAGGATATGTAATGGTTACATGATCAAAATATACATATGATATTAATCCTTGACAAGTTTACATTGAAGAACCATAGACCTCCCTGAGAGGGGGATGAATCATAGTATCAAATTTTTCTATTATTTACTTGATCATGTTACCACGTTGTTAGGAACTTGATTAGACCTTTATGATGGATATGTGTAGTAATTAAAACATTTTCATTATGAAGGATAGCAAATAACATTTACTTAGTTCACTACTAAGGGCTACATCCAAGGATAATATGCTGATAGGTTTTCAGTCATTCCTAGTTTCAGTAATCCATACTATCAATGGATTAAAATGGTTTGGGTATAGTCACTCTGTCCCAGAAACACTACCTTTATAAGGGTTCTAGGATAGCTTAATGCTTCCCTTAGATAACTTCTGTTGACTCCACTAAGAACACTACCTTTGTAGAAGTCTCACTTATATTATCGACTTAAAGGTCTCTTTAATAGACTAACAAGGAACACTTTTTCAATATTCATCACAATACACTACTTTCATCTAAGTCCCAAATTGATGCTCTTTTATATTCAATCTTCCCATTTAGTGCAATAACTGAATCTAGTAAACCTTCTACTCCCGTTTAGCCAGAATCACAAGTAACTATGTGATTTTTCAAGATATAAACACCAGATCATCTTAGAATCATCATAGTTAATATGTCTGGAATAATTGAATATAAATTGAAAACACTCCTTCTTATATGATACAAAATACCAATAGTGACTGATCAATCAATTATCTTTTGAGTAATGTTTCCACTTCTGTGAATTCTCTCAAATTCTGTGGATTGTTTCTACTTCCACTGATCATCCATGATTCTGTGGAATATCTCTGATCTGTGTACTACTCCTTCTCAATGTACCATTCATGATCTTCATATCGCGCTTGATCGGCATACCATGCCTGCTCGTAATACCGCACTTGGTCAGCTTACCAAGCCTGCTCCGCCTACCGTGCCTGCTCCGTGTACCGCGCCTACTCCGCATACCATGCCTGATCCACATACCACCTCGGCATACCACCTCCACTTACCACCACCACCTACCACCTCCATGTACCTCTTCACATACCACCTCCACATACCGCCTCTGCCTACCGCCTCCGTCTACCGCCTTCGCGTGCAGCCTCCACGTACCGCCTCTGCGTACTGCCTCCTCGTACCACCTTAACATATTGCCTTTCTATGCAGCCTATGCATACTACCTCCATGTACTACCTCTGCACACAACCTCAGTGTACCACCTCTGTGTACCGCCTCTGTGAACCACCTCTATGTACCACCTCTGTGTACTGCCTCTTTGTACACCCTCAATGTACCACCTCCACGTACCATTTCTTCTTATATATTTAACTATTTCATAATTCCTTATTTTATATACTATTTCTTCATATTTTTTAAACTATATCTTCCTTCTATAGACTTCATAAAAATCTGAAAACAGTATTATCTTCTAGGTTCCACTTTTTCTCTTCTGAATCTCTTTTGCAGACAGCTCCTTCCAATTTCGTGAACAATTTCATCTTCTATGTACCCCTTTTTCCTATGTGGAATCTCTCGTACATATCACATCCCTTAACATAATTCTTCATGTTAGCATGCTTTTAGACCAAGTTGAGTTCTTCCCCAATGAAATTTTTTTCCCTTATTGAATTATCTCTCCCTTAAGGATTGGATTATAACTCTTTATATAAGGAAATAACTCTGAAAATTTTGCTAATCTGATTTACCCAAATTTTCAATGTGGGACAATATTCACTGTAATATGAATTCCATCTGCATAATCTAATCCCCCACCACATATTGTTAAACTTCCATGTACTGTAATCTTTCCATTCCACTTATTGCTTCTCATCCAAAAATGATGAGCCAGCCTGCATACCGGAACTCCATCCACTGCGAACCATTTTCAGTGTCGCGACCCATTCCGTGAACCGTCTCACGGACCTTTCCAACTACATGGTACACGGCTACAAATCATTCCCTAACATGATATGTGGGACATATTATAAGGTACATGGTTTTCTTCCTTTTTTTCATTTCCTTATCCATTTCTCCACTCATTCACTCCTAGGCCGAAGACCTTCCATTTCTAAAAACAAAATCCTGATTTGCTGGAACAAAAATTTGGCAAACACTGGAAAATGGAACCACAATAAATATCTGCTTCAGAAAGAACACTCATTCCTCTTCACTGCCATATTTATTCTTCAATAATCTACTACTTTCATAACAAAACTTATCTTTCATGAAATATAGTCATTGATCGATCACCATTAGCATTATCATATTTTCAAAGGAATGTATAGAAACTTCACTTTCAATAATAAACATCATTCATTACAATAAAAACTGAATATGGTTGGCATAACCTTTCCCCCCTCCTTTACATCACAATTTTTGCATCAAAATTACTCCACACTTATGATATTCAGGAAATAAAAATCAACAAATCATCATATGATTTACCTCTATCAATAACTTTGGAGTTCTTCTTCATCACCATCTTCATTTTGATTTTCATTGAAAACTGTGGACAAAAAATAAAACCTTATACAAAATGTAGTCGCAATAAACATATCAAACATTTAAATACATACTCTAAAATATCCCTTTTTATATTGTATCCCAAAAAATCAGTTTGAGCTCTATATACATCTTTTTTATTCTTGGATTGATAGAGAATGATGAGATACATGCTTCATAAAATATGCCACTGTTTTAGTTTTGTATTCAAGGGAAACATATATAGTTTGTTAATATAACAATTATATCATGATCATGTTTAATCCCAAGACCATCCCTACCATCTTTTTTATCTCCACATCTTCTTGATACAACTCTTTAATAATTATATCTATGAATGGTTTATCATTATTTTAGTCAAGATATGATTTACCTGACTTACTTAGGATTTTGGGGTCTATAATATGTTAATACATGTGTATTATATATTTTTCAATCCTCATAATAGATAATCTATTATGATCCTTTTGAATCAAAGCCTTATCCACCTTTTTTATATTCTCATTCTTTAGAATTCATAATATTTAATCAAATATAACATTTTCCTTTGTTGAATATTTTACAATTTTTATGTGAATATATAATTAATGATTTTATGATATATATATATATATATATATCACACCTTTCACCTGAAAAATAATGACTTCATAATTAAATGCAAGAATCACTACCACCAACTCCAAATCATGAGTTAGGTAATGTTTCTCATGAATTTTCAATTGGTTTTAGTTATACACTTATACAATTTCATTCTATATAAATACACATCCAAATCCATTATTTAATTTATAAATTTATATTAAAAACCCTTTTATACTTTAGAGAACTATAAAAGCATGTGCTATTGAAAACATTATCTTTAGTTCATGAAAATTTTCTTCATATTCATCTATCAAAAAGAACTTTTATCATTTCCAAATCAACATAGTTATTGGATTTCACAACCATGATAATTTTTAATAAATAATTGATAGTATTAATTTAATCTAAGAAAGCTATAGCTCCATGTTATAATGATTGGTCCAGGAAATTTCTCAAGAACCATTATCATTGATGGATCTACCATTATATCATCACTAGGGACTCTATGTACCATGAATAAGAATTTTTATTTCAAAGATTCATATTTTTAATTTGAAAATTCTGTTTCTACTTCCATATGGTATTTAACACATTCCTCATATAATCTTCATGCTCCTCCTTAGTCTTGTAATATATGAGAATAACATATATAATGACTACCAAAAACTAATAATGGTAATCTATAAAGATAGTATTGAACATATACATGATGATGGTGGGGAAATTTGTAAGTCCAAATGGCATCACTATAAATTCATAATGTCTATACTTTTTATGGAAGGATGTATTTGGTATTTCCTACCTTTTGACCATTAATAAATTATATCAAGATCAAATTTCAATTTTTAAAATGTATTAAGCTCAATATAGTTGATCAAACATGTCATTAATCTAAATAATATGATACTCATTCTTGATAGTAATATTATTAACTTTCTCATAATCAATGAAAAGAGACATTAAACAATATTTCCTCTTATTAAAAATAACTAGTGCACCCTATGGTTACACACTAGGGAATATGAATCCCTTTCCACGATTATCTAGGAGTTTAATCTTCAATTATAATAAATCATTTGGAACCATTCTATAGGGATCAATTGAATTAAGTTTAGCCCCAATATGAGTTATATTCAAACAGAAATTCTTGATTTGTGGGAATACTGTGTAGCAATTTAAAAAATACATCAATATATTCATGAACAATAGTCACACCATAAATGTTGAGTTTCTCCCAATCCATTTGAGATAAATATCATGAATTAATATGTAGGAATACCCATGTAATAGAGGTAATTTGTATTGGTTGTTCAATTGTATCCTTGTGTTGATAGAAGATTATATATTGATTTTTGATAACAATTGTGACTTCCCTTCATTAGAAATTGATTTTGGATCTATATAGTGAGATCCAAATTATAAAAAAACAACATGAAAATCAAGTATAGGGAGATTTATTGTATTTTCTGAAAGAAAATGACCAAACATGTCTCTCGTAGAGAATGTTATATACTTGAGATAGACTAATTTTACTATTAGATGTTTTCACTAATAGTTAAATATATTATATTTCATGTTCTAATGTGATACCCTAAAGAAATTCTTTAGATATAAAAGAGATTTTAGAACCAAAAATATCCAAGACATTTCAAATTTTAGAGTGGATGATAAACTTAAATTTCACCACATCATTCATGTGATCCTTTTCAGTAGTTTTGATAACAATAGCATTCCATAATCTCCCCCATGACACTAATATTCAAGAGTATATAACATTAAACACATTAAAAATTTAACTAATTCCTTATTTTTATTTCCTCTGTGATTCAATCAATATTTTATGCCTGATGGGAGGTAACCTTTATTTCCTCGATGGGTTTTATTATTTGAATTCCCTAAGAAATAAATTGCATCATCTTTTCCCCTAAATAATGAAAAATGGATAGTCTACGCTCTCCATTTCTATCATGAGATCACATTGAATGATTTTTTTTCATAGATATGAATTTCCCTTATATCATGTCTCATTCATAGTCATCATCTTAAGACACTAAAAACTGATCAATTTATCTATCTATGTTGAAGGTAAAACTAGAAACATACCTTAAAGTCTAGTAAAATTTTCCTCCAAGGTACAGAAGGTTTCATCAACCATTTCATTCATTATAAATAATTATCTATCTTTTTTAGCATCATCAGTTTGATGAAAATACTTTTTGATGAATATATTATTAAATTGTTCCTAGTTCTGGGAGTTTATTTCTTCTTGTTGCATGTATTCTTCATAGGAGTCCACTATTGATCAAGTTCACTATAAAAAAAATAAAAATATAAAAATACTTAATCATTGTATTAGAATTATCGAATAAGAAATATATTCTCAATGGAATTGATTCATTATAGGGAAATAATTGGATCAATGAATCCAATAAAGATGGGAAGAAAATATAGTATAATAGAATTGATAATTAGTATCTCATTACATTGTTAGTTCAGAATATCAAAGTCATTTCACTATTTTTCATATATATTGAATGTAGGAAGATAATTTTCATGAGACTATGAATCTCTTCTCTCATCTCAAATTTTTTTCATTGGGGAAATCACTAAAATTTCCTTCCTATCAATTTTTATCATGGTTTCTCCTAGTTCCATTAATTATCTATAACAAAAAAATTATAAGGTGATTATTAATAATCAACAATCATGGTGGAAAATAATACGATGATAAAAATAATTCTAAATATGTACTAAATTACAAAACCTTATTATCGACTCATGATATTCTCATTTTCTGTCTATAAAATATTCAAATTTCTCATACTGGTTCATAATGAGAATGTGAAATAACCAAAGCATATCCCCAATGAGTGCATAACTGTATGATTAGTATTATACTTGCTCATTGATCATCGAGTGAAGATATAGTTGATACAAAACCAAACATTTTCAGGGTGATTAACCTTAATTACATTTAAGCTACTTATATTTCCAAATTCCAATATTCATATAGGGATATAATTACCAATAAAAACTTATAAATAAAACATTATCTATATTTAATGAAGTTATCAAATAATTGTACTTACCCCTAGGGTTCTCAATAATGTTTTCTAATAATGAACCAAATAAATAACTAAGCCTTTATCTGATACTAATTGATGTGATTTGAGAATCATTTATATAAATATAACATTCTGAATATCAAATTCATCTCAAAATACCACATTCCCCAAACCCATAAAGGCTTAGTGTCTTTGGAAACAAGATATAGAATAAACTTATTAAATCAAAATCTTTAATATTTCCCCAAAACATTCTTCTCATAGTGTATATTTCTTGTGTAATCATAATTAATACATTTCCCCATAATATAGGGAAATGTAAGCATAAGAAAGAATGATCAAGAATGATCTGTAAGAGAAAACAAGGGAGATAATAATTTTATATCATTAGTGAGCAAAATAAAAGAATAGGGGTATGAGGACATGTTCAAAAAAATTTAAATTCATTCCCACTATGTCATAGATAATCAAACCTTTGTTATAGCTTAAATCATCACCATAAAAAAAGATATGGTCATAAAAATTCTGATTCATCAATAATCAATCATGATCTATAAGTTCATTTCATAAGAATACGGAATAAGTTTTTTAGAGGAAAATAATCATAGAATATTATTTCCTTAGTCAAGGCTCTCTGCCAAGACTATCATAGTGGATAGAGGCCCACGTTGGATTAAGTTCACTCCCTGTTTGGTACGTATTGTGGAATGATTCCCATAGAGTATTGGGTTCACTCCCCATTCCTTCTTCATATTATATCATGAGATATAAATATGTACCCAATGAATTATACAACTATATAATTATGGTCCCTACCTTTTTTATAATTAAAACCATACATAAGTTTTCCACAGGATCATAAAAACATCCATTCCATAGAATTATCTAATTAACCAAGGAAAATATATGGGTTCTAAAATAAAATTACAGAACATTTCATAAACTATCTAAAGAATTGTGTTTTATGGTGGCATAAGAACATATCAAATAAGTAACTTAAAAAAATATCAACATATATGATTTTTATGTTTAAAAATTAATATATTACTCACTTTTAAAAAAATATAAAATAAATATTTTGTTTTAAAAATAATTTTTTATTAAAATCATTTGGAAATTATTTTTAAAACATGGAATGAAAATTCATAAAAAAGAATGATCATAATGGTGAAATAAAATATTCTCATAGAAAATGTAAAAAATAGGCAATTTAGTTAAAAAGAAACACGTGAAAAACATTGAAATTTTCGGAAATAAATTAAAATTAGTATAAAATGACATTAATAATTTATTACATCATATATATATATATATATATATATATATCCATTAAATTTATAAGGATAAAGAGGTGGATGATTCCTGACCACATGAAAGTGGTGGGTTCAGTTTCACTTACAAGCACATCATTGAGTAAATTATTTTCCAAGGGAAGATAAATTAAGGGAGAACATGTAATACCTCAATAATAACCATAGTATATTGAAATTATTGAGTTCATAGAGATATGGTTTCCATAATATTCCCATATATGGGAATTCATTCAGGACAATCTGGATTAGAAAAAGATGTTAGAACAAAACCCTTACCTTTTTCTTAATTTCATCAAAGGTATTTAACATCATGTATAATAGAAATAATCATTTTAATAAATTATTTAAATAAAATTTTCGAATATATTACCTTATAAACTCTTCTATTATAATTATTCAACAAATATATATTACTTTTTAAATTATTATTTTCATTATTGGAAGACAGTAATTATGATTATTCCTTGCATGTTTTGTGATATTGATGATGAAACCCATTATTTGATACAAATTTCATAATTATAAAATTATAAAATGAATTTAAATAACATTATTTCAATTAATTTGGCATCCCCATTCTAATATTATGGAAACTATGGTCATAGTTCACAATAATGAGACACATGATGGACTACTTTTAGGTAATTTATAGATATGAATATAACAATATATGATGGTAGTTATTTTTTATAATTATAGATAAATATTTATGACATATATTAATAATTTACATCATATATATTCATTAAATAAATATTTTAATCATACATGCATGGGTGATGAAAAACAAAACCCGTTGCTCAAGAATGTGGTAGTCTACATGTACACATGAATGACGTTTTCATTTCCCATCTAATAAAAACAAGTTAAAAAATAATTTATGAATTATTAATCTTATAAGTGTTAAAAATATCATATATATTCACTAAATATCCTATTTGAACCATTTCTGTATGGAATCTATGAAAAAAGAAATATGTTGTCCCTGGAGATGATAGTACACACGTACAAATGACATCTTCTATGTTTTTCAAAGTAAAAAAAATAATATGGTAATTATTGATTATTACATAATAATAATAAAAATTTTATATTAATAATAGTAAATTAATTATAATATAATGCATAAAATATATCTTAATGTGGTGGTTGAATAAATAAATTAAAATGGAAAGGGGGGAATTGATAATGTTTACCTACACATTGGAAAAATCCTTTTTCCAAAAAAAATAATTTTTCCTTTGAAAGGTGGTATTTTGAGAATAGAAAAACTAATTGGATATTTATATTAATTTTTGTTAGATATTTAGATTCCGTTTTTTCTATGAAAGTGTAATTTTTAGTGAGGAGAAGGGCAGTGATGAATGATCTCATTATAATTGGAGGGAGTGACATTTTTGTAATATATAAAAGATAAAGTCTCTATTCATGGATCAAATGGGTCCAATGATGGAAAATAATGGGTATTCGGTAAGAATAAGGGTTTTAATCCTTCAAATATCCATTTTCTCCTAAGTTTTTATATATTTTAGTCTTATATTTTTAACTTTTACCATTTCTGTTTTTACCATGATAAACAATTTGTTATGTAAGTAATTAATTTTAATGATTAAAATAAAGAAATACATATTAAATAATTTATACCTACTTATTATAAATATAAAAATAATGAAATAAAATTTTTATGTTTATATAATATTAATTATAGTATTATCACATGTAACATGTAAAAATTAGTTTCCTAAAAAAGTTTATTTTAATGGATAAATATTTCATTTAGAAAATAATTGTTAATTTTGTTGATTTCCAAGAAATTAATAAGTTTTTAATTAAAAAAATACTATTTATATGACTTAATACAAAATCCAATATATAATTATATCTTGAGATATCATAATTATATAATAGAGAAAAAAATTATTAGAATAAAAGGTTACTATGTTTTCAGAATATTAAACACGAGTTTTATAAATTTAGAAAAGTATTTTTAAATTAATAATTTTATTCCTTAAAAAAAGTTTGGTCGTGAAATATATATATATATATATATATTGAATCATTTCTAAATCATGACAAATTCAAAAATGCTATAGTGTTATTAAAAAATTTATTTTTTCACAATTCTACAAAAAAATCCACCATTTCAGAAAAATAAAAGAAAATAATTCTAATATAATATTATAATTAAAGATACTAAATTTAATTTATTATTTTTAGTTTTCAATATTTAAAATTTTTGAATTAAATATTTAAATAAAAACATAAAAATATTTTGAAAACTCTTTCATAGGAAATTAACTTTTGAAATAAGAAATATTCTAATTCTTAATTATTATCAATTACAAGTAAAATGGGTTTTGATATATTATTTATATAAAATTTTATTTTATTAATATACGATTTTAACATAACATAATTATCCTCTAATAATAAAAACATTCCACTAAAAAATAATTTTATTAGTAAATACATTTTAAAGATAAATTGATCTTATTATCAATTTCTGTACACTAGTTGAATTTATTAATGAATTGTATTCAAAATGATAATTGTTTTTATTTCTAGATATATTTCATAATGTGGATACCATTATTTAAACCCGCCAATTCAATGACTCTATAATAATGGATGAATAATGATTTGTTTTTTTTTTCAATGGGAAACAAATTATCAAAAACATAAAGTTAATTTAAGAGAAAAATATTACATAAATGCTTTAGATGTTATATATCTATGGTGATCAGATATATTTTAGTGATGAAATATTTTTTTGTTAATACTGAGTTCAATGAGTCATGATGTTAAATTATGTTTTCAATCAATGATATTGAATAGGATCCCAGAGTTTGAGATTCCTATTACCAATATTTATTCAAAGAAGTATTGTGTGAGGGACATTATATTTTATAACAAGTTGTGTTGATGAATTATCGGTTGTCAGATCATGTAAACCATGGATCTAATTAAATTACCTCTAAATATTATGGATTAAAATTAAAGTCTTAATGTTTTAGTATAGTGACAGTAGTGATATCATTTTAGGTGTATTAAAATTGCTATATGATACTGTGCATATTGATTTAAATTATTGTGTGATTATTTTTACTACATTTACTTTGTATGTTTTTCTATAGATAATTATTAAATTTTTGAATATCTATTCCATTGGATCATTACATTATATACCACTATTTGGTCAGAGCTTATAAATTGTGATCCACTAACAAGTTGAGAGGATGTCTTGAATTTTTAAATTATTTTAGAAAATATACTTCACATTCTCCTATATTTAGCATTATATTTCATAATAGGACATCAAAAAATCATTAAATATTCATTATTAAAGATAATAATAATAAATATGAGAATATAAGGATAATACTAATATGTGATTTTTATTTCCACATCATGAAAATAAATATCATTTCATGAGGTTTTATGTATATGTACATTGATATATAAGGTCACTCCAAGAGGATAATCTCACACTATGGTCTACTATAAAGAGAGTGTCATAGAAGATATTCACAACCTAGCTATTTTTTTGCATGTTATCAGGTTAATGTGTATATTAAGTACACTCAAATCTTATAGAATGAAAATTGTGATAATTTTATATATAACATGAAGATTTAAAAGATAAATTCTAATAGAGATATTATATTAGTTTTTAAAATATATTTGATGACTTGGATTGATGAATACTTTAAGGGGAAAATATATTCAGGATATATGTTAATAATATAAAAGGTATTAATTCAGAGAATAATTGGGGATTTCTGAAAAACTGATATTGAATACCTATTAATATTTTATGTATCAATGAGATATATAGAGGAGTTAATGATATTTTGAAAATAAGGATCTTTATATAAGTAAGAATAATAAAAAAATGATTAAGATAATACTTGTCATATGATATCTCTAAATCATGGAATCCAAATAATAAGGGTGGAGAATAATACTGATTTTTTGCTGAAATAATGAGATGAACATGCATGTAACTATAAAAAATTATCTATTAGATATTTATTACTCTTATTGAGTAATAATGTTAGATAATTTGATTTAGTAAAATCCTAAAGTATTTTGGTGATAATGTTCATAAGTGTGGAAAAAAATCATTGTATACTAGAGAGAGACAATATAAAGAACAAATTTGAGATATTTTAAACCAAATAGAAGACTATAAACTTATAAGAACAATAAGAGACATTTTAGAAGAGTGGATATTTGTATTCAAGTTAGTTATATATTAGATATCTATATCTCAAACTCAACATGAACACTGCAAGGATTATATTCTAATATTCTAGTCACCCATGTAAAAAAAGACATACGCTGTTCTTTTTATTTATTTACTATAATATTTGTGGTATATGTTAATTGTGTAATAATAAGATTATATAAATATATCTTAACTGATAGAAAATATTCACATACTAAGAGGGATAATTAAAAAGAAAAACTAATTTAGCAAAAGGTCACATTGATTCAATCCCCTTTAAAAATCACTACACGATCCTTCTAGGGATTTTCAAGTGATATCAAATTTAATCCAGGTTCACTATAATTTGTTCAATTTATTTTCATTTTTTTATCATATATACATGATTTTATTATTTAAATATAGATTAGAGTTACCTAAAATATATAATATAGTTTTAATTCTATTTGTATAAACATAGAGACGTTATCCAACCCCTGAAAAATGTAATGAAAATAAGGGAAATAGAAATGAAAATTACATTGTAGTTGAAATTGGAGACACCACTAATTTAAGTTAATAAAATTGATGCATTATATGATTAATCTATTTAGGGTCATCATCTTGAATAACTAAATTAAAAATCTGATGTGTATGGTGATATTTAATCACTTGATAAATTTTACTCTAAAATACAAAACTATTTGAAAAAATTTCATTTTATAGTATATATATATAATTATAAAATGGCTATAAGATTAGAAATAATAACAATATTTGAGATCTAGTGATATGTAAAAAATCCTTTGTTAAAAAATTACACAATTAAAAATCTATCACCTAAGTTATTGACGTCAGAGAACAGAATATATATCATTATAAGGAAAAATAATCCTTGATTGAAGAATAATTTAAGATAAAATTTGTTGATAAATAAATTTTAATGGAGATACATGATTAAGAGTTCTATTCCTTATAATAAATACAAAAAAACCTCTATGAACCCTGAACATGCTTTGTTGGGAATTATAGTGAAGTTGATAAAAGAGTTTCACAATTCTCTATATGAAGTAAGTTATATTCTTGGAGAATAGATTATAAATATGATAATTCAATTAAAAGATAGATTAATTTTGGTTGAGGATGATAAAAATAACCTCAAATTTTTGTGTCTTTAATTGGAATTCAAATTGTTAAATATGGAAGTTACATAATCCAAATCTTCCTAATATATTGAGAAAATAAGATCAGTTGGAATGAATTTTTTTTATTAGAGTCTTATCTATAAAAAACAAAAAATATTAGAAATAAGTGATTGGTATCATCTAAATATATATCTGATACAATATCATGTAAAAATATTATTTATAACCTATAAATTTCTTTTTTATCTACTTTTTTTTCATCTGATGGGATTGTTTACAAATAAAAATCTAGAAAATATAGGTAAAAATACATAGAATCCCACTGCTAAATCAATGGTTGATTTGATCTTGTTAATTAATAGTCTATCCCCATATATATATCAATATAAATATTTTTTATGTAAAAATATGATGGAATAATCTAGATAAACTAGTATTAATACCAAATAAAAAAGTTTTTTGGCAACTACTAGTGTTATGGGAGATTTAAAAATATAGGAATCTATTTTTGAAAAACTTGTTAATTGATGGAGATCATAGAAATCCTATTTCAAGGGGAAAAGGATAAAATAAAGAAAATCACACATGAAAAGGTGAATTATTCCATCAATAATATATTTATATGCCTAAATAATTTCTATGGAATTTATAACATGAATGGTTATTAGGAAGATGTATGATGGTATAAACCTAACAAAGCTAATTCTTGTTTTGTAAGAGTAATAATGCTAAAAACCAATGGAAGAATAAAATTGAGTAAATAATAAGTATTCCATGTTATGTAAATAAAATAATAATTATTAATAAGAAATACCTACGAACAATAGTGTCAAGCATTCTACACCAAAAAAGAGTTTATTCTAACATGGGATAAAAGACCGGATCATGGATCAATGTAATCAGGACTAGAACTTCAATGATAACAGAAAAAACTTAATTAAAGAAATAGAATCAATATATTAATGGAAGAAAATTATTTTTTGGTCAAATATATGCAATATAAATATCATGATGAGTTATCCAAATAGGGTATCATAATGGTTGATGAGAAACCATGTGGATAATAAACAATGATAGAGAAAGTACTAAATAATTAATATTTCCTATAAGATATTCTAAAATGGGGACTTCCATTTGAGAATAATATTATAAAAATAAGTAAATCCATGATTTCAAAAAATTAAATTTTATATAAGATCAATTTAAGAGAATGATTGAAGTTTTCTCACAGAATTAGAGATAGGGGAAAAGTTTTCTAGGTGGAGAGGAAATTGTCATATCTATTTATCTAATTAATAATATTTAGAGAGAAAGAAATATTCTTATACTTCTTTTGTTTTTTAATTTATGTATAAGTAGTTAAAGATGATTCATGAAAAGGGAGAATAGGTTGAGTGATGTAATCCACCATGGAGGTATCGAGAAAGGAAAAGTGGTTTGCTCCTTGTAACAGTTTCAAGTAGTATTAACTGTGAAGAAGGTATCTAGAGTGCATCCCTTGATGGGAGTTATAAGTATTATAAGTATATATATATATTTATTTATTTATTTATTTTCATGATTATTTGGAATTTGAATAGTGGTGAATATTAGTTATAGTAATTAATTATCCCCTCATTTTTTGAGTTTAATCAAATATAATTACTAAGGGGTTCATGTTAATGTAAAAAAAATTATTATAGGGGGATAAATATTCATTCAATTCAATGTTTATTATGTGTTTTTTTTTTTGAAATCATTATGAGTTTTTATTTGATAATTTTTTTAAAAAGACACTAAAAAATTTTCATTTAGTATCACATACTAGATAGATTTAGGGATAAATTTTTTATTCTAATTAATCACCCCTGTTATTATTAACATTCAACATTATCAAGTTGGATTAATATTGATTAATTTATATCCAATTTCATAGGTAACTTTAACACCCCAATTATATCAATTGAATCGATATTTAACTCTGAAAAAAGTAGATAATTGAGGGGAGAATATGATATTTCAATTATTTCATGAAGCAATATGGGAATAAAATATTCCCACCCATGTACATAAATTCATTTATTATTAATAAATTGGATACTAATAATAAATTTAAATTAAAAATGAGAAGATATTAAAATGGGAATTTAAAATTTTTTCAGTGGGGGAGATTTAAGTATACAATTTTTTGTGATAAATATGGAAACATTGGTTTTATTTGTTGTAGTTGTGTTAATGAGAATTAGGTTCATTGTATTATAAGGTTGGGTGTTTAAGAATATTCCAATATAAATGATCATATTAGATTTTTGAGATATAGATTACAATTATTATCGATCACTTTTATCAAATATTTTAACCGTTATATGTGCTTTCTGAGATTCATTAATTTGATTAAATCAAATTTTACTTTACTTGTCTCCATTAAGATGATTGGAATGGAAGAATAATATGTTACTTCTTTGATTTGTTGAATAAAAAAATTCTGGGAAGAAACTTATATATCATATTATTATAGTGATAATACAAATAAGAGTCAAAGATAAGTGTTGAGGAAGGATAAATAATTATTTTGGACATGCTTTTCCTGGTTTTATGAGGTGGATATTAAACAATATATAGATATATGGTTAAATAAGATAAAAATATGGATAAAATATTAAAGATAAATCATTGTAATATCTGGAAAAATAGATATTGTATTAAATATATAATACCACATGGATGTTAGATGGAGAATATTGAGTTTGAAATATGAGATAGGTGTTGCATGCATTTCTCATTATATATGTTCTATTTCTAAAAAAAGTGTTGGAAAGAACTGAGATACGTTTAGATAGTGATGATAAATTGAATAATTTAAGAAAAATTATGATGTTATTAAAATGTAATTTTAAATATTCTTAATGATATTTTGTACCATTATTATAATTTATAGAGTCGTTTTGGTCATTTGATGATGAAATTTAGTGATCAAAGATAACATGAAGTGATTTGAAAATGTATTGAGATTACATGAAGAATTATAGAATTTTTATTTGAATGATGAAAATTAAAAAACTATAAATATCTATAGTGATATGTAAAATTATGTTACATGGTGTGTAAAATACATCCATATTATCATAGTAAATGTGTATGGGGAGTCCAAAACATACAAGTGTAACGTTGAAAAAGGACCCATTATGTAAGAGTCATAATTGAAATATATAAAAGTAAATTTAAAATTGATGTTAGATTAAATGTGTATTTTTTTGGTACTCGGTGTGATATATATAATTAATACCACGATTCTCCTCAATACTTATGATTAACACTAATTTAAATCATAAGAATTAATGGATGCATGATATACTTAAATGTACCGAGAGTGATATGTAATGGTAGTTTAGAACATGTAATCCTAAAATTAACAACATACTAGAAGCAACCTAGATACATAAGTATTATCTAAAGATTCAAAAAATAAATAGTTTCAAATATAAAATTCTAGAGAATATGTACGATTAACATAAAAAATCTAAAATGTTAAAGTTCTAAGTCACGCTATGATAAATAAATGTACGTTTTTTAATACATAAATGTCAACAAAGATAATATATGAAGGAACTCTGAGGGTATGATAATTTTTAAATGTACCCAAGTCATTGTGATATATAAGGGTACCTAGATAGAAGTGGGATTTGATAAAGTCTCAATCAATATAATTATATATACGGGGAAAATCATTATATAAGAGTTACTCATAAAAAAGTTGTAAAAGTCCCATATCCCCACTATGATTTTTAAGAGTAACAAGATATTATATAAGGGTTCGATTGTTTATAAAATATGAAAAATTTTGATAATAAAATGTAATAATGTTGTGAAATAATTCAAACAAAAAATATCATGATTCTTTCATGATTTTTTATTTAATCCAAGACTAATGAATATTTGAAATAAATGAGAAGACAAAGTTATGAGTAATGTTTCCACACTATGGAGAGAAGAATCATGACACAATGATTTTTTTTATAACATCATCTAGATATGTATTTGTTATTAATGGTAATTTCATGTTATGGTGCATGATGAATACAATTTAATGGGAGATATTTAGGTTATGACTATTTTGTTGCATGTTACCATGAAGACATGGATATTAACTAGTCACAAAAATTTTAGAAACATAATTTGAATAAATTTGGATATCACATGATTATTTAAAAGATTATGTATTATTGAAATATTATATTAGTTTTAAAATGGTATTTAATAAATGATATTGGTGGATAATTTAATTGAATGAAATATATAGGAGTGATCTTGAGGATAAGAAAAGGAAGGGATAATAAGATGATTGGTGATGTTAAGAAAATTATATACAACCTAATTGAAACTATTATGTGTATAAAAGAGAGACACAAACCAATAATATTTTGATATGAACAACCTTCTCATCAAGGATGAACTAGAAAAATGAAATTGAATTAGGATAAGATATATAATGTGGCATTTTTATATCATATAATCCAATGAAGAGGGGAGAAGAAGAATATTGAGTTCTAGATCATATATAGAGACCAATATAAATTTAAGTGTATGGTATTATCCCCTAGATAACATTGAATCAGATTAAGGAAATTGATTTGATAATTTTAATTTGAATCATTTTAAAATAATTGTGTGACCTTGTTTAAGAGTTTGTAAGGAATCATTCAACAATAATGAGATTAATTATGAATAAAGAAATCTAGGTATTTTAAACTAGATGATATCATCTAAACTTATTGGGTGAGGGAATATATCTTTTCAAATATACCTTATATGTATTCACTGGAGTTATATAGTATGTATCTATATCTCAAACTCAACCCAAAAACAATAAGGAATATATTCTCACATTGGGGTCAATCCTTGTAAAAATGTCTCATGTTGTTCTATTTGTTTCTTTACTACACTTGGTCGGAATTTCTTTAAGGCCTTCATTTTTAATTTTTTTTGATAATCCACCTTTCTAGGGGTGAGTTGGAACCCTTAAAATTCAAAAAGTCTTAGAGACAATTACATGACCCATAGGTCTTAGAGAGAATCACCCAGATAAGATAACTTAGAAATGCTCCTCCTCAGAAAATGTCATGATTTCAGCACTCCACCCTTGCAGGGCTAGTTGGATAGCTATCTTATGTAAAGCTACATAGGAATGGTACCAATGTAAATTTAATACCCTCTCGTTCTTCCAATTCTGGTGAGCTATTATCTACTGAATGCAGCCGCCTGAAATCCTCTCCTAAAGCCTTATCCCTTGTAGTCTGACTGGCACATCTGGATAATCTTGTTTTCTAAATTCCTTTTTCCATCCCTAGGGCCTTAAGGTGGCCCAATGTTTTTTAGAGACAACTATCCTGAAGGTTGTTGGTGGCCTGAAAGCCTTACAGGACCTAAGGACCAAACTAATGGCCTAGAGGCCCGTATGGATGAATAGTTCTGGCTACTACAGTACCTGCTACAGTACTTGGAACAGTACTACTACACTTATTGTGGAAATTTTTTTCCATGTAATCATTGGAATATATATAATTATATATTGATAATAGAGGTCAAAAAATATATAGATAATGAAATTGGGATAATAGTTTGGTAAAAATGTATCATTAATTCACCCCCTAATTTGTGCATGATCCTATTGGGGAATTTCCAAAGATTAATGTAACTGCATACATCATCTTATATCATATGAGTTAATTCATTTTAACTTAAGATTTCATTGAGATAATACTTTAAATAGAAATAATACATTTACTGGGGTATATAAACTCTTTTATTCACCATGTAGATTGTTTCCCTCTTCTGGAGGTCTCTTACTCCTTCACCCTTCACTATTGTGGGAATTAGCCTATTTTGAGTGCAGGAGTGAACTCATCTAGTCCTTATGTGATTCCTTTATCACTTGGATACTCCATGGGGGTTGTATTTTATTCAACTAAACCTTGATATCTTTTTCAATAATGGATAAAAATGGATTCAATAGTTCCTTAATAGTGAATGGTATTCCTGATAGTTATTAATTTTATATAGTTTCACATTTTCACATTTCACACATAATTTAAATGAGTTTTATGATTTCTTATAAATTATTATATATTTAATGACTATCATTAGATTCTGTGAAACACGTTGTTTTGAAAATTGAGTATTAATGTTCCAAAATATTTCACAAGTATCTTGTTTAACAATCATTTTAATATAACGAATCAAATATGAGAATATATAGGTCATTTATATGATAAATCCATGAATAGTTGATGCACTAATTTTACATTATATATCATATGAGTAAAATTATACATTATTAGTGAGAATCATCTAGGAATATATAAATAATATAATGAATTGATATAATAAATTTGGTTTTCTTGATTATTCCCCTCACATTCAACTCATTCAATTTATGCTTTCTCCTCCTACATCCATTAAAACCCATGGTACTAGAATACCATGTATATAAGGATATTCCTACAAGAACATCAGGGGATTCAGATCAACTTTTGGATTCAAAATGGAGTGAAGAGTCTATTGGATAATTCTAGTGATCATAAACAACATTAGATTTAAGATAATTGTAGCATTCATCTTTGTTGTAAGCTATAGATTCATCATTTAAAATATATATGATTTTTTTTCAATATATGTTGATCTTGGAATTTTGGTTTCTACTGTATTCCACTAATTATAAAAGGAATTTATTGAACCCATGAAATTATTCCCAACAAAATGTCCATGTAGGATTGGGAATTTAAAATTGGGGGGGGGGCAGTGTGTTTATTAATTTTTCAATTTATTCTCCTCTTATCAATTAGATCCTATACACCTATTAGTATGAATGAATATTATTTAATTATTACAAGAAAAACACATTATATGAATGTAATAAATTAAAGTGATTGGAATAAATTCTATTTTGACAATGTTGTTCCATAATGTTGGTGATTATACCTTTACTATGTATCAGTCATGTATGAGATATGGGTGATTCACTAATGTGATAAATTGAATACAAATGATAATGATATCCTCATTTACTATTAATTTATCTCTTGAAAACGTTATTTTCTACCAACATGATCTTTATATATTATCCAACTTTTTTAGAATGTTACAAAAAACTTCACTAATGAAATAAAATTTTTATTTACCTAAAAATATTTCAAAATCAAAATATAATATATTATTCCTCAACAAAAATCACAATTTCCAATATGAAATTACTATAGTTACATTCCCATATTCCACTACATTATCTTTATAATGATAAATATAGAGATTAGAAGGAACCTAAATATTGTTTTCTTACTCAACCATCAACACGCCAATTATCTAGCAACAATTTAACTACCCCACCTTAGTATAGATGATCTGTAGTAAGAGAGTTTTCAGATCTGTATATTATATTTTTCCCCTTATTTCATTAATTGTAATCATATTTAGTATAATCATATCATTGGATCAAATATACCTCTCTCACACAAACAATTCACTCAAATTATTTCCTTGATGGTGCTTGAATGAAAAAATATGGATTACCATCACCCAAAATCTCTTATTTTATAACCATTAATTTTTAATTATTTATAATATCAAAATTATCATGATGATAATATCCTTTCCATAGTTTTTAATTTGGATAATCTCATTAATATCCAAACATTTGGTACAAATTCTTTCATTGTTTTATAGTCAGTCAAGAGTCATCTCTTTATAATATTTTCATTCAAAATTTAAATAAACATAAGCTTCAAATTTTCCATTAAATTTATCAATTTATTTTTCATATTTATCTTCTTATTCAATTATTTTAATCTCCAAAAAATTCCATAACTTTTCCACTTTGGAATTCATATTCATTGGAAACATTATTATTGTATGAAAACCCTACCTATAGATTGATCCAATCCTTACTTTTATTTAGGTATCCCATGAATGTGGTGAAACAGTTCTACTATAGTGTGATTCCATCAATAATCATAATATAGAACAATACAATATTATCATATATGATCACTATGTAACACAAAAATTCTATAGTTCAAAATTCCCCACTCATAATAGTGTGGTTTTCATCTTCATATTGTTATATTATCCATTACAACTCAATGAAAACCGAATTTGTATCATAATATCAATGAATGGTGTGGATATTTATATCTTTTAAGAATAGATAAATAATCTTCTATTTCAAATATCCTCAAAAAATATCTAAAATTACCTCATTTAATATTTTATATCTATGGATTCATTTGGTTAATATACTTTTAATCTAGATTTCCCATAGTTAATATTTTATTGCCCGTGTATTAATCCTATGTACTAGAAAATCATTTCGAGTTAATCTTATATTTCCTCATTATTTTTATTATTTAGTGGAAAAACTTCTAGAGATACTCTTTAGTAGCCTTGGGATTTCTCTTACATAGTATTATATCTTACTGATTTAATTGATAATAACATTGATGTTTCAAGACTTATTCTCATATAATAAATTTTTATTCATACAAACCTCAATTTACATGTGTTTATTCTCATATAGATCATGTTTATTTATAAATATCTTATTTCTAGGACATCTACTCTTACATGTCCTTTTTAAACTATTGTTAATCATTACTTGTCTATACATTGTGAATTATTATATTTCAATAAGTCAATCTTCTTTGATAATCATATGAATAGATCTCCCCAAGTTTATCTTAACATGTAATTATTTCATCAAAGTCCTCACCAAATAATTATGTTTTCTATTCATCCATTTTCACATCCACTTCTTCTATTTTTCAATGTTTTGGGATCTGTATTACTATATATAATGTTTACTAATTATATTATCATATTCATCATTTTTACATGTTGAAAAAAATAAACTCTCATAATCCATTCATCACTTCAATAAAACCATTCAGATTTAATTTTAATACCAACACCAATATTAATTTCAATATAAAATCTATATTCACCATATATTATTTCTCTATTTCCTTGAAAATAAGAAAAGGGTTAAAATTAAGGGTAAATAACACTCTTCTCATTCTTTAATCATGACTGAACTTTTATCTCCCAAAACATATTTAAACTATAACATATAAAAGTTGAGATAAGCATTGAATCAAATTTTATAAATAAATGATCAATGAATTAATCAAATATATTTCTATGTGAGCATTTCTCAGTGTATAAAATAATAAATATTAATTGATACATCATAGTTTTTTATAATATAACTCAAAATGTGTAATCAAATAAAATAAATCTATAAATATTTATAGTTTTTTTACATTCTAATGTTATTTCCTACCCTTATATCAATAATGGGATTACAAAAAAAATTATATAAGAAAATTTATCATATTATAGATGTGATTGTTTTCCAAAAACCTATCAATTTCACATATTATTAAAACAAGAAACTCCCCCCTCCCCTAAATTTCAAAATTGGTTTAATAATCAAAGAGATGATAATATCGTTTCAATTATTCCTTCTCGAAGAAATATTAATCACTTTTCGATATTTTTAGATTCACAGAAAATTATTATACTGGATGGTTCCCATATTAACTTAACCTCAAGGGATTAAGTCCAATAACTCTTCCTCTTGGATGATATCCTTTTCAAATTATCTCTACGCAAAAATTTCAAAAGTATTTGTAAATAAAAAAATAAAAAATTTATAAATAATTCGATGATATATATATATCAAAATTCTACATATTTATTTATGACACACATTCTGTTCTCCCCCTTAAATGCATCAATTTCAATTCAATCCATAGAAAAGAAAAAAAACAAAAAAAACGGAAATAATGTGGTTTTTCCTTTATTAATAATGTGATCAAAACTAAAAATAGTTTCTTATCAACCTAGAAAGTCATTTATTTATATCGTTAGTTTTATTTGTTATTTCATAATTATTTATTCATTGAATTTTTAGAAATAATATTCCCTCTATAGCATTGTATTCTTCCTCTTATCTATATCTGTATTATGTGATGTGTTTATTTTCTGCGTCAACCAACAAAGAACATGCATTATGCTATGCTCACTTAATAATTATTTCCATATATTAATATATTCTACATCTGATCAAAAAATCATTTAGAATATGTGTATAATGTTTGGTTATTGAAAGTGGTTTCTCATGAGTTCTTAAGTCTCCTCTTATTAGAATATTTGCAAGAAATTCTAATTCTTCTTCAGAAATTTCATCCATCAAACCAATAATTTCATTTTATTCCCATTTTTTTCTTTCTAAATATTGCATAATTAATCAATGATTCTGAATTATTGATTGAAATTATCGATGATGTGGCCTTTCTGTCCATAGTATAATAATCTCATTCACTTTAGTGTAACATCTTTCTCATCCTTCTTAGAAGAACATTGATTATTATTCTTAAATTTCCAGAATCCAAAATTAAACTCTTCATTATTTATATTATTATTTATCATCATGGGTGGTCTAATTTCTTTAACAATATATTAATCATGCTTTTTAGTAATGAACCATCATTATATATAAAAAAGAAACACTTTTATTTCATTTTCCATGGATATTATGTAAGCATTAAAATATATGATTAGTGGAAAGATTCATTCCTATATAATGTGTATATTAATTAAAATTAGTATCATTTATCTTAAATTTATATTTAATCATACCCAATATAGGACTTATTTTTCCTCTAATTAGTAATAGTTTATGCCAATAATAAATATTATTGTGTCTGAAACCCTCATATCACAATAAATTTCTAATTAATTTAGAGTTCTTTTCATTTAATAATGATATTTCTAGACATATAGCTATTATCAGTTTTATCTTAATAAACATATATTTAAGATATTTTTTTGGGAATCAAATTAAATTAAGTTTATCACATACAAAATTTATGCAATTATGGGTTTCCCATAATTTTTATCCACACACATTTTTCAATAATTCTCTTTAAAATTTTCACGATCCATTGAAAAATATTTAAAAAAAATAGTATTTTCTTATTAAATGATTAGATTATTTTATGATTATATAGTAGATGTATCTCTAGATAAATTTAATCCATTATTTCAAATAATATGAGGTCATTTTATAGAAATAAACTCACCATTAATCTTGAATACATTACTAATTTTATCATTTTAAAGTTATTTTTAATCATGGATCATTTCTAGGTTTCTTAAATTGACCTTCAAATCAAGAAATTATCAATATAGAGTGTTCTTTTGATAATCAAGATATTTCACTCTATATTCACATTCCTTTAATATCATCTTCATATGATCCTTTATAGATCCTTCATATTTATCCCTGATATCCAAATTATAATTCTTAACATGCATTGATGATTTAGGAGTTTCATCCAATTTATGGATCCATTATTCAATGACAATACATTTCTCAGATTTATTATCAATTTTTATGTGCAAGAAATATATAAAAAAGTTTATTTTTTACACATATAGAAGTGAATTTTATTTTTTGGATTCGATAATTTTTATGAATTTTTTTAACTATATATTTCTTTCCATATTCATTTTTGATTGATTTATCTTTGAATTAAAACTATGTTTTCTCATCTGGTTGAACATTTTTAAAATAAAATATAATAGTGAAAAATTCTTGATGGACATTTTTAAAATAATATATAATTTTAGAGTAAAATTCACCAAGTTATTAATGATTGAAAACTCTTTATATCTTGAACTATATTCTTTAAGAGGATAATTATAAATAGATATGATAAAGAAATTGAAAATTTAATTACCGTCATCTTCTAGTGAGTCATTATTTCATTTCATATATAATTTATCTTTATCATCTTATAATATAATTTATTCATCTCATTATTTGGTTTTTGGGTATAAATAACCTCTATATTGGTCTTCATAGGGGCAAAATCCTCATTCTTTATCTGAGGAATTTCCTAAATTTTATTAATTTTCACATTTTATTAGTCAATTAAATGTAACTTGAATCATGGTATATATAATCATAGATGCATCCTCACACACTGATACAACAAGAAGATCTTAGTATGATCATTTAACCACACTAAGAGTGGGGGTGAATTAAGGTGATTTTTTTAATAATTTCAATTTTTGTTATCAATTAAAACCTTTATACCAACTTGTATGAAAGGATATCACATGATTTGTGCAAAAAAACTCATTGAATAAAATTTCGGATGTAAAGAGAGAACATCACAAGTTATTATTACAAGGTCCGTCTTCCGATGTGATTACTATATCTTTATTGTGTCCAATTCGATTCATGCACACATTTCTTTCACTTATATTATAATATTAATATATATGAGTAAGTTATCACACTTAAACTCAATTTTATCTTATTAAAAACTCATAATATGTTATTTATATGGGTTCCTCCTTTTTATTGTGGTACTCTAACCTCACTAATGAAAAGTATATTCTTATTCACTATGGGATGGCATAGCATCTGTTGATATTATCTTTATAATAAAAAAAGATTATATAATTCCACTATGTTATCTATTAGGGTTATATCCATGTTCAAAAATTCATTATATTATGGATGAATAATACAAGGATTGTATGTAATTGTTGTGTTTCTTTTATTTTTAATAAGTAGTTATCCTTCTATTGAACAACAATAGAGTTATCCCACCTTAACTCAAATGATTGGATATAGTAATGTTTTCACATTGATCAATTATATTATTCTAATCAAACATTATTTGATGATACTTGAACATGATGTAGGTAAAGAATAATGCCCCACTCTCTCTTATTTTATTAAAATACTCTTATTATATATTTATAATATCGGTTTAATCATTATAATAACAAGATTTCCATAATTTTGTACTCACATTAATCTCATAGCATCACTATATCTTTTATTTTATTATCTATATCATTGTTAGTAAATATTTATCTCTTTATAGTTATATTATAGAAATCTTTTAAAAACATCAAATTAAAAATTCATTCTAATTTTTGTAATTATATCTCTATAAATCATAGTTTATTAATATATTTGAATATCAATAAATAAAAACAATGTTTCTTTCCACTTTTGAATGAATATTCACATGCAATATTGTTTCAACTCTGACCCTATTATCCCAGATCTAGTGTAAAAAGTACAAAATTGGATTGAAACATAATTGATCTCATACCAAATGTAAAAATAGTGTATTAGTCATGGAAAAATAAATAAATTTATTATTCCTATATAACATTTGAATGTATAAATTATAGAATTTATTTTGGTAATATCATTATTCACTATATAAAATCGTTGTATATCACTCATAATACACTGCTTGGATTCATGAGAAAGGAAAACATTAAGGTTATCTTAGATTCATTGTATGATTTATTTAAATTAGAAGCTATATTGAGTAAATTTATATGAAAAAATAAACTATTATCAATATGGAATAATAAATATCTGAATAGATATGCAATTTAATCATAAACATTACTATCTTGATTATATTAGGAATAATTTATATGAAAAGTTAAATGACTAAAACAATATTCCATTTAATCAATAAATTGAGTATTATGAATATAAAATGCATAATCTATATGGAAAGGTAAATAATTGAACACACATACCACTTAAAAAATAAATTAACTATAGTGATTTTAAAATCATAATTAATATGGAAAGGTGAACAACTAAAATTACATTCCAATAAATCATTAAAAGAGAATGAAAATTATCCAAATATAATATCATTGAAAAAATATCATGGAAAATAATAAAAAAAATCCAAAAGAATGAAATGCTTAATCAATGGATTTCATGATCTCATACATCATGATACCTCTATTATTTAGACATTTCACAAGATATTTTAAATTTGATGGGTACGTATACATCCAAATCCCATTTAACTAAGGTTATCTAACTGATTCATCTCATGGTACTATGTATGCATTGAGAGGCAATCTATAACCGTGACCCACCCACAACTGTATGTCCAAATCAATCCTCATATATCTAATAATTGATTTAATTCATTAATAATGTTCCTAATAATCTAATATCTATATTGATTAAATAATAAAAAATTGTTAATATATACCTAGATAATAAATTAATATTCAATGTGAAACACCATATGTAGAAATGATATATATTTTATGTAATTACATTAACATAATAAATTCATTAAAAATATTCCTGAGGTAAATATCATTTTTTTACATTAAAATTATTTTTAAAACTAATTATTTAAAAATATGTATATATCATTTTTATATGAAAATAAAATTGTAAACATATAATGTAATTTTTGGTAAATTTATTTGTTATAATGATAGGAAATTTAGTATATGTCATGCATATTAAAACAATGATTATTTTCACATTTTCGGTAATATCTAAATGAACCTTGTTTAGAAAATGAAATGAAGATTCCTTTTTTTGGTAAAAAGTAATACATGGATACAAAATAATTTAATAAATAATTTTTATAATGTTAAAAACATTTCTGAAAATATTTTTAGAATATATGGTTTTGAATGAAATTGGTTTTTCGATATAAGATATAAATGATGTCATATTTTATTTAAAAACATTTCTTGATAATTTTAAGTAAAAATGGATAAATGTAGTCCAATAACTTGAATAAATCATGAATAAACTGATGAGGAGAAAATTAAATGCGTTAGTTAGACTCTTATTAAATAAATTTAATCCATGGAAATTAATTTATAAATAATAAAGATTAATATGAGATTGTTAAATAAACCCTAACAATGATCATAACATTGAAGTGGGAATTAATAAATAAACAAATTATGTGTAAAAAATTTAAACAAATATTAAATAATTTTAAATAGAAAATAATGTAGTCAATCTTATTTACACACATGATCTTATAATGTCATAGACAATGAATAAGTAATATAACCCAATTAAAAGAAATACAATTTTTAAATTTGTTACAACTTGAAAATTTTCATGTCAAATCCTTTTAGATGAAGTAATTCGTATTTAATTATAAAATAACATGTATTATGAATTTTCATGATTTTTAATGAAGAATTATCATTATATAAACAATATAAAATAAATCAGGTGCATAAAATTACAATAGGCCTTAATAAATAGAAATTGAGATAAAGTCCCTTACCCCACGATTAATTTCGGTTGAACATGATTTAACCTCCTATATAGTTATTTTATGTAATTTATTAATTTATAAAATAACCATATTAATGTTTTTTATATCATATATAATCTGATTAAAATCTTTTACAACTTATTTTTTTAATAATATTTCATTTTCTTCATTGTTTCGGATGTTAATTATTTGGTTTTCTAATTTTTGTTTTATCATGAATGTCCTAGTTAGTGGTTATAGGATATAGATAAATCATATTTGTAATGATATTGTTGTTATAAATATCAGGTAAAATTAATATATATATTTTTCAATTGTTCTTTATGGTTAAACATGGAAAAGTAATCACATTGCTTCATGGTGGTGGTAGATCATACGTACGCATGACTTCTAATATCATTACATTAATAAGTGAATGGGTAAGGAAGTTGGTGATATAATAATATGAAAGAATAATTATCATTTCATATATATCACATGCATTAATAAAATTTATAGTCCTTAATTTATATCTAAAGACTATGTGAAAAATGAATCACATCGCTTTCTATGGAGGTAGTCCTCCATACACAAGTGCAATATTATCATATTTTAAACAAATTGGAAAGTGTGAATTTATATGTCATATTATATTTATATAATTATAATAATATAATAAATATCATATAAATGTATTAAATCCATCATTATATTAATCCTTGAAATGTGGTGATGGAAAACAAATTACATCGGACTGTGAGGCAATAGTCTTCCTTACACACAATCGATTGTTTCGTTAACCATTTAATGGAACAGGATTTGAATATAAGTAATGACCTTAACATAATAAAATTTAATTCTAGTTATTATAACAAAGATATTATATAGTTATTCTTTTATAATTTTTGAATGATGTTGATAAAGAAATAAATTAAAAATTATCATTTAACAATGTTATATCTTCTTCAAAAAACTTATTTAGTTTTTCACAAAAATCCTTGCAATGTTGGATTTATGATAAATCCAATCGATATAGAATGTTTCAAGGGTATAAGAGATTTTATTTTCATAGGTATTCTCTTATCCAAATTTCCTTGGATGTGTGAAGAGGGGTGGAGAGTGGGTATCCTTGGGGAGGATACAGATTGAATTTTTGAAAAGAATCAAATAAACCCCTGTTTTTATTATGAAAAAATCTTAAAAAATGGTTAATTATAGAACCATATACATGATAAGGTATAATATTGATATATAATAGTTTTTGACCAATTTTTATTCCATTGTAAACCCAAATATGTTTAGTTTATCCCCTGATCAATCCGATTTTATCGTAAATGTGTTAAGTAATTTTTACCTCATTTAGTATTCATAATGGTAAAAAAATAATAAAAACTTATTAGATAGTATTAATTATAAGTATTCCAGACATATAATATATTTTTCAAAGTTAAATTGACATATGTGGCAGAATTCAATTTAAATTTATACGTGCAGTTGCGATGGGAAAGAAGGTCTCCAAAGGGAAAATACATATATTAATAGAAGGTTTAACGAATTTAAATATAAAATTGATTCCAATTAAGTAAATTAATTACATTATTATATAATTTATGTAATTTTACCTTCATAACAATTTAAATATTAATTTTACATTTTAAATTATTCAAATGAAAATGCAGTTCTTAATAAAAAACCAGTGTTTTTCATTATTCATCAAAAAATGAAACAATTTAGAAAATAATAAGAATTTACTAGAAGATAATTTTATTTTTATTATTCCAAAAACTAAGTCTAATTTGTTCAATAATTTTTCTAAAATTATAAAAAATAATTTTTATTTTTTGTGTGAAGTGTGACTAAAACATTATTTAGAAAAATACAGTTTTTAGAAAACATTTATTACACTTTGAAGTGACTCTTACTATATTACTGATAAATAGAGAACAATTCTTTTTATTTAGTTACTACTATTCATACCCACCAATTTAATTTCCAGGTTATAATAGTATTCTATTTTATGGTCCCTTTAGACACGAGGATGTGTGTATAGTAAGCTATCGAAGGGATTAAATTCAATGAAATATATTTTATGGGTTTTTTATGCTTGATGTTTCATGTCACATACTCTAGTGAATAAAATATTTTTATTTTATGATTTTAGGTATTTTAATTTTCCTTAGATTAATCAAATTTTATCCCAATAATTTTATTTTTCACTCAAAAATCATTGATTTGATATTCGAATAATCCTTTAATAAAACCCATATCGTAAAAAGGGTAAATAAAATATCATTTTAATATGAGAGAAATGGAATTGCAAAGACAATATGAAAAAACACATATCCATGTCTCTAATTAGCAGAACATTGGTTTCATGTTATTATTTTGACTTGGAAGAAAACTGTAAATAATTATGGTGATTGATAAAGATCATCAATTCTAAAGAAGTGAATGATCAATGAAAATTTAAGAACATAAAAACAATGAATTTTTTATGATTCAAAATACCATTTTTTCAATTGTATATGAAGGTAATAAAATATATTTTTTCAAAATCTGTTTCATAAATTTTACAAATTATTTTACTATATATGAATATAATGAAATATAATTATCTGATAAATTTCTACTACATTAGAAAATTTTCATCCTTTGGTTGTGACATAATCAATTTATAATTAATCACTTACTCTATGAAATAAATATCTAAAAATTAATTTTTAATCCTAAAGTACAAATTTTCAATTTTAACTAATCAAAATATCCTTAAATGTGTATTATGTATTTTTTCTATAACTATTTTCCAAAACACATATAGATAACACATGTTATACAATAGAATTTATCAATCTATAAACCCCAATGGTAAAAAAATGGATTAACATAAATATTTATCCATGAAAACATTTTTGTAAAACATTGAAATATTAACCTAAACATAATATTGTCCAAGGGTAAGTTTAACTCCCATGTATTCCTACTATTGTGGGTTCAAGCCTCATTGCCTTTCCGTAAGTAACATGATTCCACTCGGTATGCATACCTTCCTTATTAAAAATATATCTTTACACAATTCCTATAATATTCCTCAACTGTAATTTCCCATAATTACCTTATCATTAGCATAAGATAAACCCTAAAGGATACCAATACCTTTATACTTATTCCTAAAAAATTAATCTTCATTCTTCAATAAATAAAGATTTATGAAAAATATATACTAATAAAATGGGTTTTATTTCCTTAAATGATTCCAAAAATATCTGTATTATTAGTAAACTCATGTCACATAAAATCTAAAAAGGGGTGTTTTGACATTGGACTTATCATAAATATTTAAGTCACAAACCCATGATGGTATCCATTATAATTTTGTTAATGAAAACAAATATGCTTCCAAAATTATCTCAATCCTTTGATGATTCAGGATTCATATAACCAAAATAACTTTGGTAAAAATACATCTTCAATATAATTATGGAGTCCCAAAAATATATAAAATATTTTATTTTAACATTGATCCATTAATAAAATTGATGTTATCCTTTAAAACATGGAATTGACTCGAATAATGACCAAGTTCCCCACATTTAAGAAAAAAACTATAAATGGATCCCTGGGGTAAAATTTATATCCTTCTTTAAAACTCTTCATTTTTCCCCATTAATTCATTAATTCATTTCCTTCTCTTTCCCAAATAAAATTATTCCCTATTTCGTTGAGTCACATTCCATTGTGTACCACTCCAAATTTCTTTCATTATGAAAATCCATCATTCTTTCTTCAATGGTTGCCACCACTCAAGGTCTTAGAAAACATCGTTCTTCTCTACTTTGGGGAGTCTGGGAGTTGGTTAATGTATAGGTTTTTATTAATATTTTTTGATAAATTATTTAGAATAATCAATGTATATTTCACTTCAATCATCATCCCAATTATTTTATTATAATCACCACAGTTTTCATCATGTTCAATGTTAACACGATTCATTTGGGTTCCAAAAAATGACTAAAACCAAATATCATACTGTTAGAAACAATAACAATATTCAGAAAACTATAGAATCATTTATAATATGTCCAAATCATGACACCTATATTTCCATTTCAGACACCTATGTTTTAACATAGATGATTAATTTTCATTATATATTTATATCCATTATATTTGTTGGAAAAGAAAATTTGAATTGTCCAAAGCATATCCCCTAAGAGTGTCAAACCATGTTCTTAGTAATGCATGTTTTCATATACAAGTAACACTTGAGTAAATACTAACATACATTTTTTATATTTATTAACCCTAGGTATATATATTCAAAAACAATGTCCACTTATAGTATAAAGATGGGGATTTATATCTAGGAAACCCTAAAATCATTACCTAACCAAAGAAAATTCACATTTTTATGTACTTATCCTCATAATCAATCATAGACTTATTTTTAATAATATATTTTTTCCAAAATTTAGTTCCCATTATTTCTACTATAATTCCTCTGATACCAACTATAATTACTAAAACCTCAGTAACCCAAATCTAGTGGTTACGTTACTAATTTTTCATAAGATATAAGTGATCACATTTCAAAGGACTACATAGTTTAGTAATCATGGTAATATATATACATTTATTATTATCATATTAAATTTAAAAATAAAAATACAAAAATAATTTCATTATATAATATAATTATTTCCTCTGTAATACTATTGAAAAACATTCATATTAACCATCTTGGAGTCCTAGAAAAGGAAAAAAACGTGTTAGCTCAGATTATCAGTAATTGTAACATAAAGAGAAATCTATCATGTGTAAAATAAAAAATATTCCATAAGGAATAATAAATTCATAAAGGTAAATACCTGAAAAGACAATATATTTAATCAATAACATGATTATAATGATTAGATAAGGAATAATCAATATGTCATGATTAATAACTCAATACACGTTTCATTTAATCAATTTTATATATATTATGAATAGATAAGGCATAAAAAATATGAAATGGTAAATAACTGAAAAATCAATTTAATCAATAACTTGACTATCATTATTATTTAAGGAACAATAAATATGGAAAGGTAAACAACTTAAAAAATTCTATTTAATCAATAAATTGAGAATTAAATGAATCTATAAACAATATCACTGTGAAATTCTCATGGATAATAATAACAGAGTACTTAATAAAGGAAATGCTTTATTATTAGATTTCATGATCTCCGGCATTATGATACCACTATTATCAATACCTTTAATAATAATGTTTAACATTTATGGGTATGTAAACACTATAACCCCATTTAACTAAGGATATCCAACTAATTCATCACATGAGAATACGGATGCATTGATATGATATTTTTCACCATGCTGCACACAAATCTAAATGATGAAATCATTCCATATATATCGTACAATAAATTTAATTCATGATTAATTTCCCTTATCATAAAATATTAATAATGGGTAAGGAATAAATATTTATATATATTTCCACATATAATGAAGTAATATTCAATGTAGAAAATCATATATATAAATGATATATGTTTTAATTATAATGACCCCGACTTTAGAAGGTTGAAGCGGGTGTCTTACTTTTTTACATTGCCATAGATACAATTGGATGAATCAAAAAGGAAAATAGTTTAGAAGATTTGGAAAAATAGATATATAAATTATACCCATATTATATTTATAATGGAAAATAAAACATAATATATAAAAATATAATAAACTAGATTCTGGAAAACATATTCCAAGAATTCATCTTCATGTCATAGGGAAAGGAAACAAAATAACTGTGAGCTCAAAAGATGATAAATGGTTAAATATAATATAAGATATCAAGGATCTCTAATCATAATGTATATAGAATTGCTAATAACTAATCAAATGTACCATTTAAATAAATTGATTGCATGAATAAATAATTAGTAATCAATATGTAAAAGTAAATAACTAAAAACACATTATATTTAATTAATCAATTGAGAATAAAATAAATCCATATATAATAACATAGAGAAAATATCATGGATAATAATAATTGAATTATAAATATAATAAATTATTAATTATTTTATGTCATGTCTCAAGCACATGAAAACCTGTATTGTCCAGATCTATCCTCTAAAATTTCTAAAAATATAGGTAGAAACCCATTTAATATGGACAAATGATGTTTCCCATGAGACATGTCGATGCATCGTGGGTTTATATGAAGTATAGGACACAAAAATAACTACATGTCCAAATAATTCCTTAAATATTGAATAATCTATTCACTTCATAATAAATAATTCGTTATCATCAAAGATCTATATTGAGTAAAGGATATACATTTTCAATATTAATCCATTTAATAATAAAATGAAAATTAAACATCATCTAAAAAATGGTATTTAGTTTAGTAAATAACCATATAAATCACACATTAATAGGGATATTTAATATAAATGTAATTTCCAATGAAAATTTATTATAATAAAGTTATTTTTCTAATAGAAACTTGAAAATCAGAAAATAATATGAGATTTCATAATAAAATTAATTACTTGGTAATTTCCAAATCAAATTCCCTTAGATGAAATAATTCAAATTGATACATAAAATACAATGAATAGTTTATTATTCAGTACACTATATGTCAATGGGGTAATTATATACACCATATAAAAGTAAATTAGTGTATAATAACAAATAAGTCTCAATGAAATGTAAGTTGAGATGAAATCCCTTACCTTACACTTCCTTTTGGTTGAACATCCTTTAATTTTCTTTATAATGGGTTATATGATGTTATTAACCTAAACCATAACCATATTAATATTTATAATATCATATATAATTCTTTTATAACATGTTATCATCCATTTTATAATAATCATTCATTATTTTCATTGTTTCATGTGTCATTTTCCTTGTTCTTTGAGTAGAATTCTACTAGTCACTTCTTCCATCTTAAATCAATCATGATTTAATAACATCAAGAATTTAGAACATGATGTAAAAATATTGTTTATTAATTATATATGTATTTCATGTAATCCATAAAATTAGGTGATAGGAAATTAAATACATGGTTCATGGAGACAATGGGCCGTTCATACACATGAGCGATATTTGAATTTTCTTTTTATATTATGAGAAAGAAATTTAAATTATACAGATAAATATTTTATTTTTAATATCATTATTAAGTCATATATATAATATATTTTTATTAGAAACATCCTTAATACAGTTCATGTATATCATGAAAAAATGACATCACTTCATGAGATAATGGTTTATCATATACGAGAGTGACATTATCTTATTACCAAAAAATTAAAAGCATGAATTTATTGGTGATATAATATTTCTAGAATCATAATATCATCATAAATAAAATATATATGATATATAAATTCTGAATCAATCATTATACCTAACAATGAAATTTGGTAATTGAAAAATGAATAATATTGGTTTGTGAGGCACAAATGATGATTTCATAACTCATTTAATGAAAGTTTATATGATTTTTTGTCTAAAACATATCATAAAAACATATATGTATATGTAATATAATTAAGATGTTTTATGTTCATGAATTATTAATAATTGGAGGATTTGGATAGGGTATCAAAATAAAAACTATTTAAGAATATTCTTATTTCTTCTTTGTGTCTCATTATTAGTATTCCACAAAAACCGTAAAAGGTTAGTTTTAATCCAAAAATGAGTCTTCTAGGTTAAGGGGAGTAATTTGGGGATTTACGTGGGTATATCATGGTTGATTAAAATGGCTTGAGTGGTGTGAATAAGTGGGGGAGTGAGTGAATTTTTATAGTTGGGGAGGAGTGGAATTCCTGTAAATACTAAAACATATTCAATATTGGGAGGTCAATAATACCTCAAATAGATCCCAGATTGATAAATAATGTGGTGGGGGAATTAATTTCTCTATTAAAACCTCAACCTGGAAATATAAAACATTTTTTAAACATTATGTTCCAGGAATCCTATATTTCCATATTTTAAATTTTGGGTTTACATTATGGTTATTAGTTTTCTAAACTAATTATATTATCAATTAATACAAAAATAAAATTATCCTTGATAATTATTTTGGTCCCAATGATACTATAATTTTTATAAATTTTATGAAATAAAATACCAATTTGTTTAGGAAATTAATTTTAACACACGCACGAGTAACGTGTATAAACGTCACTTGAACCATAACCGCATAAACAATGTTTTTTACTATTTAAGGGTCAATATATATATTATAATAGAACAATTAGTCCATGAATGGACTATATTAGATAATTATTTAAATTTAAAAAACATTTTACACAATATTGTGTTTTTATTAATTTTAAATCAATTAATAAAATATAATTTATTATAAAGTACCATTAATGTCAATTCAGAAATTTTTAATTTAATTTAAATTTAAAAAATATCAATATAGTGATGGAATACAAATATATTAAGTTCAAAAAATTATCACCTAATACATTCATCATGATATATAATGGCACAGAGTAATTCATTCAATTTACTTCACATGTAATATTTTTAATGTCATTTATTTTATTTAATTAATAACCAAATAAAAATTATGTTGGTGTTTAATAAATATTTTAGGTACCTAATTCACCTCATAAAATTAAAAATAAATTATTATGATGTAAAAATAATATTTACAGTTCAAATAATATTTATAACCTAACCAATGATGTTTTTCACAGTTTCCCAAAGCATTTTTGATTTTAAAATGAAGAAAAAAATATTTTTGTGTCTTTTTTATTATTTAAATTATTATATTGGTTTCTTCCATGTAAGTGTTTCCCAAAAACATATAATTTTACCATGTGGAAATAAAGGTATAAATATTTCCCTTAAATGGGTTCTTGAGAAATGGTAGGTCATTTTCACCATTATTTTAATAGTTTGACCTTCCAAAAAAACAATTTTTACCCGAACCATTATAAATAATTTTTTCTATTCTGACTATTCACTGTGGTCAAACATTAATTTTACCCTTATATACTATTTAAAATTTTATTATTTATAATATTTAATATTTTTTTCAAAATAAAATTCATAAATGTGGAAACATTAAATTAAAATTAATCCTACATAGGTGATTAGATAACGGTATTTTAATGTAAAATTATCAAAATATTACAATATATTTATATCAATATTCAATATTAGATTGATTCCCATGAAGAACATTGGATTAATATATTTATAATTTAACTATTTTTACTTTAAAAACTTTTCAATATATAAATTAACATTATAAAATATTTATATGAAAAGTTAGTTTTCAATTAAAATTCCTTATTTTTCAGTATTCATCAAAAAATGAATCTTCTCAAAAAAATTACAAAAATTCACCATAATATTATTTTTAAATTGAAATTTAAAAAAATTAATTTATTTTTTCATATATAATTTATAAAAGTTTAATAATTTAGTTTTGAAATAATTTCTTTATTAAAAGGGGGAAACTACCTTTAGGAGAAGAAAGTTTTTATGCATAAAAATGGATTTCATCTTATCACATTCCTATAAGATATATTAGAAAAATTTTAGATAATTTTATTTACTATATAATATAAAAATTTCATTAATATCATAAACTAATAATAATTAATTTTATTTATTAATAAAAAATACTTTGGTGAAAAACAAGTATTTTTTTATTAAAAAAGTTTCCTTATTTTGAATTTTTTTAAACCATTTATAAATAAATGGTAAAAATGAAATCAAAAATATATTTCCATGTGTTAGTTAATACTATTCATTTCCACCAATTTAATATATAATAGAATATATTTATTTAAAATGATAATATTAATAGTATTTGGTAAAACTCTATATTTTATGTAATACAAGCTATCAATGAATGTTTTTATAGCATGTAACACAAGCTAAACTCACTGTATCATTAATTTAAAGATATATAATTTATTTATTTAAAATAATAAATATATCATAAATACTTAGGATTTTATATTCACTTCTATGATTGTTGTTTCGTTTCACATACACTATAAAATGAAATATAATTCATTTATATTTTCATAGTGCCACATTCTCCACAACTTAAAAAAATTCATCCTCACTATTTAAATGTGACATTAGAAATCAAGGGTTTCTGAATTGGAAATACAATTTTTGAAAAATAAAAATAAAAAAGTGGTTAATAAAACCCCTCTTGATAAGATATAATGTGCATTCCTAAGGTCATATAGAATAACACAAAACTATGTTTCAGAGTAGTAGAACATAGGAGTGAAATGAAAAAATAGACATAGAAGAGAAAACTATCACCACAATACCAATAGAGAGTGATACATAACTTTGATTCCATGTAAGTGGGTGGTATAGAGAATTTTGACACCCCAAAAACCATAAACCAACTAGGTGTGAAAAAATGTCATCAATATAATTTAAAATGATAGTAATAGGATAATATTTTATTATAATATCCTTATTCATAAATTTGATAAGCATTCATGAGAAAGAAAACATAATTTATTTTATTCAATTTTTAAGAACAATTCTATCCTTTGGTTTTTCTTCAATCAATTTTCAATTAATCCCATATTGCAAAAATAAATAACCAAAAATGAATTTTTTTTATACATGATTCACTAAAATTAACTTTTAAAAGATCATAATATCCATAAAAGAGTTACAAGTCTTTCCATATTCCTAAATATATTTTGAAAAATCAATACAGTCAACCCAAGTTATCCAATATGAAAAAATATTCATATATTAAAGTAATGGAATAATATATAAAACTTTAACCAATGATCAAATTATTCCATTTCATAATGGTTAATATTAGGAACATTCAAAAAGTTTAAGATCCAGAATGTTTAAAACAAGGTCCCTGAAATTCCATGGAACATACCATTAATATCTTAAACAACATGATATAAATCTTCATCCTCAGCTACAATCATGTAAATACATTTATCGTGTATTGAACTGAAATATTTTAATAACATGAATTACTATAAAACCTTATTGATAACCTACAGGCTTCCCCATTACTTAAATATAATATAAAATATTGTATATATCAAATAAATCCAAAAATGATGTAAAATCCATCTTTCATAAACAACTTTGTCTACACATCATTAATCATTTCCAAGGTATTCAGTACTATCCAATTTACATTATCCATATCAAATACATGTTCATCCCAATATCATTATCTCAAAATTATAAATATACTATGGTTTTAAATCATGTGTTTTTTAAAACAATTTACCTTCTAAAAAATCACATTTCGTTGCTCCATTCAATACATACTTTAAAATCCATTTACAAATAGTATTGTAGTAAAATACTTATACTTATCATAATTCATTTAACCATGAAATAATTATTCAAATACTCAAATTACTTAATTCTTGAATCAAAACACATGAATATTAATCATTCCTCTTTGTCTGTGTTGAGAGCATGAACATGACCATCATCTATTATCTTGCTTTGAAGTATATACCATTGGAACTTTGGAAATTTGTTTGAATAATTCCCAATCTCCTTAAATTTGAAGAATATAACATTTTAAAATTATTTATTTCCCTTGAAATCCTTATAATGGTGGCCTTTCTCTCCAAAAAGGTAGAAAACATCCATTACTTTTAGGAAAGTAGTTGGGTGTTTCTATCCACAAAGATCACATGTGGGAAAATCCTTCTTTATCTTCATTTCTTAATCTATATTTTTCTCTACCAATCTCATCTTCAATTACTTCCCTTATAATCAATAATAAATATATAATTATTTATATATCCCATTTTAAAATAATACAATGTCACCATAGGATGAGAGTTATTAGGAGACCTCTTCCCTTCCAATGATAGGATATAACCAACAATGAAATGGTCATTCTTACTCTTTGGATTACATGTAATGATGTTCCTCTAATTCCTTCTACTAGACGACATTTCTAAATGATGGAATATAGTAGATTAGACCATATCATTATAAAACATAATGCATAATCCCAAAACTATTGAAATACTTAACATTATTTAATCTCATAACCATTAACATGGTTTCATTGGGGGTATATCTATTTTCAAAAACGTCATAATGGTTTTTAATGAAAATGTGGATATTCTGTAGCATATAAAATAGGTGTATCAAACAAGTTTTATCATAAGGACCATTTTCGGGCACAATTTGATGCTCCATTCAAGGCTGATTCACCCATTTCAGAGTTATTACCCCAAAGTAAATCTATGCTTGAACCACATAAAATTATATTGTTTGTAAAGTGATGTATTTCTAGGAATATCCACTTAAACTCTACCTTACCAAAACATTTAGATTTTCATCAATACATATCATCAAATTCTATATTAGGGTTATGTTCCCTACTCTATTTTTTCTTAAATATAGTTTCCAAGGTGTCTACTAAACAACATATGACACCAACTATAGTGGCACTAACACCAAAATCCCATAGTCATCACCGTACATTGTTACGTTAGCATAGATTTAATGGGTCAAATCCCAAAGGAATGAATATGTTAGCAGTTTGGGATAACTATATATATATGATACCAATTTTATATTGGTAATAGAAAAAAAAACCTAATTTATATGAAATGATAATAAACTAAATTCTTATAAATCATTCAAAGAATTCTACTTCATAACATGGGGAAATGAAACTAAATAAGGGTGAGATTAAATGCTCAGTAAGGTTTAGGTGTACAAGAATATATCATGAATAAATATGCATAATTAATATAGAAAGGTATATTATTGAACAAAAATTACCTCTAAATGACATGAATGCATGAATAGATAAGACATAAGCAATATGTAAAGTTAAATAATTGAAAACACATTTCATTTAATTAAAAAACCTGAGAATGAAACATATCCATATATAATATCATATCGATAATCCCATGGATAAAAATAAATTAATTATAAATGAATGAAATGATTAAGTATTGGATGTTATTTCTGAGTCACATAAACACATCATCCATCAAGATCTTTCCACCAAAAAATTTTAAACTACAAGAAGATACCAATTTAATTTAGTGGTCTAATTTGTCTCACGAAACCAATCGTTGCATCAAAAATATATATAATGTTAGAGCCCCTCCCATCCCTTAATTTACAAATAATTACTCATATATCAAATAATATATTTAATCCATGAACAATATGACTTATAATAAAATTATGTATTGGGTAAAGGATATAGATTTTTAAATATTTCCCCATTTAGCAAAATAAAATTCCACATAAACACTATATTTAAAAATGATATCTGGTTTAAAAAATAATAATAATCACCTCACAAGAATTTGGATATTTAATATAAATTTAATATCTAATGAAAAAGGATTACTATAATGATATGGTTTCAAGATAATATTAACAATCCTAAAACAAAGTGAGATTTCACAATAACTTTTATCACATGGTAATTTACAAATAAAATCCCACTCCATGAAATATTTCAAATTGAAACATAAAATACCATGAATAATAAATTATTCATAATATTATGTGTAAAATGGTAAATATATACACCAAATAAAAGTGAATTGGTGAATAAAAATAAAATGTGCCAATATAGTGTAAATTGTGACAACATCCCTTAACATACACTTAATTTTAGATGAACACCCTTTAATATCATATATAATGGTTTTAAGGATTATATTAATATATAAAAGAACCATATTAATATTTATAATATAATATATGATTATTTTATAACATATTATAACCTATTTGTTGATAGTCTTACATTATTTTCATTTTGTGTGTGTTATTTTCCTTATTTTTAAGGTATGTTTTTACATATTATTTTTTATTCCAATTAATTCATTCATGATCCCATCATATCAAGTAGTTAATCCTTGAAATAAATATAATTAATTTTTATTATATATAAGTATTTTTGTTAATCCATAAAATTTTGTGATAGGAAATGAAATGCACATCTCATGGAGATGTTAGGGTATACATATTCATGAACGTTGTTTCCATTTTAATGTCATATTTATTGAAATAAAATTAAATGATATATATATATTATCATTATATTATAATTATTATATTATTTATTTAGTAAAATTTTATTAAAACCATCATCGACATATTCCATGTATAGCGTGGTGAATCACGTCGCTTCATGAGATGGTAGTCTGATGTACACACGAACGATGTTATTGTATTCCCATAAAATTAAAGGAAAGAAGGTATAGGTGATATAATAATTAAAAAATCATAATTAAATTTTAATTATCATATATATAATATTTAAACAAAAATCCATCATTATTTCAAACCTTTAAATACGGAAATAAAAAAACTAATGACATTAGTTCATGAGGTGGTAGTCCTCTGTACACACCAAGGATGATTTCGTAACCTATTTGATGGAGTTTTATTAGTTTGTATGTTGTACCATAGAGATTTAAATATCTACTTATATATAATATAATGAATTTATTTTTAGATAATAAATTAATAATAATTGGAGTAGGTGGAGAGGGAAATAAAATAGCTTTTAGAAGATTATTACGTCTTCTCCTAGTTTCCTCCGTATGATTTCTCGAAAACCTTGAAAGAATTGGATTATTATAAAACTAAGGCTTATAGGATTAGGTGAGTTAATTATAGCTGTAAATTTTTGAGATATTGGTTGATCCAAATGGTGTGATATGTGTGACTAAGTTGGGGGATTGAGTTCCATTTAATAGTTGAGGAGGGGTGATATTCTTGTAAATATCGAAAGAGTATTCACTATTGGGAGTTAAAACATACCTAAAGTGGTTCCCATATTTATTATTAATTGGTTGGATGAATTATTTGGTTAATAAACACCTTAAGAAAAAATATATCAATTTAAAAAAAAATCCAATACTAATTTGTATCCTTATTTTAACATTTCAGTTTTTCATTCTCTTAATAAATTATCTGATCTAATTTTTTATCCAATAAGACTAAACTAAAATGATCATTGATATATAATTTTTACATATGGGTCTAAATACTATATAATATTTATAAAATAAAAATATTATGTATGTTTTAAATCAATGTTAATATACGTGCATGTAATGTGAAAACACATCGCTTAAACTATAACCACAATAACCATGTTCTTTATTATTTAATGATCAATATAGTAATTAGAATAGAAAAAATTGGTCTATGAATTGATAATATTTGATATTTATTAACATTTGAAAATTACCTTATAGAATATTAGTTTTTACTAATTTCAAATCAATTAATATAATATCATTTGATATAAAATATCATTAATATCAACTTTGATATTATTAATTTAATTTAAATTTAAAAAATATCAATACGATGATGGAAATAAAATCTACTATGTTAATTGATGTTTAAAATGATATATTAATATAATATAATAATGTAAAATAATACTTTATTAAATTTATTTCAACTTTTTTATAATTCATTTTATTTATTTGTTTACTAAATAATTATTATGACGGAATTTCATAAGAATTTAAATAAATAATTCGTCTCTATAAATTAAAGAAAAATTATTATGATGTAAAAATAATATCTATATATAAAAATAATCTTTATAACCCAACATAAATTGTTTTTCTCCCTTTCCCAAATCAATTTAGATATTGAAAGGAAGAAAAGTAACTTTTTTCCCATTTTCTTTACTTAATATATTATACTAGCCACATTCATGGAAAATTATCCTAAAAATCATAAACATATATCCCAAGGTCATAAGGGTAAAATTATTTCCATCAAATGGGTGTTGTACAATTTTTTAGGTTATTTTATCCCTCATATTATTAGTTTAACCACCCAATAAATCCAATGATTCATAACTAAGGGAAATAATTTTTTATTTTTTCACTATTAATTTTTTAAACAACATAATTTTAGCATATAAGACCTTAAAAATTATGATAATTCCAAATATAAAATCCATTTTTTCAAATTATTTTTTCTGAAGTTGAAAAATATTAATCTAAAACTAATCTCACAGATGTGTTGGGAAAGCGAGATTTTAAAGTTAAATTTTTTAAAAGTGTACAATGTTTTTATATAAAAATTAAATATTAATATAATTAAAATGGCATAAATTTTATTAATATATATATATTTTAACTATTTTGAAATTAAAACAAATTAGAAATTTAAATTAACTTATAAATTACCATGGTGAAAGTTTGTCATCAATTAAAATTCATTATTTTTCACTATTTAAAAAATGAAACTTCTCATAATGGTAAAAAATCCACCCTAGGATAGTTTTTATACTATGATTCCAAATTATTATTTTTAATTTATAAAATGGAATTTATTAAAGTATAAAAATTTAGTTTTAACATAGTTATCCCATTAAATGGTGGCGAAAGTGCCATCAGAAAAACATAGGTTTTATGCATAAAATTGGATTTGTTCTTATAATATTACTGTAAAATATTTTAAATGAATTTTAAAAAATATTTATTGAATATATAATTTAATATTTTAATTAACATCATAAACTAATATTAATTTATTTATTATTTTTTTATAAAACACGTTTAGTGTATAAAAAATATTTTTACAAAAACATTTTATTATATACAATTTTTTATATTCACATATAATTAATTAGTTAATAATAAATTCAACCATATATTTTCAAAATTTAGTTAATCCTATTCATAAATTCCAATTTTATAGCTAAGAGTTTATTTTCATTTTAAATAATAATAGTAAAAGTATTCGATAAAACTCAGTCTTGAGTGTAACATAGATATCGAAGTTGATTGTTGTTTAATGTAACACAAGAAAAACTAATAATTTCATATATTAAAATCTATAGATTGTATTTATTTAAAATAGTAAATATATCATAATTTTTTAACATATTTTATTCCATTTTATGCATGGTGTTTTGTGTCACATAAGTTATTAAATAAAATGTTATACATTTAGGATTTATAGGTGTTACATTTAGAATTAAATATATTTATGATAAATAATATGGATATTTAGGGAAATTTAATGTTCAAAGATTATAGAAAGTGAATTTATTAGGGGACTATTAATGACTACAAAAATTGAATTGAGAAAGGGAATTTCAATACATTCCATGGTCAAAATGATCATAATCCATCAATATAAATAATAATGATAGAAATTATAAAACATATCTCCAGTGAAATATAAGTAAAATTCATTTTATTTTCCCTTTGTGAATATAAATACCACAAAACTAACCTTTAAAATGTTCTTGAGAAAAATATCATTTTTAATTTGAAAATATTTTTAAAACTAAAAGTTATGAAAATATTTTAAAAATAATTCTCTATGAAATAAAGTTTGTAACGTAGAGTGGATTATTTAAAACATTGAGTGTTAATGACAAAAGGTAATTCCATTCATGTTGAAGATGTTAAAACAATGGTTTTTTTCTAAACTTTTTGTAAAATCCAAAATACCCTTGTTTGAAAAAATAAATGATGATTATTGTCAAAAAAATTTAAAAAAATAAAATCATAGGATGGAATTTATTTAATATATAATTTTGGATAATGTTTAAAAAAATTTGAAAACATTTTTAGAATTCATGGCTTGGATATAAAAATAATTTTTGACCGAAGAGATAAATGATGTTGTATTTTATTAAAAAAATATAACTCATTTTATGTACCTAGGAGCGTAAAATGGTAATATTAAATGAAAAAATCATGAATAAATAGAGGATAAATAAATTAAAGTGTTTTATTAGATATTTATATAATTATTTCAATCAATGGAAATTCTAGTATAAACAACCCTAAATAAAATGAGACTGTGAAATAAACCCTTGAAAAATCATAATGTTGAAGTGATAATTAATCAATGAATAAATTATGCATATAAAATGCAAATATACATAAAACAATTAAAAATTAAACATAGTTTTTTGAAAATTAATTACACACATAATTTAATAAATTATAATGTTTATTATTTAATCCATATAAAATAAATTGGGTTCGTAATATTATAATGTGCCTTAATGAATGGAAATTGAGACGAAGTCCCTTACCTCACACTTACTTTTGATTCAAAATGATTTATCATCATGTATAATAGTTTTAAGAATTTTATTAATTTATAAAAGATTAATTTTTCAATTTATAATATCAAATATAATCCTGTTATAATGTTTTACAACTGGTTTTTTATAATATTTCATTTGTTTCATTATTTCACGAGCTAATTTCCTTGTTTTCTCACAGGCATTTTCTTATAAAAGTTATGTTTATCAGGTATAGGATATAGATCCATATTATTAATAATTAAATTAATTTTTTAAATATAATATTTACTCATTATATACATTCTTATAATGATTCTTGAAGGTTAGACAAGGAAAATGAATCACATCATTTGGTGGAGACGGTAGGCCATTCATATGCACGGGTGATGAATCATTCCATTAATTAGTGAAAGGGTAAGAAATTGGGTGATATATTAATATTAAATAATATATATAATGATTTATATATATATATATAACATAAATTCATTAAATTTATCCTTATTACATTCCATGTGGAGTTTAAGTAAAAAATAAACCATATCTCTTCATGAGGAGGTAGTCCACTATACCCACGTGAAAAATTATCAAATTTTAAACAGTATGAAAAGTAAAAAGGTATAGGATATATTATAAATAAATTAGTATAATAATATCTTAAAAATATTATTAAATTTTCATAAATCCATAATTATTTCTATCCCCGAAATGCGGTCATGGAAAACTTATTACGTTGGTTCATGAGTGATAGTCCTTTGTACCCATGATTAATGGTTTCATTTTCCATTTGATAAAAAATGATAATTATATAGCTCATAAACATAACATAATAACTTCTATTTATATTTATGATACTTATTTTATTATATAATCTTGGTTAAATTAGATTTTAATGGAGGTGTTTTAAGAATAAAAATCAAAACAATCTCTTAATAATGTTACCTTTTTTCAAACTACATCCTTAGGATTTCACCAATAACATTATTATGTTATATTTATGATCAATAAATGGATATATGATGTTTTTAAGGGAGTAAGAAAGTGATTTTACGAGGTCTTATAGGAACCAAATGGATTTGGAAGTGTCAATACAGGAGGAGAGAACCTCCTTCTATAAGTTGGGGAGAGGACAGAGATGGAATTTTTAAAAATAATCAATTACAACCACATTGTAGGATTCCTCATGCCTCCAAATTGGTTAATTATTGAAAAATATAGGTGATAAGATATGTATGTTTCCATAAAATGGGGTTTGGACCTGTTTTATTCTATTGAACTCCTTTATTTTTATTTTACACCTTGTGCATCAGGTATCACCTAAATCGTGGTAATTATTTTTTTTATTAATTTAAAAATTCATAAGGTTCAAGGATAAAGTTTTAATTATTATATAACATTAATTAATATTATTAAAAATATTTAATTAAATTTTCTAAATTCAGTTCATTGAAATGAAGGAATTCAATTTAAAATTATGCTTGTAGATGTGATGAGAAAACAGGACTCTAAAGAAATAATCTAATAAGTATTACATTTTTTAATAAAACAAATTCAATAAAATATATTAAAATAAACTATTTTAGTTTAATTATAATATAAATGAAAAAATGTCCTTTTAAAAAAATTTATTATATAATTTATCATTGTAAAATAATTTAACAAACATTCAATTTTCATTAATAATTATTATTTTCATTTTTAATCAAAAAATGAAACATTTTAGAATAAATCCCAAAATAATAATAATATGATAATTTTTAAATGAGTATTTTTAAAATTAAGTCCATTTTATCAAATTAATTCTCTAATATTAGTAAAAATTAATTATAAATTTTGTGTGCAATCTATAACTAAATTGTATTTAGAAAATTAAAGTTTTTCAAAAAATGCCTCTTTTTCATTATGATTATTATTTTAATTATAATCAATAGATTATCTTAATTTTCATAATTTATTTATTACAATTCATACTTTATAATTTAATGGTTAGGATACTTCAGTATTCTATTATATGTTTCCTTTAGACAAATGGATGTGTGTGCCACAATCAATCCAAGGGATTAAATTTAAATAAATATATTTCCTCAGTTGTTTATGCTTCATTTAATGAATCACATATTATAACAAATACGTTGTTATTATTTTAGAATTTTCGTGTGGGAAAAATATTATAGTTGTGTAAAAACCCTACCACTATCATGATCTAATCTTCACTGTTCTTCAAGTATCACATTAATACAATGGGGTATTTCTTCTATGTCATTATTTCATTGATTATCAAAATTCACAACCATATAATATTCTCATTACCAATAATTACATCCTAAAATTATCATGTAGCTCTGAAATTACTAGGGATTGGGGTTCAATGTTAATTTCCACTTCAAACTATTCTCCTTTATAAATCAAATAATAATTACATCGTATCATAATATACATGAACAATCTTTCGTAGTGATATTTTTTTATTAAATAAATAGTCATTATTAAAGGATTAGTAAACAGTATTGAGGAATAACAGACCAGGATTAAATGTTTGTTGACAAATAAAATATGTTAAATGTTATTTTAATAAATGATTATTAATTAATTCACTAGTTTTTAACATATATGAAAAATAATAAAAATAATATTGTTATTATAGAGATAGGGTTTTTTGTGATTAATGAAATAGTATGGGAATATGTAAAATTTTAATCATCTAACCCTAACACTTTTTAAAACCAATTATACTATATCTAATTGTGGTTTCAATTTCATTTAGTTGAGCATTTAAAAGTCCATATATTTATTTCAATTACGTGGAGAGGCCCCGCTCCAAGAATTCTCATATGAATGGAGGGATATACCCCCCACCACTCGCAATTATAGATAGATTAAAGTGAATCATTCTTGAAGCGATTCTCATAGTGGTCAAACATAAACAATATGAACATTAGGATCTACCATGATAGCACTAAGATATTCCTAATTTTATTTTTGTAGGTTCATGAATACTGTATCGATATCGGATAGAGGGAATATAAACGTTGTTACTAAAATGAAATTATGATACGGCACTAATTCATTTTCAGATTCAACATCATTGAAAAAATTCATCACCAGGTAATTCCTTAAATTCATAAAGTAACTGTAAATCATTATTTCACAATCCTATTTTTGGTTTTGGAATTCTCTAATAAAGTTATATTTTATTCAATTATGTTCTTCATGACATTTATCATCGATGTATATCTTAGAATAATCGTCGATTCAAAATAAAGTCAATTTTGGCATACCCCATCTGGTGCTTTTGTTACATCCAAAACATTCAGTTTCCACACCTTCTACTCTTTCATAAAATTTATAAAACTATAGTTAATATTAAATATCCCATGATTTCTATAATTTCCATAAATTTAGTATATTATTTTCCATTCTATTCATTTGAATAAAACTTCTTTAACTTTAAGATAATATGAAATTATTAATTTAGTCGCATCCCCTGTGTAGTACTTTTTCCATTATTCCATTAGCTCATAAAACAATTTGATATCTTCCACATATTGGATTAATTATTATCATATATTGACTTTACATGCTTCATATAACTTTATCATCATTGATAAATTATTAAGAACCAGTAAAACTCTAATAATCAATTGATCACTTCAAAAACATGCATAAAGACTCAACTAATTAACATAAACAATCAACATGAACCCCAAATAATAAATAAGAGATGGAATTTCAAGTTAATAAAAAGAATTGATTTTTATCAAAAATAAATAATGATTCAAAAATACATTGACCACATCACTCATAAACTTTGTAGAATTGAATTTAAAAACCTCTATGGAATTGAATGTACCTCTCTAATTAACTCTACCAAGAAGACCATATCCTGTACAATTACCTCTAACCTAATCCTAAGAATGATTAATTACATATTAACACTGTGTGGACTAGTTCCTCATAAAAGATAAAAACAAATTGAATGATAATAATGTTTCTATGACTTAAACTGTTACTATGATTTTCTAAGAAACTATTGGGAAAAACCTTTCACAACTACATAATGGGTCTTCCACTACTGGTCTTATTGAAAAAATAAATCAAAATATAGATAGAATATAATATAAATGTAACATAAAAAGAAACAACCTATAACAAATATTGAATATGTCCAAATAAATCTATAGATTCCTACAAATAAACTTGTTGATGCCAAGCATATGGCCATGATGAAACATTGACTGGAAAAGAGAATGGGAAATATGAAATTTTCTAGTATGGAAAATACCTTTCCAATTCAAATTATAAATTTTTATATCTAGTTAAATATCACATATCATATCACAAATTATCCCCTCAAAATGGGTGTTATGTTATAAAATATATATTTGCATTTGGATCATAGCCTAAAGCAACACCTCAAAATACCTAGCTCTCAACTCATCACCAACCAATATATTTGGGGAATAATTAAAAAAATACAAAATACTAACCCTAAAATCGAAATAACTAGATAAAACATGTAATATCAATATAATATTCCACTAATTACCTACTTTCCTGGTCACTAATTGAATTTCTATATGAAACATCTCTTAAATACTAGCCCATGAAACTAAAATCTTTTGATTATAACCCAAATGAAACACCCATCATTAAAATTGTCATCATCATAAAATGCTAACCACTAAAGAAACTATTTAGAATGAAAAATGAATCTTTGATATTTAATTTTTTTATAAATCACCATAACATTACACGTCGAAGAACCGTTATCTTATACATGGTAGACAACTTGAAAACTAAACCATAAGAATCTTCCTTTGACTAGGTGTACTAGAAATAGGTAGACATAGCACCCTACACACCACAAGGAGTCATAATTGATCACACCCACAAGAATGTTATAAAAATACTCAAGGAACATTTAGTACATAAAATAGTATAACATTCAATGAAAAAAATAGAAATAAAGAAAGAATAAAAATAATAATGTGCTTCAGATGATGTGTCCTACATTCATGGGACAAACATATATAATACCTTTTCAATTATAATCTAAAAATAAAGGAGACTAAAAAATTATAATGTATAAATAATCATTACCAATCTCTCCACTCTATATTAAATTCATTGATTAATCATCCACATCACTGAATATCCCACACCCATATATTCTATTTGGTATCTAATAAACCATTAATACCAACTCCCTTGAAGGAAAATATCACTATATATGACCGAATGAGATTGACTACCATCTTTGTGACACTTCATCCTTTATAAAAGTATTGAATTCTTGTTCACCATCATGAAACCATCAATATATGTAAACTTTATATGTTATTTAATTCATATAGAGATCATGATGCCACTATTTGTACCTTACATCTAACCCATCATATGATGTAATAAAATCTAAGGATTGAGATTCCAACAGATTAACTAAAACAAACATCTCAACCCAATAATATCCCAATCGAAATTTATTTCTTAGAAAATCAAAATATCTCCAAAATTTCCATGAAATAATGTTCTCCATTCCTGGAACACCCCAAAATTTCTAAAAGATTAGCTTGTGTTCGATAGTGTGTATGAAAGGTAACCCCAAGCAATTATGGGAGTATAATATCCTCAGGCATTACAATACATTTCCTATTTTAAATAAATTCAAACTATCATATATCTTTTAATTCAAAAAAACACTAAGTTAGTTTTCCATGCACGTAAGAACGACCGTATTCGATAGCTGGTGTTGCCCACGAGACCATGTTTTAGGAAAACAGTAATAAATTAACCAAATATTATTATTTAATATAATATGACTAAAGATATCCAATAAATTATTGGTTATGAATAATATTAAATATATTATAAAAAATTTGGTTTTCACAAATATAAAATTAATTATTTGATTAAAATTTAATTGGAATTTAATATAAGATCCATTTGAACATTAATAAAATATTTTTATACAAAACTATTTTTATACTCATAGTACTATTTTATCACTATAAATTAAATTAATTAAAATTAGGGAATTATATTCGTATAATATATATATATATTCAATATAATTTTTTTAATTTCAATATGATAGATTTGAAAGACATATGATAAGAACAAACACAATTTTATGCATTAAATGCTATATTTTTATAAAGGAACTTTTTCTTCTTTTTAATAGAGAACCAATTTTAAATTACATTTTTGTAACTTTTATATATTACCTAGGTCAAAATAAACATCATATTTGATATATAAACATTAAATTTATGTTATGGTAGTTTTTTATTATTTTTCTGTGAAGTTTCATTATTTAATGAATAGTGAATAATACTCGATTTTAGTTTAAAAATTCTTTTTAATGTAATTTATTTATAAGGAAACAATCAAATTTAAAATTGTATTTAAAGTTTAATGAGATCATATATTTATTATTAAATCCAATTTTGGTCATTTTAATAAATTTCACTTTAAAATAGACTATAAAAACCTAGCAATATTTCAAAAGTTTTTACTTGAAAAACCTGCATTGTTGTCCCAAATGTTGGATTACATTTAAATTAATTTCTTCCACTTCATTAATTTGAATATGGAAAAATGGATTCCATATTTTGAATCAGAAAATTTTATAATTTTTATAAATCTCAACTTAATTTAAAACCAAAAATATTAGTCAATATAATTAGAATTAATTATAATGGTTATTGTAAAATTAAGCTTAATAATGGAGTAAAAATTAAAATTAAGGGCACAAATGACTGATAAATTTTCCCAAGATCCATTTTTTGGAAATATTTCATCCCTATAATCTTTTTTATAGATATTATTACATTATAGAAGCCACTTCCAATGTGAACAACCATTATGGAATTCCTTTTTCAAAATATTACATGAGTGTCACTCCTCCTCCCCTATAAAAAGACCTACTCTCCTCTCACTTACTCCAAATATTCATAAATATTTCGATAATCCAAGAACTACAAAAATAGCTCCCAAAAATACCTTCCCTAATTCAATAAGCCTTCTATTTATTAGGAATCAATCTAAGAAATCCTTTTGGTACAAACAAAAAGGAGTTACATGAATAATAGGTAACAAACCTCCTCAATCTTTTTAGTTTTATATCTATTATGCACTCCATAAACTCTTATTAGTCTATGATTATGTTACAAAAATAGTATTATAAATTTACTATAGTGTTTGTATGATTTTTTGACCCACACTTACACATACCCATCAAATGGGTAATGGGAACACTGTTTATGTGATCGATGGACTACTGCCTAAAAAATTGGTGATTGTTTGTTCTTAGTTTTCCACCTCTCATGGTTGTCATTATGATAGAAACTCTAATTATATATGAAATTTATGATATTTATATTTTATTTATGTTTCTATAATACTTTTATAACAAATTCCTCTATACATTCCATTTTTATTATATATCATAACATTGTTTGTTGAAGCATGCACTACTGCCCCAACAAAGTGTTGTGCTTCATTCATAATATATAGGGAATGTATAAAGGGTGATTTTAATTAAAAATATATAACATAAATGAAATATATATAATATTCATTACATAATTAAATTTCAAGAAATATAATATTTATACCATTTCCTTTATTACCCATTTCACACACATAAAAATTGATAATGTTGTTCGTGCATGTGTGGACTACCAGCTCCTGAACACGATGTGATTCAATTTACATCACAAAAATTGAATATATAAGTATATATGATTAAATAGAATTTTATTAGTGAAATAATTATCATTCTATAAAGATATATTTTTACTTACCTTGTATCAAAAATAATCATTGAAATGTGGGAATGTTACTCATGTATACGTACGGCCTATCGTCTTCATGATTGAAACATTGGATCATTTTTCATAAAAATATTTCATTGTGGTTTTCAAAATATAAGTGATGTTAAAATATGGAAATTATGTAAGGATTATTATTTTTGATATGTTATATAATGGACCATTTTAACGTATTTGACCTACCAAAGTTGTTTTTTACATATAAAATGAACTTGGTCAGACCCCCCGACATAATCCTAATAGTTTAATTAGTTTTATAAATCATATTAATAAGTGAAATAAAAGTATTTATAAACATGAAAAACTGTCACAAGAAGGTAAAAAGATTAACATAGGTTTATTATTTGGGAGTATAAGACAAAAGATACATTTCTTACTTAAGGTAAGGGTATTTCATTTCCATTTATAATCCATTGGGGATTATTTTCTATTGGGAACCAATTTAATTTTATTTGGTGTATACACTAACTTTTGACATATTATATCACAAATATCCTTACTCTAATGATATTCTATGTTTCAATTAATATTATTCCTATTGGGTATTATGCTTTAAATGATTCAAGGTGGTATGAGACACATTGTAATGTCTAAATGTCATTACACTCAATAATGTTTTAAGGATATTTCAATGGTTTTAAATTCATTAACATCCACAACCCTTATTGTTACTTTTCCACAACTAGGAAAAAAAATTTAATTATACATCTATTATTCAATACAAATATTTGATAAGGAATATTGTTTATTATTTTAATTTATTATTCGATATCATGAATTATTTGGAAAGGTATGGCATAGTTGGGGCCTGATTATAGATAGCACATTGATGCTTCTATAGTCTCATGAGATGAAATAGTGGGCCAAATTTGATGGGTTTCACCTAATATGATAAATTGTCTTTTGTAAGGTCTTAATGGTAGTATTTCATGTTCCAAATAGATGATTCCCAATTAGTAATCATTTCCATCATATGGAGTATGTTATTATCTATCCATGATATTTTTCATCGACAAATTTATGTATATAGTTCATTCTTAGTTTATTGACTAGATGGCTAGTATTTTAGTTTCTCACATTTTCATATTTATTTTTATTTATCTATTTATTTTAATGAACTGTGTTATAAATTTTTTACCATTCTATGTTAATGTATACATATTGATTCATTAAATATTTTACATTATATACCATTATTAAGCATTTGAGCTCCCCATAATTATTTTTAATTCCCCTGTGTTCTGAAGAATAAATATTCAAATAAAAATTTAAGAATGATGTTTATCACATTTTATTTTATATCATGTTTTTTATTAATTTCCAAATTTATTATGGGTATCATTTATGTAATATTGATTCCAAAGACTACTAAATTGATCATTCCTTTAGCATTTGATTCCATGTAATCATGAAAATGTAATAAAATAATGCACTGGCTTTGGGATTCTTTGGTTGGGGTGTTATAGTTTTTATCAGAGGTAGTTTAGAAGCAACCTTCAAAACTAGTTTTATAAATCATAGATTTTGAAATTCAACCCTAAGATAGAAATTTAGGATATATATAGAAGAAAACCCTATAATTTTGGTATGGTTTAGATTATGTGTATATTTGTAGAAATACATCTTTGTATAGAAACAAAAACCGGTCAGTATTATGGAAAAATATTCCTATGAGTAACAAATCTAACAAGGTGTGTCAGGCCTAACTTTGGGTAACCTGGTACACAAAAAAAGGGCCTTACTACGCACCTAGTTTGACACAGACATTGGATAGATTAGATATTTCACATTTTCTTTAACAACCATTATTAAGGATTTGAATATAAATATGTACCTAAGATAACCAATGTTTATGATTCTAAGATTTATGACGCATAAATTTATGTTATGTTTTATAACCTATTCATAGTTGTAAAAAGATCATAACATTATAATCTTTCCCAATATAGGCTGATATTGTTTTAAATAGAACCTAGAATGATGAATTGTGTAAATACTAATGGAAATACATATACTCGAGTTAACATCAATAAAAAATCTAACATTACTCAACAACACCACTTCACTTTTGAATTTATGAAAAATATATATGAGTAGTGGGTGAATAAGCATACTCAAAAGGTTCTCAATCATTACTCTATTGAAATAAATGTGATCATAGAATACTTACGCATTCATTAGTTTAAAATTTAAACAAAATAATTATTTTATTCCTTGTTAAAGTATAGTCTATAGAGATATTAAATAGTTTATTGTAAGTAGACTTGTTAAAATAAAAATGGTGTATTTTTAGTATATCTCTCACACCATATAAATCCATTAAAATAAGGACCCTCAAAAATTACACACACCATATTACTATTCATATTCCAACATCACATAACATGACACCACCCACTATCAACACTATCATGTCATATTCATAACCACATTCATAATATATAAGTACCTTTAAGTGATGTGAATATAAATACCATATTAGTTGATCATTCAGTTCGATGCAACCTACCTAGAGGTTGGGATACATCTATATATCACATGCCCAGTTGGTGACTCTTGTAGTGAATAATTCTCTATCATCTCTCAAATAAAAAAATAGAACATAGGTATATACAAAAACCCCTATTACAATCAACCACTACAATAATAAACATAGTATCTTTATGGTATTTATCACAAGGAATTAATATCACCTTATCTATGATAAAGGCATATACCAATAACTTGAATCATTCATATATTCGATGAGGAGGAGATAATTAACTATATACCTAACTATCACACTAACATCCACTTGTAATTCAGAATCATAAGAAAAATAATGGGTAATCATATATCATAGGCATTACCATCATGAATAATCAAGTTAAGAGAAAGAACATCATCTATATCACATTATCTAGATGACATATTCTAGAATAACTAAAAAATATCTCATGCCACACAACATAATCATGATCTTATAACTAGATAATCAGCCAATCCCTATAGAACTAGAAGTTGGGTAATAATAAATACCATATAAAATCAATAATTGGTTCACCAAAATCTCCTCCAAAAAAAAGAAATGTAGGTTATAAAACATCACCCCTTGGAATAAACTATCATGTCACAATCTCTCGAGTGTGGACTATTTGGTCAGAAATACCACATTTGAAAATATATAGTAGGATAACAATATTTGACCCTCTAGAATCAAAACATATAAAATTCCTTTATCACCAACATATGATTCAAGGAAAGATAAAATAAGAGATTAGGAATGGATAATTGAGTCCAAAAAATTTGACCCTATGAATTATTTCCTACTGACAATCCACAATTTTAAATCCATAGTGACTTTATAGAAACCATGAATGGAATAATTGAACTCACCAGAATCACTCTCCATTCATTAACACCAAAAATTCCCTTACATGATACTTTATGAAATATAACCACATAAACCATCATATAAAACTAAATAATTATATAGAAAAAACATTACCCTAAAGTCACACCCTATTCACATCATCTTGAAGAACGTTTGTAAAGTCTTACCTTCTAGAATGATGCTTAAATAATAGATTTTCATCTATCCATGAAGTAATGTTCCTCTTTAACTCCCTTAATTTAATATTTCACAATGAATATCCTCAGTTATTTACATCTACAATACATCCATTCATCTTATAATATATTGTTCCAAATTCAAAAATCCATAAAAGAAACCAGAATCTACACAAATAAATAGATGGAGTAACTTATAGAAAAAAAACATTCATCAAATGATATAGCTTAGGATTTCACCAATAAAAACATATGAATATATATATTTAGAAATTTTTTAAAATATAAATCCAAAATCCCCAACATCTAATTGATTATTAATATGAACAAATAATATAAATAATCTCTCTAAAATTCCCCCTTTTGTTGACATCTAGACCATTGTTCCTAAAAACCATAAGACAAAAAGAATATAAATATAATAATAAACGTGACCTTTGTAAATCATCCCGCTTACTCTAAATTCATTAATAATAAATCATCATTCATAATTTTTCAAAACATGGGGAGATAAAATCTATAATTCTTGAAAACCACCATCAAATAAACCCATAATTCCCTATTTATAAGATATATCCTCACTCTAGCCATAAGTAATATCAAACATCCCTTGGAAACTAGAAAATAATATATATATTTTCATAATAAAACTCACACACTATGGTAAACACTACAAATTTAAAACAACCATATTATTGAATGAATTATTATGTCATCAATAATAATAAAAATTTCCAAATTACCATCATGGTGATAAAAGATAAAATTTCACTCAAAATATATACAAACTACAAGAAATAAAAATCAATAATTCTATATAGATATAATATTCAATCCCAACAACAAATAATTGGTGAATAGTGACGTTATTGTCTGATATAGACAAGAGAAAACCTTATGAGAAAATAAAATTTTAAACTAAACAATTGGAGTACAAAGGTATTTATAATTCCTACGAATATATCATAATAAAATACTAGCCATATGGAATGTAAGTACCCATAACTAATATTTATTTGGTCCTACAAGGCTTGCCTAGAAATCTCACTATATATTGAATGTAAAACTATCAAATTTTGGAGAATATCCTAATACATTCTATATGTTCTAATACATATGAATGTGGGGATCTTGAATTGTTTTTGGTATGTATTGAAATTTATTTTAATATTTTAAATTTAAATTATTTTTTTATTAAATTAATGAATTAAAATTAATTTGGGATGGATTTTAAGGGATTTAACTATTTATTAAATATAATATTTCAATATAGTAGGCTATTGAGACTTTTGTTTTTGGAACCATCGGGAGTCTGGTGGGTTGGATAGTGAAGGGGTAGCCTCTTGGTATGCATTGAGTGTCCAATTATTGACCCCCAAGAATATGATGGGATGAGAGTACAATGTAATGGGTCCACCATGACTTTGGTTAGGGTCCACTAAGACATTGGTGGGATTACCAGTCCTTATTTTAAAAAGGTGAATACATATCCTTTTCTTAAAATTGGATTTAATATCTATATGAATTTTTAATTTGTAGAATAATAATATCAAATAATATTTTTCTAATTTTTCACAATATTAATCCCTTTCCTCTAAGGTTATCGTGTTCTATTATCAATGAAATTATTATCAATAATATTCATTTTTATCATGATTGATGTAGGATTGGTTGATCTATGATTACATTTAATGATAATGAGTAATTTATTCTTCATTGATCAAATTAATTATTTTTATTAAATTTTTAAAAATTACTTAAATTATAGTGGATAAGGTGGATATTAACATCCGCTGTAGGTTTTATGTATCTATTGTTTGATAAATGGGTGATCAAAATAATTTTCAGACTGTTTAATTTTATGATTTCATGTAAATCATGTGTGTGTCTTGAATTAAGTTCTGTAATATGTAAGATAAATGATTTAACAATAATATATAATTGATTTTTTTGTTTTATTTCATGTTTTCAGCAAACATTTTTGAGTTAAATGAAAATTATTTGGTTTTAAAGTTATCATCTAATGATTAATTTTTAATATTTATCAAATTTGAGTAATGTTGTTAATTTTTGGAATACTTTGGTCAAAATGTGAATTTTAGGGATATAATGATAACTGGTCAATGTTGCATTATTTATAAACTTTTTGAACTTTTTTTTGGGATTTTTTTTATGTAAATCTAATATAAGATTTCTTGAAATGTTTTGATGTTTTTAGTGTAATGTCTTTTATATCTCTGTAAATGTCTTAATATTGATGTAATATACTATGTATGAGAATATTTTATTATGCTTTTTTTTAATATAATACATAATAAAATTATATATTAAATAAAATTATATTATATTACATATGGAGTTTAATACATTATGTATGTTATGAAATATTTTCTAATTTAAAAATTATTATTATGTATGGTAATTTTACAGTTTTTTTGTATTTTTAGTTATATACTTAATGTGGAACAGGTATTCACTATAGACTAAACTAAGAATAATTCAGTCCCATGTAAGGATAAAAATTCTATGTAATGAATTTGTGATATACAAAAAGTAAACACTTGCATATGTTCTCTTACATGTGAATAAACCAGTTGAATAAGATCTCATGTTATATTACTCAATGTTTCCTTGTTGTTGTGTAAAATAAAACTCTTCACCCCGAAATCAATACCCAAATAACTTCATAGAGGATTCATTTTAACCTATTGAAGACCATGAAATATGAAATTGGTATCATTGGACACCTTTTTATTTCCTAGTACATTACCTTTTTAAAGAAATTCAATAGTTTATATTGCATGAAACACCGACTTGGCTTGTGTTACATGCAAGATTGAGTTTCAGCGAAACAACACATTACTATTATAATTATTTAAATAATATATTCATAACTTACAAATTAAATATTATAATAATAATAGTACTAAATAATTTTGAAATTATACTTATAATTTTTCTATATAAATAATATATATATAATGAAATGTATATGTTTCAGTAAAATAGTTATATGTTTTGAAATAATATTTTCTTAAAGGAACTACTTTTTATAACCTTTTGTGAACAATAACAAAATTAAATTTATTTAATATTATATATTTAATTTGTTAAAATAGGAATCATTTTTGAATTTGTAATAACAAAATTATCTTAGGGTGAATTTTTGGTATTTTTTTGAGAACATTCAATTTTTGATGAATAGTGAAAAAACAATACACTATTGTGAACAAAAAACATTTTTATTTAAACAATTATTTTACATTAAATTCATTTTAAAGTCAAAATAGATAAATAATACATATATTAAGCCAATTTAGGTCATTGGAAGCATTTTTATAATAGAATAAGACATAAAATTTCATTTAACTTTTTTAATGTATTTTTACCCACCTTCTAGCCACATTTGCATATTAGCATTAAATGTAATTGTACTCCATCGATGAATTGAATTTAGAAAAGTTTATATTCCTTATTGAAATCAGTATAATAAATGCAGGATAATAGGATCAAAAAAATTTGGTAAATAATAACTTTTGAATTTTATTTACCATGATTAATGGTAAATAGTGTAATTAATGGTAAGAATTATGTTTTAATAATATAAAATTTCCATAAAACTTGTATTAATTTCATTTTATTACTATATTTCTTTACAAATAAACTTTATTTCATAAATATATCCTTTTTAAATGATATGTGTGAGATTAGGATATTTATTTTATTTTATTTAAAGAAGAGTTAAGTGTCATATTCATGTTTTAATAACTATTTTGTTTTCAATGTGATGTTATATAACTTGTATGGTTTAAAATAAATGTTATTTATAAAGAAACGAAATTTATATACATCATGATAAATTATTTTTAATTTTTAGACATTAAATAATTAAAATAAATGGTGACCCTAACATGATGAAAAAATTGTTTAATTAATTGAGATATCAAATTAATGATATTAAAAATATTAAAATAAATATAATTTTACTTAATTAACGGCCTCAAAAAAAATTAGATAACATAGATATGTTTTTGAAATATCGTATGTATTGTCTGAAATTTATAATGTCTATTTTATATTTTAAAAAATTAAAATATTGAATAGTATTAAAATTGAAACAAATGATACTTTAAAATAAATAATATTTTGTTAAATGATATAAAAGTCATAAAAATTTACGGTTCTTCCATATAATATTTATTGTTTTGAATAAGTCATAAATGACCCACTTGTTGTTCCATTGTCACATTATAGTAACTATATGAACCCAATAGTGAAACAAATACAAGAAGATATGGTAAGAGTGAAATTGTTTAACTAATGGTTAATTATATATAAAAAGGTTAATTTTATTAAATGACATGTCTAAAATTAATTGTATTAGATAATATATACCCATTATAATATTTTCCTTTATTTAAATTACATTGTATCTATTTGAAACTAGAAATTAATTTAAGATAAATTAATATTATAAGATGAATGGATGTATTGTAGTTGTAAATAACTGAGGATCTTCATTGTGAAATATTAAATTATGTGAGTTAAATTGGAAAATTACTTCATGGATAGATGAAAATATATTATTTAAGCCTCATTCTAGAAGGTAAGACTATACAAAAGTTCTTTAAGATGATGTGAACAGGGTGTGACTTTATCTAGAGTTCAACAAATAATGTCACACCTTGTTCACATCATCTTGAAGAACTTTTGTAAAGTCTTACCTTCTAGAATGAGGCTTAAATAAGAGATTTTCATCTATCCATGAAGTATTGTTCCACATTAACTCACATAATTTAATATTTCAAAATGAATATCCTCAGTTATTTACATCTACAATACATCCATTCATCTTATAATATATTGATCCAAATTCCAACATCCATAAAAGAAACCAGAATCCACACTAATAAATAGATGGAGTAACTTATAGAAAAAAAAAATTCATCAAATGATATAGCTTATGTTTACACTAATAAAAACCTATGAATATATATATTTATAAATTTTGATAAAAAATAAATCCAAAATCCCAAACATTTAATAGATTATTAATATGAAAAAATAGTATAAATAATCTATCTAACATTCCCCCTTTTATTGAGATCTAGACCACTGCTCCTAAAAACCATAAGACAAAAGGAATATAAATATAATAATAAATGTGGCCTTTCAAAATCGTCCAGCTTACTATAAATTCTTTAATAATAAATCTGTGTTCATAATTTTTCAAAACCTGGGGAGATAAAATCTATAATTCTTGAAAACCACCTTCAAATGAACCCGTAATTCTTTATTTATAGGAATATATCCTCACTCTATCCATAAGCACTATCAAACATCCCTTGGAAACTATAAAAAATATATATTTTCATAATAAAACTCACACCCTATGGTAAAAACTACAAATTGAAAACAACCATATTAGTTAAGGAAGTATTATGTCATCTATAATAAGAAAAATTTCCAAATTACCATCAAGGTGAAAAAAGAAAAAATTTCACTCTAAATCCCTACAAACTACAAGAAATAAAATTCAATAATTATATATAAATATAATATTCAATCCCAATAACAAATTAATGGTCAATAGTGAAGTTATTTTCTGAGATAGATAAGAGAAATCCTTATGGGAAAATAAAATTTTAAACTAAATAATTGGATTACAAAGGTATTTCTAATTCCTGCCAATATATCACAAGAAAATACTATCCATATTGAATGTAAGTCCCTATAACTAATATTTATTTGGTTCTATATGGTTTGCCTATAAATCTCGCTATATATTGAATGTAAAACTATCAAATTTTGGAGAATATCCCGATACTTTCTATATGTTATAATCCATATAAATGTGTTTATCTTGATTTGTTTTGGGTATGTATTTAAATTTAATTTAATATTTTAAATTTATTTTATTTTTTTTATTAAATTAATGTATTATAATTAATTAGGGAAGGATTTTAAGGGATTTAACTATTTATTAAATCTAAGAGTTCAACATAGTAGGCCGTTGAGACTTTTTTTTTGGTACCATCAGGAGTCTGGTGAGTTAGATAGTGAAGGGGTATCCTCTTAGTATGCACTGAGTGTCCAATTATTGACCACTAAGAATATGATGGGATGCGAGTACAATGTAAGGGGTCCACCATGACTCTGGTTAAGTTTCACTAGGACTTTGGTGGGATTACCAATCCTCATTTTAAAAAGGTGTGTACATATCCTTTTCTTAAAATTGGATTTCATAACTAAATGAATTTTTTATTTATATAAGATTAATATGAAATAATATTTTTCTAATTTTTTTAACAGTATTAATCCCTTTCCTCTAAGGATACCGTGTTCTATTCTCAATGAAATTATTATCAATAATATTTATTTTTATCATGATAGTAGGAGGATCGGTTGATCTATTATTACATTTAATGATAATGTGGAATTTATTCTTCATTGATCAAACTAATTATCTTTATTAAATTTTAAAAAATTACTTCAATTATAGTGGATAAGGTGGATATTAACATCCACTATAGGTTTTCTGTATCTATTACTTGAGAAATGGGTGATCAAAATAATTTTCAGAGTGTTTAATTTTATGATTTCATTTAAATGATGTGTGTGTCTTGAATGAATTTTGAAATATGTAAGATAAATGATTTAAAAGTAATATATAATTGATTTGTTGATTTTATTTCATGTTCTACACAAAACTTTTTGAGTTAAATGACAATTATTTGGTTTTAAAGTTATCTTCTAATGATTCATTTTTAATATTTATCAAATTTGAGTAATGTTTTTAATTTTTGGAATACTTTGGTCAAAATTTGAATTTTAGGGATATAATGATAACTGGTCAATGTTGCATTATTTATAAACTTTTTGACAATTTTTTTGAGATTTTTTTTCATATAAATCTAATATAAGATTTCTTGAAATGTTATGATTTTTTTTAGTGTAATTTATTTTATATCTATATAAATGTCTTAGTATTGAAATAATATACTATGTTTGAGAATATTCAATTATGAATTTTTTTAATATCATAGATAATAAAATAATATATTAAATAAAAGTAAATTATATTACATATGGAGTTTAATACATTATGTATGGAATGAAATAATTTTTAATTTAAAAATTATTGTTATGTATGGTAATTTTACAGTTGTTTTTGTATTTTTGGTTATATAATTAAAGTGTAATAGGTATTCATGATAAACTAAACTAAGAATAACTGTGTCCTATGTAAGGATAAAAATTATATGAATGGAGTTTTGTGATATACATAAAGTTAACCCATGAGTATTTTCTCTTACATGTGAATAAACTATTTGAATAAGATCTCATGTTATATTACTCTGTGTTTCCTTGTTGTTGTGTAAAATAATTCTCTTCACCCAAAAATCAATACCGAAAAAATCATAGAGGGTTCCTATTAACCTACTGAAGACCATGAAATATGAAATTTGTATCATTTAACACCTTTTTATTTCATAGTACATTACCTTTTTAGAGAAATTCAATAGTTTATATTTCATGCAACGCTGACTTGGCTTGCGTTACACGCAAGATTGAGTTTCGGCGAAACAACACATTACTATTATAATTATTTAAATGATATATTCATAACATACAAATTAAATATTATAATAATAATAGTACTGAATAATTTTGAAATTATAATTATAATGTTTTTATATAAAAATATATATATAATGAAATGTATATGTTTCGGTAAAATAGTTATATGTTTTGAAATACTACTTTCTTAAAATAACTACTTTTTATAGCCTTTTGTGAGAAATAAAAAAATTAAATTTAGATAATATTAGAAATTTAATTTGTTAAAATATGAATCATTTTTGAATTTGTAATATTAAGATTATCTTAGGGTGAATTTTTGGTATTTTTTTGAAAACATTCAATTTTCGATGAATAGTGAAAAAACACTACACTATTGTGAACAAATAACATTTTTATATAAATAAATAGTTTACATTAAAATTATTTTAAAGTCACAATAGATAAATAATACATATATTAAGCCAATTTATGTCATTAGAAGCATTTTTATAATAGAATAATACATAAAATGTCATTGATCGTTTTTAATGTATTTTTACCCGCCTTCTAGCCACATTTCCATATTAGCATTAAATGTAATTGTACTCCATAGATGAATTGAATTTAGAAAAATTTATATTCCTTATTTTAATCAGTATAATAAATGGAGGATAATAGGATCAAAAAAATTGGTAAATAATAACTTTTGAATTTTATTTACCATGATTAATGGTAAATAGTGTAATTAATGATAAAAATTATGTTTTAATAATATAAAATATCCATAAAACTTGTGTTAATTTCATTTTATAAGTATATTTTGATCCAAATAAACTTTCTTTCATAAATATATCCTTTTTAAGTGATATGTGTGAGATTAGGACATTTATTTTATTGTATTTAAAGAAGAGTTAAAAGTGTCGTATTCATGTTTTAATAACTATTTTTTGTAATATGATGTTATATAACTTGTATGGTTGACAATAAATGTTATATATAAAGAAAAGAAATTTATATACATTAGGATAAATTATTTTTAATTTTTATACATTAAATAATTAAAATAAATATTGACATAATGATGATGCAATAATTGTTTAATTAGTTGAGATATCAAATAAATGATATTAAAAATATTAAAATAAATATAATTTTACTTAATTAACGGCCTCAAAAAAATTATAGATAACAGAGATATGTTTTTGAAATGTCGTATGTATTGTTTGAAATTTATAATGTCTTTTTTATGTTTTAAAAATCTAAAATAATGAATTGTATTAAAATTGACACAAATGATACTTTAAAATAAATAATATTTTATTAAATGATATAAAAGTCATAAAAATTTAAGGTTATTCCAAATAACTTTTATAATTTTTAATAAGTTATAAAGGACCCACTTGTTATTCCATTGTCGTGTTATAGTAACTATATGAACCCAATAGTGAAACAAATACAATAAGTTATGGTATGAGTTAAACTATTTAACTAATGGTTAATTATATATGAAAACGTTATTTTTATTACATAACATGTATAAAATTAATTTTATTAGATAATATAGACCCATTATAATATTTTCCTTTATTTAAATTGCTTTGTATCTGTTTGAAAATGAAAATTAATTTAAGATAAATTAATATTATAAGATGAATGGATGTATTGTAGATGTAAATAATTGAGGATCCTCATTGGTAAATATTAAATTATGTGAGTTAAAGTGGAACATTACTTCATGGATATATGAAAATATATTATTTAAGCCTCATTCTATAAGGTAATACTTTACAAAAGTTTTTCAAGATGATGTCAACAGGGTGTGACTTTATCTAGAGTTCAACAAATAAAGTCACACCTTGTTCACATCATCTTGAAGAACTTTTGTAAAGTCTTACCTTATTGAATGAGGCTTAAATAAGATATTTTCATCTATCTATGAAGTAATGTTCCACTTTAACTCACATAATTTAATATTTCACAATGAAGATCCTTAGTTATATACATCTAAAATACATCCATTCATCTTATAATATACGGTTCCAAATTCCAACATCCATAAAAGAAACCGGAATCCACACAAATAAATAGATGGAATAACATATAGAAATAACCTTCATCAAATGATATAGCTTATGTTTTCACTAATAAAAACATATAAATATATATATTTATAAATTTTTTTATAAAATAAATCCAAAATCCCCAACATCAAATATATTATTAATATGAAAACATAGTATAAATAATCTCTCTAACATTCCCCCTTCTGTTGAGATCTAGACCACTGCTCCTAAAAACCACAAGGCAAAAGGAATATAAATATTATAATAAACATGACCTTTCAAAATCGTCCAGCTTACTCTAAATTCTATAATAATAAATCCTCATTCATAATTTTTTAAAACATGGGGAGATAAAATCTATAATTCTTGAAAACCACCTCCAAATGAACCCATAATGCCCTATTTATAGGAATATATCCTCACTATATCCATAAGCACTATCGAAAATCCCTTGTAAACTATAAAATAAAATATATATTTTCATAATAAAACTCCCACCCTATGTTAAACACTACAAATTGAAAACAACCATTTTAGTGAAGGACGTTTTATCTCATCTATAATAAGAAAAATGTCCAAATTACCATCAAGGTGAAAAAATATAAAATTTCACTCAAAATATATACAAACTGAAAGAAATAAAAATCAATAATTCTATATAGATATAATATTCAATCCCAACAACAAATAAATGGTGAATAGTGATGTTATTTTCTTGAGATAGACAAGAAAAATCCTTATGAGAAAATAAAATTTTAAAATAAACAATTGGAGTACAAAGGTATTTCTAATTCCTACTAATATATCACAAGAAAATAGTATCCATATAGAATGTAAGTCCCCATAACTAATATTTATTTGATCTTATATGGTTTCCCAATAAATCCCATTATATATTGAATGTAAAACTATCAAATTTTGGAGAATATCTTGATACTTTCTATATGTTATAATCCATATGATTGTGTGGATCTTGAATTATTTTGGGTAAATATTGAAATTTATTTTAATCTTTTAAATTTAATTTATTTTTTTATTAAATTAATTTATTATAATTAATTAGGGAAGGATTTTAATATATTTAACTATTTATTAAATCTATGTGTTTAATTAAGTAGGCCACTGAGACTTTTGTTTTTGGTAACATTGGGAGTCTGGTGGGTTGGATAGTGAAGGGGAAGACTCTTGGTATGCATTGAGTGTCCAATTATTAACCACCAAGAATATGATGGGATGCGAGTACAATATAAGGGGTCCACCATGACTCTGGTTTGGGTCCACTAGGTCTTTGGTGGGATTACCCATCCTCATTTTAGAAAAGTGAATACATATCCTTTTCTTTAAATTGGATTAAATATCTACATAAATTTTTTATTTGTAGAATAATAATATCAAATAATATTTTTCTAATTTTTTTCACAATATTAATCCCTTTCCTCTAAGGATATTGTGTCATATTCTCAATGAAATTATTATCTATAATATTAATTTTTATCATGATAGTAGGAGGATCATTTTATATATGATTAAATTTAATGATAATGAGGAAGTTATTCTTCATTGGTAAAATTAATTATCTTTATTAAATTTTGAAAAATTACTTGAATTACAGTGGATAAGGTAGATATTAACATCCACTGTAGGTTTTGTGTATCTATTGTCTGAGAAATGGGTGATAAAAATAATTTTCAGAGTGTTTAATTTTATGATTTCATGTAAATAATGTGTGTGTCTTGAATTAATTTTGAAAAATGTAAGATAAATTATTTAAAAATAATATATGATTGATTTTTGGATTTTATTTCACGGTTTCCACAAAACTTTTTGAGTTAAATTCCAATTATTTGGTTTTAATGTTATCTTCTAATGATTAATTTTTAATATTTATCAAATTTGAGTAATGTTGTTAATTTTTGGAATACTTTTCTCAAAATGTGGATTTTAGGGATATAATGATAACTGGTCAATGTTTCATTATTTATAAACGTTTTGAACATTTTTTTGAGATTTTTTTGTCATGTAAATCTAATATAATATTTCTTGAAATGTTTTGATGTTTTTAGTGTAATGTCTTTTATATCTATATAAATGTCTTAGTATTGAAGTAATATACTATGTTTGAGAATATTCTATTCTTCATTTTTTTAATATCATACATAATAAAATAATATATTAAATAAAAGTAAATTATATTACATATGGAGTTTTAATACATTATGTATGGTTTGAAATATTTTCTAATTTTAAAATTATTATTATGTATGGTAATTTTACAGTTGTTTTTTTATTTTTAGGTATATACTTAATGTGGAATAGGTATTCACTATAGACTAAACTAAGAATAATTAATTCCCATATAAGGATAAAAATTCAATGAAAAGAGTTTTGTGATATACATAAAGTGAACCCATGAGTATGTTCTTCTACATGTGAATAAACTAGTTGAATAAGATCTCATGTTATATTACTATGTGTTTCCTTGTTGTTGTGTAAAATAAAACTCTTCACCCCAATATCAATACCAAAATAACTTCATAGGGGATTCGTTTTAACCAACTGAAGACCATGAAATATGAAATTGGTATCATTTAACACCTTTTTATTTCATAGTACATTACCTTTTTAATGAAATTCAATAGTTCCTATTGCATGCAACACCGACTTGGCTTGCGTTACACACAAGATTGAGTTTCGGCGAAATAACATATTACTATTATAATTATTTAAATGATATATTCATAACTTACAAATTAAATATTATAATAATAATAGTAATAAATAATTTTTAAATTCTACTAATAATGTTTTTACATAAATAATATATATATATTTATAATGAAATGTATTTGTTTCGGTAAAATAATTATATATTTTGAAATACTATTTTCTTAAAGGAACTACTTTTTATAGCCTTTTGTGAACAATAAAAAAATTTAGATAATATTAGAAATTTAATTTGTTAAAATAGGAATCATTTTTGAATTTGTAATATCAAAATTATCTTCACGTGAATTTTTGGTATTTTTTTGAAAATATTCATTTTTTGATGAATAGTGAAAAAACACTACACTATTATGAACAACAAACTTTTTTATTTAAATAATTAGTTGAAATTAATTTTATTTTAAATTCACTATAGATAAATAATACATATATTAATCCAATTTAGGTCATTGGGAGAATTTTTATAATATTATATGACATAAAATTTCATTGACCTTTTTTCGTGTATTTTTACCCGCCTTCTAGCCACATTTGTATATTAGCATTAAATATAATTGTACTCGATCGATGAATTTAATTTAGAAAAATTTATATTCCATATTATAATCAGTATAATAAATGGATGATAATAGGATCAAAAAAATGTGGTAAATAATAACTTTTGAATTTTATTTACCATGATTAATGGTAAAGAGTGTAATTAATGGTAAAAATTATGTTTTAATAATATAACATTTACATAAAACTTGTATTAATTTCATTTTATAAGTATATTTTGATCCAAATAAACTTTCTTTCATAAATATATCCTTTTAAGTGATATTTGTGAGATTAGGACATTTATTTTATTTTATTTAAAGAAGAGTTAAAAGTGTCATATTCATGTTTTAATAACTATTTTGTTTTTAATATGATGTTATATAACTTGTATGGTTTTCAATAAATGTTATTTATAAATAAAGGAATTTTATATACATCAGGATAAATTATTTGTAATTTTTAGACATTAAATAATTAAAATAAATGGTGACATAATGATGATTCAATAATTGTTTAATTAATTGAGATATCAAATGAATGATATTAAAAATATTAAAATAAATGTAATTTTACTTAATTAACGGCCTCAAAAAAATTATAGATAACATAGATATGTTTTTGAAATCTCGTATGTATTTTTTTAAATTTATAATGACTATTTTATATTTAAAAAAATTAAAATATTTAATAGTATTTAAATTGACACAAATGATACTTTAAAATAAATATTATTTTATTAAATGATATAAAAGTCATAAAAATTTAAGGTTCTTCCAAATAACTTTTATAGTTTTTAATAAGTCATAAATGACCCACTTGTTGTTCCATTGTCTTTTTATAGTAACTATATAAACCCAATAGTGAAACAAATACAATAAGATATAGTAAGAGTTAAACTGTTTAACTAATGGTTAACTATATATGACAAGGTTAATTTTATTACATAAAATGTCAAAAATTAATTGTTTTAAATAATATAGACCCTTTATAATATTTTCCTTTATTTAAATTACTTTGTATCTGTTTCAAACTAAAAATTAATTTAAGAAAAATTAATATTTTATGAGTTTCCTAAAGTGCCCCTTCACTCTCTTATTAAAAGGAACTTATCCTTCTCTCTAATTCACACCTCAATATACCTTTACATCAGATAAAACATCACCATTTTCTCTCCCAACATACCTAAATACATCTTAGTTTCCATACATTGGGCTGAAATCCATATTACGGTGTCATTTTGTGAAAATAAAAAAGAGACACTCGAAGAAGAGGTAATTGTTTTAATAAATCATTCAATGTTCTTTTATTGTTCTATTTCTTCATTCTATTTTTTTCATAACAAAGTAAAAAATCCATAATATAAAATATTATGATACATTATTAAGATTATGGTACAACCATATTCCTCATTTTACACATCCTATGAATTGACACCTTCTGTGTGTGTTTACATATTACCATCTATATGTCGTGGTGTAACTATTTGTATGCATTATTTATGTGGGTATAATGATGAATATATAAAGGATTTAAATAATATATATTACAAGATATTTTATCTTTACAATTTATATTTCATCCAATTCTATACCATTTAACCATTAAAGAAATGATACCATCGTTTGTGTGTGCGTATGACTTGTTATCTTTACAATGTGATGAGATTAATCCACCACATTAACCATTCAAAAATGATTATAAAAATATATATTAAAAATGAGTATGAAATATATTAGATAATAATTCTAATGTAATAATATATATTTATATATATACATATATTCTATTTACATTCTTCTTTTCAATATGTTAAAAAACAGAAACATCGTTTTTGTATATGTACACCATACCATCTCCACGAATAGTGTAATCACCTCTATATATGTATTTATTATATATATTTAAATTCAGAATTTTTATGATATAAATATCATGTTTTAAATTTTGGATGTAATTAAATCCAGACATGTGTAATATGACCATGAATAGTAAGTCAAAACACATAAGATAAACAATGAAATTTAAGAACCGTAATTTCTATTTATGAAGAATATGATTAATAAATGAGTAATATAAAGTAATAAATGTATCATATATGATATCATAAATATTATTATGATTATTTTAGAAGTTCATAATGTTTTGAAAACCATTATACATGAGTTTCAGATATGTACAGAGAATATTGGACCTACGGTAAGGGAATTTTGTCCCACTTTTATAGTTTGTTACATATATTCCATGTTCACCACCTATTCCTTGTGTGTGGTGTATGAACTGACCCAATTATATTTCATATCATGAATAACTTTACCTTTGTGGTATTTAAATATTCATTTGAAGATATTGGGCTTGTGTTTTAAATGTTTAATGTGGTATGGGATGCTTTGAATGTTTAGAAAATTAATCCTTTCTGCATTTCAATATTTTGGATATTATTTTACATAAATCTTTATATGGATTTAAAAGGATTATAATGTAAATTTTATGTCTATTTTTATGTTACTTAAAAAATTTTCAAAATTTAATCTTTTTAGTTTTCTTTAGGGACTCGTTAACTAAAACATCATTTTAAATGTTTTAAAGACTTATTCTTATAAATATTTCTCATTAATGTCCATGTTTTTAAAATGGTTTTAGGGATTTATTTAAATGGAAATGAAAGATTTAAAATTTTAATTCATCTCAAAAGTTTAAATCGGTATGGGATGCTTTGATTCAAAAATCTCTTTTAAATGTCTTCTTTTGTAAGTGTTCTACTTTTGAATAGATGATTTCAAAGAAAAGGTGTATTTGTCTCAATATGTTTTTTATGATTTTATTAGATTAATTTCATCTATGTCAGCATCCATTGATTGATCTTAATATTAATTTAGGTTGACTTTCATGATTTCATTTTCCATATTTTATAAAAAAAATTATATGTTTGACTTTGGTTGTTCTATTTAATTTCATTGATGGTTTACGGTTAAAATATTAACATTTCATATGATAGTTATAATATGAATATTTATATTATGTGTCTCCCTTTTCATATGTGGAATGTATTAGACTTAGTAAGTGATGGTATAGTCCTTCTATAGACCCTCAACGCATCGGTAGGTCTCATGAGACAAATTAGATATGGACTTGGCTAAGGCCTTGCCCATTTATTTTTAGAGATGGATTTGGCTGAGGCCATAACCATTTATTTTTAGATGTCTTGGACAAGGCCTTTATGATATGTTTCAAATGTCCATCATTATGCATTCCATCGTTATGAGATTATTTATTGATATTACATGTGATTATTTGACTTATGAAATGTCCATTAAAATATTTAAATGGAATTATTTGATTTATTCATTCCATATTATGTTCATGTTTATGTTTAAAAGGAATGTGTTGCAGTTTTTTATTGTCCTCAAAAGTTAATGCTTATTTATGAAATCTTATGATGTTTTATTTAACCTTACTCAACAACTGAGATCACCCTTTTCTTATATTTTATTTTTCCAAGATTCTAAGATGTAAATTATGTTTGATAGGTAGGATTAAGGTTAGATAATTATGGATTTCCCAATGGATTATCTATGTTTTTTATGTTTTGAGTTGTAATATAGGGATCATTTATGCAAAATATTTTCCAAGACTGGAAAACTGATTGGTCCTTATAGATTTGATTCCTTATAATCATCCCAAGGTATTATAATAACTTAATGGATCCATGATATGGGTTTAGGGAATTACATTTAGTATCAAAGGAAGTTTAGAAACAGCCATGGAAATTAGTTTTAGAAAACATTGATTAATAACAAGATCCCTATGAATGACTTTGATGATAATTCTATGTATAGGATATCATCCTTTAGATTTGGAAATGGATATCCTAGTTTAATCCTATGGAAATATTTAGTAAGAATAATATTAAATCATTTATATATACTAAAAATAATGCTATATGGTTTTATCACTATGATTAGTGTTTCTCACTTTTTTACATTGAGTTTTGTTCAATGGTTCGAATAAGATAGGATATACAAGAAATGGGTATACAACTGATAATGAATAGGAAACAAAATAAAAATGTGAATAAGGAGGTATTATGTAATAATATTTTGAAGCTTGGTTAATAGTTTAAGAGTAAATTGGATTGATTAAGGATTTTTTGTATTTGGTTTAAAAAATTATTACATTAATGGTTTTATGGTTATAATATTCATAAGATATATATAAGGAATGTACCATAATTCTTATTGTATAACGATTTGGAAGCATAAGTGTTTTCAGAAAAAATTTTATTGTGATCAAATATTTCGTATGTGAAAATAAGAGTTACAATATGTTGTTTGGGCAATAAAATGTTCAGATTGATTTTTGAATGATAGAGACCTTTTTGGAGAGTGAATTTGAATGGAAGTATTTTGGTCTATTCATAAGGTTATAATTGAGTATATTGAACATCGGATATTATTTTTTGAGGTAAAGATATGATTTATTATAAATTATATGCTTTCCATTTGGGTTTTTTTAATCATTTATAGGATGAATGAAATAATTTTGGGTTGTAAGACTCATTAAAAGTGTTAACTGGATAGTGAAATAATCCCTCAACTCTACGAAAAAAGTATTTATAGAATGGGTTGTCCTAATACCTTAACTTCTATTGAACTGATGCTATTTTAAATCATAAGATATCTATTGCTCTTACACCCTCAATTTTCAATTTATATTTCACTTTTTTGTGATTTATGACAACAATCACTCCCTATAAATATTTATGTTTTCTCCCATGTATGTATTTCTACTTTCCAATAATTTTCTCCTATTCCAAATCCTAATTTGGTGTTGTAAGGAGTGGACGCTAGTTTCCCAGAGCTAGATCCTTATTCGATTACATTGGAATATAAACAAGGAATATTCTTCCCTATGGACCGAGTTGTTTAGTAGCATTGCAAACAATATACATACATATATTCAACATTACAACTTGAAACGAAATACAACATTTAAATTCCTTTGAAAACATCCATATATCCTAGGTTATCCCTACAGTTCATTCAAAATATACTTCTTCACATCCTAGGAAATACAAAATGAGAAATGGATGAGCTCAAACACATGGTATGGGTATGAAATATTGTGGAGGACATCCTAAACAAATACATTAGGCATAGTGAATAACTAAAAAGATTTACCTTTAAAAAATAATCTTGAACATAATATGGCAGGAATAAGAGATGAATAAATAATTCCATAATAAAACATAATAATGGGTATTATAATATTTTAACAACCACATTAACTATAAATTACACGTTTCAGAATTAGGTAATTCATAATGTCAGACATCATAACCTTAGCATCAGGACCTTGTGCCAAGACCATAAATAATCATTTAGTCCAGGCCATGTCCCATGGCAGTAGTTTGTCTAATGAGACCTACTGATACATCAAGGGGATATATAGAGCCCCACACATCACATACTAAGTCCAATTAATTCCTCATATGAATGGGGATAAACATAAACAACATATACATTCACATTGAACTTAACTTATGAAATAGAAATGACTTTCCCCGAACATTAAGCATAAAAACTAACCACTACGAGTAAATTGTTCATTGGTTTTAGGATAGTACATACATATTAAAACTAATAATAAAACATTAAATTAAATAAGGAAGATGATATAATATATATGAATCAACAAGATTTTTGAAATAGATTAGATACTCTGTTAAAATCACCGAGTAATTCTTGAGATAAATACTCTTTTACTTTGAAAAGAAGAGTTCTTTTAGAAAAGTCTTTTTATAAAACCAGGAGTTAAGTAAGATATTACTTTCATAATTAAATGAGTTATTTTAGGAATATAATGTTTTCTAAAATCATATGATATTGCTCACATTAAAATTGGTAAGAATTTGATAATTTCCTTTGAAACGGGCTTGTTTATAAGGCAGGATTTTTGAAAGATCTTACTAAAACTAATAATTCCCCATAAAATAGAGAAGAAATCTAGTTGGTACACATATATAGAACATTTAAAAATAATTTATTATGATTACATAAGAATAAATAAGAATTTAATTTGGGTTAAGAGAGAAAAGGAGTAACCGAAAAGAAAATGGAGGTTCGAGTAGAAAACCCTTACCTTATGTCGGAAGGTGTTCCTCACCTAATCTAAATGACATTAATAATCAAATTTTGGTTCATAAATTAATGATTATATAACCTAATATACAATTTATTATATATTTTAACCTTATTGGGTTCATTCATGGCCTTTTCATGGGTTAGGAGATTCAATTTCATCGTTTGTGAGCATTTACTTCCTTGGTTTTCATGATCAGTTTACATATATTCATGTACGGATAAACATGTAGAATGAGAATGGTTGTCCAAAATAGAAGTTTTCTATTATTAGTGAACTAACAGAATCATACATGGTCAAAAAATCCATTTAGTTATTGGGATGTAAGAGGAATAATTATATAAGACTTTTATGACAATTGATTGGGTAAATTGGCAGTTCTTGAACACAATAAACTCATTTTGATTTATATATGAATATCATATCTTCAAAAGGATTCCATAACCTTACATAATTAATAATATGTATATTATAGTTTGGGTAAACCATAAAAATGGTTTAGTTACGAGTATTGGAGGTTGGTAATGGAAATTGAAAATCGGTCATCCTTGAAAATAATAAATATCACATCTTAGATGGTATTTTTATTTCTAGTATAAAAGAAGGGGGAAAGAGATATGATGAATAATTCTTTCATTATCATAAAAAAATATAGTGCATGTATGGTACTCAATTCATCATGTCATTTTGATTAAATGAGGTGATGAAAGAAAAAAAAGGAACTTGAAATAAATGAAATGAAAAGAGAAAGTTACCTCTTCATGTAATCTTCCTCGAGAGCCTATTTAGGGGAGAAGTTTTGGTCTTTTTATGAGACCAAGGGATATTGGACGTTGGGGAGGAGCGTGGAAGGATATTTTAGCATAATTTGGACAAGACCAAAAGCTTTATATTGGTGAAGAGAAGAGGGAGTGAGGGGGTATAATGGAGGAGAGGAGTGATTTTTGAATATCATATTTAGTATTTTATTATTTCCCTCAATACGACCAATGGTGTTGATTCATGTGACCCATAATACTAATAATTTCATGTGAGTTCGAACCAAGTGTGTTTACATCAGCCCTGATTCTATGAATAGTTCATTTAACCGATAATGTATATATAAGGTAAATTACTATCTTTTACAATTCATAAAAAAATCATGTATTTCATAAAAATACCAAAATATCACCCTAACCATTTTTCTATGTGTAGAATTAATAAATAAACACAATTTTTCGAAAATAGTTTTCAAAATATTATTAATTTAACTTTTAAATACAATCATTATTTATTTTAAAAATAACAATTTTAAAACTATATATAATTCAGTTTATATCACCTTGAAAAAATCATCAAGATATCTTTATATTATAACCTTAAGAAAATAAAATAATTATAAGATTTACTATTCATAAGGGCCATATTACTATTCATAAGGGTATGTTAGTATTCACCAAAAATTATGTGTTCCTTATTAGACTTTAAATATTTTATAGAACGCAACCGTGTATGCCAGTATTTCAAAATTAAAATAATAGAAGTGGTAAAAATTTGTTTACTGGCCATGTTATAACAAAAGTGGTGTTTTTTCGAGAGTCATTGTCTCAAGGATTAAATATTAACTTTATTTATAAATCCTTGGGGTGTTACTTTCTCCCCTTATTATAAAATATTCCTCCTCAAAATTACAAGAATGTTACGATACAAAATGATTTGGGTAGTTATTCATCATAAGCTCCTCAGGCTCCAATGTTGCCTATTCAATTTTATGATTTTTTAAAAGTGTCTTTACCATTTGAGTGTCTGATTCCTCAACAGATTTTCTTTAGTGTCCAAAATCTAGAGAGGCTCTTCATAGTAATATAGTTCTGGTTCGAATTCTATACCTTCAGAGGTGAGGACATGGGTTGGGTCCGGCATGTACTTTCTCAACAATGAGACATGGAACACATTGTGTAAGGCCCTAACCTTAAGCATTACTTAATCTTGAGTTATTACAATATTACACAATGAGGATATTTTCAAGTTTAGAGTTTTAGATAATTAGATCATAAATCATGCATTTCATTCCACATTTCAACTATGTGGTTGCATAAAAGACAGTATTCATTTTTCTCATCAAAGGAGACATATTTAAAATAAAACATGGATTCTTTCTTGACACATCCTAAACACTATCATCACATCATGTACTATTCCCTTGACCTGTGAAAATCATTTCAAAAACTTGGGATGGGCATAAAAATCTTAGTAAGGGATATAAAAGTATGAAATGAAATCATTAGTCCATGTATACATAAGAATTAATGAAATCATACTTTACTCATAAAACATAATCACTTTAACATACCTCATCAAATCATGAATAATCATAGAAATCATAAGACATAAAGGTAACTTGAGGAATCATAACATTCTTACGTAGGGAGTAACCCTCATGGTTATGTTTGGAATACCCATCACAGTATATTCCCTAAATCTCTTTAGAGAAACCTTGGCGTTTAACCCCTTCTCATTACCCAATGAATTGGAGAGCTATATCGAGCTCACCCGCCCTCAGTTTATCACGGAACCACCCGTCTTCATAAACAATTCCCAAGAACTATAACATAATCGTATCACAGTAAACATTCATAAAAGAAACATAACATTTCCACATTTCAATCACAAAATATCAATAACACATTTATGTAATAAAAACATTATCATAACCATTTTCAATATCAAAATGAAAGAAAAGTAAAACATGGAATTTATTTTTCATTTAAAAAAAAGGTAAGGCTTGTAGAGGAAGCCGAAACTCAAATAATGGTCATGGCGGCGGAGAAGTCATTGTCACCGCATACGTAAGAAAATAACATTCCCTTTTTTCATTTAGTAAAACGCTTCATATAAAAATATTCCTTTTTAATAAAAGTAAAAGTCAAAGTGGTTTATACACCATATAAAAGAAAGTTGTGTATAAAACAAAATATGCCTCAGTGAAAGTAGATTGAGACGAAGTCCATTACCTCGTGTCCAACTTTTCTCGATTGTTCTTTAACCTCTTGAATAATAAACTTGAGTTAATTTCTACTTGATTAAGAAAATTTTTCATGTTAATTATTCCTTTTATATAACTTATTACAATGTTATGAAAACTATGTAATTATTTAATTTAATAATGGTCGTTTTGTCGATCATTGGTACTTGATTGAAAAATAAACTCTTTATAATTAAAAGTTGTTCATGTGGTAAAATATCCATTATATCCAAAATTATATTCATGATTTAGATATCACATATTTCATATATATCCAGTATATAAATTCATTAATAATATTACATAACATTTAGAGGTATGAAATGAAATGCACCGTTCATGGAGACGGTAAGTCGTACGAACACATGAATGCTACTTTCATTTCTATTTCGTATTTTATAGAATAGAATCATAATGATATAAAGGTATATTATAATTAAAGTATAATATCATATATAATATCATTAACTCCATCCTTTATACATCCCACATATGGCATTAACGAATCAAATCACATTGAGGGGGCGGTAGTCCGCACTTCCTAAAATGAAGATATTGTGTTTACCCATAATGGAAACCATAAAGGTATGCCATAAATGAAAAATAAAGAAGCTTAAAGAAAACATAATAATATTATATATCATATATAAATATATTGGCATCTTAATGTCCACCTTTGAAGTTGTTACAAGAATATTGAACAATCATCGTTTCATGAGGCAGAAATTCGTCATCCACGGAAACAGTATGTTCTTTAACCATTAGATATAGGTTTTTGTAAGTGTAGCTAGAATACTTCTTATAAAAACATCCTATTGAATTGAAGATATTTTTTTTGTTATAAAAGAAATGAATAAAAAGAGTTTAGAGGGTTGGAGAAGCAAAATAAAACAAAAGAACATTAGAGAAGACTCTACCTTTAAATTGGGTAACTCCTCTTGGTTTGAACAAAAAGGGTTTTTTTAAGAGATTTATGCCTAATTTAAGGCTTCTATGATGAAGAGAGGTATGTGTAGAGATAAAATTAGTAGATTTTGTCTGAGCCAATGGCATGAGAAGTCTGTGTAAGGAGGTAGAGGTGGGGGCCTTTTATAAGAGGGAGGAGGGGCACTCTTGGAAAGCCAAGAAATGTTACTTTATTTTAAAATGATTTTAGTATTTAAAAGGTCCCACATTGATATATTTCGAGGATAAGGTGATAAGGGTTCGAAATATACTCATCCAAAAGGTATTTGAAAAGTGTATGTCTTAGATTTTACATTATCCTTCAATTTTATTTAAATCGTTAATTAATGAGGTAATTGTTGCATCATCATGGTGTCATAAATAAATTAATTTATTTAATGTCTAAAAATTATAAAAAAATAGTATGATGTAGGAAATATTTTTATATTTACAATGAATATTTATAGTCCAAGATATAATTTATTTAGACAAAACTAAAAATGTTTTACTCAGGTGATACATTCTTTAGTGATATTCTCCTCTCTTTAAAAATAAAATGATAAGGTGTCACTATCACCCAAAAGTGATTCCATGGGGTCCCTAAGTTTGGCACAAGGCATCCTATGGTCGGCCATGACACAACCAGTAACATTAGGACACATTTTTGGGTCATTTTTTATTATTATGATATTATTTTATTATCCTTAACTACCTGATTACTAATTAATCACGATAATTAATGATAATTACTATCGTTGTTATTCATAATGACCAAAAGCAAAAGAGTATTAATTACATAATTTGGACCTTCATATTTCTAATATGGAATCCATTTTACCAAATTCCAAACAGAGAAATTGAAATAATTAATTTAAAAAATAATTCTCGTTGTCAAAACAAATAGCGGGTTTTTTTGAAACAATATCTATGAAGAGATTGGCACTTGTTTATGCCCAATTTCAAAGTGAAATCAATTATAATGACCACCATTGTATTAAATGGTAAAACTATATCGTAATTAAACTTTAAAACCAATTAAAAGGACAATATATCTATATAGTTAAATTAGATGAAAAAAGTAGTTTTGAAGTAAAAAAGCAGTATTTTTCATTATTCATTAAAAAATTAACATTGTTAGAAAAATACCAAAATTTTATCCAAAGTTAATTTCAATGTCTCAATACTAAATAATATGTTTATTTTGACAAATAGAGCTTATAAAATTGTCAAAATATATATTTAAAAATGGTTCGCCATCAAAAGGTGGTAAAACAATCTTTTAAAAATGTTAGAGAATTATATGCTTAAGATTGAATTTATTCTCATTTTAAGACTTTAAAACACTATATAATTAATAAATAGACATAGATATGAAAATCCATAATTCATTACTTAAATGGGATGTTACATCCTTCCCCCATTTATAAAATTGTGAGCCCGCAATTTACTTACTTATCGAATAAGTGGGGGTACTTGTCCCTCATTTCATTTTCAGATTCCCATGTTGCCTCTTCAATCATGTGGTTTTTCCAAAAAACATTTACTTGATGAATCACCTTATTCCGTAACACTTGCTCCATGTGTTCTAGAATTTGTACCTGTTATTCCTCATAAGATAGATTCTCTTCCAGATGAACTACCTCTGGACTGAAAACATGAGATGGATCTGGCATGTAATTCCTTAACATTGAAACATGAAAAACATTGTGTACCTGAGATAAACTCAGAGGTAAAGCCACTCGGTATGAAATTGATCCAACTCTCTCTAGAATTTCATATGGTCCAATGAACCTTGGACTCATCTTTCCTTTCTTACCAAGTCGCATCACACTTTTCCATGGTGAAACTTTGAGGAAGACATGATCACCTACCTCAAAAGAGAGATACTTCATCCTGTTGTCCGCATAACTTTTCTACCTGCTCTGAGCTGTTCTCATGTGTTTATGTATTAGCTGAACTTTTTCTGCCAACTCATCTAACAATTATGGTCCTATCAACTTCTTTTCACCCACCTCATCCCAAAAAGATGGAGTTCGACACCGCTTCCCATATAATGCCTCAAATGGTTCCATCTGTATATTGGAATGAAAACTGTTATTATAAGAAAACTCAACCAAAGAAAGATGTTGGTCCCAAAATCCCTGATAATCCATCGAACAAGCATGTAGCATATCCTCCAAAGTCTGAATCATTCGTTCTGACTTCCCATCTTATTGAGGATGAAAATTTTTACTAAAATTTAATTCAGTACCCAACGACTTCTGAAGGCCTTTTCAAAAGTTAGAAGTGAACTTGGGATCATGATCAGATACAATGGAGAGAGGAACTCCATGTAACATGACTATCTCTCTAAGATACAAACGTGAAAGTTGATCTGGGTAAAAATTATCTCGTATAGCAAGGAAATGATCAGATTTTGTTAAGCAATCAACAATAACCCAGGTTGCATTATTACTTCAGGGTGTATTCGGCAATCCAACAACAAAGTCCATGGATATATTCTCCCATTTCCACTCTGGCACTAGAAAAGGCTAAAGCATCCCTTTCATTAACTACCACTCTACTTTCAGCTATTGACAAGTCAAACACTTCACAGTAAAATCTACAATATCTCTTTTCATTTTGTCCCACCAGTAATAATCCTAAAGATCTCTATACATCTTAGTACTGCCTGGATGAACTGAAAATGGAGAACTAGGCGCTACACATTACAACTCTACCTTAAACTGTGAATCACAAGGCACACAAAATCTCTTCCCAAATCTCAAAACAAAATCATTATCAATGTTTAATTAAGTAAACTTACCTTTCTGAACTAGCTCTACCTTTTTTTGCAACTCACTGTCTTGCTTCTGTGCTTTCTTAATTCTGTCTGATAGAGAAGATTTCACTAATACCTAAAACAAAATAGAATAACATCCTACACCAACAAATTCTCTACCAAATTTCATCAAATCCTTAACCAAAGGATCATGTTCCAAACGTAACATTGTTAATGAAGCATTACTTTTTCGACTCAAAGCATCAGCCACTTTATTTGCTTTTCCCGGATGGTAATGAATTGTACAATCATAATCCTTGATTAATTCTATCCATCTCCTTTGTCTCATGTTCAATTATTTTTGAGTGAATATATACATTAAACTTTTGTGATTGGTATATATTTCACACTTTACTCCATAAAAATTATTCCTCCATATTTTTAAAGTGAATAGCATAGCAGCTAATTCGAAATCATGTGTTGGGTAATTTACCTTATGAGTTTTCAATTGACGTGAAGCATAAGAAATTACCTAATCATTTTCCATTAGGACGCAACCAAGTCCTTTCAATGAAGCATCACTATAGATAACAAACTCACTATTCTAGGAAGGTAGTGCCAAATCTGGAGCATTCACCAATATTCTTTTAAATTATTGAAAATAATCATCATATTCTTTTGTCCAGATAAACTTAACACCCTTTCGAGTTAGCTTAGTCATTGGACTAGATAAATGGGAAAAATTTCTAACAAACCTTTGGTAATAGATTGTGAACCCAAGAAAACTAAAAATCTCAGTAACATTTGTGGGTCTTGACCATTCTTCAACAACCTTTGTTTTTTCAGGATCAGCAGTTATTCCATCTTTAGAAACAATGTGACCAAGAAAAGAAATTTTTTGCAACCAAAACTCACACTTGCTGAATTTCCCATACAATTTATTTTCTTTTTTGGTTTTTAAATTCAACCTTAAATGAATTTCATGCTCCTCTTTACTTTTAAAAAACCCCAAAATATCATCAATCAAAACAACCAAAAACTTATCCAAGAAATCATTGAAAATTCTATTCATAAGGTCCAGGAATACAACTGGTGCATTTTTTTGCCCAAAAGGCATTACTACAAATTCATAATGGCCATATCTTGTACGAAACATGGTCTTCATAATATCTTCTTTCCTTTACCTTCAACTGATGGTACCCCGATCTCGGGTCAATCATTTAAAAATACTGAGCTCCCTGGAGCTAATCAAACATATCATTGATGTGAGTAAAAAGGATATTTTTTCTTAACAGTGATGTTATTCAAGGCTTTATAATCAATGAAAAGTCTCATTGAACCATCTTTATATTCAAAAAATAAAACAAGAGCATCCCATGGTGATGTTCTAGGTCAAATGAAACCTTTCTCTAATAAATCGTTCAATTTCTCCTTCAACTCTAAAAGTTCAATTTGAGCCATTCGATAAGGGGGTTTTGAAATTGGATTAGCATCAGGAACTAAGTCAATAGTAAATTCAACTTCCCGATCAATTATTATTCTAGGAAACTTATCAGGAAAAACATCAGGATAAAAATTTACCACTGGCACATCATTAATCTGAGAAGTTCCTTTGTTTTCAATAATATATGCAAGGTAACATTCATTTCCATATTTTATAAGTTTCTAATCCTCTTGATATGTTATCAACAGTAAGGGTTCATTCTTGTACACAAACTGAAATTCTTTCTGAAAAAATACTTCTTTAGCTCTACAGTCAATCTTAGCATGGTAAATAGAGAGCTAATCCATACCCAGGATAACATCAAACTCTACTTGAGGTAAAAAAATAAGGCTTGCAAGTAGTTTCTTTCCACGGATAAGGATAAGAAGACTCTCATAAATTCTTTTTGCCTCAGCATTTCTCCCAGGTGTTTTTACCACATGTTCAGGAGTCATTTCTTGATATGGATTTCCCAATTTACTAGAAAATTTTACAGAGATGAAAGAATGTGTAGGCCCCGAATCAAACAACACATTGGCAAAATCTGAGAAAATGAACAAAGTACCTCATACCACTTCATTGGTAGGCCCAACATCTTATGAAGTAGTTGAAAAGAATTTCACCACTCATTTTTTCTTGTAGTATGACTGCTTCCAATCATTTGTGCTCTTTTTCGAACACTCGTTTTCATAATGTCTCATCTCATTGCACTTGATACATTTCACTAACTGTAAATCAAATTTGGTCTTACCATCACCCTGAGATTTTTCAGTGCAATCACGAGCCTTAAGTCCCATCTTACCACATCGGTAGCACTTTCTAGAATTATGAAGACATTCCCCAGCATTCCTTTTACCACATTTATCACATACTGGAAACCTAGTTTTCTTACCATCAGAACTTTTTGAAGAATTCTTCCCTTTCTCTTGCCACCTTGGTCACTTCTTCTGTTGGTTGTTATAGAACACTTGATCATCGAAAAACTCCATTTCCACCTTCTCAGCCCATAAAGCAAGCTTTTCATTACTTTTGAACTCACGAGAAGCTAAATCCCTTCAATATTTTGGTTTTAATCCTGAGTAAAAACTATTGATTTTACTATGAAGGTCTCGGATAAAATTTGGAACATACCTTGCCAATCGAGTGAACCTTTCTTCATAAGCAGCCACTGATTCGTCCTTTTTCCTCAATTCCAAGAATTGTTTTTCCATCCTAATTTGAACAACCTTAGGAAAATACGTCTCAAGAAACATTCCTTTGAATTCATCCCAGTCAAGGGAATCAATCTCATCATCATCCCTTATATTTTTAATCATTGACCACCACTGAACCACTTCACCATCCAAACGGTAAATTGCAAGACTAACCTTTTGATTTTACGAAGACCCCATGACATCGAAAATCTTCTCCAGTGCTTTAATCCACCCTTCAGCTAGAATAGGTTCAGATGATCCTCTGAATGATGGGGGTGTTTCCTCATGAAATGTTCAACCACTAACATGTTCCTCTATGGTTGATCTGACTCATCTTGTGCTTGGATACCACCACCATTTATCGCTTGAGTCAACTGTGAAATTGCTGCAACAAACTGTTCAGTTCTAATTACGACCATCTCAGGATGTTGATTCGGAAGTTCATTTCCTTTTGTATGCCTTCCTAGCACTGCTTCCCTGTTTCCTCTGCAGAAAACCATTCTGAACGAACATGTATTAGATGAATCAACATGGTAATATTCAAATGCTATATCATTTCAATTTGACCATAAAAAATATTTTTGGATAATCATTTAATATAATTCTAACTCCTAAAGTTATCTAAACTGACCTTTGATACCAACTATAAGGACCCATCCTTGAACATTACTTAATCATGTGTTATTACAAGATTACACATTGAGGATATTTTCACGTTTAGAGTTTTAGAGAATTAGATCATAAATCATGCATTTCATTCTACATTTCAACTAGGTGGTTACATAAAAGATAGTATTCATTTTTCTCAACAAAGGAGACATATTTAAAATAAAACATGGATTCTTTCTTGACACTTCCTCGACACTATCATCACATCATTTACTTTTCCCTTGACATTTGAAAAACTTTTCAAAAACATGGGATGGTCATAAAAAGCTCAGTAAGGGATATAAAAGTACGAAATGAAAACATTAGTCCTTGTATACATAATAATTAATGAAATCATACTTTACTCATAATACATATGCACTTTAACATACCTCGTCAAATCATGAATAAATCAAAGAAATCATAAGACATAAAGGTAACTTGAGGCATTCATAACATTCTTACATAGGGAGTAACCCTCATGGTTACGTTTGGAATACCCATCACAGTATATTCCCTAAATCTCTTCAGAGAAACCTTTGATTTTAACCCCTTTGCATTACCCAACGCATTGGAGAGCTATATCGGGCTCACCCACCCTTACTTTATCACGGAACCACCCATCTTCATAAAAAATGACCAAAAACCATAACATAATCATATCTCATAAAACAAGCATACAGGAAACATAACATTTCCACATTTCAATCACAAAATATCAATAACACATTGATATAATAAAAACATAATCAAAACCATTTTCAATACCAAAATGAAAAAAAAGTAAAATGTGGTATTTATTTTTCATTTTAAAAAAGATATGACTTGTACAGTAAGCCGAAACTCAAATAATGGTTACAGCGGCAGAGAAGTCATTGTCGCCTCAAACGTATGACAAAAAAATTCCCTTTTTCGTTTAGTAAAATGCTTCGTATAAAAATATTCCTTTTGAAAAAAAGTAAAAGTAAAAGGGGTTTATACAGCATATAAAAGAAATTTTTTTATAAAACAAAATATGACTCAATGAAAGGAGATTGAGGCGAAGTCCGTTACCTCGTGTCCGGCATGACTCGATCGTTCTTTAACCTCCTGAATAATAAACAAGAATTAATTTATACTTTCTTAAGAACCTCTTTCAAGTTAATTGTTCCTTTTATATCACTTATTACCATGTTATTAACACTATGTAATTATTTAGGTTAATAATGGTCATTTTGTCGATCATTGGTACTTGAGTCAAAACTAAACTCTTTAAAATTACAAGTTGTTCATGTGGTAAAATATCCATTATATCCAGAATTATAATCATGATGTAGATATCATATATGTCATATATATCCAGTATATACATGCATTTATAATATTACATAACATTTAGTGGTAAGAAATGAAATGCACCGTATATGGAGACGGTAAGTCGTACAATGCTACTTTCATTTCTATTTCGTATTTTATGGAATGTAATCATAATGATATAAAGGTATATTATAAATCCAGTATAATATAATATATAATATCATTAACTCCATCCTTTATACATCCCACGTATGTCATTAACGAATCAAATAACTTTGAGGGGGTGGTAGTCCGCACTTCCTAAAATGAAGATATCGCGTCTACCCATAATGGAAACCATAAAGGTATGACATAAATGAAAAATACATAATTTTAAGGAAAACATTAACATATTATATATCATATATAAATATTGTGACATCTTAATGTCCACTTTTGAAGGTGTTATAAGAATATTGAACAATCATTGTTTTGTGAGGAAGATATTCGCCATCCATGGGAACAGTATGTTCTTTAACCATTAGATGTAGGTGTGTGTAATTGTAGCTAGAATACATCTTATAAAAACATCCAAGTATATTTAAGATACAATTTTTGTTACAAAAAAATGAATAAAAGAGTTTAGTGGGTTGGAGAAGCAAAATAAAACAAAAGAACATTATAGAAGACTTTACCTTTAAATCGGGTAACTCCTCTTGGTTTGAACCAAAAGGGTTTCTTGAAGAGATTTATGCCTAAGGTAAGGATTATATGATGAAAAGTGGTATTTGTAGAGATAAAATTAGTAGATTTTGTCTGAGCCAATGGAATGAGTAGTTTGTGTAAGGAGGTAGAGGTGGGGGCCTTTTATAAGAGGGAGGAGGGGTACTCTTGGAATACCAACAAATGTTAGATTATTTTAAAATGAGTTTAGGATTTAAAAGGTCCCATATTGATATATTTCGAGGATAAGGTGATAAGGGATAGAAATATACTCAGCCAATATGTCTTTTACAAGTTTAAGGCTTAGATTTTACATTATCTTTCCATTTTATTTAAATCGTTAATTAATGAGGTAATTGTTGCATCATCATGGTGTCATAAATAAATTAATGTATATAATGTCTAAAAATTATAAAAAAATACTATGATGTAGGAAATATTTTTAGAATTCTAATTACTATTTATAGAATAAGAGATAATTTATGTAGACAAAACTAAAAATGTTTTACTCGGGTGATACATTCTTTAGTGATATTCTCCATTCTTTAAAAATAAAATGATAAAGTGTCACTATCACCCAAAAGTGATTCTGTGGGGTCCCTATGTTTAGAACAAGGCATCCCATGGTATGGAACGACACAAACAGTAACATTAGGACACATTTTGGGGTCATTTGTTATTATTATGATATTATTTTATTATCCTTAACTACCCGATTACTAATTAATCACGATAATTAAAGATAATTACTGTCGTTACTATTCATAAAGTCCAAAAACAAAAGAGTCTTAATTACATAATTTGGACCTTATGATTAAAAATATGGAATCCATTTTACCAAATTCCAAACACATAAAATTAAATAATTAATTTAAAAAATAATTCTCATTGTCAAAACAAATAGCGGGTTTTTTTGAAACGATATCTATGAAAATTTTGGCACTTGTTTATGCTCAATTACAAAGTGAAATCAATTCTAATGGCCACCATTGGATTAAATGGTAACACTATATTCTAATTAAACTTTAAAACCAATTAAAAGGACAATATATCTATATAATTAAATTATATGAAAAGTAGTTTGGAAGTAAAAAAGTAGTATTTTTCACTATTTATTAAAAAATGAACATTGTTAGAAAAATACCAAAATTTTATCCAAAGTAAATTTCAATGTCCCAATACTAAATAATAATTTTATTTTGACAAATAGAGCTTATTAAATTGTCAAAAGATATATTTAAAAATGGTTCGCCATCAAAAGGTGGTAAAAAAATCTTTTAATAATATTAGAGAATTCTATGTTTAAGATTGGATTTATTCACATTTTAAGCCTTTAAACCACTATATAATTCATAAATAGACATAGATATAAAAAATAATAATTCTTTACATACTTTGGATGTTACATATTGTGTACCTTAGGAAGGCTAGGTGGCATTGTCAAATGATAAGCCACAGATCTAATTCTCTCTGACCTTTTAAAAGGGCCTATGTAGCAAGGGCATAGTTTCTAGTTCTTCCCAAATCTTATCACACCCTTCCATGGAGATACTTTTAAGAAAACATGATCTCCCACTTGAAATTCCCAATCCTTACACTGAGTATCAGCATATCTATTTTGTATTCTTTGAGATTCTTTGATATGGGTATGAATAGTATTTACCTTCTTTGTTGTTTCCTTCGCAAGCTCTAGACCCACAAGCTTCCTTTAACCGACTTCATCCCAACATGTTGGTGTACGACATCATTTACATACAATGCTTCATATAGTGCCACTTGAATTCTTAAATGAAAACTATTATTGTAGTAAAACACCACCAAAATTAAATAGGCATCCCATATACCATGAAAATCAAGGGATCAAGATCTGAACATGTCTTCTAAATTCTGGATCGTCCTTTTTGATTGTCAATCAGTTTGAGGATGATAAGAAGTACTCAAATGAAGCTCATTACCCAAAGAATTCTGATAAATTTTCTAAAATTTCGATTTAAATTGAGGATTACGATCAAACACTATTGAAATAGTTTCTCCATGACGCCTTACATCTTCATTGATATAGAGTCGTGTAAGGTACTCTAGTGGAAAGTCCTTCCTTATAGCTACGAAACACGCAGATTTTTTATGACAATCCACAATTACCCACATTACATAATTATTTCATAGAGTTTTGGGTAATCTAGTGACAAAATCCCTAGGGATTTCATCCCATTTCCATGTAGGAATATTTTTAGTTTGAATGAATCCTCCAGGGTGTTGTCGTCCGGCCATCACGTATTGAGAGACTAAACATCATGATACACAATCAGTAATTTCACGATTCATGTGGTCCCATTAGAAATGTTCTCTCAAACCTCTATACATTTTTATTCTACCAGGGTTTATAGAGAAATTCTAGCTATGGGAATCATCCAATCCATCCGTTTTTATCTTGGGTATAGAGGTAAAACACAAATTCTACCAAAATTTCAGAATTCCATCTTCACATACGAAGTCATCCAACACCCCATCATTCAAAAAATTAATTTTCCTTTAAATGTTCTCATCATCAGGATAACATATTTTAATCCTTTCTAATAATAATGGTTGGGAAACCAATTGAAAACGTAATTATGTTTCACCTTCTTTGATAATTCCCCTATCCATGTTTATTAGATCCATGAATTCAATATCCCTTTTAATCATCATTTTTTTAGAACTCCATGATCTTTCCTACTCAATACATCAGCTACCTTATTTTTCTTTTCCTGGGTGGTAGTGTATGGAACAATCATAATCCTTGAGTAGTTAAAGCCATCGTATTTTCCTCATGTGGAATTCATTATGTGAGAATATATAATTCAGACTATTATGATCTGTATATGTCTTGCATCTTTCACCATAGAGATTGTGTCTCCATAGTTTTAGAGGAAATATCATAGTATCTAACTCAAGAGCTTGAGTAGGATAATTGTTTCGTGAATTTTTAACTTTCTAGATGCATAGTCAATTACTATATCATTCTGCATAAAGAAACAACCTAGTCATTTCCATGATGCATCACTATAGAACACAAACCCATCATTCCATGATAGAATTGTTAGGATCAGATAATTCACTAATCTCCTCTTAAATTCTTCATAACATTCCTCACATTATTTTTTCCATACGTACATAACCCCTTTATGTGCAATCTTGGTCATTGTGTTGGCTAAACTGGTGAAGTTCTGAATAAAACACTAATAATAATCTGATAAACTAATAAAACTATGTACCTTAGTTATGTTCATTAGATTATGCCATTCATGAATAGACTTTGTCTTCATAGGATCAATAGATATTCCATCCATAGAGAAAATGTTTCCAACAAAGGAAACTGATTGAAGCTAAAATTCAAACTTTCTAAACATCCCATATAATTCATTTCTTCTAAGAGTCTTCATAATAGTGTTCCTGTGATTATCATGATCATCATAGATTTTGGATTATACCAAGATATCATTAATAAATACCACCAAAAATTCATCAATATATTCCTTGAAAAATATATTCATTAGATGTATAAAAATAGGGGGATCATTATTCAGTCCAAAATACATTATTGTAAACTCGTAATTCCCATACCTGGTTCGAAACACTGTATTTGGAATGTATTCCTTCCTTAATCATAATTGATGATATCCAGATCGAAGGTCAATATTCAAAAAAAAATTCTCTTTGAAGTTTATCAAATAAATAATCAATGAAAATTAGGGGATAGTTTTTGTTTATTGTTATTGCATTGATCTCCTTATATTCAATGCCCAACCACATAGATCCCTATTTCTTCTTAACAAAAAGAATAGGTGCTCCCCATGGGGAGACATAAGGGAGCATAAATACTTTATCACTCAATTCTTCTAGTTGTTTCTTCAGTTATACTAATTTCATAGTGTCCAATATATGAGGAGTGGTTGATATAGGCCTTGAACAAGGAATTAAATCAATGGAAAACTCAATTTCCCACTCTAGAGGATGTCTAGGTAAATCCTATGGAAACACATCAACATATTCTTGCACAATAGGTACATCTTCTTTTTGAACATTTCATTCCTCAACCATAGATATTGAATTCCCTTCCTACCCAATAATTTAATTTAGTAGAACTATTGGGTTTGATCTTGATGAGAATCATATGGTGATATTTATTCCCTAAAGATAAGAGATTCCACATCATCCTCAAAAATTGTAACTTCCTTCTTATTGCAATAAATTTTCACATCCTCCTTCAAAATCCAACCCATACCAAGGAATATATCAAATTAAATCATCAGTATGATAAAAAAGTAATCAAATAAAGCATGTTTATATGCCATAATGGGGACTTCCATACACAACATTGTTGCAATGATACATCCCTTAAGAATTTTTACTGAAAAAATAAAAAATTAAATAAAATTAGAAATATCTAATTTTCGTGGAAAACTGGGAAGATAGGAAAGAATGAAATGATCCAGAATCAAATAAAGCATGAAATAATTTTGAGTAAAAAATTAGAGTACCTTCAACCACATCATAAGAGACTTCAATATCAGCAGTTGTGATCATATAATCTTATCCTTTCTCCCTAAGCCATTTTGGGGAATTTTCCCTTAATGCCTAGGACAAAAAATTTCATAATATACCCTCTCTCTACAATTGTAACAGTGAACATTGAAATATTGTTTCATTCCCTTATAATCTCAAGATTGGTGGCCTTTTTATCCACACTTTTAAGAAACATTCATCCCCTTTAGGAAAGTACCAGGGTGTCTCTTCCCAAAATTATCATAGGGGGTGGCCAACTCTTCCCTTCTTCCCCATTTCCTTATTTTATTTTTGAGAGTTTTTAGTATCCCTCTTCGTCTATTTCTTTCCCTCAAAATCATAAGACTTAGGTAATTTCTTTTCAGTCTTGATAACACTGGAGACAGTATCTTCATTTGATGAGAAAATTTGGCAGACTAGATCCCTTCAGAGGAATGGTTATAAACCATCAATGAATTGTTAAGTCTTTATTATTAGATTATGAATGTAGTACCCATTTTATCTTGATAACATTGTAAAGTTAACTTTATACTTTCCAACATTCTCATCCTCCTTTTTCCTCATATTTAGAAACAATCGGTCCATATCTGCTCACTATTCCTGAGGTAAGTATTTTTCTAAGAATATATCCATAAAATACCTCCATTACATTTCTTCTATTTCTTCCCCATCCTTTTTTTTGAATTAAATACTACCACTTATCTGCATCTCCCGATAGATGATAAACCACCATGAAATCCTTCTATCTTTCGTTACATCCCAAAGTAAGAAATATCTTCTCTAATGAACTTATCCACAACTCCACTACGAATGAGTTTGTAGTCCCATTAAATGATTGAGGATAATGTCACAAAAAGTGGTCTAGAATAGCTCCTTCGTGTTGTGGATCTGGATGCTCTATTTGGGTAAGGTTATTATTCATAACCTTATTCATCTATCCCAATATAGTTATAAGTTTCTCAGCACCAGTCACAACACTAGAGCCAAAAAAATTATCTTGCATTGGAGGTAAATCCCAACATAGTACATTCATGTTCATGCAGTTTTCCTTCCTTCCACTAGGTGCCATTTCTAAATAATGGAATATACTAGACTATTTTATGAATCATAATTTATAAATATTGAAATAATACTTAGCATAACTAATATCAAAATTATAAACATGTTTTATTTGTGACAAAAAATTCTTTTAATTCCTTCATAATGAATTGTATGTTAAATTTGAATTATTATAAGCATATCCCCTATGAGTTTCAAACCATGTGCACAGTAAGGTCCATTTTCATGTACCAGGATACCCCGAGTCAAGCCCGAAATTCCATATCACAATTGTTAAATCTAAGTACATTTGTGATAGAACCACGTATACTTATAGTATCCAAATAGGGATTTATTTTATACAAATATCCACATTATTTATTCCTTAAAAAAAATTATTTGATGTTATTATATGTTTGTCCTCAAAAAATATCTTAGGGTTTTATTCCTTAATCTATGTTTTTTAAATCTAGTTTCTATGTTTTCTACTAAACAACCTTTGATACCAACTATTGGGACCCATCCCTAGTTGCCCGAAGCTAGTACATTTTTTATTACATTAAAATATAAAAAAATAATATGCATCCTGAGGAACCAAGTATTTTAGTATCTCTAAAAAAATACAAACCTAAGATCAACATTACAAATTGAACTGAAATAAAACATATAATATCCTTTGAAAACATCAATATATCCATCGTTATCCCAATTGTTAATTCAAAATATACTTCTTCACATCCTAGGAAAAATAAATCATAAGAAAGGGTGAGATAAAATTCCTTGTAAGGGTTAGTAATATAGTCTAATACATCATAAAAATAAACATCATTCATGGTGAATAACAAAAAATGAATGCTTTTAAGGAAAATAAAATTGAAAAAAATATGGCAGGAATAAGAGCTGAATAAATAATACCATAATAAAACTTAATCATGGGTATTATACTAGTCAAATAACTACATGATCTATAAATTACTTGTTTTATAATGAGGGATGTGTAATGACAAACATCATAACCATACCGTCAAGGCCTTATGCCCAGACCGAAAATAATCATTTTGTCAAGGCCTTATGCCAAGACTGTAGTTTGTCTCATGAGACCTATAGATGCATCAAGGGGATATATATGGCCCCACACATCACTTAATAAGTCCAACACATTCCTCATATGAATAAGTATAAACATAAACAACATATACATTCATATTGATACTAATATATGAAATATAAATATCTTTCCTTGAATATTAAGCATAAACACTAACCATTAAGAGTAAATTGGTGAATGGTTTTAAGATAGTACATCCATATTCAAAATAATATTAATCATTAAATTAAATATGGTATATGATATCAAACATGACAATCCAAAATAGTGTTTAAATGTATGATATACTCTTATAAAATCACTATGTAATTCTTGAGATAAATACTGTTTTACTTTGAAAAGAATAGTTATTTTGGAAATTTCTTTGTATAAAACTAGAAGTAAAGTAAGACAGCACATTAATAATAAAATGAGTTATTTTAGAAAGATAATGGTATATAGAAACAGGTTATAGAGTTCCCATGAAAATAGGTATGAATTTGAGAAATTCCCTTTAAACTGACTTGTTTGTCGGGAATGATTTTTCAAAGATCCTTTTAAAGCATATTACTCCCAATAAAAGAAAGAAAGGTTTTGTTTGGTACACATATATATAACATTAAAACATAATTTATTATGATTAAATAATAATAAATTATAATTTAATTGGGTTTAAAAGATACAAAGAGTAACCCGAATGAAAAGGGAGTTTTGAGTAGAAAACCCTTACCCTTAGTCTCAAGGTTTTCCTCACTTGATCATAATGACCTGAATAATCAAATTTAAGTACAAAAATTAATGATTCCAAAACCTCATATAAATTTAATTTTTTAGTATAACATTATTAGGTTCATTAATGGCTTTTTGATGGGTTAATAGATTTAATTTCTTTGTTTGGGGGTGTTTTCTTCCTTGCTTTTCATGATCGGTTTATATATATTCTTGCATGAATAAACATGTAGAATGAGAATGGTTGTCTAGAGTAGTTGGTGTATGTTATATGTGATCTACCAAAAGATCACATGGTTATTAAATTCTTTTGGTTATTTCGATTTAAGATGAATCATTATAAAAAACCTTAATGACAATTGTTTGGGTTAATTGGCAGTTCTTGATCACAACAAACTAATTTTGATATATAAATTAATATCATGTGTATAATAGGATCCAAGAACATTAAAAAAAGTCATAATACATATATTATATTTTGTTTCAACCATAAAAATGGATTCATGACTAGGATTGAATATGTTAATAGAAATTTAAATCCAGTCATCCTTGAATCTAATAAATTAACACATCTCGGATGGTGTTTTCATTTCTAGAATAAAAGAAGGGGAAAGGGGAGACGATGAAGAATTATTCCTTTATCATAACATAATTATAGTACATTTATGGTACTAGGTTCATAAAAAAATTTGTATTAATGTAGGTGAGAAAAGAAAAAGAAAATAAAGGAACTTGAAATAAAAGAAATGAAAAATGGAATTTACCTCATGAAGTAATCTTCCTTGAGAACCTTTTTATGGGAGTGGTTTTGTTCTTTTAATGAGACCAAGGGCTGCCAAACGTGTGTGTGAGGATCTTGGGAGGATATTTTAATATAATTTACAAAAGTAACATGACTTTATAGGAGTTAATAGAAGAGGGAGTGATGGGGTTTTAGAGTGGAGGGGAGGAGTGATTTTTGATTATCTGATTCATTATTTTATTATTTCCCTCAACACAACAAATAGTGTTGCTTCTTGTGACCCTTAATAGTAATAAGTGCATGTGATTTTGAAAAAAGGTTTCATACATCATATATGATTCTATGAATAGTTAATTTAACTGATAATGTATATATATGGTAAAATATCATATTTTACTATTCAACAAAAGTTTGAGTATTTCAGAAAAATCCTAAAAATTCACACTAATAATTTTTTGATGTATATAATTACAAAATGAACTCCATTTGTATAAAATGATTTTATATATATTAATAATTTAATTTTTAACTAAAATTATAATTTATTTGAAAAATAACAATTTTAAAACTATAATTCGTTTTATTACATATTGAAAAATTAATCAAGATCTCATTATCTTATAAACATAAGAAAATAAAATAATAATATGATTTACTATTCATAAGGTTCATATTACTATTTATAATGGTATGTTAATATTCACCAAAAATTAAGATTGTCTTATCAGACTCTAAATATCTTGTTGAACGTAACTGTGTATGTCAGTTTTTCAAAATTCAAATCACATAGGTGGTAAAATTATATTTACAGGATAGGTTATAAAAAAGTGGTGTTTTATGGAGACTAAGTGTCTCATGAATTAAATATTAACTTTATTTATAAATCCTTGTGGTTTTACAGGTGATGACCTTCAAATTTCCCTTTTCCCTCTTATTAACAGAATATTTTATTAACCCTATTTCTGATGTGGGTTTTCTAGAAAATTATTTTCTAGTATCATCCTTTTATTTTCAAAGTGTAATTTAAAACTATGAGGATGATATTTATTGAAATATGAGAGAATCTAACACCACAAAATTTCATAGTGCATTATCTTTTTAAAGAATTCAATATCTCATAATGCACTCAACACTGACTTGGCTTGCCTTACATGCATGATTGAATTTCTGTGAAAAAACACTTCAATATTGTAATTATTTAAATAATATATTTATAAATTATCAATTTATTATATTAATATTATTAGAAATAAATAAATTTAAAATTTTATTTGTAATTTTTTCATGTAAATAAAACATATTTATAATTAAATGTATACATTTCTGTAAAATAGTTATATGTTTAGAAATAATTTTTTCTAAAAGGATCTAACTTTTATAGTCTTTTGTGAAAAATATTAAAATTAATTTTAGAAAATATTAAAAATATAATTTGGTAATATAGGAATAATTTTTGAATTTGGAATAACAAAATAAGATTTTGGTGAATTTTTTGTATTTTTTTTTTAAACATTCATTTTTTGATGAACAGCAAAAAACACTACATTATTGTTAAAACCCCAACTGTTTCATTTAAATAATTAGTTATATTTATATTTATCTTAATGTTACAATATATAAATAAAACATATATTAACCAAATTTAGGTCATTGTAATCATTTTTATGATATAATTAGAAATAAAAATTCATTGAACTTTTTTAACGTCTTTTTACCCGCCTTCTAGCCACATTCAATGATTGGGATATAATTTAACTTTACCACGTATGTGAATTGAATTTCTAAAAATAAATATACATGGTTTTAATAAGTATGAAAATGTGGTCAAATATGATCAAAATATTTTCTTGGTGAATAGTAACTTTTGAATTTTATTTACCACTATTAAAGGTAAATAGGGTAATTAAAGGTAAAATAATATTATAATCATAACAAATTACCCTAAAACATGTCCAGATTCAGTGGAGAAGTATTTGTTTACCCAAATAAACCTTAGTTAAGAAATATTATCCTTTTATTCCACTAGTGTTAGATTAGATAATTTATTATATTTTATTTATAGATGAGTTAAAAATGTCATATTCAAATTTTAATAACTATTTTATTTTTAATATGAGTTTATATATGTGATATGGTCGAATATAAAATTATTTAGAAACATAATAAATTTATCTAAATCATGATAATTTATTTATAATTTTTAGAAATTAAATAATTAAATTACATGGTGACACAATGATGGTGCAGTAATTGTTTATTTAATTGAGATATCAAATAAATAATATTAAAAATATTAAAATAAATACAATTAGACTTAACAAATGACATAAAACATTTATAGATAACATATACATGTTAGTGACATATTAGATGTACTGGTTCGAAGTTATCAAGTGGGTTTCATATTTTTAAAAATTAAAATATTGAATAGTATTAAAATTGAAAGAAATGATCTTTTAAAATAAATAATATTTTATTAAATGATATAAAGTCAAAAAAATATTATTATCATCCAACTAACTTGGATAGTGTTAAAAATTTCATAAATTATCCACTTGGGGTTCTTATGGAATTTTATAGTAAATATATAAACCCTATAGTGTAAAAATAAAAGAAGACACGGTAAGAGATAAACACATTATCTAAGGGTTAAATCCAAAATATAAGGTTACTTTAATGACATAAACATGTATATAATTCATTGTTTTACAGGATTTAGACCCATCCTCATCTTATCATAGAAATAAATCACTTTGGATCGATTTGAAATAGAAAAAAAAATATAATAAATTAATATTTTAATAGTTTCTGAAAGTGCCCATCTACTCTCCTATAAAATGACACTTATCTTTATCTTTAATTAACACATATAAAGCCATTTTTCATAGGAAAACCCTAAAAATTTCCTCTTTCTACTTCCCTAACTACATCCTAGAGTCCATACATTTTTCATAATTCCATCCAATGGAGTCATTTTGTGCAAATCAAAGGGAGACACTCAAAGAAGAGGTAATCGTTTTATTAACCCTTTTAAAGTTATTTTCTTCTTCTACTTCCTCTTTATATGTTGTTTACAAACCAAATTAATTACTCCATAATATAATATATTCTGAGATTTTTTGATTATTTTGTGAAAACCACATTCCACATTTTTTGTATCTTATAAAAAAAATATCACCATGTGTGCGTACATACGATTTACCATCTCCACAGTACTGTGGTGTAAACTGTTTTTCCTTTATACATTATTTCTATGTGTATAAATATGAATTTAAAGGATATAAATAATAAATATTACATGATATTTTTTTAAAATTCATATTACGTCCTATTCCATACCATTTAACCATTAAGGAAATGATATCAGCATTTGTGCCCTCGTACGGCTTACTGTATCCACAACATGATCAGATTCATCCTTCACATTAACCATTCAAGTATGGTTATAAAAATATATATTATGAATAATTATGAAGTATATTAAGTAATAATTATACTATAATAATATATATTTATATATATACATATATTCCATTTCAAAATAACAAAAAAATAGAAACAATGTTCATGCATATGTACGGCCTACAGTCTCCCTGATTGGTGTATTTCATTATATATATATATATATATTTATTTTATGTATATAAAATCAAAATATTTGTTATATAAAAATAATTTTTTACATCTTTTAATTAATTAAATCATGATCTAGGTAATATGATCAAGAATAACAAGTTAAAACATGTACGATAAACGATGCGATTATTTCCCGGAAAGTTTCTTTACCTTGAAAATTATTAATAAATGAGTAATCTAAAGACATAAATGAATCATATATGATATCATATATATAATTATGATTCTTTTATAAGTTAATAATATGTTTAAAACCATTATACATGATTTTTGGACATGTATAGAGAGTATCAGACCTATTGTAAGGGAATTGTGTCTCATTTTTAATTTTCATCAGATATAAGCCATGTTCACCAATTATTCCTTATGTGTGGTGTATTTATTGCTCCAATTATATTTCCTATCATGAATAAATTTATATACGTCTTATTTAAATATTTATTTGAAGATATCGGGCATATGATTTAAATGTTCAAAGTTGTATAGGATTCTTTTAATGTTTAAATAATTAATCCTTTTTCTATTCCAATATTATTGATATTATTTTAGATAACTATTTATATGGATATAAAATGATAATAGTGGATATTTTATGTCTATTTTTAATTTCAATAAAAAAATTCAAAAACAAATCTTTTAAAGGTTATATTTAAGGGACTCTTTAACTAAAACATCATTTTAATGTTTTAAAGATTTATTCTTCTAAATCTTTCTCATTAATGTCAATGTTTTTAAAATGTTTTTAAGGATTTATTTATAGGGACATGAGTGTTTTAAAATTTTGATTCCATTTAAAATATTCAAATTAGTATAGTATGCTTTGATTAAAAAATCTCATTTAAATTTATTCTTTTATGTGTGCTTGAAGTTTGAATAAAATATTTAAAAGAAAATGTGTATTTTTCTCATGATATTTTTTATGATTTTATTAGATTATTTTCATCAATGTCAACATCCTTTACTAGATATTATTCATAATTGATGTTGATCTCTTATCATGTCATTTAACATATTTTATTTAATATTTTGTGATATGTTTGACTATTTATGTGTTGTTTTAATACCATTCATGTTTTATGGTCAAAGTATTAATATTTCATATGAAAGTTATAATACGTATGATTATGTTATGTTTTTTCCTTTTCATATGAGGAATGTATTGGACTTGTTAGTTGATGGGCATGGCCCACTATAGCCCCTTGTTGCATCGGTATGTCTCATGAGGAAAACTATATATTTTCTTGGTCGTGGCCATTCCCATTTAATTTTAGATATGGTTTTGGATGAGGCCTTAACCATTTATTTTTAGATTTCATGGTCGAGACCTCAACTGTGTGATTCAGATGTCCGACATTATTTATTCTCTCATTATTAGATTTTTTATTGATACTAAATGTGATTATCCAACTAGTAAAATATCCATGTGAATGTCTAAATGGAATTATTTGATTTATTCATACCATATTATGTTCATGTTTATGTTTAAAAGGGTTTTGTTTTAGTTTTATACATTTCCTAAAAGATTATACTAATTTATGAAAGCTTCTGCTATTCTGTTTAACCTTACTAAGCATATGAACTCATCCATTTCTTATATTTTATTTTCCTAGGAATAGAATATGTAAATTCTTTTTCATATGCAAGGTTAAGAGAGGAGAATAACGGAGTTATCAATGGATTATCTAAGCTGTATTTTATGTTTTGAATTTTAATGTAAGGATCATGTTTGTAATCTATTTCCCAAGACTTCTAAACATATTTGTCGTTCAGGATTTGATTCCATGTAATGATGAAAGTGTATTAAATTAATGGACTACCTCCAGCCATCTAGGGTCAGGGCATTACATATCACATGAGAATGATATTTTTGAAACTAAAGCTACATCAGAATGAATCAAATGAGTGTAGGGTTTTGTAGGATCAATCAAATGGCTATGAAATATTTAATTTTGATTTCATGGTGTTAAAATATTTGAAAAATAAATGTTGAAACCTATTTTATCATAATTTAGAATCATATTTGTTATGAACCAGCCTAGATAATCTAGTACGCAAGTACCTAGACAAGACATGACATGAACCAATGGGAATTCTCGATCCCCACAGGTAGGCGACTATCACCTAGAATCATATCAATAATTAGAGGGAACATTTTTCAAAAAAAAATAAATCATCGATTCATTAATGAAAAATATAAAATAATATAGAGTATTCCAATCACTCCTTATAGAGAAATTTACCACATGAATGCAGATAAAACCAAAAATAAAAGAATCATCCAAACAATGGAGAGATCCATAAAGTCTAAGCCTCTCAAAACTAGTACAACATATGTACCAAGACTCCACTGATCCCCATCATCACGCGAGGGTCTAATAAATCAAGCAAAACTTCCACTGATTTGTAGTAACTTCCAATTTCATGGACCTAGTATAACAAGATCTAAATATCCCAAATAGAAAGGGTATGCAGTTATCTAAATAGCCTAATAGGTCCTCACTATGTGTTACATAATAAATTCCATTATAATTAAAGTATTTACGATTTCTATATAAATGAAATAAGTCATGGTAGGTAATTTACACATTTAAAATCGAATTATATTTTAATATTTAAATATCAAAGAAAAATAATAATATGATTTAATATAAATTTTATATAAAACATTTATATAAAATAAATGGAATGAATTAAATGGTTCTATGAATAAGGGAATGTGTAATCAAGTAAAAAAAGAACCATTACCATAAGCCCAATGATGTGTTGGTTTATGGATATAATATCCTCAATCATCTCAATCATTATCATGGATCTAGTTTGGTTGAACACTCCCTAAGGATCAAGACGTCGGGAAGATTAGTTAACACCCCATTAGGAGACCCATCATTTGAAATCATCCAAAATGCGGTTTAGTTTGTTTTTTTAAATACAATAGATTTCTAGAGATTCAATGTCCTAGAAATAGTATCTTAATCACTTACTAACTTCTCAGGATCACATGTTTCTTAAATAGCTTCCATTCTTGGGAAATTCATTGATTTCATTATTAGTTTGTCATTCCCTACCCAATTTACTGATTTCATGTTAAATCTTTTTTTCATTCTCAATACCAAATCATAGTCCTTCATCAAATTCATATCTTTTCTAATCTTCATTCGTTTTAATTCCATTTTATCATGAATCTTCTTCAAATCATTTCATAAAATCAACATTCAATTCAATCCATCATTATTTCTATTTAAAATCCACCCAAAAATTTCAATTCCAATGAAATGGGGGGTTTTCACAATTCTAAAAACCTTTTTAAATAATAACTAAAATAATATAAAATATTTTTTTCAATATCAATTAAAAAATAATTTCAAATAAATCAGGAAATTTGGGTTTCAATTTTAGGTTAATGCTTTATGGAACCACCAACCTTTAATCATGCGATCAAACCAAATCAACACCTACAATGAGATATTCCAACAAATAATGAAGGTGAAGGAGATCAAAGAATAAAACCTACAATCAAGATCCATCAACAAAAATATTATATACATCAATAACATGATTAATTTTTCCCCCAAATAATGATATTAGAGAATATTTAGAGAAACCAAATGAGAGGGGATTTACATGCGAGAAGGTTGTAAAATGAAATCACTAGTTCTTTGATATGAAAATAGAAGATTTTGAGGTTTAAATTTCTTCCCTTGAGATCCTCAATTGACCAAATAATCTCATTAGCATTAAATGGGTGTTATTATTGGTCAAACTTAGGGTATATGTATTTTTCATATAATTTTTAGGGTATTAAAAATCAACGAGTATAGTTTTCCAGTGGGCCCTATGGTTAAGAGTAACTATTTACTTTTAATTGATATCTTGATGGGGTTCATGGTTTTAAATCATGGTTAGTTTAACCAAGAACCAACTATGTAACCCTCCACTATCCAAGGTTTCACAATTATGAAGGGTGGTCACATTATTTTGACAAACCACATCCAACCCTCTAGACCCTCTAAACAGGGAACACTACTTGTTAGTCTAAACATCCTCGTTTTTCCAAACCATGGACAAACACTGATCATCTATAACACCCCAAGCTTCCACAGTACATTTCCATTTGAATTATGCAATAGCTTGAATTGTATGTAACTACGAGATTCTAACACACCGCGACCAACCAAACTAGCCTTTATGAATAGTAATATGCACTTTTTGAAATTTTATAAATTTTATCTTCCAAAATGGAATTCATTTTTGGATTTGGAATATAAATATTAGCTTAGGGGGTATTTTTTTGTATTTTTCCGAAAACTATCAATTTTTTATGAATAGTGAAAAACACAGAGTTGTTTAAAACCGACTTTTTATTTAAAGAATTATTTATTTTATTTAAATTTATTTTTTGTCAAAATAGGAAAATAATACATATATAATTTCAATTTAATTTATTGGAGTCATTTTATAATAACTTTATATATATAAAAATTTTATTAAACTTTTTACCGTTTTTACCAACATCCTAGGAGCATTTTCAAATTTGCATAAAACATAATTTTACCACTTCTATGAGTTGAATTTCAATAATCCAAGAGACATAGTTAATATCAATAAGTAAAATTTGATTCAATAAGATGAAAATAATTTTCTGTGAATAGTAACTTTGGACTTTTATTTACCATGGTAAAAAGTAAATAGGGTAATTAAAGGTAAAATGATATCATAATTACCATAACACATGCCCTAATTCTATTGGATAACTATAATTTGACCAAAAAAACCTTATGAATATAATATGATCCTCTTTGATCCATGTGGATTAGATTAGGACATTTATTATTATTTTATTTAAAGAAGATTTAAAAGAGTTAAATTAAATGTTTAATAACTAAACAAATTTTAATATATGGATACACATAATATAAATTCTACTATAAATAGTCATTAGAAAGATAAAAAGATTTCCAATATAATGGAATTTTGTTAAAAAAATAGACATTAAATAATTTAATTTATTTATGGCACAATGATGATGCAATAATTACGTTATTAATATAATATTAAGATAATTAATATTATTAATATCTAAATAAATGTAAATTGAGACTTCTGATGAATTAAAATAATTTTATATGTTAATAAGAAATGTTAGAGGTGGTAAAATAAATTTTATTTGAAGTGATAATGTTTTTATGGCACTCATAAAAAATCAAACACTAAATACTGTCAAAATTGACATAATTGAGTTTTTAAAACAAATATTATATTATTAATTGATATAATATTCCTAAAAATATATTGTTTGGCCAGAGGACATAGATAAGGTTATATATATTAATAATGAACCACATGGGGTTCTCTAGGTTTGTTATTGGATTTTTATTAACCATATAGTATAAAAATACAAAGAAACATGGTAAATGAAAAACTATTTAACAAAGAGTTAAATCTAAAATATATGGTTAATATGATGACCAAAACATGTCTAAAACTTATTGGTTGAGATTTTTTCGACCCATCCCCACCATAGCCTCAAACGAATTCATTTTTGGGATATTTGAAACTGAAAATAATTTTATTATAAAATAATAAGTCAATCTTTTCTTAAAGTGACCCTCACCTCTCTTATAAAAGGGCACTACCCCTTTTCTTAATTTCACATCTCCAAAGCCATTTTTCATGGCCCAACCTAGCAAAAATATCCCCCCAACTTTCCTCCCTTCATCCTAGTGGCCTTATGTTGGTCATAAATCCAACCTAAGTATCCCTTTTCATCAAATCAAAAGAATGAACCTGAAGAAGAGGTAAATATTTCATCACCTCTTTCAAGTTCTTTTATTCATCCAATTCATATTCCTTGGTTATTTCCATTATAAAATAATAACTCCAGTATGTTATATATAATTTTATGTTATTATAAAAATTGTACAACTATATTCATTATTATATCCACAAATGAATGATAAATTTACCATAAGTGTGTACGTACGGCTTACCATCTCCACGTCGTGGTGTGGTTTGTTATTCAAAAACATCATTATTTGGATGGGTATAATAATTAGTATAACTAATGTAAATAATAAATATGACATGTTAATGATTCTTTATATATGATATATCATCCAATTACATACGATTTCACCATCAATATAATGATATTGTCGCTCATGTGAACTTACGGATTACTGTCTCCACGAACGCAATGAGATTCATTCCCCGTTATAATAATTCATGAATAATTTTCATTTTATGATTAAAAATAATGTTTATGAACATGATATTATTATGTATATATATCAAATACATCATATCCATAACAAACATGGCTTATGTAACCAAGTATATAAAGGAAAATGAATTTGTTAAAACCCGAAATGATGATACTACTGAAATATTATTGACAAAGAAATATTAGAGGATCATATATGATATCATATTTATTATATAGTTCTTGTATAACATTATAACAATTTTTTAACTATTATACAGGATTTTAACATACCATCGACTAAGGAAAATTACAAGGTAAGGGTTAATTTCAAATTCTCTTTATTATTTGAGGTTGTTTTTATGTAAGTATCTACTAGGACCTCTTGGACATCCACATCCATGTTTCATAAAAATTATTTCTAAACATTTTTACTATTTACTTGACTATGGTTTAAACTCATTTATACCCTTGTTTTACTTTTTATTAAATGTTTTGAAAGAAATATTTTTGTCGTTTTCCAAATAAGGTACTTTATGACCTTTTTGACCAAATTAAGGTTAGAATGACTTTTTTTAACTTATATAGTGGGTGTGTCTATTTTCCATTGTAATATAATTGTCAATGCTTCACATACAAGCTTATAATAATGTTTTCAAAATAAATGTTTTATTTTATAATTATGTGACTTTTAAATTATTTCAAAATAGAAATAGGTATTTCTTTCAAATAGTTTTCATTTCATCTATGTCGACATCCTTTGATGGATTTTAAACTTGTATGAAGTTGATAAAAATCTTCCATAATGTATTGAAGGTTTTGTGATATGTTTTATTGTGGATGTGTTATTTTTACACCATTCATGGTTTAGGGATAAATTATTTACATTTTGTATACAAGTTATAATATGAATGTTTATGTTATGTTTAAACCTTTTTATATAAGGAATGCATTGGACTTAGTAATTGATGGGTGGAGCCCGCTATAGCTCATCGATGCATCAGTAGATCTCATGAGACAAACTAATTTCTTAGAACAAGGCCATTAAAAAATCTTATTTTTAGTCTTGGAACGAGGCCTTGACTCTGTGGTTATGATGTCTGGAATTATGCATTCCATCATTATGAAAGTGTCTATTGATATTGCATGTGATTATTCGACTAGAAGAATATCCATGTGAATAAGTTAATGGAATTATTTGATTTTATCATTTCAATATTATGCTAGTGTTTAAGCTTAAAAGGATTTTGTTATAGTCGTATACATTTCCTTAAATTTTTTTTCTTATTTATGAATGTTTTCGCTATATTGTTATCCTTACTGAGCATCGGAGCTCACCCCTTTCTATGTTTTATTTTTCACATGATGTGAAGAAGTATTTTATGGTTGACCTGTAGGATATAAGTGTGGTCAAAAAAGGACAAAATGTTGTTGATGTTTTTATTTCATTATGTAATGTAAAACTTATGAATGTATCTAGTACTTATGAGGCTATTAAACAGATCTATCTTTTAGGATTAGATCCCTTTCAATCATGCCAATGTTAGGTAGTAATGCACCAAGTCTCAGTAACAAGGGTAAGGTCATTACAGTTTGTATTAGTGGATGTTTAGCACAAACCTTGGAAGCATGATTTATAAAAACTCGGATTATAGAACACTACCCTAAGATAGACTTTGGGGATTAGTATAGAAGAACTTCCTATAATTTTGGTACTGTAATGATTTTGTGAGTTTCCAAAAAATACATCCTTGTTTGGATACGATCAGTTAGAGGTATCTCTGGCATAGATATACCTTTGGGTAAAACCCAAAATCACCACTTTGAGCTAGAATCAAACAGGGACTGGTGCACAACAACGGGCCTAGCTGCACTCTTGGTTACAACACTCCTGAGGGATATGCTTAGGATAATTCAAATTTTCATTACAAACCATTATAAAGGATTTATGAGTATTTAATTCAACATAGAAAACATTTTTATGATTATGGATTATATCCATAAATAGTTCAATTTATGTTAAGTGTTTTACATGTTTGGAATTATGTATTGCGGTTCATAAAAAAATCTATTGTATGCCATTGTTTAGAAATGGCGCCTAGTGGAAGGAATGGAAATGGTATCAATGCACATAATCAATATAGGGATTTCCCTCATACTCAATATAATTATAGTGGATATGGTTATGAAACTGGTGCTAATCAACTTATCATCGTACTAGGACAAGTCACTGAGGTTATGAATAATTACCATACCTGTATAGAGCACCCGGATCCACAACACGGAGGATCAATGTTAGACCGATTCATGAAACAACAAACACCAACATTAAATGGGAGTACAAATCCATTAGTAGCTGAGAAATTGATAAGTTCCTTAGAAAAAATATTTCATGCTTTGGGGAGTAGCGAAAGGGAAAAATATTTCATGGTAGTTTATTACCTCACGGGAGATGCAGATCAATGGTGTTCATTGATTCAAATAACAAAGTAAGATTATGAAGTATAAACTATGGAATGGATGGAGTTTAAAGATATTTTCTTAGAAAAATACTTTCCTCATGACCATCAAGAGAACATGGAAAGGTAATTATTGAGAATGAGACAAAAGGAGGATGAGAATGTCACAAAATATGAGGCTAACTTTACAAGGATAGAGAGGAATGTTGTAGATTATATATGTAACACATGGAGTAATATTGATTGATTCATTGATCAATTAAAACCATTTCTCTGGTGAGAATTAGTCTCACAATCCTTCTTATCATATGAAGATATTGTCTGATGTGCTATCAAGACAGAAAAAATAATTTTCTAAGTCTTATGACTTTAAAGCAAAGTAGAAGAAGAAGGGATATTATGAATACTCTAGAAAAATAAATAAGGGTATGAATGGAAAAGTTGAATATCCATCCTATGGTAAATGTGGGAAGAAACACCTCAGTACTTTCCAAAAGTGAATGGGAGTATGTTATAAGTGTGGTGAAAAAGGCCACCAAGCTTGTTATTGCAAGGGGAAGAAAGAGGTTGTAAATGATGAATGCTAAAATTGTAGAGTAATGGGGAATTATGCAAATTAATTTCCTAAGTGACAAGGTAAATTACCACACAAAAGGACAAGGGAGTAATGCCAAGCTTATGTGATCACTACTGCTAATTTTGAAGCTCTAAAAGACGTGGTGGCAGGTAATTTAATGGTTTCTTCAAGTTTAGTCAATGCTTTATTTGATTCTAGATCATCACATTGATTCATATCTTCCCAGTTTTCTAAGAAAATTAGATATTTTCAATTTGAAATAACAAGGGAGTTGTCAGCAAAAACACCTAAGGGAATTGCCATCATAACAATGTTTTGTGAATAAATTCCCATTGGGGAATATAAATGTTCGTTATCTGGTGATCTCATCATCATACCCATGATTGAATTTTATATAATCTTCATTATGGATTGGATTTCAGACCATGATGCTAAAATTTATTGTAAGAAGAAGGAAGTTACAATTTTCAATGATGATAAGGAGTACCTTATCTTTAGAACAGAAACATCACCACCTGATTCTTATCTAGATACACCCCCAGTAGCACAACTAAATTTAATTATTGGGGAGAAAGAGAATGAAATAAATATGGGTGAGGAAAATAATGTTAAAATAGAGGATGTACCTATTGTGCAAGAATATTTTGATGGGTTTCCATAGGATTTCCCTGGACATCCTCCAGAATAAGAAATTGAGGTTTCCATTGATTTAATTCGTGGTTCAAGGCCCATATCGAAGACTCCATATAGAATGACCACTATGAAATTAGTGGAACTAAAGAAACAACTAGAGGAATCGAATAATAAGGTATTTATTCACCCTAGTGTTTCTCTATGGATAGCCCATGTCCTTTTTGTTAAGAAGAAAGATGGATCTAAGAGGTTGTGCATTGACTACAGGGAGATCAATGCTATAACAACAAAGAACAAGTATCCCCTACCTCACATTGAAGATTTATTCGAACAAATTCATGGAACTCAATATTTTTCAAAGATTGACCTTTGATATGGATATCTTCATTTGTGTGCGAAGAAGGAAGACATTCTGAAAATAGCATTTCGAACTAGGTATAGACATTATGAGTTTATAGTAATGCCTTTTGGATTAACTAATTCACCCTCTATCTTTATGGATCTAATGAATAGAATTTTCAAGGAATATTTTGATGAATTTGTTGTGGTATTTATTCATGATATTTTGTTATACTCAAAAAGCTATAAAGATCATGAAAATCACTTGTACATTATCCTGAGGACTCTTAGAAGAAATGAATTATATGGAAAATTTATCATGTGTGAATTCTGGAATCAGTAGATTTCTTTTCTTGGCCATATTATCCTTAAGGATGGAATCTCTGTTGATCCATCAAAGACCAAGGCAATCCATGAATGGCCAGCACCGATGAGTATAACTAAGGTACAACATTTTATTGGTCTAGAAGGTTATTATCGGCATTTGGTCCTGAATTTTTTTGGATTGGCTAACCCATTAACCAAGCTCACTCGTAAAGGGGTTAATTTGTTTGGACAAAAGAGTGTGAATAATGTTTCAAAGAACTGATGAAAATATTAGTTAATGCTCCTATCGTGACTCTACCATCACGGAACGATGGTTTTGTTATTTATACTGATGTTTCAAAGAAATGACTTGGTTATGTCCTTATGCAGAATGATAGAGTTTTTTCCTATGCATCACAGCAGCTAAAAAATCATGAAAAAAACAATCCCATGTATGATCTTGAGTTAGAGAGTATAATATTTTCTCAGAATATATGGATAGACTATATCTATGGTGAAAAATGTGAGATTTATACTGATCACAAGAGTTTGAAGAATATTTTCTCACAAAAAGAACTCAATATAAGGAAAAGGGGATGTCTTGAACTAATCAAGGATTATGATTGCACTATACAGTACCACCCAAGAAAGGAAAATAAGGTGAAGATGCTTTGAGTAGAAAGGATCGTGGAGTTTTGAACAAGATGAGAGTTGAAAGGGATCCTATTTTCATTGATCTAGTAAAGATGGATATAGGAATAACCATGGGAGTTGAAACATCAATTATTTTTCAAATGGTTGCCAAACCATCTTTACTAGAAAGGATAAAGAGTTCTCAGATTGATGATAAGGAGTTTCAAAAAAAGATTAATGTTGTGAATGATAGGAGATTGAGTGACTTCATATTTGAAGATGCAATTTTGAAATTTGGGAAGCGACTTTGTGTTCCCAATGTACCTTATCTAAAAATGGAATTGTTGGATAATGCTCATAGCTCTAATTTCTCTATACACCCTGGGAGCACCAAGATGTATAAAGATTTTGTAACAACCCAAGATTTAATGAGAATTATTCTTTTTAATTTCATTGATGTGTTGTGTTGTACGCTACTCCAAAGGGTGGTTTCACTACACGCACCCCTGACTTTCCTTGCATTACATGCAATCGCAACCTTCCCTGATAGCGTGTGTAGTACGCAATACCCAGTTTCACTAAACAACGATATGTTATTAAAATATTATATAAACTAGCCATTATGAATAGTAATACTCACTTTTTTAAATTTTATAAATTTTATCTTTCAAAATGGACTTCATTTTTTGATTTGGAATATCAAAATTATCCTCGAGTGCTGTTTTGGTATTTTTCTGAAAACTTTCAATTTTTTATGAATAGTGAAAACTCTATGTTATTGGTTAAAACCAACTTTTAATTTAAATAATAATTTATTTTATTTAAATTTATATTTATTCAAAATATATACATAATAACTATATAATTTCAATGTAATTAATTGGATTCATTTTATAATAATATAGATATATAAAAATTTTATTGAACTTTTTACCGTATTTTACCCACCTCCTAGGAGCATTTGCAATTGTACATAAAACTTAATTTTACCACTTCGGTGAGTAGAATTTCTCAAATCCTAGCGACACGACTAATATCAAGGAGTAAAATGAGGTTTAATAAGATAAAAATAAGATTTGGTGAATAGTAACTTTTTACTTTTATTTACCATGGTTAAAAATAAATAGGGTAATTAAGGGTAAAAATGATATTATTATTACCCTAAAACATGTCCTAATTCTATTGGATAAGTATAATTCGACCAAAAACAACGTTAGGAATATAATATTATCATTTAGGTCCACTTGGATTAGATTAGGACACTTATTATTATTTTATTTAAAGATTAGTTAAAAGAGTTAAAATCAAATTTAAATAACTAAAACATTTTTAATATAGGGTTATACATAATATAAATTCAACTATAAATATTCATTAGAAATATAAAAATCTTTCCTAAATAATGGTATTTTATTTATAATTTTTATTCATTTAATAATTTAATTTTTTTATGACACAATGATGATGTAGTAATTACCTTATTAATAAAATATTAACAGAATTGATGTTATAAATACCCAAATAAATGTAATATGAGACTTTTTATGAATTACACTAATTTTCTAGGTTATTAGTACATGTTAGGAGTTATTTAATTATTATTTTTCGAACTAATAATGCTTCTATGATTTTCAAAAAATTCAATTACCAAATAGTGTCAAAATTTACATAAAATAGCTTCAAAAACAAATATTATATTATTAATTTTTATTCTATTCAGAAAATCTAATGTTATTAAAAATGACTTATATATGGTTATATATATTAATAATGAACCACTTGGGGTTCATTTGGCTCGTTATAGTAAATTTATTTACCATATAGTGTAAGAAAACAAGAAGACACGGTAAAAGTTAAATTATTTAACTTAGAGTTAAATCTAAATGATAAGGTTAAAATAGTAACCAAAACTTGTATAAAACCTATTGGTTGAGATTATTTCGACCCATACCCACTTTATCTTCTAAATAAATCAATGTTTAGCTATTATAAACCGAATATGACTATATTATAAAATAATATTTTAATTTTTTCATAAGGTGCCGCTCTCCTCCCTTATAAAAGGGAACCTCCTCCCTCTTCTCTTTAAACAATTTTGAGCTTTCAAGCTTGGAAAACCGATGCCAATTTCCCTTTTCAAATTTCCTAGAAACATTATAGAGGTTCTGGTCCCCTCAAAAGGCCAACTCTAGTGCCTTTTGAAGAAGCTTAAAAGAGGTGCGTCGAATAAGAGGTAATCTCTTCTACCGATTCTATCATGTTTTCTTTCTTCTTCAAATTCTTCTTCTTTAGTAGTTTCATTATAAAGTAATAACATCAGTATCACTAATATAATTATATGTTATTATAAATATTAAACAACCCCATTTCACCTTTTATCCATCCTGCGGAAAATGAAATCACTGCGCGTGCGTACGGAATATCGTCTCCACGTCGTGGTGTAATCTGTTTTTCCACCACCACATTACATGGATGGATATAATGGTGTAATGAATAAATATATATTGTTATTATAAAATCATTATGATTTTGATAAATTATATCATCCACTCAAATTCAATTATTTAATTATGGGAAGGATATCATCACCCATGCGTACGTATGGATTACCGTCTCCATGACGCGATGAGATTCATTCTCCATGTTAACCATTCGAGAATGATTATAAAGTATATATAATGAATAATAATAAAATATATGACATTATAAAGCTACTAGATTTATGTGTTTATATTTTTCATCTACTTACTTCCATTCAAGTCAACAAGGAAAGGAAAACAGTGTTCATGCGTACGTACGGCCTACCATCTCTATGAATGGTATATTTCATTTCATTTATCTATCTAGTATATATATATATAGAATATATATGATATATAAATCCTGATTTATATTCTATCAGTAAGTAAATCATGATATAAGTAATAATAATATCAATAACAGGAAGTCCAAACACGTACGATAAATAAAACGATTTTACCTAAAACGCTGCTTTAACATGGAATTTACAAAAGAACGGGTAATATAAAGTCATAAGTCAACCATATATGATATCATAAAAATGAATATGATTCGGTAATAAGTAAATGTCATTATTTAAATCATTATACAGGAGTTTCGGATACGTACGAAGCATATCAGACCTAAGGTAAGGGATAATTATTCCAATCTCGTTCTTATTCGAGTTAGTTTATTCGTAAGTATTTACTGGGGTTATATTTTTCATCCATGCCCATAAAAAAATATTTCATAAATTGTTTAATATTCTTCCATGTATGTTTAATTTCAGGTTGACCCCTCTTTGACTTTTACTTTGTGTTATGGAAGGAATCTTTCTTTTGTTTACCATATGTGTTACATTTTGACTTTTCCGTTAAAAGTATGAGGAGAATGTTTTTTTAATCTTATTCGGCCCGAAGGGATTTTTATTGTTTCATAAGGCCTTATTTTCATGAATTATACTTTACAATATTTCATGTTTATTTTCAATAAAATCCATTTCTTTTAAAATTTCAAGGCATTTTGTGAAAAGAAAATGATTTTTAAGAAGAAATGATATTTTCCTCAAGAATTCATTTCAAGTGTTTTATCAACACCATTTTCCATCTAAGATGACATTATATCATATGTTTATGTTTAAAGTATAATATATCTATTATTTACATGGTTTCACTTTTCTTAAGATGAAATGATATCCATTTTGTTGTATGGATTATGTTATTAGGGGATGTTGTTTATGAAACCCATTTTTATTATTTGGGTTATGATGAATGATTTATGTTTATGTTGTGGCACTAGTAAGAATGATTTCATTATGAGATTGTTGGGACATATATCTCCCTTCAATGCATTAGGTAAAGATTTATATCTCATGAGATAGACATGGCTGGAATGGTAAGTTAATCTGGTTCAGTGATACAGGACTGGAAGGAGGAGTGACCTTGATTTAGAAAGGTACATTGTCCACTAAGATGGTCTTGGCAGCAATGCCTTGGATACTATGGAAATCATGTCATGTGATTAATGGTTTTCCATAATTAAATGTTTTATTCCCATGCCATTTTATCATGATTGATGTTCCTTTATGACATATTCCTTACGTACTGCCAAGATTTATTTCACTTCTCAGGATTTTGATGTGTAAACTTTATGTTCATGTTTTGAAGTTCAAATGTATATGGTTTGTTTTATTTTCTCCATGATTACCCTTATTGAGCATTTGAGCTCACCCTTTATATGTTTTATTTTCCCCAGGATATAAAGAATGGTTTTAGGTAATAAAACAAAACGGGAAGATCTTTATGGGAGATGTTGAAGATCATTCACCATGATTAGAAAATTATTTTTCCGAGTTTCCAAAGACCCTAAACTATTATGGTCCTTGTGTGTTTGTTTTTTTATGTATTAAGTATTCTTCGAAATTAATGTAATCCCCATGTACGTCAACATTGGGTCTCTACATTTGGTATCAGAGGAAAGTTTTATTCAACCTTTGGAAACTGTGATGCGAGAACATTAGTGAGATCCCTAGAGATATTTATAAGGTATGTCTAGGGATGTCCCTAAGGTATAGTATAACTATAGGTTACAGTCCTAGAATTATGTTGATGATCATGAATAACCTAGGGTGAACCTAGGGTGTCATGGATTAAATAATGTCTGATAACTTAGGCTTCCCATAAGTGACTTTTTTATGATTACGTGGTTCTTTATTATTTTAACTGTTTCTTACACCATAGTTTTTGGTTTTAGTCAATGGAGGGAACCATAAGGAATTGGGTCAACATTGAATCCAATGGGAAAATTGGTGACTATGAGTAACGAAATTGCGTAATTCCTAGAAAGAAAGATTTTGTGATAATGCTGAATCAATAATCGCGATATACGATAAACAAGGTGAACTTTAGTGGTATTCATAATTCATCAAATAAGAGGAAGATGGACTTTTATGAATATTCTCATTGTGAGGAGAATAGAGAAAGGAAGATTGATATTTCTAAAGAATGGAAGTATAACCTTGATAAATACATCAAGTGGAGGGGAAGATTTTATCTGTGTGGAGAGAAGGGTCATAGAGTGACAGAATGTTATGGAGTTCAATGTCTTATCTGTGGAGAACACGGTCATTACCCAACTCAATTCCCGGACCTAAGAGGTTACTTCTAAATCATGGAAGGACTTATTCCATTCCATGACAATCATTGGAGATAATGTATTGAAGTTTTTATGTATTGGTATTCAATAATAATGTTGTTGAGGTACTTTTATAGTATATTGGAATATCTATGTATTGGTCCATTGTGGTTTTAAAAAAATTATATATTACCGGTAACCATGAAAAGCGGTTGAAATATTTTTGGAAAGCAGATGATATGCACATAATGAAGGGATAAGGATAAAATAATATGTATTCATGATCTCATGGCTGATATAAGGACAAAGTGATATCATGGTTGGAGTATATAGAAATTTTGGGATTTTGGTATGTGGAAAGAGTTACCTTCTGATAGCATTCATGTTTTCACTAAGGTTCTATGGTAATTTAGGTTGCAAGATAATACAAGATTAAGTTATTCACATGTTTGGAATGTGATCAACAAGATATATCTTATGATATATTGGGGATAAATGATGGTAATCACATGCTTGGTTGATGACATTTCTAGTAATCGTTTTCTTTATACTATGATATTGGACCGGCGTATTTTGGATAAGTCTAAAGACTGGAATGGATTATTTTATACATCAGATAGTATTGATTAAGGCTAGAACTTTTTCGATATTATTTCTATAATGTTATAATAGTGAAGTTTTAGAAAAAAGACAACCTGCAAGATGGGAGAAAACCTGTCACTTTAGAAAAGCCTGTGGGAATTGAACCCACAACTGAAGTGTGGCAGGCCTTTATCGCATACCACTGGCCTATAGGAAGTCCCTAGTAAGTATAAATTAGTTTTAATTTACTATGTGGTACGGTATATGAAGTATAAGTCCATTTTAGGAACCATATATTATTAATATCTCTATAGATGGACTTATGTATATTAAAAAACTTTTGCTAACTGTTTGTTTGAGACAGATGAAATGACCTATCATTCTATCGCATGATCTACTAACACTTCACGAATGCCAAATTCTATTTCATTTCTTTAAGAGATGAAGTGGAAATTCTTCAAGGCACAACCAACGGTGAGATTGTACCAAAATCAAGAATGTATTTCTTCTAATTCCAATTTTTTTCAACAATAGGGAAATGATCTTGAAAAGAAAAAATGATGTCTTATTGCCCTCATATCTGATGAATCAGATGGTACCTTAGATCATAAAAAATTTATGGCTTTTTGATTGTTGGCACTTTCATAGAAATGTTCTCTACCACTCTCCATTAGAACTTTATGGTTAGATTTCTCTTCCATATCCATATTTTCCCCTATGTTCTCCTTTGTGGAAACCCATTGACGGGTTAATTTGGGTAACCGATATGTTTCGTACTTCACTTCTTAAAATTAAATTTTAGTATTCCTTTTTACGATGTGGGCTTCTATGAAAGAAACTTTCAAGTAGTAAACCATTTATAACCTCGATGAATTTTGAGGGCGAAATTCAATTTAAGGGGGGTAGAATGTAACAACCCGAGATTTTATGAGAATTATTATTTTAAATTTCATTGATGTCTTGTTTTGTATGCTACTCCAAAGGGGTCTTGTACTACACGCATCCATGACTTGTCCTGCATTACACACAATCGTGACCTTCCTCGATAGCATGTGTAGTACGCAATACACGGTTTCACTAAACAATGATATGTTATTAAAATATTATATAAACTAGACGTTATGAATAGTAATCCTCAATTTTTGAAATATTATAAATTTTATGTTTCAAAATGGAATTTATTTTTTGGATTCAGAATATCTAAATTAGCCTTGGGTTAATTTTTGGTATTTTTCTGAAAACTTTCAATTTTGGATGTATAGTTAAAACACTGAGTTATTAGTTAAAACCGACTTTTTATTTAAATAATCATTTATTTTATTTAAATTTATTTTTCGTCAAAATATATACATAATACCTATATAAGTTCAATGTAATTCATTGGATTCATTTTATAATAATATAGATATATAAAAATTTTATTGATCTTTTTACCGTATTTTACCCACCTCCTAGGAGCATTTACAATTGTACATAAAACCTAATTTTACTAGTTATGTGATTTGATTTTCAAAAATCTAATATACACAGTTAATATCATGGAGTAAAATTTGGTTCAACAAGATAAAAATAATTTTTGGTGAATCCTAACTTTTTACTTTTATTTACCACGGTTAAAACTAAATAGGGTAATTAAGGGTAAAAATGATATTATTATTACCCTAAAACATGTCCTAATTCTATTGGATAAGTATAATTCAACCAAAAAACCTTATTAATATAATATTATTATTAAGTTCCACTTAAATTATATTAGGACACTTATTATTATTTTATTTAAAGAAGAGTTAAAAGAGTTAAAATCAATGTTTCATAACTGAAATATTTTTAATATAGGGTTATAAAAAAGTTAAATTCAACTATAAAAATTCATTAGAAAGATAAGAATATTTCCTACATATTGTTATTTTATTTATAATTTTTATACATTAAATAATTTAATTTATTTATGACACAATGATGATGCAGTAATTACCTTATTAGTAAAATATTAACATAATTGATTTTATAAATACCCAAATAAAAGTAATTTGAGACTTTTCATGAATTCCACTAATTTTATAGGTTAATATTACATGTTATTATTGATTTGAATATTTTTTTTGAATTAATCATGATGTTATGATTTTCACAAAAATCAATTACCAAATAGTCTCAAAATTGACATAAAATAGTTTTTAAAAACAATATTATATTATTAATTGGTATGATGTTCCTAAAAATATAAGGTTCGTCCAAATGACTTATGTAAGGTTATATATAATAATTATGAACCACTTGGGGTTCTATTGGCTTGTTATAGTAACTTTATTAACCATATAGTGTAATAAAACAAGAAGACATGGTAAAAGTTAAATTATTTAAATTAGAGTTAAATCTAAATGATAAGGTTAAAATAGTAACCAAAACTTGTCTAAAAACTATTGTTTGAGAGGATTTAGACACATGCCCACTTTAGATTCTAAATAAATAAATTTGGAGCTATTATAAACCGAATATTACTTTATTATAAAATAATATTATATGTTTTTTCTAAGGTGCCCCTCTCCACCCTTATAAAAGGGAACCTCCTCCCTCTTCTATTTACACAATATTGAGCTTTCATTATCGGCCAACACCTACCCATTTACCTTATCAACTTCCCTAGAAACGTTATAGAGGTTCTGGTCTCCTCAAAAGACCAACTCTAGTGCCTTTACAGGAATCTTAAAAGAGGTGTGACGAAGAAGAGGTAATCTCTTCTACTGATTCTTTCATATTTTCTTTCTTCTTCAACATATTCTTATTTTTTTGTTTCATTATAAAGTAATAACATCAGTATCACTAATATAATTATATATTATTATAAATATGAGACAACCCCATTTCACCTTTTATCCATCCTACAGAAAATGATATCACTACGCGTGCGTACGTATGGAATACCGTCTCCACGTCGTTGTGTAATCTGTTTTTCCACCACCACCTTACTAGGATGGGTATAATAGTGTAAATAATAATTATATATGTTTATTATAACATTATACTAATTCTGAGATATTATACCATCCACTCCAATTCAATTCAATAATTATGGGAACGATATCATTGCTCGTGCGTACGTACGAATTACCATCTCCACGACGCGATGAGATTCATTCTCCATGTTAACCATTCAAGAATGATTATAAAGTATATATAATAAATAATAATGAAACATATGATATTATAAAGCTACTGGATTTATGTATATATATATTTCATCTACTTACTTCCATTCACGTCAATAAGTAAAGGAAAACATCGTTCATGCGTACGTACGGCCTACCGTCTCCATGAAGGGTGTAGTTCATTTCATTTATCTATATATTATATATATATAATGAATATATATGATATATAAATCATTATTTACATTTTGGATTTAAGTAAATCATTATAGAAGTAATAATAATATCAATAAGAACAAGTCCAAACATGTACAATAAATAAAACGAGTTTACCCAAAACGTTGCTTTAACATGGAATTTACAAAAGAACGGGTAATATAAAGTCATAAGTGAACCATATATGATATCATAACAATGAATATTATTCTGTAATAAGTAATTGACATTATTTAAATCATTATAAAGGAGTTTTGGAGATTTACGAAGCATATCGGACCTAAGGTAAGGGATAACTATTCTAATCTCATTCTTATCCGAGATTATTTATTCGTAAGTATTTACTGGGTTTATATTTTTCATCCATGTCCATAAAAAATGTTTTTAATAAAGTTTTTAATATTCTTGCATGTTTGTTTAAATTCATGTTTACCCCTCTTTGACTTTTACTTTGTGTTATTGAAGGAATAATTCTTTTGTTTACCATATGTGGTACTTTTTGACTTTTCTGTTAATAGTACGAGGAGAATGTTTTTTTGAACTTTTACGATATTAACTGATTTTTACAATTTCATAACACCTTATTTTCATGAATTTTACCCTAAAATATTCCATGTTTATTTTCAATAAAATCCTTTTCTTTTAAAATTTCATGTAATTTTTTGAAAAGAAAGTTATTTTTAAGAAGAAAGGATATTTTCCTCAAGAATTCTTTTCAAGTGTTTTATCAAAACCATTTTCCATCTAAGATGACATTATTTAATATGTGTATTCTTCAAGAATAATATCTCAATGATTTACATTGTTTCAATTTTGTTATGATGAAATGATATCCATTTGTTTTATAAGGATTGTGTAATGATGGGATTATTTTTATGAAACCCATTTTTATTCTTTGGGTTATGATGAATGATTTATGTTTATGTTGTGGCACAAGTAAGAATAATTTCATTATGAGATGGTTGGGACCTATATCTCCCTCCAATGAATTGGGTAAAGATTTATATCTCATGATATAGACATGGCTGGAATGGTAAGTTAATCTGGTTCAGTGATACAGGACTGGAACGAGGAGTGAACTCGATTCAGAAAGGGACTTTGTCCACTAAGATGGTCTTGGCAGCAATGCCTTGGCTACTATGGAAATCATGTCATGTGCATAATGGTTTTCCACAATTAAATGTTTTATTCCCATGCTATTTTATCATGATTGATGTTTCTTTATGACATCTTCCTTACGTACTTCCAAGATTTATTTCAAAACTCAAGATTTTGATTTGTAAACTGTATGTTCATGTTTTGAAGTTAAAATGTATATGGTTTGTTTTATTTTCTCCATTCTTACACTTAATAAGAATTTTAGTTCACCCTTTATATGTTTTATTTTCCCCATGATATAAAGAATGGTTTTAGGTAAGAAAACAAAAGGGGAGTATCTTTATGGGAGATGTTGAATATTTTTCACCATGATTAGAAGATTATTTTTCCGAGTTTCAAAAGACAGTAAACTATTACGGTCCTTGTGTGTTTGTTTTTGTTATGTATTAAGTATTCCACAAAAGTAATGTAATGTCCATGTACGTCGAGATTGGGTCTCTACAGATTTGAAGGATCATTTTTTGTGGGACAACATGAAGAGGGAGATTCCTGATTTTGTGTCAGGATGTATGGCTTGTCAACCAGTGAAAGCTGGAAGGCAATTGCCTTGAGGAGTCTTGCAGCTTATTCCCATACCTGAGTGGAAATGGTATAATATTATGATGGACATTTTCATGGGGTACCAAAGACTTGTAGAGGGAATGATGCAGTATGGGTCATTGTTGATCATCTTACCAAGTCATCACATTTTCTTTCTGTAAGAGAAGATTTACCACTTGAACGTATGGTAAGACTATATTTTAATGATGTTTTAAGACTTCATGGAGTACCCATATTGATTTTTTTTATCGTGATCCCTGTTTTACATCAATATTATAGAAAATTATTCAGAAGGCCCTGGATATTGATCTTCATTTGAGAAATGCCTACCACCCTCAAACTGATGGACAATCAGAATAGACTATTAAAACGTTAGAATCCATTTGATATCTTTCTCACTTGACTTTCAAGGTATGTGGGAACAATATTTACCTCTGGTAGAATTTTCTCATAAAAATAGCTTCCATTCTAGTATTCAGATGGAACCATATAAAGATTTATATGGAAAGAGATGGTGCACACCTACTTGTTAGGATGATGTTGGTGAAAAAAAACTCGTAGGCCCAGAACATGTTGAGGAAATTATGGAAAAGGTTAAGGTTATCCAAACCCACATCAAAGAAACTCAAAGTAAGAAGAAGATATTTATAGATAACCGAAGTAATTATTTGGAATTTCAAGTAGGAGACCATGTTTCATGAGGGTATCTCCATGGAAGAGAGTTATATGATTTGGTAAGAAGGTTAAATTAAGTCTCAGGTACATCGGAACTTCGGAAATTCTAGAACAAATTGGGGATGTAGCTTACTATTTGGATATGCTTCCAAGTCTCTCCAATGTTCACAATGTGTTACATGTATCACTATTGAGAAAATACATTCCTCACCCAATGCATGTACTCACCTTTGTGGAAATTAAACTATAACCCCATCTATCTTATTGTGAAGATCCTGTCAGGATTCTTGATACAAGAGAATAAGTGCTGAGAAAATGGACGACTCGTCCGGTAAAAGTTCTATGGAGAAACCATAATATAGAAGAGGCAACATGGGAACCCAAGGAACTTATGATGAAGAGCCACCCGAATCTTTTAATACAATATTATTGTAGAAATTTCGAGGATGAAATTATTTTAAGGATGGAAGAATGTAACACCCCATGATTTCACAGTATGTTTCCCTTTGAACAACTCAATAGCTTGCATTGTACGCAACTTTGAGATTTTAACACACCGTGACCAATCAAACTAGGCATTATGAATAGTAATACCCTCTTTTGGAAATTTTATGAATTTTATCTTCCAAAAGGGACTTCATTTTTGGATTCAAAATATCAATATTATCTTAGGGTGAATTTTTTGTATTTTTCTGAAAACATTCAATTTTTGATGAATTGTGAAAAACACTGAATTATTGTTTAAAACCGACATTTTATTTAAATATTTACTTATTTTATTTGAATTTATTTTAGGTCAAAAAAGATAAATAATACCTATATAAGTTCAATTTAATTCATTGGATTCCTTTTATAATGAGTTTAGATATATAAAATGTTTATTGAACTTTTTACTGTCTTTTACCCACTTCCTATGAGCATTTACAAATTTGTATAAAACATAATTTTACCACTTCTGTGAGTTGAATTAAAAAAATCCAAGAGAAAAAATTAATATTAGTAAGTAAAATGTGGTTCAATAAGATGAAAATAATTTTTGATGAATAGTAACTTCATACTTTTATTTACCACGGTTAAAAGTAAATAGGGTAATTAAGGGTAAAAATGATATCGTAATTACCCTAACACATGTCCAAATTCTATTTGATATGTATAGTTCAACCAAAAACAAAATTAGGAATAAAATGTGATCCTCTTTGGTCCAGTTGGATTAGATTAGAACATTTATTATTATTTTATTTAAAGAAGAGTTAAATTCAATGTTTAATAACTAAACCATTTTTAATATAGGGTTACACACAATATATATTCAACTATAAATATTCATTACAAAGATAAAAAAATAAAGCATAATGAATTTTTGTTTATAATTTTTAGAAATTAAATAATTTAATTTTTTATGACATAATGATGATGCTTTAATTACCTTATTAATGAAATATTAAAATAATTGATATTATAAATATCCAAATAATTTTAAATTGAGACTTTTGATGAATTACACAAATTTTATAGGTTAATATGACATTTTAGGGTTGGTTAAATAAATTTTATTTTAAGTGATAATGTTTTTATGGCTTTTAAAAAAATTCAAATACTAAATAGTGTCAAAATTGACAAAATTGAGTTTTTAAAACAAATACCATATTATTAACTAATATAACAATCCTAAAAATATAAGTATCATCCAAAGGACTTAGATAAGGTTATATATATTAATAATTAACCACATGGGGTTCTCTTTTCTTTAATAGTAATTTTATTCACCATATAATATAAAAATACCAAGAGACAAGGTAAATGACAGACTATTTAACTAAGAGTTAAATCTAAAAGATAAGGTTAATATGATGACCTAAAACTATCCAAAACCTTTTGTTTGAGAGGTTTTCTACAAATACCCACTTTATCCTTGACATAATTCATTTTTGAGCCATTATAAACTGAAAATTATTTTATTATAAAATAATATTTCAATCCTTTCCTAAAATGACCCGCACCTCTCTTATAAAAGGGAACTTCCCCTCCTCTTAATTTCACACCTACAAAGCCATTTGGCTAGGCCAAACCATACCCAAATATCCTCCCAAAATTCTTTACATCATCTTAGGGGTCTTCCTTTGGTGAGAAATCCAGCTTAAGGATCCCTTTTGATCAAATCAAAAGGAAGAACTTGAAGAATAGGTAAATATTTCATCACCTCTTTCAAGTTCATTTCTTCTTCCACTTCCTATTTCTTTGTTGTTTCCATTCTAAAATAATAAATCTAGTATCTTCTATAAACTTTTATGTTATTATAAAAATGGTACCACCATATTCATTATTTTATCCATCATATGAATGACAAAGTCACCATACGTGTGTACGTACGGCTTACCGTCTCCACATCGTGGTGTAGTTTGTTATTCAAACACGTCATTATTTGGATGGGTATAATAATGATTATAAATGATGTAAATAATAAATATCACATTTTAATGATTATTTATATATGATATACCTACCAATTACCTACAATTTTAGCATCAATATAATGATATTGTCCCTCGTGTGTACGTACGGATTACCGTCTCCACGAACGCGATATGATTCATTCCCTGTCATAATCTTTCAAGAATAATTTTCATTTTATGATTAAAAATAATATTTCTGAACATAATAACATTATGTATATGAGTAAAATAAATCATTTCCATAATAGACACGGTATACATAACCAATTATATAAAGGAAAACGAATTAGTTAACACCCAAAATGATGATACTACTGAAATAATATTAATAAAGAATTATTAATGGATCATATATGATATCATATTTATGTATATAGTTATTTTATAATTTAACTATTATACAAGAGGTTAACATACCATCGACTCTGGAAATGTACAAGGTAAGGGTTTATTTCACAATCTCTTTATTATCCGAGGTTTTTTTTTACGTTAGTATCTACTAGGACCTCTTTATCATCCACATGCATGTTTCTAAAAATGTATTACAAAACATTTTTACTATTTACTAGACTATGTTTTAAAGTCATTTATACCCTTGTTTGAATTTTTATAAAATATTTTTAAAGGAATCATTCCATCATTCTCCAAATAAGGTACTTTATGACCTTTTCGACAAAATTATGGTAAGAATGTCTTGTTTTCACTAAAACGGTGGGTGTGGCTATTTTATGTCATTATATGATCGTCGATGATTCCCATACAATATTATAAGAATATTTTCTAAAAATAGTTTTCTTTTATAATTATGTAACTTTTAAATGATTTCAAAATAGAAAGAAGTATTTATTTCAAATAGATTTCATTTCATCTATGTCAACATCCTTTGAGGGATTCTAAACTTGTTTGAAGTTGATACAAATATTCCATATTGTATTGAAGGTTTCTTGATATGTTTGAATATGGATGTGTTATTTTTACACCATTCATGGTTTATGGACAAACTATTGAAATTTCGTATGAAAGTTTTAATATGAATTTTTATGTTAGGTTTATACCTTTTCATATGAGTAATGTGGTGGAAATAGTAAGTGACGGGTGAAGCCCATTGTAGCTTCTTGATAAATTGGTAGGTCTCAGGAGAAAAACTAGTGTCTTAGCATAAGGCCCTGACCCAATATTATTAGTATTCTTGGAACAAGTCCTTGACTATGTGGTTAAGAAGTATGGCATTATGCATTCCATCATTATGAAAGTGGCTATTGATATTGCATGTGATTATTCAACTAGTAGAATATCCATGTGAATAAGTAAATGGAATTATTTGATTTTATCTTTTCCATATTATGTTGATGTTTAAGTTTAAAATAATTTTTTTAGTCTTGCACATTGCCTTAAATGTTTATGCTTATTTATGAATTTTTCCTCTATATTTTTATCCATACTGAGCATTTAAGCTCACCCCTTTTTTGTTTTATTTTTTTCCAAGATGTGAAGAAGTATTTTATGGCTGACCTACAGGGATATGCTAGGGATATAATTGAGTTAAAAAGGGGAAACAATTTGATGTATTTATTTCATGATGTAATGTAAAGCTTATGAATTTATCTAGTACTTCCAATCCTACTTAACTGATTGATCATTCCGGATTTGATTCCTTGTGATCATGCCCATGTTATGGAATAATGCATTGACTCTGGATAACTAGGGTCGGGGATTTCCATCATCCCCAAAACAAAATTTTGTTTTAATAATTCTCCTATATTAACCTACATCATTCCCTAATAATAATTATTTCAAAAAGGGTCAATAATTACCTAAAAGAAGGTAATAGGATATAAAATCCTCCCCACCATAAACACATTATGTCACTATAAATCCCATAAGAATGATTACAAATGAAGAATATGAGTTCATTTACCCCTCATCAATTATACCCACTATTAAGTTTATTTTTAATTAAATCATGCATTCTTAGAAAAAGAACCCAATGTATAGACTTCATGTGATGAACCATTGTCTTTGAACCAACAATCCTGAATGGATGCTCAGTCATGGATAATTCTGGTTCAACATCATGGTCTTCATTATTCAAAATTTGAGAAGGTTTTGAAAGATACTTTCTAAGATAGATTACATGAACCATATTTTTATCAATTCCAAATGAGGTGTAAATGATAAATGGTAATCCATCTTCCTAGTATGATCCAAAATATCAAAAGAATTCAAAAAACATGGTGCAAGTTTTCACTATTTCGCAAGCTTTCGGTGACCCAAATGATGTGACACTAAAAAAGAGAGTTGTCATTAAAAAAAATAAAAAACATATATATGAAGATCATCATAAAAATTATTCCATATTTTAGTTTTCACACTTCTATGATGAACTGACCAAATAATTTTTTAATATCTTAGACCAAACATGGACTAACTAAGGAAGCTTCACCAATCTTTGACCAACAAAATGGAGATTTACCTAGATATCCATAAACTACCTCAAAGGGATCCATCACAATGGAATAATTATGAATATTTTTATGGTAAAACTCAACCTTTCAAAAGAGGTTGTCCCAAGCACCACCAATGTCAATAATGCAAGCACAAATAATGTCTTCCATGGCCTATATATATTATTCTTTCATATCATCCTTCAATGAATTATACATCGTTATCAAACTAACCAAGGATCCAATTCCCTCATGGAGACCTCTATAAAAATGAGAATTAATTTGGGGATCCTTAACAAAGAATATTACATATCGATTTCCATGCAATCTAACAATATTCTCTATGTACAGGCATCACCAGTCCTCAACATTCCTTGTATCATTAATGGAAATAATTTTTAATCAATTGGTCATATGATTGATCACAACCCTTATCAAATTTGTATATCAATGGGTACACTAAAACTCAACCAAAAAACTACAGAAATATACTACCAAATCCAATATGGAACATGATGGGCCTAAGGAAAGCCTAAAGGTTTCTATTTCTCAGCTTTGACCTGTTAGAACATATAAAAATGGTAAACGAAGGCATCAATGTCTCATCTCAAACAGAGCCACCAAAATCATCACTATATTTAATATAATATCATCTTTGTTTTGGGGTTTGGTTCCCACTATGAAATATGGTAACCCACCATCACAACCTTTCTCACAGGTAAAGGAACAATTTAGGGGTTTCAAATACACATGACACCCTCAGAGGAGAATGAAAACACCAGAATAGTCTCCCCACAACAATGGAAGTACCTAATTATATATATTTCATCATCAATCTATTACTCCCATAGAATAAACATGGTATGAGTAGAGGATTGCTGAGAACATTCTAAAAAAATATTGGTGTCATCCTCCCAAACTCCAAAATACATACCATCAAAGAGAGAAATTATTTTCTACGCCTTTTTTTATTCCATAACATCCTAGGTTTGATTTTTCATGTTCAATTCATCCTAAAACAAATTCCTTTTACTATATTTGTTAGAAATTTAAAAATCAATGGATTTTAGGAACTCTACCACATTCATATACTAAAGGTAAAATTAGTTTTGTGAGAAGATTTAACTTGGGAACTTTATTTTCGTAAAAGATAGTAAACCTCACTCTGAAAAGTTAATGCTTCCATCTCTTAAGATATTGCACCACAGTTGTGAATTCAAGATTTTGGTTCAAATAGTTATTCACATGTGTCTTAACATACATGGAACCATATTGTTCCATGTGATAAGCCTGGTCAAGAACACAACCTAATCTCAAACATGATACAATAAAACATACCAAATAGACATCAATGGCCTCTATAAGAGTCAACAGCGGCATAGAATATAGAATTTTCATCAAATCATCAAAAAATATAACATTTCAAGTCGTGATCTAACATCATACCTTTTTGAGTGAGAGTGTACAACGAAGAAACAAATTTTTAAAAATATTTAAAAAGTTGGTGTAATACCCAACTGATCCTAATATTATCTAAATCAAGAAAACATTAGGAAATTTATCCCATATCATAATAGCCATCACATTAATAGGATAGACTAAAATACCATGTTTATATACTATATTTCCCAATAACTTCACTTCCCAAATCCATAAATTATATTTTTAAATCTTGAAATTATGTTATTTATTTCTCAAAATTTCTAGAACTCGTCTAAAATAACACATATGTTCTTCCTCGGCTTTGGAGTAAAGAAACATTTTATCCAAAGACGTTACCATGAATGAAGCAAGGTACTCACAAAATATTCTATTCATTATTTCTATTAAAAATATATGATAATTGGTTAGAATTATGGTAATAATGAGATATTAATAATGGATATAACTTCTCCAAAAGGAGATCTTTGAAATGTCAAATTCATTAATTTTCAACTGGTGACAACCATATCAAGGATCAACATTCAATAAATATTTCACCCCATTAAACTTGTGAAATAGATCATTTATCCATTTTAAGGATATTTATTTTTATAGTAACTAGATTGAGTTTTCAGTAATCAATTGAATGGAAATATGTTCCATCAGTACTCTTTAAAAACAGCACAGTTGTAGCCCAAGGTGAAACACAAGGGTGTATAAATCCTTTTTCCATCAAATCATATAGAAAGTTTTTAAACTCTTTCAATTCATATAGTTCCACACAATAATAATTAATATAGATGGTTTGGGAACATAATACTAAATCAATAGATAAATCTACTTCCCTTACTTGGTTAAATCGTGAAAAGTCAAATAGAAACTTGTTTGTAAAATTGTATACAACATGAGGGAGATCACCACTCAATTATTCATGATCTAGATCAAAATAATAAATTGATATTACCCAGTAAAACACCAGAAAAATAGTTTTGGATCTACTACACCTTGGGTCCCACTCTCCCTTGAAAAATACAACATACCCCCTCAAGTGTATTAAATGGGAATCACATAATATAGTATTCAATAATGGAATTATGAGAATTCAAAATAAACAATCCTGAAAATGATGTCAATAGGATTATTGGAAAGAAAAATAATTACAAGTAATCTGATTCACTGATAGAGAGAAATGTTAGAGTAATATCAATGAATCTTTTCTCTCCTCATTCTGAGGGGTGTGTTAATATCCATCACATAAGTAAAAAACTCCATAGGAATTTTAGAAAATTTATATCATGAGTTGATATAGATGAATGAGATACATCAATATCAAATAAATTAATACCTAAATATTATGATATTGTGATGGTACCTCTCATTGTCACTGTACATGCATCATATTCCTTTGGATACTCTTCCACTACATAAAAAAGATTAATTTCATACACATGTGGTTGAAAACCATTAGTTGTTGAAGAATGTATTTGAAACACATTACATTTAGGATATGATGATCCCATTTCAAAACATTGAGCATAAAACACATGATAGAACTGCTATAGGTAGCCCAAATACCAACATGAACCACAAATCTTGGGTGCCTCAGTGAAAACCCATTTCAAATTCCCAAACATTCCACACTTAATGAATGTTAAAGTTTCCCTACTTGGAAATTCAAGAGGTATGGATGATATCTCTTATTTAGAACCACCATATGATTCATCACACATTATCATTCCATTAATGTAAATAACAGAGCATCCATTGAGAGAAAAAAGGAGCCCTCACCAACCCGGACTTCTGAGCTAGGTCAGCCTAATTCATCAAATATCTATCGAGTACATTAGTATATGAATTTATATTCAACCTAAAACGGTGAGATATTATATCATATTGAATAACCATATCAAATCCTTGAGCCTTCAGTTTCTGTTTTTTCACCACATTAGGATAAAATTAAGCATGTTTTTTAAAATAGTTTTTATACTAGGTTACAGTCGTGTGACACTGCTGGAGGTTGATAAAATCCATGGACTTTTCTGGGACCTTCACTTATTTATAGAAATTTTTGTAGAATAAGGCTCTAAATCCATCAAATCCAATTACCCGTGTTTCTTCATTTTCATCATAAAATACCACCATCTCCTAATAGGTCCCTAAAACATAAATGTGGAACATTTCACATTAATAGAATCCATCATTTCTATGAAGTCAAGAAAAATTCAATATTTTTCAACCAATCCTAAAACTCTAAAGGATCATTTGAGCCTTTTATGATAGTGTGTTTTAGGTAATAATATCTTGATCATGTTCTTTAGTTGAATTTATCAATGGTTCCACTGTGGGATCATGAACATGAATAGGTGAGAAAACACTCCTATATCATGGAAAACTCATTCTGCAAGCTCAACGATAATCTGGTCAACTGGGGGATTTGATCACTGTAGTTCACTAATAGCTTCCTATTATGGTCTATTTGATCATTTCATTGGATTCTTGATTCTTAAAAAATAGGAAATACTAAAAACTTCAACCAGGATACATAGATCATCATCTCATTCAAGAGTATATGGATTTCAATTCAATTATACATAGTTTAAACATCATGGATTTCATGATACTGAAATCAAAAGTAAGGAAAATTACAAAATTAGATCAAAAAATCATTAAAGAAAACATTCCTTAAACAAAATGATGACTTAAGGCTCTCTAAGATGAGAGATGGCTAGAAACTCACTCTCAACTACCTCTTATATCCAAAAAATCATGCATTCTATATACTTGGATGATGTAAACTAAATACTGATTGCAAGGAAAGGCACACAACCTACATTTCAAACCATTTTTCCTGAAATGGAATGAATAAAATAAGATCATATATATTTATATGTGATATGTATCTTATATTTTTCAGTTTAACTCATTGGTTTTGATCAAATGTGTGCACCTAATCATATCATTGGGGTTTTTGGGGTGTTTGGGAATTATTCAGAACCCAGATCATAACTTTGGAGGAAAAGAGATAGGCCTCACGGTTTATTTGAAACCAGAGGACCCATACCTCTGATATAGGAGTAACCATACAGCTATGGACAGAGGGAAATAGGATGGCACACAATTGGAGGAAAATATGAAACTAGGGTTTCACACCTATGCAAGAAACTACAAAATTTTAACAGAGGGTAAGTGATTTTTTTACATAGATTCCCAAGTTGTGTGTGTGATTAGTGTGAGGTCCCCCTAGTGGAAAATAATAGAACATGGTTTGGAAAACCAAGCATCCAAACCATGTGACCCATTTAAAATGTTGTAAATTCCCATTTTGACACTAAGGTATTATATGATTGAACCATTCTCTAACTTCCTACTTACAATACATAAAAACACCCCCAATTTGAGAGCTCCCCCATGGGATAAAAATAGGATCCTTGATATTTCACCATCCAGACGTAGATTCAATCACCATTCATCACATTAGATCATTTTATTAAGTTATTAATTAATCAAGTGTTTTTAATTTTTCATCATGTGGAAGATGTTTTTTAGGTTCAAGATAATATTCCTTATTCCTATAATTATCATATTTTCTTCCTTCTTCTCTTGCTATAGATTGAATCATAGGTACATACTAGGAAACCACTCTACCACTTGTATACTATATGTGGAATATACCATTTCCTTTATAGTTTGGTTGTATTGTGGATTGATTCAGTTGTATCGCATGCCACACCTTTTGGTGATGTCTCTAAAATTAATTGGATGACTTGATTAAATATTGTGGAACCTGGTTGGGATTCTCACTAGTACGGTAATGATTATTAGAAATTATTATCCATAACCTAGGACACCTATTGGGTGTTCCCTTGTATCTTCCCTTAATTGTACCACCCTATTGGGTGCACATGGGATCACTTATTTTAGTGGCAGATTTCATAATAATTTAATGATCTTTTAAGGTTTTTACCACCTAATTGTTCTTGTCTATTTGTAAATGAAACGAATGATTTTAATTAAATTTATTTAGTTATGTATTTTCATCTTTTTCATATGATATCATATGATTAAAATTTTAAATGTTTTATAAGTAAAATGGTGAATGGGATTGAAGAAATCATTGGTTGTGAATGATTAATTGAAATGGTAGTAGATTCCTTGGATGAGCTCCTTAGATCCTTATTCCATTTTATTCCAAGGAAATATCTAATCTATAGAACATTTTTATATTATTTGATTCTTATTACCTATTTACTTGTTTAATCTTAATTTAGTAAGATATTATGGGATTTCCCACCCCTTGGATCCATCTTTCTTAGACTTACATTAGACCCACTCTATTGACATGCTCTTTGGACTCCACCCATGTCTTTATCTTCTTTCTATAGAGATGATCGTGGTAATCGAAGAGGATTCATTGGTCTTAAATACATTTTATACAGAACTTTAGGGTGTAAAAACATATTACATGATGAGGCCATTTTGGATGTTAACACATGATTAGACAGTGTGATCAGTATTCGCATTTTGATATGATTTACATATATCCATTCTAAGAGTATCAGATTTCAATTGTTATATTGTAACATATCACATTTAATTGTTTATAATTTATAGTATCCATTGATTATGGTTTCTTGGTTATTGTTAATACAGATCCATGTTTGGGCATACAAGATTATATCTTCATGACACTGACTATTATTACTATTATACTTGTAATATACTGCATACTACATCTATTTATATTACACAGAATGGACATGTTATGGACACCATTGGTGGTGGCCTTCTGAGTGTCTTCTTACATCATATTTTCACCATTATTGGGTACCGAGTTATACCACATTGATGCAGTTAGGTATTTGCGAAATTTCTCATTTCACGATTCTTGATTTAATCATTACATAAAAGTATGAGAGAATAGGACTAAGCAATAATTTTCATGTAAGTTGGAGGCATTTACTTTTTATTATTTTTTATTTTGATACATATATATTACTATTATGCCTTTTTCTTTTATTTACTTCCATTTTTCATCGAGACGTGACTTGATCGTCAAGTAGTTTATGACTGATTTTGGATACTTATTATTATAGTCTTCTAGATGGTTATCATATGTCTACTGTTTAGTTATTTCATCATAAATTGATACATGATTGTTATGATCATATATATTTTTATGTACTATAACGAGAGGGAATAATATCCCCACATTCACACCCAAGGTCCTCACTTCTAATCGACAGCCTTTGGCTTATGGGTAGGTGTACTTGAGGCCTTTTAACCTTCCAGATCATGGCATTTTTCAGTGCCACATTGGTTAGGAAGTTACAAAGTGGTATCAAAGGATGTTTTCTTTTTAGATTTACTATATTGAGAAAAATATATATGAGATTTGTAAGGTATTGGAATTTGTTAATGATCTCCTGAGGGTAGCTAAACCAAAAATAGGAAATAGAAAAAAATTCTAAAATGGTACATTTTTTTCAATATTTTTTTGATTACAGTTTATTTGATTCCATAGTTGGGTGACACACCTGATGTTTGATACTTTTTATGATTTAAGTATTTTATTGTTTCCTAATGAGATGAGGGTACTCTATCTCATGCACCATTTTAGGCACATTTTGAATTCACATGCAATGCATTATTCCATGCTATTTAGGATGAATTTCTTGATTTCATGACATTATTATTTATTCTTGGAGTGATATAATTGTTGCTTGATAAATTATTTGTTCATGTAATTATGAATACTGATTGGTTCTTAGATTTCCTCCCATAACCTGAACATGTTTTTTTGTATATGCTATAATAGACACCCTAAGAAGCTAATTATACTACATTAAGTCAAGGATCATTGGTCTCAATGACTGTAACGTGTTTTGGTTTGGATTAATTGACTACACACTTCAGTTCAAGTGGTGTGTGATCAATTATGAATCAAAATAGGCGATCCATTTGGTTCAACTATTTAAATAAATTTGATATACAAATATGAAATTTAATTGGTGAAATAAATATCTTAACCTTGACCCATCTTTAAAGTGGGTAGTGGGTAGTTTCTCTTATACTTTTTTTGATTTTTTATAGAAAGGATTCAACCTATCATATGATTTAAACTATGATCTTCTAATTTTCAATCTTTTTCATGTACATGTGTTTGTCTTTATAGAATCATTCCAATATGAAGGCCTCTAGTCGTATGCCAAGTGGGTAGCAGTGACCATTGTTTGGAGGTGGTGGGACTTGGGATATCAGTAGAACCTCTAGAAGATCCAATTATGGAACTAACCATCATTCCTAATTTGGGTGGTGATTCCCATATCTGAGAGAGTCTCAAGTGCATTATGCAGACTATTCTGGGAGTTCCAAAACCTACCTCATCTATAGAAAACTAACATGTTTCTTCTATCCATAACATAATCCCATGTTTTCAAGGGATTAAAGTCCACAGGTTTATTAGATATTTCTAGAGACCATATTTAATATTTTCAAGCATCAAGATACACCTCCTAAGAGGAGAGTGGATCTTATGACTTATATGCTTTAGGTAGAAGCTATGTCGTGGGGGGATTTTTTTGAACTGGGTAGATGTGATTTGAGATATTGGTTGGAGGGATTTCAAGTCTAGGTTTTATTACTACTATTTCCATCAGAAATAGAGTCCTGAATGGGCTAGTTAGTTCTTATGTATGTAATAGGGTGTTATGATTGTTATGGAGTATTCGAAACACTTTATAGAGATTCAACATTTTACATAGATTTGTCTTGCTGATAATCCATCAAGGGAGAGACGCATCATGGAAGGTCTCAAGAATATTATTCGATGATTGTTTAATCTATTATGATAGAAAAATATTATTGAGATAGTGAATCATATGCTTATTATTTAGTGGAACCTGAGGGGATATGAGGGTGAGGATCAGGTAAATTTAGCCTCTCCACTCATTGGTTCAACATCAAGTTGTAGGAATTCGTGTTTTGAGTCTTCTTTAGAGGGGAGTAATAGCTAGACAGTTAGTTCAGGTAGTGATTTCAACTTTCATCAGTGTGTAAGATGAGGACATATGTGGAATTATTATGATCAAGACCTATTCAAGTACCGATAATGCGATAGGATGATCCATTTAAAACTTTTTTATAGGACCTTCCTATGTACTCAGTGTTAGGGGATCTACTCGGAATCATGGTTCAGGAGCAGGATTCACATCTACACATTAGGATATGATCTGAAGTAGTGCAAGTCATTTAGACCAAGGTGTCAGTCATAGAAAAGGAATCCAAACACTAGTGGTACCTACATATAATATGGGACTACTCTAGGTAGTGAGGTTGTTTAATAGGGTTGTGTCTTAGGGTATATATATTTTTGTACATCTTAGTTTCCTATACTCGTGTATCATCTATTTTTGATATAGTTGGTTCTAAAATAATTATATATACATGTTTTGGTCATTCTTTGGCACGTTGTTCAATTTTATGATGGCATCATGACCTTCAATACTCTATTTTGGATTCATAATAGAGGGTGTAAGCCAGTGCAGGGAGTGATCCCTTGAGATTGTTGGGTAACACTATTAGAGTTGGTTTCCAATAAAAAACATTTGTGTACTTTAGGATATCCTAAATTTTTATTTTTGAAAATTAATAAACTTCTTAACAAATCATGATTGTTATTAAATGTAACATAGTATGTGACAATGTCCTAATAGTATCTATTGAACTGAAAGGTCATAGTAGTTCCCCGCTATGATTAGAACCCAGAAGTGATATGATAATATTCTTAAATATATGTTATAAAGATGGATTATATAATTTGAGGTACCAAAATGATACAAGATATTAAGGGTGTATAGTCATGGGAATTTGATTTACCTTCTCATGATGTGGGTACTTTGTAATATCTAGTAGGTTATTATGAAAAGAAGACCTGCCACTAAGAAATAAACATTTATATATGTAATTGGATGTTCCTATATTTGAACGTGTGTATTGGTCCTTAGAATTAACGATTATTAATAATGAGTATTATGAGTGTAGTAATTTGAGGTATTGATGAAAACAATGATGATCTAAGTATGCGGTGAGGTGGAATACATTGGGTGTGTCGCGAATAATTTTTTATTAATAAATAATGAGAGAAACGATTTTTCCTTTTTGATCTATAACATATGTTTATATTCTAGGTTCTTTTTTGGAAATGATATAGCCAAAATAAATCCTTGCCCGTAGTGTAAAATAGGAAAGTTAAATTTTTGTGAAGTAAGAGAAACTGGCATCCAATATATAGGTTTGTGGCACTAGCGTACAACTTACCTGATTTTAGATTTCCTGAAAATGGTATTATATTTCAAAGAAATAATTCGTATGAGGTTCCATTTCATTGTAGAATTAACTTATTTCTCTATGGTTTCCTTGGTGTGTTTCTAGATATTAACCTTTTACTTTAGGGTGCTTCTCCTAATGCAACTAAAAAATAATCCTAGAGGTTCACACACTCTATATATCTAGAATCTCAGTTAAATAATATATTATGATTTATTCTTTAATTAGTTGAATAAAAAATATTCTAGATTTGGTTTAATAATTATTTGTGTAGTATTTTTCACATATAAATATTAATTTCTATTTATTAAATATAAAATTTAAATATTTATTATCAAATAATGAATTTTTATTTATTGAATAAGTAAATACTAATTATTTAATTCTTGATAAATATTATGGGGGAATGGAGGACCGAATTTAATGGTCTGGTAAGAAATAATAAATATTTAATATTATTTTAAAAAATAATATTTAATTCAAGTTGCATGTTAAGCATGTGTCAATAAATTATAATATTATTATTATTATTTAACATGGGGTTCCATAGGGTTTAAATAAATATTAAATGGAACTTGCGAAATTATTTTATTTTCACCTTAGAGAAATAAAAAGACATTTATATTATTTTCTCAATAAGAAAATTATTTTTTAAAACAAATATTTAGAAAATCCTATCAATACCTAGATCAAACAATTCTCCAAGAACTTTACCAATAACAGAGAGTGATCTTCCTCCGCCTCTCACTCTTGAGTTAAAAGAGATCTAGGAGAATGCTTTTGAATCATTTATCAAGGCGATCAAAGGAAGATGAAACAAGTGCTAGGATCTGTTGTGCTAGCACCCAGTGATTCCTATAGTGTTTTTTAAATATTTTGGGAGCATATTTGGATCAATGCTAGAAGGAATCTAATTTGATTCTTACAACACAATGACATAATAACACCGATCTATTTTTAGATCCATCGATAAAGTAAAAATTCCACTAAGGTTATTTTTTATTTAATTAAATTGATTATAAATACTATGTGATGATACTCTCCCTTGATTCAATATTTTGATCCATTGAATACATTATTTGATTCAATTCCATATATAATGAAATTTATTTTTGAGTAAATATTAGATTGATCATTGATCATGGAAAAATGAAAAGAAGAGATCAACCAATCACTTGATTCCCCTACACCCAGAATATATAACTGGGTTAAAAGGATTCAAATAATTATATATAATTATTTAAATATCATTGATGATTTATTTATTTGTGATACATTTTTTCAATTCAGGTTTAATCATTCTTTTAATCCTAATTGTGTGAACTGATTGTTCCTCCTTTGTTTCTCATAAATCTCATCAATGAGATTAATTTTATGAATAAAATAAAATCAAATAACTCATACTATGGGAGAAAGGATTATGGATAGATAACATATTAGTAAATTTCATGTAACTAGTGTTACACATTGTGTATATGTTTTCAATGCATTAGGAATTATTTCAGAAATTAATTCAATGTCTACACATTTCTGAAAAATGGTGTACTTAATTCTAACATTCAATGTTGATTGGGCCAGTATGGGGTACATTTATCTATAGTACATGCTTTGTAGCCCACATAAAGGGTGTGTAGTCCCTTTGAGTCACCAATGGGATGTGTGTTTTATACACAACCTACCTGACTGGTGACCGTGTGACTCAGATTCCACACATTATTTACTCCATTTTTTCTTAGGTGTGATTTACAAGCTGAGTCCCTAGGAATAATCCTCAGATAAACGGTGAAAAATGTACATGTCTTGGTGCTTGGCTACACATGCCATGTAATTATAGAAAATTTTGTATATTTTAAATTTATTTATTATATTTTGTAAACCTTGAGAAATGTTATTGTGTATGTTCATTAAATTGATTGGACACACCATGGGATGGGTTTTTAATATATATATATGTGTGTGTTTAATTAGTATATGCATAGTGTTCAAATATTCATATCATTTATGAGTTGCATTACATTTTTTTTCTCTATCTTCATTGAAGCATAACATGTGACCAAAAAACATGTAATTTTTTTAATCATTAAATTGATCATATACATCATGAAAGTAGGTGACATGTTGGGTATGTTTTTTAACAAAAAATTAAAATAGTATATGAGTACAATATATGTTGGGTGGATTCAGATGGGTATTCACAATGTTTCCTTCAATGTACATATAAAATAAACAATTAATTTTAAAAAAAAAATTCTTAAATTTTCTTAAAATTATGATGGATGAAAATCTAAATAGCATTCATATAATAATTAATAGATTGGAATTGATTAATTAGAGATAATAATTAATTGATTTGAGTGATGTTTATTATAAATAAGAACAATTATGAATTGAATAATAGTTTTAATAAATATACAATTCATTTCATGCATGTTGATGATCATAAGAATAATTAATTCATTTGTATGTGATTGTTTTAATTTAATTTACTATTAAATTAAAATTTTGGAATACATTCCTTCTCTCCTATTATTATGTAGTGCCTTCATGCTAATGGTTTATTTTATGTAAACCATTTTCCCTCACATACATGTGAGTAAAAGAATATGTACATGATGGAGAATACAAGCTATTTGAGGCAGTACATGTTTGGAGCTGAAAAAAAATCCTAGAGAGATACATTGGTGGAAAAGCCAAAAGTTGCAACATGAACCTTAATTGGTTCAAGGAGTTTTTCCCCAAGGTCAGCGGTTAGTTTATCAACCACTAGATAAACTAACCATTAGTAAATGGCCAAGATCATACCACTTTATTATTTTATTTCTATCAACATTCACGTTTATTTAAATATGGGTTTTTCGCTGGGATAACATAATTTAATTAAATTAATGAGCATGCTATATAGAAATAAAACAAATCAGATTATGAGTAAATTTTATTTAATACATTTTTAATCACTTAATAAAATAAAATTAATACTAAAAATAATGTAATAAAGATAATAATTTTCTATTTATTCATAAAATTATAAAATCACTCAATTATATATATTAAGTTGGTATAACCATCCACTTATTTAGTTAAAATCAAACCATAGTTTAAAGGGCATGATCAGCCAATGTTGGGGTGATTTCAATTATCAGGGAATTATAACTTGATTTTTTTGTTTAATTAACTTAGTTCATATCAAGGGTATACTAAAAAAGAAAGACATGGTGTCACTAAGAGGAAATGGTTGAGGAAATCCAATTTATGGATTTCAGGATTGGGGAGTCCTCTCAAAAGATCATGGAACTATGAGTTAATGTAGTGTGCATTTGGAATGCCTACCATAAACCATTCATGTTTCTTGACCATCCATAGTTGGGGTGATGATAAGGGGAATTTGGATCCTTGACACTTGAATATCCAAATAGTAGGATATTCTGAAGCCAATGATGAGGGATATTGAGTTTTCAAAAAATAGTGGGAGTCTAATAAACATAATATTTATTTATTTATCTCAATAAATTAGATATTTTACTAAAATTATAGTTAAATTATTTTGTATAAATATCATTAAAATGGAATCAATCATATCATTTTGAACTATACTTGGTAAGGAAAACCTTCTCATTCCTATAAATATTGAGTATGGAAATGTCGCCTATGAGTCATCCATTTCTATGTAAGGAAATTATATGTAATGGAAGAACATTTTATTACAGTGCCTGGAAATGAGGCTAGTGATGATGAGTTGAAACTCCGTGATGAAAATTTCAATTATTCCATATATGTTTAATTTTATATGTTATCAACCATCTCCAATGAGATTTTAAAGAGACATGAGGGCATGAATATGTAAACAATGATGTCTCACCATTGTGATCTCTATCAAGAGAAGGAGAGATAAGAGAGGTACAACATCTCTAATTAATTGTTTAAAACTATGGTCTGAGATTTTGTGCCAGCTGGTCTACATGTATTCAAGTTTATTGTCTATATTGATTAAATTCCTGGATGAGTTCCATCCAGAGCTCATAGTTTCATCAATTACAAAGACCATATCTAGTTCTAATGTAAATTACAATGTGAAAAATAATGTGAAGACTCTATTATAACTTCTTACATTAATATACCATGAGGATAAGGATATGGATTGGGATAAACACAGTGTTCTTTTGGTGAATAAGAAAATGAAAAATAAGGTAAATGAGACCAAGACTCAGAAATAGTTTAAAGCTCCCATGCACTGTCATTCCAACCAGAAGAAGATCCAAAGTAAGATCAAGGAAAAATGAGGCAGAATGTTTTGTATGTGGAAAGCTAGTCCAGTAGAAGATGAAATTCACCTAGATGTTAGGGGAAGATAAAGGTGAATTTTTTTCAAGTTTAATATTTCAATATCTAAACTGTAGGTATTAGATATATCTTGTGGGATTCACATCTATATCCAAATTTAAGAACCAAGTATAATTTTAAAGATTGTTAGATGAGAGGTGGATCTGATAGCTACTAATTGTTCAAGGCTGTATATTTTTCCCATTGGTGGCTACAACCTTTCATTTCCAATTATAATGATTTTTGATTTAAAATATTTTATTTATTTACCTATAGTTATAGTGAACATAATTTCTAAATCGTGCCTTGATACAAATGGGTTTATATTCACGTTGGGAAATAAAAGTTGTTTCTTTTGAAAGGAAAACATATATTATGGTATGGAAAATTTAAATAATGGAATTTTGTAATTAAATATGTGAAAAAAGTATTTTTAATTGATAGAGTCATGTTCACATGAGTCATATAACACCAACAGTTTTCATCAGCGTCTTGGTTATGTAAATGAGAAGCATTTGAAAAATATCTTCCTAGATGGTTATTCAGACTTGTCTAATATAAAACAGCTTGAAAGTTTTCATGATTTTTTATAGGTAAAAATAACCAAACCACAATTTACTAGACATGGTTAAAGGTCTATAGAGATCCTATGATTCAGACACACTAATGTGTGTAGACTATTTCTTGTAGAAGCTAGTGGTGGATATTATTACTTCATAACTTATACTAATGACTTTAGTAGATATTTCTATGTCTAATTAATGAAGTATATATCCTAGTACTTTGAAAAAAATAAACAAATTTAATAATCAAGTAGAGAATAAAGTAGGAAATAATATAAATAAGCTTCAATCAGATCAAGGTTGTTAAAATATTAACCAAGATTTCATCAAATTTCTATAGGAGTTTGGGATCTATCTCAACTCACCCCACCTTAAACACCATAGTAGAATAATGTTAGTTAAAGGATGAATTATATGTTAATTATATATGGTAAGGTCGATGATGAGTAATGGAGATCCTGGATTATCCTTTTTTGGGATATGCATCACAAACTGTAGCATACACATTAAACTGAGTACCAACTAAAGTGGGAAATGGAATTTTCCTTTGAGCTATGGAGTGGAAAAAAACCTATTTAGTCATAAACACATGAATAGGGTTTTGATAGGTTTTTTATGGAATTATCAAGAAACAAACTAAAACCCCAAGGAACATAGTGTGACTTTATAAGATATCCCATGTAAATAAAGGGACACTACATAAAAAATCTCTCAAACAAGAATGTAACTATCACCAAATTACCCACCTTTGATGAGACGTAGCATATCCAAAAAAATGATAGTTTTAGTAAGATTGAATTTGATGATGTTGATGTGAATGATACACAAGAATCTGTAAATGAACATATTTCGTAGGTCTCTAAGGAATAAGTAGTTTATAATGCACATACACTACATAGGAGTGTAAAA